>CM046667.1:28963407-29615907 GCA_025594165.1 Tamias sibiricus | reverse complement strand
TTATATTGATCCATTACATTTATGATATTAATTGAACCTGTGATCACAAGTGTTGATCCAAGACGCAAAGAAAAGACCACCAACTCCAATTTTAGATTAAAGCAAGCTTATATTGTATACATATAAAGAGAGCTGGCCAGGGCTGCCCCTCCCAAACACTGGGCTTGGGGTCAGCCCCGCTCTCCGGGAAGACAAGGTTTTTATAGTTCAAAGAGTTACAGAAAATCTTGGGAACTTACAGCTAACAAGGTCAGACACGTGTAATTCAAAGCAAGTAGCAAACTAATATCTACATGGCATTGCATTCCAAGAAAAAAGGGGAGTAATAGTCAAACCCCACATCAAAAGTTTATGAGGCACCGTTAGTTTGAGAGAGAGAGAGTTGTTATCTGGTCAAGGAAAGCCAGGCCTGAGCGAGCTCAAGGCCTGGGAATGAATGCCAGACAATAAGCTCAAGTCAAATAAGAATCCTAGCATTTCATAGAAAACTGAAGTGGGCTTTTCATAATTTTTTGACAGGATGGCTCCCAGTCTTAAGATGGAATTAGGCTAGTTTATCAACAAGGTCCCTAGAAATGTAGTAGACATAGAGGCTAAAATGTACTACATATAGAGGAGGCCCATCTGTTATTGTATTATTCAAATATGGGAATAAGTTGATCATATAACCACCTGAAAAATAAAAACATTAGCCATGACCAGCGTCCTTCATATAAGATGGTGAAGTTAAAAGGAGGAGGGTGACAAGTACCACAGAATAGCTGCTATAGTCCCTGCCTCTGGAGCTGGGCAAGAAGATACATATGGAGGGGGGAAATGGATAAACTGTATCAGGATCCTGAACTATTTCTTGTAGATCTCCTACAAAAGATGATCTTGTAGATCATCCCCAAACATACCACTGTAAATAAATCCTTCCTAAATGTTATATTTTGGGAGGTTTCATCAGCTTCCCACAGAGATGATTAATGAAGTTCTTTCATCAATTTTAGAAGAACTTCAATGATTATTTCACCCAATATTGCTTCTGTCCTGCCTCTTTCATTTACTTTTAGAAATCCAATTATATATGTTAAACTTTCTCTTGGTATTCTTTTTGTCTCTGCTTTCTTCTGCATTTTACATTCATTTGTATCTCTCTGCTTCATTTTAATTATTTTATTCCATCCATTTTTTTTGGTGCTTGGGAATTTGAACCCAGGGCCTCAAGCATGCCAGGCAAGCACTTTACCACTGAGCCACATCCCCAGCCCCCACCCAATTTTTTAAACTTCACTAATTAAATCTTCAGCTTTGTCTAAACTACCATAGCAACCTTCCTTTAAGATTTTGTACTTTTTGTTTGTTTTATTTTGTTGTTGCCTTCTACTTTTCCCATCTAGAAATTCTACTTGGATATTTTTATAGTATCCAATTTTTGAATTAAATTCTCAATCTTGTCGTTGACTTCCTTGAATAGAGTAGGCATAGTTATTTTTAAGTCCATTTCTGCTACCTCCATAACCTTGATCCCAAGTTGGGTTTTTCCTTTTGTCTGTTGGTTTATATTAATGTTGTGTTGTCTCTTTATGTGCCTAGTTGGTTTATCATACATTTAACATATATGAAAAATTGCTTATCAATGGGTGTGATGGCCCACACCTGTAATCCCAGCAACTCAGAAGGCTGAGGTGGGAAGATTGCAAGTTTAAGGTCAACCTCAGCAACTTAGCCAGACCCTCAGCAACTCAGGGAGACTTTGTCTCAAAATAAAAAATAAAAAGGGATGGAGATGTGGCTCAGTGGCAAAGCCTCCCTTGTTCAATCCCCAGTACCTAAAACAAAATTATGTATATACATTTGAGTCCTAGCATAATTTTTTCTTTCTCCTGGAAGAATTTACATTTGCTTGGGGATGTTGGCCAGAGGCACTAGCAATTCCAGATCACCTTAATTCAATTTCAGGCATTGAGGTGATTTTTCAAATGAGCTTTAGTCTCTCCAAGATCAAGTTTTGGTGTTTTTCACGCCTCAGGCTTAACCCTTGAAGTTTCAACCCTAAGTATGATTGCTTACTAGAATTCCCACCCTTGGCAGGCCATGGAATCTGATTATCTTACCCCTTGGCCCATAAGCAAAAGACTTAGCATCTTCTCACCCCCAAGTAAAATTTTGTGCCAAATTCCTTGCTCAAACTTGTAGCTTACATTATTCTTCTAGGTCTTACATCCATACTTCTTCCTTCCCTTTTAAAGCTTCAATTCCCTTGAATAATTATTATATTTTGTCCAATCTTTCTAATTGTCAGTGAAAAGGATGTTTTTAATTACTTAGTCCACTATAAGAAAGAAAACTTTAGATATGATTTAAATGGCTTATAAAATGTGCCTAAATGTTTATCAGCTATTTTTTTTTTTTTTGGTGCTGCTGGCAATTGAACCCAGGGCCTTGTGCATGCTAAGCAAGCACTCTACCAACTGAGTTACATCCCCAGCCCCTTTATCAGCTACTTCTATGAGAAGATTCATCAACAAGATCTACTAAGATTTGTGGGAAATAATTATTAAAAACCCCTAAACAGAATAGCTTACAGCTATTTAAAGCATAAAGTCAGGTATAAAAATTCTAAATTCATAAAAGCAAAATTGAGAGTCTCATTAAGAAGCTTGAAAATACTTTATTTGGAAGGTACTATATAAACATGAACATCTCTATGGGCTATGACATGAAAAAGGTTGGAAAGGACTGACCTGCTAACCTTTTGTTTTCAAATCCAAATTTTCTTCCTAGCAGAACTCACTTTTCACTTAAGAAGATGAAAACACAAAACAATATGTTTTCCCAGATGTTTTGCCAAATGGGGAATCATATGGCTGAATCTCGGCCAATGTTACCTGAGAAAAAGACTCCTGGGGACTAGGAAAAATTGATCAACCCAAGGCAGCATTCATTGTTTTCATTGGTTGTGGTATCTTTATTCCTGTGGTACCAGAACTGATGCAGCCATGTGCAATCCTGAGGCCAAATGTTGCTGACGTTCTAAGGATAGTAGCATTGTTATGGATTGGATGTGAGGTGTCCCCCAAAGTTCATTTGTGAGATAATGCAAGAAGGTTTAGAGGAGAAATGATTGGGTTATGAAAGCCTTAACCCAACCAGTGACTTAATCTCTCAAGAGGGATTAACTGAGTGGTCACTGAAGGTGAGTAGGTTGTGGCTGGAGGAGGTGGGCATTGGTAGTATGCTTTGGGGGTATATATTTTTTGTATCTGCTTCCTGATCATCATGTGAGCAGCTTCCCTCCACTACATTCTTTGGCAGTGATGTCAGTATCACCTCAAGCCCTGAGGAATGGAGCCTGCTATCTATGGACCAAGACCTCTGATACTGTGAGCCCCCAAATAAACTTTTCCTCCTCTAAAACTATTCTAGTCAGGTCTGTTAGTCATAGCAGTGAAAAAGCTGACTAAAACAAGTATGGAAGGGTGGAAAACACAGAGGTTTCCCAATTTTTTTGAGCAACTAAATTAACCTGGAACATTTCTACTGATGTAATTCTGCATTATTTCAAGAAAATAAATGTCATTATTTCAACTCTTCCTACTTGGGTCTTTTGTTACTTGCATTCAAAGAATGTTACTAATAAAACTGTGGTGATTTTAAAGCACGGACTCAAAATTATTTGACACTTCTCCAGTTGAAAAGAGGATTCTCTGTCCACTCCCTTTGAGTCTGAGAGGATTGTGACTGCTTCAATGGTTAGAATATGATAGCTACACCAATATATATGCATCAGAGACTGAAAGACTCCTTTGAAATCAGCATTACTAATAAAATGGGAAATTCAGTCATATCTTGTTCAAGATCTTTTACAAAATGTTTTAAAAACTTAATTGTGAGCTGGGCACAGTGGCGCATGCCTGTAATCCCAGCAGCTCAGGATGCTGAGGCAGGAGGATCAAGAGTTCAAAGCCATCCTCAGCAAAAGTGAGGTGCTAAGCAACTCAGTGAGACCCTCTCTCTAAATAAAATACAAAATAGGGCTGGGAATGTGGTTCAGTGGTCGAGTGCCCCTGAGTTAATTATGAAGTTAAAAAGAACAGAATATGGTGGAAGTGACTGCTGAGTGGCTTGTGAAACTAGTTCATAGAAGGTGATATACAGCTGGGCAGGATGATACACACCTATAGTCCCAGCTACTCAGGAGGCTAATGCAGGATGATCACTTGAGCCCAGGAGTTTGGAGCCAGCTTGGGCAACTTTAGAGACTCTGTCTCTCTAGGGAAAAAAAAAAACAAGGTAGGGGGCAGGCAATGTAGCTTCTGCCATGCTCAATGGAAACTCATGCTTGGATTCTTGAGTCATCACATAAAATGTCTGATTACCTTAAAGCTTCCATTATGGTAGGAAGCCAAGTCACTTGATGAGATCATATGTTGGTGTTCCAGGTGACAGTACTTGATCCATGCCAGCCCAGATGCCAGGTAGGTGAATCAACGAATTTTCAGAGAATTTCAGCCCCTACTTGCATTGTCAAGTCCCCCACAGTCCCTGAGTCTTCTCAGCAGAGTCTTCAGATATCTATCATGGAGCAGAGAGAAGTTATCTCTGCTGGGCCTTATTCCAATTTCTAACCAACATAATCCATCAGCATAATGCAATAAAATAAATAGGTTTTATTGTCCAATTCTGGGGTAATTTATTACAGAGACTATAAGTAGAACAATACTTCATCACCTCTTTTTATGTGTATCATGAATTACCACATAGCACAACCTGAGATGTAATAGTATAGCCCTTGTAGCTTTCAGACTAGCTAACTTCAGGGTTTGACCCACCTAGACATAGAAACAGGTCTTTAGGGAAGTAAATTTTGGTGTTCACCAAGCCATCACTAAGCCCTCTCTTAATCAGGATGTTGACATTTCTCATAGAAAAATAACTTTGGCTTGTAAAAAGTCTTGAAAGAGGATGTTTCCTCTGTGAAGTGCAATCATAACTTTTCTGCAGTAACTTTTCTCAACCCACAATTTAGAAGAACCAGTAACAAACTGCATATTGTCAAGTAAACAGCCCTATTTTGTTCTAAGCTCATAAAATGAGAGCAGGGAAATGGAAGGGCCTGAAATTCAGAAGCCCAGGGGTCTAGTTAACATCTATGTGTGCTTTACAAATTACTTCATCTCTTAGCTCCTGTACTACTTGTAAAATACAAGAGTTGGACTAGAAGAGTCATGAACCTTCCAACTTTAATTTTGGAGAGCAAAATAGAAAAATGGTTACGGTAGGCCGAATGTTGCTTTCCCGCAAAAAAAAAAAAAAAAAAAAAAAAAAAGTGCGCATCTGAATTCCCAGAACCTGTGAATATGTCACCTTACATGGCAGAAAAAAATTACAGATTTGAATAAGAATCATACAGAGAAGAGAGAAGAAGATGTTTCTGGCTTTGAAGATGGACAAAGGAATCATGAGCCAGGGAATACAGGAAGTCTGTAGAAACTATCAACACCAAGGAAACAGCATGTCCCTTAGAGCCTCCAGAAAGACCACATTTTAGACTTCTGACCTCCAGTTTGTACTGCCTGAAGCCACTAGATTTGTGGTCATTTGTTAGTGCAGCAATAGGAAACTCATTCAATGGTAAAGAACTTGGTCGTGCTATCAGACTAAAATACTTGAGTTTATGCCTCTCTTCTACCACTTGCTGGATACATGACCTTGGACAAGTTATTTAAATTATTTTTACCTCAGTTTCATCTTGAAAAAAAAAAGTAATAAGGTAAAAATCAAACCTTCTGGATTACTGAAGTTTTGAAGAAATCCTTAGGATCATCTAGAACTTTAAAAAAAATAAATAAATGTAGCCATTGTGCATCTGCTAAGGTTTATAATTTAGGATATTTGTTCCTTCTCTCTTGTAAGTAACATATTTCTTGGAGAAAGAAGGATGTAGGAGCATCTACTTTAAGAGTTTCACATTTAGCATCTCATTTGATCCTTGCAACCAGTGGTGAAATAGTTATAGTTATGTTTTCATGCAGGAAATCTGAAGCAGGGGAGGGGGTAATTTTTCTAAGTAACAGAGCTAGTAAGTGACCAATTAACTACATTTATTTGTTGGATAACGGTGAATGAACAAATTATGTGAAAATAACCACAGCACTTAGCACTAAACCAATTGTGCAGGTCGATACTGGCTGACACTAGGTCATCCATCCGTTCCACAGCGGCACTAACCCTAGCTTTTTAATATCCATCCCTTATTTTCAGAAAGGTCAGATGGAAGCAGGAAAGAACAGGCTCATGGCCTCAATCGCACTCACTGTCCAGGAGGACCCCTCCCCCGGCCAGACAACTCACATCACCCCAGCCCGACTCCCGTTACAGGCACCAGTACGACACAAAGGCGGGGCCTGCGTGGATAAAGGCCCTAGGCCATAAACGGGGGCGGGGCCTCCCAGGAGGCCAGTGCGCGGCCGCGGAGTTAGACCCACGCGTCGCTCCGCCCCCGGGGAGAATCAGCGCCACCATGGAGGAGTACCATCGCCACTGCGACGAGGTACCGCTCCTCAGGCGCCTGGAAGCGCCCCTAGCCCCGCCCGCCTGGATGCGGGGTCCCTGTCGGGTGGTCTTCCATTGCCGAGAGATCGGCAGAGTTGGGATGCGGTGTCCTCCGCGGGGCCGGGGACACGCCTCGCCCTTCCCTGTCCCCTTCCCCCCGCCCCCGAGGTCCTGAGGGTGGACTGATTGTCGGGGTGGCAGAGGCGGCCGGAAGTGCTAGGGTCAGGCGGTGGGGTCCAGGCGGGAATATGGGGAAGAGGCCTGTGGAGTGGTCGTGGGTGGAGGGCGTCGCCCGTCTGCTGGGCGGGCTTTGGAAACCGGTCTTCCTGCTGCTTCCTCCACCCCTGGGCGTCCCTAGGAGCAGGTGCCGCAGCCCCACGGTCACAGCAGCTCCCGGCTCCTGGAGACCCTCGCCTGGGTGGGCTGGAAAGACGTTGCTTTATAGTTTACAGCCCTTGCTTACTGACTCAGGCTTCCTTAAGCCCCACCAGAAATCCCATGATGTCAGTTGTCATCTTCTTTTTACTGATGGGGATTCTGACTTTCATGGCCACTCAGTGACATGCCCCAAATTAAAACTGCCAGGAATGGCATGGTCGATTTGTATAGCCTCTGACTATACAGCTACAGCTCTCGCTTCACTGTTACCGCTAGGAAGATGAGGCCTCTTGGATTGGAGCCTAACTTGTGACAGCTGGCAAGGGCAGAATAGATGAAGACATTTTCTCTCCAGTGGTAGGGAACGGAGAAGGAAAACTTGTAGATGTCTTGGAAGGGGTTTCTGGTCCAATGGGAATAGATTATGATATTTTAGTTCTGCAGAAGTTAAAACCATATTTAAATGAATTACTTCTGTTCCAGGTAGCATGCATAATTACAGGTCAGTGCTAAAATATTCTGACTTTAGGAATAAGGACTTGAGGGCTGGGGATATAGCTCAGTGATAAAGGGCTTGCTCAGCATCCCCCTTGGTGAGGGTGGGGAGAGGGCTGGGAGGATCTGAGGCACAAGAAAACGATATGGCTGGTATATCCCCCAACAAGGGGAAAGGGTTCTTTCCTGTAGTGCTTCCTAAATACATATATTTAAAAATAAATAAAATTACATGTGTTGCCATGGCCACTCAGTACATCCAGATTATTATTAGATAGCTTTCCAGACTGAAGCAAAATTGGCATCCTTTGAGTCATAGGCCAATCTTGACAGTAGATAAGGATATGATTTTAAAGTAAAATGCTCATTTTTAGTGGGGGCAAACTCTTATAATAATACTCCTAAATGTTTAGGGTATTTTATTCCTTTTTCATGGGGAATTCTGTGGGATAATTAAATGAGTTGAAAAAAATTTTAAATCTATACTCAAAAATCAATTTTGGAATTTACTTGCTTGAAGTAACTTTAATTTGTATAATGGTTTTTACAAAAAATGCTGATATGATAAAGCACCTAAAAATGTCTCCATAGAAACAATTTTTGCCCCGCGCGGTGGCACACGCCTGTAATCCCAGCACATGGGACGCTGAGGCAGGAGGATCACAAGTTCAAAGCCAGCCTCAGCAATGGCGAGGCCTGTCTCTAATAAAATACAAAAAAGGGCTGGGGATGCAGCCCAGTGGTCAAGTGTCCCTGAGTTCAATCCCCAGTACCAAAAAAAAAAAAAAAAAAAAAAAAAACCAACAACAACAACAACAACAAAACAATTCTTGTATTACCTGAAGTGTCTTGGTTTAGATTTCAGTCTTATCACATAACCTAGTTCTGTACTTGAGGACACTTGAATGTCATTGGTCATTGTTGTTAATTCAGGATTCTCACAGGCTGCTCTCCCCAAAAGACTAAGTTGTCAGGCTAACTTACAATATTAAAGTGATAATAATCTTGAATGATCAAGTTTTGTTGTAATTTTTAATTCATGAAAGTCATGTTTTGACCTAGTGTCAGTTAAAAACAAAACTGAAAATAATGAATTAAGCATTTTCTTCTCATGGACCACTTTATTCTCTCATCGTGCTGAAACCATTTCTTATATACTGATAACACATATACATTTTTTCCTCCACATTTTTATTGGTGCATTATAGTTGTATATGATAGTGGGATTTGTTGTTACATATTTGTATACATGCAGTATAACAACATAATTTGGCCAATATTCCTCCCCAGCACTTTCCCCCTGCCTCTCCTCCTTCTGCCTCCTGTTCTCTTCCCTCTATGCTACTGGTCTCATGAGATCACCTTTCTTTTCCTTGGCCTTCTGAGTTTGGCTTATTTCACATAACACAATGGTCTCTACTTCCATCCATTTTTCTGCAAATGACATAATTTCATTTTTCTTTATGACTGAATAAAATGCCATTATAACACATGTACTTTATAGCCACCACCTGCTTATTTCCTAAACTTTACAATACAATGATTCTCCATCTAAAAATGTTCATCAGAATTGCTAGTTCAAAGCACTTTTCAAAAAGATATAGTTGCCCAGGCTCTGCCCTGACCTAAGGACTCAGAATCTCTAGGGAGGAAAGGTGAGGAGAACATTCTGTATTTTTAAGTGCCCCTTATCACTACAGTCATCTGCCACTCCCCTTCCCAGGCCAGTCAAAGGATTTTGTGTATTATCATCTCTACAAATAAAAGGAAGCCTGTATTGAAAGCAGTATTATCTTGGGTTTTCCCTTTAGGTTGGTTTCAATGCTGATGAAGCCCACAATATCGTCAAAGAGGTAAGTTATACATGTTCATCTCAAGGTTTGCTGCACTGATGGGAATTTTTTAAATGTATGTTTTGAGGTTCAGTACAAACTTTGAAACCTTAGTGTTAAACACAAGATTTTGAATTTTTCACCCAAGTCTTTAAAGGAATGCTTCTATGTTCTGTCACATGCTGTCAGGCATCTTGGAGCTTCCTCAAAGATATGTTTAAGAACTGTCTTAGTGCCAGGTGTGCTGGTGCACATCTGTAAGCCCACCAGCTCAAGAGGCTGATACAGGAGGATGGAGAGTTCAAAGTCAGCCTCAACAACTTAGCGAGGCCCTAAGCAACTCAGAGAGAGACACTGTTTCTAAATAAAATACAAAAAGGGCTGGGGATGTGGCTCGGTGGTTAAAAAACCCCTGGGTTCAATCCCTGGGATCAAAAAAAAAAAAAACCTGTCTTAGTCTAGAAAAGTGGCTTGCTCTTTACTAAAATTGATAACCCCGTCTTTTGAATAAAAGAACTTTTATTCCAGAAGTCCAACCATTATTGCAGATGTTAATGCTATAAAAGTGTATGTGTCTGTATGTGTATATATTTACAGTGTAAAGTATATGTATAATTTATATGTATATTATATCAAATAGGGAAAAAAAACCTAGAAATGTCTGCCTTTGACTTTGTGTGCTTGTTTTAGCAATATGCTAGGAAAACTAATCACTTAGCATCTTTTAGACACTGATGTGATGGTAAACCAAAATCTTCAGAAAACTATTTGAAACATGAAATATGGTCCTTTGTTAGGCAAATAGAAAGGAAGTTCTCTTTGGGAATCAATTCTGGCAGAGGAACTTTAATTATTCTAGTGGTATCAATACAGAGTACACTGTAGGTAAGGTACTCATGAACACTTTAATAGTTCTGAGTCATCTTTAACTCTGCCAAGGCTTACCCAAAAAAATGAGATGGCTCAGAAGGCAGGCTTGAATTGTGGGTATGACTGTTGGGGCCTTTGTCCTAGCAGGCCCTGACTGAATTAAGTATGGGCTGGGTTGGCTCCTCCCTCTGGGAGTGCCCTCAGCGTATCCTCCAGACAGTGCCTCACCTGCCTGAGTGCTCTGGGTGATCCAGCTCACCCCAAGCTCCTGCAGGTCTGTTCTTGTACAACAAGGATCAATTCAATGTCTGAAAGGGCTAGATAGGTAACTGAAAATTCTGCCATATTTGAACAGTTCAGAATCATGTATTAGAACGATGTCACCCAGGAATGTTTAATCAATAAAAATTAAATGCAAATGCTTTTAGTACCTTGATGATAGAAAAGGAAATGAGGAAAATTTTGGAGGTTTGGAGATGATGAGAAGGACAGGTGTGATAATAATCTAATTTTTCAAAATGGAATGTCAAGAGAGACCATACTTAGGGGCTAAGGATATAGCTCAGTTGGTAGAATGCTTCCCTTGCAAGCATAATTCCCTGGGTTCAATCACTGCACCAGAAAAAAGAGAGAGAGAGAGAGAAAAGACCATACTTAGTAAATGGAACATGAAAGAAAGGATGTGGGGTCTTTGGCGGGGTCCCTTTAGTTAGTGCCTTCTTCCTTACCTAAGGTCTGAACCAGATAAAAAGACAAAGAATCATTAGAAGAGAACAAAACACCTTTATGATGGATAAAAACTAGGTCGATGATGTAGCTTGTTTACTTACTCTCACACTCAGTTCAGACCTTGGTAAAAACATACAAGGCAAAGTTTTGAGTTGGTAGAGAGAAACACTTATAGGCTGATGCCTTTCATTGGTCTGGGTGGAGAAGGAGAAGCAAAATCCCAAGTCCAACATGTTTGAAAGATTGGCTTTCCCAATTGAGAATGGTAGAACAATGATTGTCCCCCAATAAGCAGGTAACTCACCTCCATCTCTAGGGGAAAGAATAATTGGTGGGATGAAAGGCCAGGAATGTTAAGAAAAAATCCTCTGTGTACAAGGAACTATCAGAAATGGAAAAGAAACTTATTCCTAACAGTGTAATATATTGAATTACAATAGTAAATTCACTATCTTGAGAGAAGGGCATGGAAAGAAGACACCAGGTGTCCTGGGGGAACTAAATTTTCACCTATCGTGGCAGGATTTCTTATGGATATTGTCAGTGATTCATAAATGAAGAAATAGTGATACAGCTATGTGACATGGTACATGTCTGGAATCCCAGTGACTTGGGAGGCTAAGTCAGAAGGATCACATGTTTGAGGCCTGCCTCAGTAATTTAGCTTCCGAGATCAGACGAGATCAGGTGCGTTCAGGGTGGTATGGCCATAGACCCAGCCTCAGCAATTTAGTGAGACCATGTCAAAATAAATAAATAAAGACTGGGGATGTAACTTTATTGTAAAGTGCCCCTTGTCTAAATCCCCAGTATCTCCCCTGCAAAGAGTGATATAAATGTTACTTGGAAATAACGTAAGTAACCTTTAGAAGAAATAAACAATTATGCACTGAAGGTGTTTTCCTCTGGAGAACAGAGAAAAGGATTGGAAAGGAAAGAGTCGGGAGGCTACTCTTTGTGTATGTGTTACTTTAACATTCTATTGAATCAAAACAACCATGTTGCTGAAACTGGCATATACCTACTTGGCACTGGCTATGTGGTACTAAAGATTACTGAATGCATCTTAGAGCATGAATCTTACCTAAATACTTGTGAGAAGTATAAGTATATGTAATATAAGTATATATAATAATATAACAAAACATTTTTAGAGTCAAAAGCAAGCTTCACTTGATTTTTTTTTTAATATGAAAGATGAGACTTTGAAGAAATCTCAGGTTTACTAGAGGTTCCTTGAAGCTACATGTCTCCTCTCTTTCCTCCTCCTTTCCTCCCCGAGCCAACTTTTTCCTGCCATTGAAACATTTCCATTGAGGCACTGGAAAAATTTGAGAATAAGCACTATATTAAAACATTTTAGTACTTCCTAGACAATTACATAATTTCAGCAATTATTTCTGTTTTCCTTATCTCTTGTTCATCTTATTTTCTTTTATTCAATTCCTTGCTCTGAGCCCCTATGCTAATATATTTTTTTCTACTGAACTCTTAAGAGCCACTCATTTATTGGTAATATGCATACATTTTATTTATTGTTACAGTAGAATTCCCCAAAAACATCCTTAAAGAAAAAATGAGTTACAAATGAAACCAAGTTGGAACTTAGTCTAAAGTATATTTGATTTTTGAATGTCCAGAAAGTATATCAAAGCCAATATTGCTTCAACAATAAACATTTATTGAGTACCTGCTATGTGCTCCTGTCCTGAGATTGACCATGGGAATGCAGGTCTGTTTAAGGACCTCATTGTCTAGTGGGCCTCCTGGTAATTAGTTAGGCTAAATATTAGTTAATAGTAATTAGCAGGGCTATTGAAATAGGACCCACATTCACACAGTGTTTTCTGTTGTTTACAGCAGAAATTGGAGTGGTTCTATTAGATAATTCAAAAGAAAAATGAGTGTTCTTACTTTACCTATTAAGGAAAGCCATCTACAGAAAAGAAAAGGTTTGCCCAAAGATCATCAGCTTTGGTAATGGTAAAGCCAGAATTAAAACCCTGTTCTGCTGACCCTTAGGCTACTGTCCCTTCTACTCTGTAATGGAGAATAATTTGGGCCATGTTAATTTTGTCAGCAACTCTAAATTATTTCTCTTTTTACATCTTATTATTAGTAATGAGTTTTTTTTTTTTTTTTTTTAATATGAAAGATGAGACTTTGAAGAAATCTCAGGTTTACTAGAGGTTCCTTGAAGCTACATGTCTCCTCTCTTTCCTCCTCCTTTCCTCCCCGAGCCAACTTTTTCCTGCCATTGAAACATTTCCATTGAGGCACTGGAAAAATTTGAGAATAAGCACTATATTAAAACATTTTAGTACTTCCTAGACAATTACATAATTTCAGCAATTATTTCTGTTTTCCTTATCTCTTGTTCATCTTATTTTCTTTTATTCAATTCCTTGCTCTGAGCCCCTATGCTAATATATTTTTTTCTACTGAACTCTTAAGAGCCACTCATTTATTGGTAATATGCATACATTTTATTTATTGTTACAGTAGAATTCCCCAAAAACATCCTTAAAGAAAAAATGAGTTACAAATGAAACCAAGTTGGAACTTAGTCTAAAGTATATTTGATTTTTGAATGTCCAGAAAGTATATCAAAGCCAATATTGCTTCAACAATAAACATTTATTGAGTACCTGCTATGTGCTCCTGTCCTGAGATTGACCATGGGAATGCAGGTCTGTTTAAGGACCTCATTGTCTAGTGGGCCTCCTGGTAATTAGTTAGGCTAAATATTAGTTAATAGTAATTAGCAGGGCTATTGAAATAGGACCCACATTCACACAGTGTTTTCTGTTGTTTACAGCAGAAATTGGAGTGGTTCTATTAGATAATTCAAAAGAAAAATGAGTGTTCTTACTTTACCTATTAAGGAAAGCCATCTACAGAAAAGAAAAGGTTTGCCCAAAGATCATCAGCTTTGGTAATGGTAAAGCCAGAATTAAAACCCTGTTCTGCTGACCCTTAGGCTACTGTCCCTTCTACTCTGTAATGGAGAATAATTTGGGCCATGTTAATTTTGTCAGCAACTCTAAATTATTTCTCTTTTTACATCTTATTATTAGTAATGAGTTTTTTTTGTTTTTTTTTTTTTAATACCGGGGTTTTGAATCCAGGGCCACATAACCACTGAGCCACATCCCTAGCCCTTTTTATTTTATTTTTTTTTATTTTGAGAAGGGTCTTGCTAAGTTGCTTATGACCTCACTAAGTTGCTGAGGCTGGCTTTGAACTCACAATCCTCCAAAGATTTTATATTATCCAGCTTAAGATTCTATATTGAGTAGTATTCTGTATTAATTAGCAGTTGTAAATGAAAGCATGTGCCCATGTGCATGTGTTAAGTTAGATTCTAAAAGTGAATGAGTGCTTTATGTTCCAGACTCTATTACTTGAATATAAACAACGGCAGTGGAGCTGGGCCTGGTGGCACATCCCTTTAATCCCAGGGACTCTGGAGATTGAGGCAGGAGGCTATCAAGTTCAAAGCCAGCCTCAGCAATTTAGCGAGGCCCCAAGCAACTTAGTGAAACCCTGTCTCAAAATTTAAAAAACGATTGGGGATTTTGCTCAGTGGTTAAATTTCCCCTGGGTTCAATCTCCAGTAGCAAAAAAAAAAAAAAAAAAAAACCCAAACAATGGCAGCAATAATAATTATAATAATAGTTATTTATATACCAGGCACTGTGTTTGAGCACTTAACATTCATTATCTCATTTCATCCTCTCAACAGCCTGATAAGATGATACTGTTATCTCTCTTGTAAGGATTAGGAAAATAGGGATTTGAAGATAAATCACTTGCTAAAAGTCACAAAATGGGTAGGTACAGAGCTGGCCTTAAAACCTAGGATTGTGATACTACAGCCAGTGCTCTTAATCAGGTGTCAGAAGTGGATGCAAGTAAGTACTATGGGAAATTATTGGACTTTCTCTTTCTAGAGCATCTT
The DNA here is from genome assembly GCA_025594165.1 of Tamias sibiricus. Classification (NCBI taxonomy): domain Eukaryota; kingdom Metazoa; phylum Chordata; class Mammalia; order Rodentia; family Sciuridae; genus Tamias; species Tamias sibiricus. The sequence goes on along the minus strand of CM046667.1, from coordinate 29,601,102 downwards.
TATTTATTGTCATTGGCAGGTGTGCTGGTTGCTTTGTAGCTAAGCAATTACATAATATGAATGAGAATTTAATTATTATATGTGAGAATTATGTTTTTAAATTAGTCCCAGCCTTTGTTTCTAGCATCTGGGTCCTAGTTAAGTCCCAGCTGTTTCAAAGCCACTCTTCAACCAATTAATATCACCTTCTTTTAATCCCCTCCCTACCCTGTAATCCTTTTATGATATAACATCATCAATGATTAGTCTTTCTTGTTTTATAGATATTGGATTTCTTCTGTTAGCATTTCTGCTAGATTAAATTCTTTACCACAGATCCTTGGCATATTTATCTTTAATATGACCCACAATATATCATGGAGTGAGATAATGTGTGTGGAAATGCTTTCAAAACCCTTAAGCAATTAGCGACAGTGCCTAATAAGTATTTACAGATGCATATTTTCTAAGATGCCTTCTTGGGTCATATGTGTACTTTATGTTTTGAATAAATTGTTGCAATTTGTGTAAAATGTGTTGGTTTTGGCTAATTTAGCTGTTCTCTGCCCTTGTAGTGTGTGGATGGAGTCCTAGGAGGTGAGGACTATAATCAGAACAACATCAACCAGTGGACTGCAAGCATAGTAGAGCAATCCCTGACACATTTGGTTAAGCTGGGAAAGGCTTATAAATACATTGGTAAGTATCAGTGTCCTTCCTCACTAGTTCACACACCTTTGTCCTTGGGAATTTCTATGAATTTTGAGAATGTATATGAATAGTAGACACTGAAGGTTTAATTCTGACTTTAATTCTGACTTATTCCTTTAATAATAATATATAACAACACCTAGGCAGGCATGGTGATGCACGTCTGTAATCCCAGTGACTCAGGAGGATCACAAGTTTGAGGCCAGCCTTAGCAACTCAATGGGGCCCCAAGCAAATTATTGAGACCCTGTCTTGAAGTAAAAACTAAAAAGAGCTGGTGATACAGCTCAGTGGCAAAGTGTCCCTGGGTTCAATCTCCAGTACTCTCTCCCCCCCCAAAAAACATATATGCTTTACACATTTTTTTACACACCACACATGTGTGTATGTATATATTACACATGTAATTATGTGTGTATATACACATGTGTGTATGTACACGTGTGTATATGTGTGTGTGTGTATACCTAAAAGATGGAGCTCTTTTACTACACAAAAGCATACTTGGCCTGGGTAGCTACTTTCACATTTGCATCAGTTCTCTTTCCACTGAGGCCCCCATAGTCTGACTTCCTTCTAGTAATGCCAGGCCTCTATGTAGGACTGACTGTGAAGTTCCACATATTCACTGTAAAATTAAATATTTTTTGCAGTTTTTTTTTTTTTTTTTTTTTTGAAAAAAAACTACTGGGGATTGGACCCAGGGGCACTTAACCACTGAGCCACATTTCTAGCCCTTTTAAAAATATTTTTATTTAGAGACAGGATCTTGCTGAGTTTCTTAGGGCCTCACTAAATTGCTGAAGCTGGCTTTGAACTTGTGATCCTCCTGAGCTCCTGGGATTACAGGTGTGCACCACTGTGTCCTACTTCCTGCATTTCTATGTCCAAATTCTTCCCATGATACAAAGCAAACAACCTGACCCAGATTTCTCTATAATACTGTTGCTAACTATTATAGCAATGGCCCACAAACTCACTGGATCCAGTGGGGTTAAAATCATGAGAGTAGATCATCAGGATGAGAGACCTTTTTTTTTCCCCAGTCCACTGGCTGCATCATTTTATTTTTTTTTTTTTTTTTTCAGTTTTATAACTTTGAAGTCAAACACTTCAATCTTGGTTCTTTCCCTCTGTCTGTAAGTGTTCTCATTTTGTGACTGTATTTGTAGTAACCTGTGCAGTGGTCCAGAGGAGTGCATATGGCTTTCACACTGCCAGCTCATGTTTTTGGGATACCACATCTGACGGTAAGAGATCTTCAGCTGATTCATACAGAATCAAAGTGCCAGCAAAGTCAAACAGGGTACTTTTTTATCAGATGCTTATTTGGCTCTAATTAAATCCTGAAAAGACCTTATCAACAGAATGGCTTGGTACCTACTCACAAGTATGACTTCAGACCAGTATGAAATGTGAAGATATACAGGTTGAAGGGAATAAATGATATTAATATCTATGAAAAATGTGCATATGCGTGTGTGTGTGTGTGTGTGTGTGTGTGTGTTTGTGTGTTTGTGTGTTTCCCCACCCCCTGGTAATTTTGGTATTTTGCTGCTAATATATCAAAGTCCTTTTGTTGTGTGTTTTCAGGAACCTGTACTGTAAGATGGGAGAACCGAACCATGAACTGCATTGTCAATGTTTTTGCCATTGCAATTGTTCTGTAACCAACTAAAAATGTTGGGCTAAAGCCATTCGCTTAAGAATTTGTCAGTGTATCCTTTCTAAACAAGAGTAATAGTTACTTATTAATGTGCTAAATGACAAGTGTGCAATATGCTTCTAAGCTATCAACAAAAACTGAGTATTATAAGCAAGCAGTCTCATTTTAAGTTGACAGATTATCTCATACTCTATTCAGCATCATTGAAATATGAAAAATTGAATGTTAGCAAAAAGTAAATGCAGAAATACAGCATGACATCCAAATATAATCTTATACTTACACCAGCTTTTCACTAACATTATCATGTATGTTTCAGCTAGAGTACTTAACAGGGATAGATATTTGAGCAAAAAAGCTACAAGGATAAATGTAGAGAAGACATGAATTAGCTAACACCTCTGAGTTTTTAATTTCTTCCCCTTGCTTAGTTGTATATAATACTTAATGGAAGGTAATTTTGCTCCCTTTTTAAATCAACTAATGTTATAATACCAATTATGATTTACCTGTCTACTTTTTCTGAGAATTGGTGAATCCATTTTTTTAAAATTCAGTTTCTTGGATTTACACTAAAGGTTGAGTTCAATCTAATAACCTGACTTTCCTAGTTAAGCAAAATTAGGTACAGCATATGATGAATAGCATATGACTCAGACAACTGCCTTACAATCTACTCTTTCCATGTGGAACAAGCATTTACTGCATGCCTGGTAGGAGCATATTTCTCTGCTAGGTATTACACTCACCAATGTGCTGTTCACATGGCTAAGTTCCTTTTGGCAGCTGTTCAGTGGGATGGGTAGCATTTGTTTGGGGATGAAAAAAAATAAGAGTTGTTTTACAAGAGGGTAGAAAATCAAGTCTGGTTACCCAGGTAGAAGTAAGCAAAATGCAAAACACTGGTGACAGAACTATAGATGTCATTTTAAGAGTTGCTTCTAGCAAGTTAAAAATGCATAGAATATGCAACTCTTAGTTAAAGGCCTTATTAGTAGTCTTAACTATACAAGTAGTAAATTTTATCATTGCTTTACTTACAAACATCTGTAAATAGTTTTAAATACTTATTATGTGGGATACAAATTGAGCGGAGTAAAGTACAAATTAAAAGCAGGTTATCTAATATCTCAGGGCTTATGAAGCGTAGTTAAAATGAAAGAAGAATTAGGGTACACAGCTGGCCACTAAATGTAAAGTCAATCTGCTATTTAACCTTGAAAACAAAATTTTGCATACTGCCACTAACACTACTACATGTAAAGACTGGAATCATGATTCAGTGAATTTTTAGGGAAAAGAGAAGTTTAGCATTAAGGCAGTATTCTTCTAGGAATACTAAGGTAGTATTCTTCTAGGAGTGCTCTGTGCATGGTTGATACTTTGCTGAATAACTGTTCAATGTTTAAAAAGAAGTTTAAGAAAATACAAGGATTAGGGGCAAGGGATATAGCTCAGTGGTAGAGCACTTACCTAGCATGTGTGAGAACCTGGGTTCCATCCCCAGCACCACAAAAAAAGTACAAGGATAGAGTTTAATGCAGTGACCTGTGTTTTTGGCAATCAAAAAAATCTCAGTCATTACCTTTATGTTCCATTATGCTGCTGGCTTTTGTGCCCCTGAAGATTATAATAGTGACCAAAATATCTGTGCACTTAAGGAATGTTTTTGATTATTGTTGTTGAAGCCTGGTTTCAAAAAAACAAAATCAATTATACCTCGTGATCTTGCTATCTGCTATATTTCTAGTTAAATTATAATAAAGATTATCTTCCTGTGCTATACTTTTGCTTCTGATTGATACTCAATAGTTAAATAAATAGCATTATGCTAACTCTAAGAAATTCTAAACAGGAGCAATGGGGATGAAAAATGAATGAGGGGCCACATAAATATATTATGCCATTAAAATTGCAACCCAAATCCAGTATTCACCATTATGACATCACTAATAGCTTCTATTTTATGCCTTTTCTATTTTAAGAAGTTATTGTAAAATTTGTTCCATAACTATTTATTAGCTTTTAATGATTATTTTTGGCCAAGAATTTTGTCCTATTTGTCAACTTGCATTTGAGTTGTTGCTGGTCTTGTTTTTTTTTTTTTTTTTTTTTTTAATTAAGGACTTTAAGCATGTAAAATTAGGGTATTCAAATGTAAGTACTAACTGGAGTTTTTGTAAAGCTATAATTTTACATTTGTAAAGTACCAGTGTACTGCCTAAATGGTGGCAACATCTCATTACATTTTCTGTAGTAAAAAGTACTTTTCTGTTCTTTTCAAGTTGGGTGTAATCTAATTATGAGTCACTGAACATATTTTTACCACCTGTGTTAATCATCATATTTCTAAAATAATCTTAGGATGTTTAGTATTGTAATTTCAAAGTTTGAGTAAAAATAGTTTTCTATTCTTCATAACAAGTTTTTTTTTTTTTTTTTTGGTGTGTGTGGGGGGGGTACCAGGGATTGAACTCAGGGGCACTCAACCACTGAGCCATGCCTCCAGCCCAATTTTTGTATTTTATTAGAGACAGGGTCTCACTGAGTTGCTTAGTGACCCTTGCTTTTGCTGAGGCTGGCTTTGAACTTGTGATCCTCCTACCTCAGCCTCCCGAGCCACTGGGATTACAGGTGTGTGCTGCCTCGCCCAGCTGATAACAGTTATTTAGAAGTGCAGTAAAAATCTATGGCTTATGGCAAAGGAAATAGGTATTTTACTGGGGATTGAACCCCAGGGGTGCTTAACCACTGAGCCACATCCCCAGCCCCTTTTATAATTTATTTTGAGACAGGGTCTCGCTAAGTTGCTTTAGGGTCTTGCTAAATTGCTGAGGCTGGCTTTGAACTCATGATCCTCCTGCCTCAGCCTCCTGAGTCTCTGGGATTATAGGTGTGTGCACCACAGTGCCCAGTTGAATTAGGTCATTCTTATGGCACATACCAAAGCCAAAGTTTGAGAGATTAATTGAAATTTTTACCCCATGTGCTTGAAACTATCCAAGGTTAATTCATTTAAGAAAGTGGAGCTATGTTTTTAACTGAAAAGGATTACAGGTCCAGTGTCAAGTAATTTTGTAAAGTTAGGTTTGCACACTTATGAAAATTTCTATGCAAGAATCCTAAACAGGGGCTAGGGTTGTGGCTCAGCGGCAGAGCGCTCGCCTTGCACGTGCACGGCCCGGGTTCAATACTCAGCACCATGTAAACATAAAATGCATTGCATTGTGTACAACTAAAGTAAATAAAATAAATGTTTTTTAAAAAAAGAATCCTAAACATTCATTCCTTAGAAAATTTAGACGGCCATTATCCCTATGCATTAACTTCACTGGTCCCGGAGATTCTAGGCCACCTTGTCCAGTTGAAACCACCTTAGTTCTCTCTGTGGTCCCATTTCATGTCTCTCTATGTCATCCTTGGATATGTACAATATATCAACAATCTAGGCCTAGCTAGAAATGGCCCCTAATTACTTCATGGAGAATGTCTCAGACTGGGGATATAGCTCAGTTGGTAGAGTGGTTGACTTGCATGCACGAGGCCCTAGGTTCAATCCCCAACACCACACACACACAAAAAGAATGTCTCTTCCCATAGTGGTTTCTAAGGATCTCAGATAAAGCTGAGACTTTGTATAGAAATGTGCAGCACCACTGGTGTTGGTATATTCCATGTAGGAGGCAAAACATGGGCAACCACCCCACTCTATGATCCTTAAAAGATGAGATCATACGGAAAAATTCCTTCAAAGTTCCCCCTATCTATGTTAGGGAACTTGATGCCTTGGTCAAAATTAGGTCATATGCCCAGTAGTATCAATTTCATAATCTGGAAAATTCTATACATTGACCCTCTTAAATTTGAGCTCCTGAATGATTCATCCTAGCAAGGATAGAATTACAATTAGATCAGAGAAGGGTTAGTTTTCCTGAAAGTGCTTCAGACATGTGAGAGGGTCAAATATTTCAACAAAAATCAGGGTACTTTTAATGAAAGGTGAAATGAGTGCTAGGTAAACAACAATGTCCACTACCCTTCCACAATAATAAATGCTCTCTCACATTATTGAAATATGTAGCCATCTTGATCTAGTTTTCCTTCTTTTAATAAAGACATGGGTATAAGAATGTTTGACTTTTTCTTTTTCATTTGGATTGTTCTCCTTTGCTGAAGTTTATTTGTTTACAATTCTGGAGATCTGAAGTCCAAAATGGTTTAGAAGACTAAAATCAAGGTGTAGACAGGGCCACATTCCTTCAGCGGGTTCTAATAATTCTTTTTCCTGCCTTTTCTCATTTCTAGAAGCTATTTGTATTCCTTGGTGAGTGATTTGTTCCTACATCTTCAAAGGTAGCAGCATAGCACCTTAAACTTCCTCTCTTCTCTGACCTCTGATTCCTTATGTGACTCTGAGCCTCTGGCCTCCATTTTTTCCTTATTAGAGACCTTGTGATTACATTGGCCACACCCAGGGTTTTATTCTACCCCAAAGTCTTTAATCATTTATGCAATATTCCTTTTGAAATGAACGTATTCATAGGTTTCAATAATTAGAATGTGGATATCTTTGGGGAAGGGGATGCTACACAGTATACCACAACTTTATCATCATATGGTGCTGAATGTCAGTGGACTTTCAGTAGAAGTATTAGAAAAACAATAAGAATAGCTAGGACAGTGATGAGTTGGATAACCTGTTTCCTTTCCAAAAGGGAAGCTACATCTCAGCTCCTACCATGGTCACCAGTTAGCAACAAAGACTCAGCGTTGCTCAATCTTCCAGTTTAAAAAAAAAATCACAACTATTGATTACAATGTGAAAAAAAATCTCTCCATTTTGGAATCTCAGTATTTTTAAACACTGATGTTTAGGCTTAAGGAGGCCCAATAAATAGTATACTTGTTTCCTACTTTAGTTCTGTATCAATGAAAACATAAGGAGAAAAATAGATTAATATCACAATATTACCTCTCTGCTCCAGAATGAGACTTTCCTAAAGGCAACTGTGATAGCATAATTGCAGCCATCTTTCTTTTCCCCATCCCCACTTTATGAATACCATTTGTATTCCCAAGAAATAGAAAGTAGCCCGAGATAAAACCTACCAGTCCAGAGACATGCTGGTCTCTTCCTATTCTCTCATTGAGAGATAGGAGACAACTAACTCTGGCCCCTGAGATAAGGACGTACTGTTCTCTCCTTGAGAAGATAAAGGGACATACAGGTTTTCCTGTTCCCCCTCTGAGAGACAGGAAAACAATTGCCTGTCTCTGTTCCCAAGAAACACACTTGCCTTCCACAAGATCAGGGGATGCTTACTATGTCAGTCAAGACTAAACCTGCCCCTAATTTGCAGCCATGATTCTAGCCTATAAAAGGTAACATTCAAGGGGGAGTTGCTGCTGCTCTCCCTCGCTTGCTGCTACTGTCTCTCTCTTTGTGCAGAGTAGCCCTGTCAGTCTCCTGACAATAAACTCGCTTTTTATCCTAGGGGTGTGTGTGATCAGTCCTGGGCCACTTTTCTTTCAAACTGGTCTTTCTCATTGTAAACTCCAGAGTTACAATGTAAATTGAAGGTAGGAACATGCTCTCTCTGGGGAGCCAGCTACAAAGAGGAAGGAAAGAGGAAGCCACTCTACCTCCCAGGGAAGGTGTGAGTCAGGGAGTAAAGAAATATCAAGAATGTAGCCTGTGCGGTGGCCCATGCCTGTAATCCCAGTGGCTCGAGAGGCTGAGGCAGGAGGATCAAGAGTTCAAAGCCAGCCTCAGCAAAAGTGGGGGTGCTAAGCAATTCAGTGAGTCCCTATCTCTAAATAAAATACAAAATAGGGCTGGGATGTGGCTCAGTGGTCGAGTGCCCCTGAGTTCAATCCCTGGTACCCTCCCCCACCAAAAAAAAATATATCAAGAATGTTATATGAATTGATTATTCTGTACAAGGAGAACTACATGAAAGAAAATATGAGTGGAGATTTAGCCCTGCTCCCTTAACACTTGGCATTGATCCCCATTTTTTTTAAAACACTGTGTACAAAACATTATTCAGGCAAAAATAAAAACAAAAAACATGTCTGTGAGTTCCATATAGTCCATGGGCCATCAGTTTGTCTCAGTTTCTGCAGATCTAGGCTTCTTCCATCACTTCCCTCTCCCTCCCAACTCCTCCACTGATGGGCTAATCTGGTCAGATGTACTTGTTTCACCAGTGGTCAAGAGGCAAAGGATAGGAGATGAAGTCAGCTATGGTCTGGACTTCAGGCCAACTCAATATGTCTGGGTGCGGCTGCTATTGTTGCAGCCATGATAATGTAGACCAGAGAGTTAGCACAGAAATAATGTTCTATAAATCATTGGTATACTCTTTTGGAAGGCAATTTGGCAGCATCTTTCAAATTTTTTAATTGCTTATATCACAAACCGCAGTTCTTTGGATGTATACCACAGAAATAACCATAAGTGGAAAATGGATAAAAGCAAACAAGAATTTTCTTTACAATGTTGTTTGTAATAACAAATTAAAAATGAAAACAACTAAAATATCCACCAAAAGAAGGGGTCAATTATGGAGGAGAAAATGGAAGTATCACTTTTTACTTTTTATGTCTTACATGGTTTGAAATATTAAGCAATTATTAATTATTAAACAATTTAAATCACACAACACATGAATACATTTTTTTCATGTAAAGCATTACAATATAATAAAAGTCAAGTAGCCAGGCACTTGTAATCCCAGCAGCTCAGGAGACTGAGACAAGAGGATCACGGGTTCAAAGTCAGCCTCAGCAAAAGTGAGGCTCTAAAGCATCTCAGTGAGACCCTGTCTCCAAATAAAATACAAAATAGGGCTGGGGATGTGGCTCAGTGGCCAAGTTGCCCCTAAGTAAGTTCTGTCTCCTGTCTCTTTTTGTCTTCCATCTTTCCATCCACTCCCAAAATGTAAAAAGTGCAATCATTTTGATGTAAATGATTCTAGGCTCTTGTTTTGCATTTATATAAGTATATAAATGTATTTTTATTGCTATAGATAACATGATTCTACCGATTGCTCCTTTTATGCACCAATATTCCTTGGGAATTTTTTTCCATGTCATTACAGACAGAGTTATCTTGTTGAGTTTACTGATGTATCCTATGGTATGGATAGGCCATAGTTTATTCATTTTCCTGGGGAAGAACATTTAGGTATTTTTCCACATTCTACTCTCACAATGCTGCAATCAAAATCTTTGCACGACCTTCTGGTGTCCACATACCCAATGCTTCTCTAAAACACTTTAGAAGTGGAATTCTTGGGTGATAGGATATATACCTTTTATATGTTAACCATTTTTCTTCTGTCACTTAAAATAATAATTGGTTTTGATAAGAGAAAACGAGATGCTTCAAATAGCAAGTTGCTCTCCCGTGTACAAACAGAATAAATACACATATATCTGCAGAAATCATGTACCAGCTTTTTAAATTATCATTCTAAAATGGAATTCACTGTGAATCACAACAAACCCCCCCCCCAAGCACAAAAATCATACACACCAGTCCTGCCATTTTTTGGTATTTCTGCAATAGCATATTTTCCATTATCTTTATAATTATGTATATTCATGTGTGTGTATACATAGGTGTGTGTCACTGTGTGTGTGCAAGCATAGAACTTCCAACAAAGAGCAAAACTAAGGATATCATAGGGTTTGGTTTGTCATTTTTTGAGTCAAATAAAGTCTGTTGAAGTTTCTAAAGTCACAGGAAGCACTGTTCTCTGGATCAGCTTCATTGATGGCCTTGGCTTTGACTATCTGCTACCTGCAGTACCATGTGGCAAAGTGTAAGAAGGCCTGTATGTTAGCCCTAGCTCTTCCTCCAATTGGTTATGTGTGAATATTTCATTTGTTTTTTGGTACCAGGGATTGAACTCAGGGGCACTCAACCACTGAGCCACTTCCCCAGCCCAATTTTGTATTTTATTTAGAGACAGGGTCTCACTGAGTTGCTTAGTGCCTCACTGTTGCTGAGGTTAGCTTTGAACTCTTGATCCTCCTGCCTCAGCCTCCTAAGTCCTGGGATTACAGGCATGTGCCACTGCACCCGCTGTTTGGTTTTGGTTTTTGTTATTGTTGGGGGTTTGTTTGTTTGTTGCTTTGGTTGGTTTTTGGTACTGGGAATTGAACCCAGGGGGCTTTTAACCACTAAGCCACATCCACAGTCTTTTTTTTTTTTTGAGACTGGGCCTCACTAAGTTGCTGAGGCTGGCTTTGAACTTGCATCCTCCTGACTCAGCTTCCCAAGTTGCTGGGATTATAGGTGTGTGCTACCATGCCTGGCAGGTTATGTGTTTTTGAAGTAACCATTTTACCTTTCTAAGTTGTACTTAATTACTAACCCTTTTTAACTTTAATGCTATGGAGTAAAATATCCAAACCAAGAACTCAACAGATATTTAGATAGCTGTTACAACATATCTAAATCTGCCTTTCATTCAACAGATAATTTGATGCTAAATTAACCCTTTGCATCTGTCCGGGAGCTTCTGTGGTATGTGTTTCCTGATGGTATATGTTATAGGGCAAATTGAAAAATCCAGTGTTTAAGACTGGGACCAAACAGGGAAGCAGTTTCAAACAATAAGTTTGACCCAAACTGGCCCTGGTCCTGAAATCCAGATTTAGAACAAAAGTAATCAGCAGCTTAGGCCAGAATCCTTTGCAAAATTGGGACATATTCTTTTCCACATTAGTACACAGGGCATACCTTATAAGAAAGCCAAACTCTGCATATGGATTAGCAAATTTCCTGACATACTGCTTTCTAGGGTTCAGGGCAGGCTCAAGAGCAGGACTTGAGAATCTTCTTCTGGATTTTTGTTGGGGGGAGCACTGGGGATTGAACCCAGAGGTGCTTAACCACTGAACCACATCCCCAGCCTTTTAATATTTTATTTAGAGATAGGGTCTCACTGAGTTGCTTAGGGCCTTGCTAAGTTGCTGAAACTGGCTTTGAACTCACAATCCTCCTGCCTCAGCCTCCAGAGCTGCTGGGATTATAGGCGTGCTCCACCATGCCTGGTGAAAATCCTCTTCTGTTGTGCTACCACTTTGACCAGTGATTCCCAGGTGAGGTCCAGGGACCATCTACAGTGGGGAGACCTGTAGTGCCAGCCAAAGCAAAAATGGTCCTTGACCCTAGTTGGTCTTCTCTGGAACTGTCCTGGCAACCACCCTATTGAGAGGGATTTCACCTACAAGTCAATCCTATGTTAAGGGGGATTTGGGGTCAGTGACTAGACAAACTTCACCTTAGTGTGTCTGAGCTACTAAAGACATTTTTCTTCCAAAGTACATTGAGAAACCTATGACCATAAATCCTCCAGTGACACAATAGACCCTGCCAGGAGTGAGCCCCACTGATCCTTCTTGAAGTATTGTTTAATTGGCTCCCTTTGTTTTTACCTGTTTATTCTCAGGGTTAGTACACCTGTTGTTCTACAAGTTCCTTGATTATTCATTAAAGGCAATTCAAAGAAACCTTGTGACCCTTCTGTTATTGGTTCACATTTCACTACTCATTACTAACTACAACCTAACTCTCTGATCAGGACACAACTGAAGGGTAAGGATTCCAGTCACAAATTCAGGAGTAAAAATACGTGTTTTTAGGCAGAAGCAAGAGTGCCCAAAGAAGAATCCAAGGAGGATGTGGGTGTCTCCAGCAAGTGAAAGTCTGGAGGGGGAAAAGTAGGGATGCCAAGGCTCACAGAGTAGAAGGGAGGGGAGTGAGTGAGGCTCATCAGAAACTGGTAGAAACTTCGAGTTGGAAGGGACTTCCTGGTTGCCTACACCAACCTCCCAGACACAACAGAAGGCCTTTCTACAAACACAGTTGATTGGCTATGAGAAGAGTTTGCCTGGAACCTGGACAAAAGGCCGTTTTACAGCCACACATACCTGCCAGGGTGACTTCAGATTTCATGGAGGAGAAACCTTGGGAGATCTTTATCCCACGAAAACACATACCATTGAACACTCTGATGGTTGTGTTAGGTAGGAGTTTAGGGACCACAAGATGGCAAAGGCAGGACATAAGAAAGATGCCACTGGAGGAACAGACAGGGAGATGAGTCATGTCCCTGTTTAATGGTAAGTCCCACCACTAAGGACCTATTACCATGACAACTCCCGCCACAGTTTCGGTATTTTAAAATGACCAATGGGGTAAAGTGGACAGTATTCTAATTAGGTTTTCTAAAGTAACCAGTGGGGGCAAAATTAGACACTATTCCAATCAGGGATCGTAAGATAACCAATGGGAGCGAATGGGGTAAGGTCTTTAATCAGGTCTGTATAGGGAAGAGTACACCTTGCAGCTCAGCTTATAAAACACTAATTTCTGAGCATCCGGGCCTTTAGCCTCCCTCTTGCTTGTCCCACTACTCTCCACCTTATGGAGTGCTACCTTCACCTACGTTTTCAATGAACCTGTACTTTGCCTGTTACTTGTGTGTGTCTTGCTCAATTATTTGTTCGGGACACCAAGGACCTGAACCCCAACTGGACACCCCAACGATAATAGTTGGAACAGACTTTGAAAGATATTACTTTGAACTTTTGGTTTTGCTTTCTCATCTTCAAGGTATTTGTCTCCTCACGCAGTGTAGCTGTGCTACCACCAGGGGGCAGAATGATGCCATCAATAGTGCACTGAACAACCTGCAGTTTATGCTCTCTGTGAGATTCAAAATGCTGGCTCTTTGCCCACTTTGGCCCCTTACCCAATAAGAATGCTCATAGATCTCCTGCTTTTCCCTATAAAATCTATCCCTTTGTTAATATGGTCGAAATATGTCAAACCTTAAACTCATCACACTGAAACCACATTTCCCAGGACCCTGACTCTAAGAACCAGCAGCAATTTCTGGTTTGTACAGACTCTTCTGCAGCGAAATCAGCAGAATTCTAATGCTTCCTGGTTTGTTTGTTTGTTTTAGGCCTCTCAGCTGGGTCTCACATGTGTTCGTTCCTCAGTGGCCCTTCCAAAGCCTTCTCTGCTCAAACTTCCAAGACCCATTCTCCTTACCTGGTCTCTTTCCACATGCAACATAGAGTTAGTTATGTAATTCATGCAATAATATTTACTTCATGTTCACTGTGTGCCAAACACTATTCCACACTCTGGGGAAACAAATTAACAAAACTGTTCCCTCATCCAGCTTACATTCTGGTGGAGAAACAAACAATAAAGAAATATATCCAGATGGTAATGGGTGCTATACAGAGATAAGAAATTACACTGGGGAGGAGGACAGGGAGGGATTCAAGGAGAGGATGGTGGCAAGTCTGCTATGTTAGATGGGAATGTCAGAGTGGATCTCTCCAACATGGATACTGTTTCATTTGCAACCTGGAGGAAATGAGGGAGCAAGCTGCACAGGTATATGGGAAAAGAGCATTCCAGCCAGGGTGACCACAAATGTAAAGATCTTGAGATGAGACCAATACCAGTACATTTGAGGGACAGCATGGTGGTCAGGATTACAGAAACTCAGAAAGAATGATAGGATCAGCTAGGTACTACAGGACCTGGTCATAGAGGACAATCTCAGTGAGATGATGCAGCACTGATGGTTTTGAGCAGAGTAGTGACATGGTAACCTGGCTACTGGGAGAAGTGGTCAGATTCTAGCAGATTTTGAAAGTAGGGTTGACAGGATTAGATAATGATTTTCATGTGGTATATGCACGTCAGGGAAATGTTAAGGTTTGTGCCAAAAATGGACTTTCCACTAACTGAGATGGAAAAGACTGTAATGCAGGCAGTGAAATAAGAAGAAAACTAGAAGAGTACACGAGGAGTCTGAAAGCAAAGGGAAGGAAGAAATAGGGAGTGTTCAACTGGAACATACACTAATGAGGCAGACAATATCCCTTCTGGCGGTAGCTGTGGCTACAGATGCCACCTGCCTCACAGTCTCCCTGTCATCAGTAGGCTTTTCTGACACTCTCTGGATTGGGAAAGGGACCCCTCTACCCCAAGTGTTAGAGATGGCCTCAAAATGAAAGTCTTCTATATTCTGCCCCAGGTCCCAGTTTCTTAGAGCTCCACCTAGAGGACAAACAGAACTATCGCCTGCACCAGGAGACAGGAACAAATCAGTCAGTATTATATTCAAAAGGCTCCTCTCCACCACACCCTGTGCAGCTCCAGGAGGACGTTGGTGAGAGGAACCCAGCTCTCTCTATTCAGAGTGGTTTTCTTACCTGGAATGCTGATTGAAGCTGAGCATCTCTCTCAGCTCTTCACAGAGCTCTAATATACAATATCTTAAAGAAAAAGCAGATTTCTCAAAATGTATTATTAATACTTCTACAACTTGCTTTATTCACTTATTTTTTAGTTTATCCATGTTGATATTAATATATGTGTTGGAGCTCATTTACTTTTTTTGTGGGGGGGTGGGGGCAGGTACTGGGGATTGAACCCAGGGGCGCTTAACCACTGAGCCACATCCCCAGCCCTTTTAATTTTTTATTTAGAGACAGGGTCTGGATAAGTTGCTTAGGGCCTTGCTAAATTGCTTAGTGCTTCCCTAAGTTTCTGAGGCTGGCTTTGAACTTGTGATTCTCCTGCCTCAGCTTCTCAAGCTGCTGGGATTACAGGAATGTGCCACCATGCCTGGCAAGAGCTCATTTACTTTTTAACCAGGCATACCATTTACTTGAAGAACAAGGCACAATTTATTTATCCATTCTCCTGTTAATGTAGAAGAGATCTTCAAGATTTTGCTCATTTGAACAGAATTCTTATTATTTTAATTTTGTCCAAGTTTAAAAAATTGGGCATGCCTATAATCCCAGCAACTGGGGAGGCTGAGGCAGGTGGATCACAAGTTCAAGGCCAGCCTCAGCAACTTAGCAAGGCCCTAAGCAACTTAGCAGGACCCTGTGTCAAAATAAATTTTTAAAAAACTGGAATACTTCAAATTTAAAAATCCATGGTTATGGGCTGGGAGTGTAGCTCAATGGTAAGGTACTTGCATAGCATGCATGAGGTCCTGGCTTCAATTCCCAGCTCTGGCCCTTGTATACACTGGAATTTTCAATCTAATATGCTTACCCACTATGTAATCAAGGAATTTAAAATCAAAACAACTCATTCCAAGTAAACCATTTAACAAACCTGAGCCAAAATTTAAGTGAGCATCTTCAGTTTCTTCGTCTCACAGGGCCAAGGTGGAGGTAGGCAACTGAGTTTCTTTTTCTCAAAATGTATTTTTAAATGTACCAAGTGGCAAGTAAAATTTGTTGATTGTTTTCTCCAAAGGAAAAAAAATGCAAAAACTCATTTTCTAAAAGGCTATCTTCCCTTTCACTTCTTTGTGAGTTGGACATAGTCCAACATGCTGTTAACTTTTTTTTTTTTTTTTTTTTTTTTTTGTGGTACCGGGGATTGAACTCAGGGGCACTCGTCCACTGGGTCACATCCCCAGCCCTTTTTTGTATTTTTTATTAGAGACAGGGTCTCACTGAGTTGCTAAGTGCCTCGCCATTGCTGAGGCTGGCTTTGAACTCACGATCCTCCTGCCTCAGCCTCCCAAAGTGCTGGGATTACAGGCATGCGCCACCGTGCCCGGCTGTTAACTTTGAACTCAGTAAAGCAACAGGGTCATTGGCCCCAGCAGAACTGAACAAAGCAAGTAGTTGACAACTGAGTTGCTAAGTGCCTCGCCATTGCTGAGGCTGGCTTTGAACTCACGATCCTCCTGCCTCAGCCTCCCAAAGTGCTGGGATTACAGGCATGCGCCACCGTGCCCGGCTGTTAACTTTGAACTCAGTAAAGCAACAGGGTCATTGGCCCCAGCAGAACTGAACAAAGCAAGTAGTTGACAACACAGATGTCTGAGTATGATGGTTTAGCCACGGATGATACAGAGCTCCCAACTGGAAACCAGGATGATGAGATAGCTCTGCAGACCCTCAATTGCTAAATCTGTATTAACTGTCACATCAATAAAGTGCCCTGGTGGTTTTCAGTCAATACAAACACAAGCAGTACCACTGGGTGATCTTTAGACAGCTTGATTTTTTTTCTTCTCAGCCAACACCAGGGTATCTTAGGAAGGACAAATGTGATTCATTCCTCATGACCTGACTTGTCTCCATCTGACTCTGAAGAGCAATGTTTAGCTTTTCCCATAACATGGGTGGGTTAGTGATTTTATTGTTACTTTACTGGAAATTGCATAACTGAAAAGAGGAATCAACATTTAGCAATCAAGTGATCTAACATAATGGTAAACTTGGTGATTACTTAATATTCTATGGTAATTTCTTTTTTTTTTTTTTTTTTTTTTTTTTTTTGTGGTACCGGGGATTGAACTCAGGGGCACTCGACCACTGGGTCACATCCCCAGCCCTTTTTTGTATTTTATTAGAGACAGGGTCTCTCTGAGTTGCTAAGTGCCTCGCCATTGCTGAGGCTGGCTTTGAACTCGCGATCCTCCTGCCTCAGCCTCCCAAAGTGCTGGGATTACAGCCGTGCGCCACCGCGCCCGGCCTTCTATGGTAATTTCAAGATTTATAAAGACCTTTTGAGCTTGCTTTTTGTTGCATAGATCAAGTTTGCTATCTGTGGAGTGGTCTCCTCAGAAGGATGAAGTTTCAGAATATAATACTTTGGGCTTTTTCCAAAAGACAGATAAACACAGTCTCTGTGTTGTTAGTTTTCAGAGTAAGTCCAGAAAATAAACCCAGAGTGGCCTCTGCTCATGTGCTCCCTTTCCTAGTCCTTCCTTTTATCTACAAAATGATATATTAGGGATTTTAGTTTTTCTTATAGTTTGAAATTCATAATTCCTTGAAAATTGCTAACATAGTAGCAATAATTAACTGGAACATCCAATTGCTTAGACTGTTTCATACCCCAATCACCATCACAAAATAGTAAAGACAATAGTTTTAAGAGAATCTCAGGCCATCTGGTGGATTGTTTTCCCTCATTTTAGAAATCTTCAGTGATCAGATTTCCTATCCTCTGTCAGCAATTTGTGTTTTGCCCAACATCATTTATAGCTGAGAAATTCTGTCCTCTTATGATTTAGCTTCTTACGGATGCAATTCATTCTCTGTTTCTCCCTCCCTCCTTCCCCCCCCCCCCCACACACACACACACCACTGAACAATAATTGGCCATTCCCTGAAAAACAAAAAATAGTTTACAAATAAAATAAATGTAGCAAGTAAACTTAAAGTGAGTCATTAGAACCTTCTTTTCTCCAAGAAACATACTTCTTGATAGATTCTACTTTATCTGAAGAGTCAAAATTAGCATGAATCAGGTTATCCATTGTTTCTAAACTAAGATATCAAGACATTTGGTCTGTGCCACCACTGTTATCCAGTGCATAATTTGTACCTAGTACAATAACTTTGAGAATATTCTTGGTTACTTATACCTTGTCTAATCTGCTAGTGGAATATAAAGAGCATGGATGTTGGTGCTAGAAAAGTAAGGATTTAATGCTGACAGAGTGACCCACTAATTGTGGGACCTTTGCTTATCATTGATCTCACAAACTCAGTTTTCTTATCAATAAAATTGTGACAAAATGTCTACCTAGAGGTGTTGCCTAGGGAAAAACTGAAGTATATGTAAAATGTCTGGCATAGTGGGAGGTGTTCACTAAACGTTTGCTATTTCTATTATTGCTATTTGTTTTAGGTAATGTCCTTTCCCTCCATGGCAGCACCCACGGACTCCCACAGGAACCCATGTCCACAGGCCTATACATTTCTTAGATAGTGAGGATTATAACTGGTTGACTCATTTAGAACAGAACTATGAGTTCACATGTCCACAGTCGGACTTGATGGCATTCAGTTGTGAAGTTAGAACATGAAAGATGAGTGGAAATTGAAAAAAGCGGTCATACTGGGGCTCCTATGTCTTCCAAATTCTGTCCACAATGGGTAGTGGCACTTCCTCATACCAGTGCTATGGGGATCATTGGGACATTGACACAAAACTTAGACCTCAGTTTTCCCTTCCCAATCCATACACTATGTAACATCTGGTATATTGTCTACCAAAACATAAGAGAATCTCAACTCTACCAGGGCAGAGAAAATCCCTTCTAGCTGCATTCATCCTTTAGTACCAATATCAATAACACAGACACATGGAGAGCTCATTATTTGTAATGGTTAACAACAGTTTTAATAGTTCATCCTGGGAATTATCTCCCAGCTCCTCTCCCCCAAAAAATCTATTCACATGCAATGCCTGCAAGTATTCAAATTTCATAAACATAATATTGCAAAAGCAGAATTAAGAAAAGCCTTCATAACCTTGATATTAAAAACAACGCTTCATTATTCTCTCAGTATGTGTTACTTAATGCTAAATACTAAACACTAAAAGAAGCTGTGCTGGCAAGCTGATAGCTGATGGCTGGGGACTTGGGAGAAGAATAGAGAAGGAAGCTCTTATAATGACAAGCACTTTTAAATTCATTTTTCATCTCATAACCAGAATAACACAGGGCAGATCTATTTTGCTAACTGTGTTGGTGCCAAAGGTAGAAAACCCCAGAGAAATATTCTCAGAGCAATAACTGGAGCTGGTTTTACTTCTGACATCTAGGTTAGAAAGAACCAATATGAGCAGTGTCCTTAAAATTGAGGCTTCTCTTCCTGCTCACACTTTGGTTTAAAGCACTGAAACTATGCACACAGTACCAGAGCCATAGTAATAACACAATAAATGTGTTGAATGAATGAACTTATACCTAGGCTGGATCTAACTTTCTCCAAGTGGAAACCTTCCTGTACAGTTCTTAGAGGCAACATTCACGCATCCAGGAGGGCCTTATTTGTCACAACTGGCCCTCAGTGCCCTGAAATCCTGGGGGAACAAAGGAACAGTAGCACTATAAGGAATAACTTTCTTACTTAGTTCATTCCAGTCTCCTGAATATGCCCACTTGGCATCAAAAATTTGTGTCCAGAGTTTTAAAGATTCAATATCATATGTAATCAACATAAGATGAATCTATGTATGCCTCCTTTAATTATATTCATTACATGTAAAATTAAGAAATCTGGGGTAGCTGGCCAGAGTGGTGCAGGCCTGTAATCCCAGTGACTTTGGAGGCTGAGGAAGGAGAATCTCAAGTTTGAGGCCAGCCTCAGCAACTTAGCAAAACTTTTGTCTCAAAATAAAAAAATAAAAAGGACTGGGAATGTACCTCAGTGATAGAGCACCCCTGGGTTCAATCCCCAGTACTAAAAGAAATAAAAGAAATCTGGGATAAGAAGTAACCAATGTGAGATCACCTGCCCCTTCTGTTTTGTTTTGTTTTTTTTTCCCTCATTCTCCTTTTCTCTTCCTTATCCTTGAGGAATTCTTCTTCCCCTCCCCCTGCTTTCTTCTCTTTTTTCCTCATTACCAAAGCTAACTAGTTTTAAATATCTGCAGCGCCAGGAAGTGGGGTAAATAAAGCAGTTTTTAGTTCCCAGAAATGGGAGCAGTTCTTCAAAAAGGCTCTGGTCTTACTAACGGTGATTTAGATCCTCTTTCTTGGACTCATGGATATCCAGAACATTCTATTGAGTGTGAATTCAATATCTACACAGTTAACTGGGGATTTTAGTTTCTAGGATGTACATTTTAGGAAGGGGAAGAGGAAGAAGAAGAAGAAAAAAAGAAGGAGGAGGAGATGATATAATAAAAATAAACCATTAGTCACACACATAAGATCCACTGGTGTGTATGTAAAAGTAAAACAAGGAGTGGGCTGTATTTAAGCTAGATGCTTATTATCAAATACATATTTATCACAAATTTCAAGTTCAAAATTCACAAAGGTTGGCTGGAGGAGACAATTTCTAGCAGTAAATCAGTGTGCTCTTCTTTCATAGGATAGGAACCAGAACTAGAGAAGCCAGGTTGAGTTAAGGCAAGAGGTTAGTTCTCTGCCTCCATTTCTCATTCCTTGCTTCAAATAGTAGCCTAAGGAACTCTCCAGGCCATTCTACTGGTTAGTATCTTTAGCCTGTTCTCTACCCTCAGGAGAACCAGCATCCTTTGCTCCATAAGAGTAATAGAAGTTATTTCCTTAGGTAATTCTCTGTAAATCCTTAAATTAGTTCTACTCTGACATTGCCCAGTTCTTAATGTCTTTTTGTTCATTCATTCATTCAACAAGCTGTTCTTGAGTATCCACTCTCTGCCAAGCACCATGGTAAATGCTAAATACTTTATTAACTCCAATCTCAGCAATATTCATTTGTAGGACAAATCTCTGACCTAATTAGGCTGCTGTGTTGGAAAGATGGAATATGCTAAGATGTCAAAACTGTCACCTTGAAGTGTTAAATCACTCTCAGCATATATTATCTGCCAGCTAACTGGAAAATCTTCAATATGGCAATACTGATTTTTTAAAAAGATAACACAAAAGGGAAAGGATTGGTTTGCTGCTTCTTTGGGGGAGTATAAAAACTGATTTTTGAGTCAGCCTGGTGTTGTGGGAAGATTACCAAACTTGGAGTCAGATGGCCTAGATCTGGTCTCTGCAGATGGATGCAGAAGGCCATACTCTTTGCTGGCTCCTCTGGTCCATAATCCTAAGGAATCTATTGAACCTTTTCAAGGACCCATTGTTTTAGCCTAAAAATGAGTCAGGAATCCTTGCCCCACCTACCTCTGACAATATGGAAAGAAAGAAATGAAATAATGTTTGTAAAAGTACTCTGAAAACCATAAAATGCCATAAAAATATAACTTATCACTCGCAAACAAGCATTGATACACCTTTCATGGAATCCATTACATTATAGTTTCTTTTCCTCCTTTTTTTTTTTTTTTTTTAAGAGGAGGGAACTTACATCCAACCAACATTATTTGGGCATTTGATCCAGCATAACCTATATTTGTTTCCTCGTGGAAGAGTTAGAAGTTTTCCTTGTTGAAAATGAAATGCACTCCCCGAGGGCCAGACTCAGAGTTGGAGATGCACTGTTTGTTGAGGGTTTCAGCCAAGGCTTCAGGACCACAGAGGAAAACGCCTATTCTGGTACTTTTGGGGAAAGAAAAAAAAAAAAAAAAAGACAGTTTCAGACTTTGGAATAAGATGGACTACAAAGCAGGTGGCGGATTTCCTATTGATTTGAGGCCCCAGGGCTAAGTCCTCTCTGTTTCTTTGTCTTTTCTACAAATGACAGGAGTTGGGCTACAGTTGTGGCTTGGTGGTAGAATGTTTACCAGCATATGTGAGGCCCCGGGTTTGATCCTCAGCACCACATATAAATAAATAAAAAGTAAAAGATCCATTGACAACTAAAATATATATGCATATACATATACATACATATGTGTGTGTGTGTGTATATATATATAACAAATAGCAAGAGTTCAGATTACTCTGCAGGTTGGGGACTTGTCCCTGCTTGTGAGGACAGCTGGATAATTCAAAAGGCAGTTGACTTCCCTAGAGAATGAATTCTAAGAAGAGTTTTTGGAAAGTTCTACCACAGAGAAAATGGTGGTTAATTTATGAGTCTGTGAGCTACTTCCTGTCAGGGTTCTGGGCCCCTAAACCCTTTCTGGCACCTTGAAATCAAGAGCAAACCCTCTTTAGGTACCCCAACTCTGACAACAGCTTGGTGTGGCTCCCTCTGTCAAAGAGTTTAAGGCTTTGCTCTTTAATGGTAGTTCTAGATCAAGAGCTTGGCATTGGCTTTTTTTCTTTTCTTCTTCTTCTTCTTCCTCTTTTTTTTTTTTTTTTTTTTTTTTTTTTTTTTGTACCAGGGATTGAACCCAGGGATGCTTAACTACTGAGCCACATCCCCAGACCTTTTTTCATAGTTTATTTAGAGACAGTCTTGCTAAGTTGCTTAGAGCCTCACTAAGTTGCTGAAGCTGGCTTTGAACTTTTCATCCTCCTGCCTTAGCCTCCCAAGCTGCTGGGATTAAGGTGTGTGCCATTGTGCCCGGCTCTGGCATTGGCTTTTTAAGAATGCAGATTCTTTTTTTGTTAATACATTTTTTTAGTTGTATGTGGACACAATACCTTTATTTTATTTATTTATTTTTATGTGGTACTGAGGATTAAACTCAGTGCCTCACACATGCTAGGCAAGCACTCTACCACTGAACCACAACCCCAGATCCAAGAATGCAGATTCGTGAGTCCCACCATGGAACAAGTAAATCAGAACCTGCATTTAAAAAAAAAAAAAAAAAAAAAACATTTATTTTTTAGTTGTAGTTGGAAACAATACCTTTATTTTATCTATTTTTATGTGGTACCAAGGATCAAACCCAGGGCTTCACACGTGCTAGGCAAGTGTTCTACCACTGAGCCACAACCCCAGCCCCTCCAGAACCTGCATTTTAAAAATATAACCAGTTGAATTGTATGCTCATTATAGTGTAAGAAGCAATGATGGAACATATATATTTATGGTGGGCTCTTGAGTTTTTCATGTGTTCAAGCAAGATAGGAGATCTCAAGGTCTCATGATGGATAAATCTTTAGTGAGGCCGAAAGAACCTGGGACAGCTATCAACTTAAAATTTTAGACTCAGAAGCTATAACTGAAGAGGGCACAGTGGTAGCACATACCTGTAATTCCAGCAATTTAGGGAGATCCTGTCTCAAAAAATTAAAAGTGCTGAGGATGTAGCACAGGGGTAGAGGGCACCTACGTTCAATCCCCAGTACTAGGAGGAGGAGGGAGAGGAGGAGGAGAGAGGAGGAGCAGCAGCAGCTACAACTGAAAGTAAGGAGGGTAGTGTCTCCTTAATTATAAGTTTAAATTATATTGAATATTTAAAAGAAGTGGATACACTAGTGAGATTTAGGTAACAAAAACAAAACAAAATCATGGCCCTCCTTAGGATAGGCAGTTGAGAACATATGAGGCAAGGACCTGAGATTCTTTATTTTCCATAATCCCCCAGGTAAGTTTGCTGTGATTTAAAGTTTCCCTCCTAAAGTCACAGATATCAGGAATCTTCAGTTGGACATGAATTTAACCCCAGTATAGTAATATGGGTATTTTAGTTTCTAGAATATAAAAGTGTAGCCATGCTTGGGAGCTGCTGCTATAAGTAGATGAAAAGCCTCAAGAACACCCACATGAGCTGGGCACTACATGCCTGTAATCCCAGCTACTGAGGAGGCTGAGGCAGGAAGAACACAAGTTTGAGGCCAGACTCAGCAATTTATTGAGACCTTGTCTCAAATAAAAAAGAAATGGGGCCGGGCACGGTGGCGCATGCCTGTAATCCCAGCAGCTTGAGAGGCTGAGACAGGAAGATGGCAAGTTCAAAGCCAGCCTCAGCAACAGCGAGGTGCTAAGCAACTGAGTGAGACCCTGTCTCTAAATAAAATACCAAATAGGGCTGGGGATGTGGCTCAGTGGTTGAGTGCCCCTGAGTTCAATCCCTGGTACCCAATAAAAAAATAAATATAAATTTTTAAAAAAGAAAAAGAAATGGGGATGTAGCTCAGTTGTAACACATGCCCAGTTATAATCCCCAGTACCAAAGGAGAAGGAAGGAAATGAAATGCACACCCTGGGGGATTCCTTACTTAGGATGTTGACTCGCAATTGTCTTGAACTCATTATCCCAGATCGGCCGTCCATACAAAGTCTTTTGCTTCAAGCCTGTAATCACGTCTTTCTCCTCATCGTGGTGCACAGCAAAGTGACTGGCCTACAGCAAAGGACATGAAATCAGGGGAAAAAAATGTAAACACCCACACAGGTATAGTTGCATACCACAAGGCACCATACTTGGAGGCTAGAAGAAAAACAAAGATAAACAAACTGAATCTCTCTCTAGCAATTTCCTCTCCAGAAAAAGAGAACTTGAAGTATAAATATAAATAACATAATTTGTAGAATAGGCTATGTTGAGTGCCTAGACACAAGCATCCTATTGAGAACAAAGAAGGAAGGTAGAATGGGAAGCTAAGGGAGGGTTGAAGGCCACAGCATTTGAGTCAGGCATTGAAGTGTGGGTACTGTCTCACTGTCTCACTCTCTGTCTCTGTCTCTCTCTCTCGCTCTGTTTCTGTCTGTCTCTCTCTCTGTCTCTCTCTGTCTCTCTCTGTGTGTGTGTGTGTGTGTGTGTGTGTGTGTACCAGGAATTGAACCCAGCAGTGCTGAGGCTGACTTCAAACTTGCAATCATCCTGTTTCAGCCTCCTGAGTCGCTGGGATTACAGGCATGCACTCCCCACACACTGTTTTTCTCTCTCCTTTGTTTGAGCTTCTCTCCTCACCCTAAAGTACTCCACTCATTTGGGAGAACCACTAAGAACTGACATAATCACAGACTAAAATATATTCATATTTTCATAACTTAATAGGACATCAAATCAAACCTGAAGCTGTGCTGTGTATACATACATGCTCTTTACCTGCTATCATTCTAGAGGTGCCTTTGTTGGATTCCAGGCAGAAGGCCACACCTCCCCAGGTGCCTTGTGAAAAACTACAGCTCCCAGGATCCTCAGCGTGACCAAAAAACCTGACCAGCAAGTCCCTTGTCCTCTACCACTACCCCCCCCCCCGACCTCTGCTGGCCTATAGGACAAGGACTCACTCCAAGGGGGGTTTATGGCCCCTACTCTATTTAAGCCAGCCCCGGACTGAACTCTGCCCTTGTTCCTGCTCTCTGTTCCTGCCGCTCTCGGTTCCTGTCCATCCCTTCCCTATCCCCCTTCCCTTCCTTTCCCTACCCTTGCCCACGTGGCACCCCAATAAACCCTTTTATTTCACTAACACGGTGTTCCCAGCTAAGCTAACTATGTTTCAGCAGTTTTCTAACATTTTGGTGCCGAAACCCGGGACGGAGACGAGCGTCCAACACGTCTCCGTGTATCTGCCCGTCTTCTCCACACACCATCGCTGTACTTCGGTAAGCCCCCGTCTACCCCGAGTTCCTAAACCTGTTTGGCCACTGCGCGGCGAGAATTGACCGTCGAGTGTCTGGCAATCTCGCCTGTGGCCTTTACAGGGGGGACCACACCCCACCCAAGCCTTCAGGGCGACGGTGGACCCCGGGGACTCTCCCCCCCCCCCACCTTTATCCGCCCGCTTTAAAAATTTCCAGCTGTAAGACTACGGCTCTCGGCTTTCTAGGAAAGTTCCCCTCCGCACTCCGGGCTTGAGCTTCCATTTTTCCGTTCGGAACGAAAAAAATCCGAAACACGCCTCTCAATTGCCGCACCTCCCCCGTACCGGCAGCCTCGGAGGCTGCTCCAGACCGCTCCCCTCACCCCCAGCTCAGGTTTTAGATTTTGAAATTGGCGGGCTTCCGAGCTTAGATCCTCCCCCTCCCTTTGTCTTCATCCTTCGCCCCGCCCCCCTCCTTCCACTCCGTCAGAATCCTCCTCTGTAAACCCTCCCTTTCTTTCCACGTCATTTCCGGTGCCTTCCGCCGTTACCCCCCGCCCACTCAACCTCCTGTTCCTAACTCCACACCTCTCCTGCAGTTATCCCCGCCCCCAGCTTCCGCCGCTTGGTTCTCCACGGCTCCCCCGCCCTCTTCGGCCATGCGGGCGTTACTGGACGCATTGCCCCAGACTTTAGCCCCCACTTCCGCGGATTCTGCAACGTGTCCTTTACCAGACACGCCGCTCTGGCTTTGGCCCCCTCCCCGCACTTCTTCCTCAGCGTCTTCCATCCTTAACTCTGCGCGCTTTCTCCCTCCCACGCCAGCGGTGCGCTCCTGGTCCGTGCTCTCAGCCCCACTCAGCGGTGCGTTCCGGGTCCGCGCTCGCAGCCTGCGCAGCAGTGTGCTCCCTGTCCACGTTCCTAGGCCACTCCGCAGCGTGCTCCCAGCCCGCTGCCACTAGAGCCACAGCGCGCCCCTTGCTCGCTTCCTCTGCTCTCTTATAGGTCCAGCTCTGACTGGCGCCGTCCCGCTCGCTGCCCGCGGGCCGCTACCCTCCGATAGCCGAGCGCTTCTTCACGCACGGGCCAAATCCCCACCCCACCCCCATGCGTCCTCCGCGCCGCTCACAAAGGCGCCGGGGCCGGCCGCCGCGGGCGCCCCGACCAATGGCCGCGCCGCCCGCCGGCCCGCGCCCCAACCAATGGCCCCCCTGCCCGCCGGCCCGCGCCGCTGAGCCCTGGGCGGCCCCGCGCACAGCAACGGGTGTCCCCGCCCGCCTGCAGGCCGGTTCCCCGTCTGCAAGTCTGCAATACGCGAGGCTGCCCGAGCCGGCGCAGCGAGTCTACGCCTACATCGCGTGTAGCCCCGAGCCCTCACCCACTTCTCCCTTTAGTTCAAAAGGCTGTATAAAGTTTCTCTTCAGATAACAGTCCCCTCCCTCCCCCTTCCTCGGATCCGCCATGTTCTTCCGCCCAAATCTGTCTCCAAACCAGACCCCGCCACTCCGTTCCAAGCCCGAGCACAGCTGGCCTTATCCTTCACCATTTACTTCCTCTGTCCTCTCTCTTTTCCAGCCCCTGCTAAAATCATCTTTGCCTCTTTAGTTCCTCGCTTCCCCTTCCAAAGTGCGCAATAAATAAGGGTACCTCAAACTTCAAACTTAATTCACAAGCTTTTTCCAAGACTTCTCTTCAGCAAAGAAAATACCTGATACTATTCAGCCTCATATTTTCGTATTTGACATGAGATTATTCATTTGTAACTAACTTTATTTGTTAAACGTCTAATTAATTTACAAGGTTAAAATGCTAACTGTTAAATGTGCTTTAACAGATATGATTCTACATACTTCTCATGAAATAGTTACCAGATGTGTGTAATTTTATACACAAAAGTTTATAAAAGATTGACATGTATGTAGAGGCTCAAAAGTTTTTTATTCCAACTAAAAATACCATAAATAACAAAATGTTTTTATTAAGATAAAATAATTCGTCTAAATTCAAATCATTATAAAGATTGTTTCAAAAGATGAACAGAGAAAGGAGTTAACACGTGAGAGAAATAAATTAAAAAGTTATAAGTGTGGAAACCATACTCAATAGAAAGAAAAAAAAGTATTTCAAGATAAAAATGTCTTATAAATAAGAAGGTTTATAAGAAATGTTTCAAGATTAGAGGGTTTAAGTAAGTGATGTAAGGGCCTGTGTAAGTTGGTTGAATAAATAGATGAAACAATCAGCAAAGCTATATAATTTATCCATAATGTTGTGTTTATTAATTTCCTTCCTTTTAAACAAGTAATCTTAAAAGAAATTGAAAATTGTATAGCTATGGTTAAACAACAATTATTTCAAAATATCATGTTCTTTCTTTAAAAGCTAAACTTGATTTATGGAAACATCAATGTAATTATATATTGTAAAAACATTTTGCCATTTTCCAAAAAGGTTAAATACTCTCAAATTTTCTTTAATCCATTCTAATTGTAATATTTTGTCAGCTAAATGCTCTCAGCATTTCTTTAACAGAAATCAAACTTCAAAACTTAAACACCTGACCTTCGAAAACCATCAAGACAGACAGGTACCACAGATCCTGGCTACTGTAAGTTTATGAATTAAAGCCCAATGTTCTCAATTTAAGATTAGCTTACTGGATGGCTAAGATCAAAACTTTTAAATTAATCAAAAAGGGCCAAGAAGACCAGTATTTGGTTCTTGTCCCAGAGTCTGCCTATGAGGAAAGAGGAAACATCTCCACAGAGCTTTATATCTCTGGGTCACATGATCTCTCGATAAGAGGGATAAATGAGACCGATAGAGGAAAAAGCCAATCAGTGCTCTTGCTAAAAGGAGGGTCCATAAAAAAGGGAAAAACATCCCTAATGCTTCTGAGGAAAGCCACAAGGTCAAGCAAGACCTGGACCCATCCTTACGGAAGGCACCGAGCACAAAAGCTGCTCTCAAGTTTCCCCAAGATTCCCATCAGAAACAGCTGACTCTTACCAATGGTCAAAACAGAAGTCAGTTTGACAGATTTCATCCTAGACATCCAGTAACAGTTAAAACAGATGCACAACCATTTCTGAACATTTTAGAAGCAAAGGTAACTTCAGCCCTAAGTGAAGTGTTGTGTTTACATTCCCAATAACTCTGTACATGCTAAAGCTTTGAATTATCATCTTCATGGTATACATTGACGTTTCAGATGCTGCAACATTTCTTCGGTACTCATGTTTTTTGTTCCTCCAATAGAAGCTTCCGTCCCTGATGATGTTACAACCTTCCCCAGGCTTCAATCTGACCTAACTTCTACAAAAGGAACTCCAAACTACTGCCCCCATCACTTCGCCCCTGGTCAGCCTGAAGAAGCCAGACTCGGTCATCGACCCATTCCCTTACAGTGGTTAAGAGTTCCTAAGGTTAGAAGGGAAGTGAAGCCAAAATCTCATAGACAGTCAGCATATGTAGATAAATCGAGTCAGGTCGAAAGCCAATTTGAGTGAGCCAATTTTGGGAAGTTGGGAAACTGTCCCCTGAGAGATTGAAATGCTGATTCCCTCAGAGTCCTTCGTCCACCCTTAACAACCTGCCCCAACATGTTGCCAAGGTAACCCATCTCAGGAATTGCCCCTCCCTACAGGGAGCTATCTCAGATCTCCTGCAAAAACGTTTTCTCAGATCCACCCATTCCCCTTCTTCTCTGCAGCCCCTCCTTTCCACAGCTCGTGAGTACTCTTGCACTCTTTTAAACTTTCTTTCCTCTCCTCTCGTGGGTATCGTGTTTCCCCATCTAACTTGCTCAGACCCAGGTGGTTTACCTAAGAGTTCAGACTTCCCATCAGTCGAGGGCCATTACTGTAGACAGAGAGGCCCTCATCAAGGCCCTTCCATGTCCCGAGATAAAGGAAGAGATTCTTCTCTTCCTAGGCCTAGTAGGATATTTCCATGCCTGGATTCTCAATTTTTTCTCTTTATGTAAAGCCCTTATATGAGGCAGCTAAATAGATTGAGGAAAAGTTCCTCCCCGAAGACATTCAGGCTGAGTTTAATTTGGTGCTCATGTCACTATTGCCTCTCCTCACCATTTAAAGACTAACATATAAAAGCCTTCAAACTCTCCTGCCCTGTCGCACTCGGCTCCTCAACCTAGTTCCAGTCCTGCTCCTCTTTACACCCAGTTTTCCTTCTCCCAGTCTCCTCAGAGCCCCCAGAACATGATTGTATAGAGATGCTTCAGGCTTAAACTCCTGCAAGCCTCTCTTCTGCCCAAACTAATAGGGATCTCCCATTGTCCTTCACAACAAAGTGGAGACTCTCCCATAGTTCAGGGAAACATGAAGGCTGAAGCAGCACTGTCTTCTCCTTCTCTTCTGGCTTCAGTCCAATCTACTACCCAGGCCCCCACATTCCCTGCCATACAATCAATCCTCTCCTATCTCCATTCACTTTTCCATCCTATTCCAAGGGCATAAACCTTCTGGAATCGCCTGACTCAGCCTCCGCTCATCTTTTCGACCGCAATATCATTAAATTTGGTGTCATTCCGGCAACATTTGCCTCTCAGCTGGAGACGGATACAGAGGTTCCTTTCCGGCCCTTTGGCCTACTCCGGACTTGAGTCTCTCTTTCCTGTCCGGGACAGGACACGGAAAACCCTTGCGCAAGGTGGCTCATAGTCCTCCGATATCTTGAGCGGCTCATGATATCCCACGTCTGCCTGGCTCCGGTGACGACCGAGTCACAGACCTGGATCTCCCTCTAATACTTACTTTGAAAAGGACGCTTTTCAAAGTATTGTATTAGTCGTTGGAACTTCTTAATCCATCCCAGCTGACACCCCTCTAAAGTCCCTTAGAAAATTTGTTTTCAATTTCTACTAACGGTCGAAAGTATGGGCAAAGATTCTTTTATATCCAAGCTTTCTTCCTCCTCTGATCAAACCCGATTCAGTTGTGCTCGTTGCACTAGTTACCCAGAATATATCTACTTCCCTTAACATTCCTCGGCATTTTTACATCCCGTATCACCCCATGTCTTCAGGGAAGGTAGAGAGTAATAGAACTCTTACTTCCCCTCGCTCTCTTTAGGCTCAGAGTCCTCCCAAAAAGCCCTCCTTACTATCCCCTTTTGAGGTTATGTTTGGGCGACCAGCCCTTCCACCCGGAGTTTCCCCAACTCAGAGACCCTTACCCAAAGATCTCTCTTCTCCTCTCTTATCCTTCAGCAGACACCAGATATGGAAGTGCCAAGATTTCATTCTGCCTGACCCAGGTAGACTCACTGCTTCATTTCCATTGACACCCGGTTCTTGGGTATGTTTCTCCCCTCCCCAGGACACAGGAACAATCTCCTTTGTCCCAAAGTGGACAAGACCTTTCCACGTTGTGCTGTGCACACCCACAGCTGCTAAACTTCGTGAAACCTCAGAAAATTTGACTTCTTAGATTCATATTTCCAGACTGAAACCAGCTGATCAACCAACTGAAGATCCACAAAAAGACAACTACTTCAGTATACTTGCTCTCCCATTCCCACCAGTCCCCTAAAAATTCGTTTCTCTTGTGTTCCTGACACTGACTCAAAATAATCTTTTCTGTTTTTCTCGTTTTGAACCTTTAACCAGTTTTTCCCAGGGACTATCAACTGTTAGAAAACCAACGAATGACTTTCCAACCAGAGACCCCTGCTGAGTCCTGCCCTTATGCTGCCACCAGACGCTCATTATAATATGCTTCGTACTCTCCATTGGCCTCTTCACCGTAAGTCCCACTTGGTGGAACACAGGCCTATGGAAAATAATCCATCTCACCTTCTTTCCCTTTGTTGCTTCCAAACTCGCAAGACCCACAATTTCTACATGCTCTCCGGCTGACTCCCTCAGTGACCTTCTTCAGAAGCCTGGTTTGACACCCTCACCGACATATGGCTTCAAAGAAACTTCACCCATCCCATACCTGGACAGATTCATCTTTTCCACGCCTACCTCCTGGGAATTTTTTCCACCCTCCAGCTGGACCTGCCTGCCCACATTTCCCCCCACTCAAAACTACCCCACGTCGCCCCACTTCAGCTCTGAAGCAGCCAGATCGAAACACGACGCCCCTCTCCCTAAGAAATAAAAAAAGGGGGGAATGTTGGATTCCAGGCAGAAGGCCACACCTCCCCAGGTGCCTTGTGAAAAACTACAGCTCCCAGGATCCTCAGCATGACCAAAAAACCTGACCAGCAAGTCCCTTGTCCTCTACCACTACCCCCCCCCCCCGACCTCTGCTGGCCTATAGGACAAGGACTCACTCCAAGGGGGGTTTATGGCCCCTACTCTATTTAAGCCAGCCCCGGACTGAACTCTGTCCTTGTTCCTGCTCTCTGTTCCTGCCGCTCTCGGTTCCTGCCCATCCCTTCCCTACCCCCCTTCCCTTCCTTTCCCTACCCTTGCCCACGTGGCACCCCAATAAACCCTTTTATTTCACTAACACGGTGTTCCCAGCTAAGCTATGTTTCAGCAGTTTTCTAACAGCCTTGGCTTGAACAAAAAGTATTTTTTATAAAAGTGGCTAAAATTAAATGTATTTTTAAAATAAATCAGATTCACCAGGCAGGGGATGATGATGAAGATGGAGGGGGTTAGGAAAGATAGTCACAACCAGATGCAGTGGTGCACACCTGTAATGCAATCTACTCCAGGAAGATGAGGCAGGAAGATAACAAGTTCGAGGCCCATCTGGGGAACTTAGTGAGAGCTTGTCTCAAAATTTAAAAAATGAAAAAGGGCTGATAATGTAGCTCATTGGTAGATCACCCCTGGGTTCAATCCCCAGTATTGCAAAAATAAATGAATAGTAAATGGTACAAAAGTTTTTAAAAAGAAAGTAAAAACAAAACGTGGTCACTCTTTTCATAATGCTATGGGATCAGATTTCCAAAGCAAAATAATTATTTTTTCAATGAAGATAAGTTTCCTATTTAAAAAAAAGTGTGTCTGGCTTTTTAAATAGTAAAACTGTTATTGCTGGCCATGGTGGGGCATGAATGTAATCCCAGCTACTCTGGAGGCTGAGGCAGGAGGATCATGAGTTCAAAGGCCAGCCTCAGCAACTCAACAAGGCCCTAAACAACTCAGTGAGACCCTGTCTCAAAAATGAAAAATTAAAAAAAATAGCTGGGCTGGGGTTGTGGCTCAGCGGCAGAGCGCTCGCATCGCACGTGCGCGGCCCAGGTTCGATCCTCAGCACCACGTAAACATAAATGCATTGCATTGTGTACAACTAAAGTAAATAAATAAATGTTTTAAAAAATAAAAAAAAATTTAAATAAAAAATTTAAAAAATTGCTAAGGATGTGGCTCAGTGGTAAAGCGCCCCTGGGTCTAATTCCTGGTACCTAAATAGATAAAATAGCGAAACTGTAAAGCAATTTATAAATCATAGATTTTTCCCCTGGGTTTCATTTTTGTCAAAGGGCTTTTACTGTTTTGTTTTTAAATTGCAGAAGTGGTATCTTGAAACTGCTTTTTCTGAAGCCACAGTTCTCATGGTCATGTGTCTGCAGATCTACATTTGCTACAAGACACTTCTAAGACTTGGAGAATCTATGATACACAATAATTTAAAAACTCAAATGAGCTAGACACAGTGGTGCTCACCTATAATCCCAGTGGCTCGAGAGGCTGAGGCAGGAGGATCACAAATTTGAAGCCAGCCCCAGCAATTTATCAAGGCCCTAAGCAACTCAGTGAGATCCTGTCTCAAATTTTAAAATAAAAAGGGCTGGAGATGTGACTCCATAGTTAAGTATCCCTGGGTTCAATCCCTGTACCAAAACAAAACTAAACCCAAATGAAATGTCACTCTTGACAGTAACAGGGTGTAAGTGAAAGATACTCAGGGTTGAGGAGCCAATAGGCCTAGCTATAGCCAGCCGCTATGCTCCAAATGTGTCCCCTCCAAAATTTCTGGAGTTTCTAATGTGATAGCATTAAGAGGTGGGACCTCTAAGAGGTGATTGGATCGAGAGGGCTCCTTCCTCATGAACGAGATTAAGAACTTTATAAGAGTCTTCATGTACTTTTCCAGGAACTTGTCAATTCTAAGATGTTTACAATGCCAAATGTACATGGGGGGGCAGGGGAGGTGGGCAAAATCATCAAGAGTTGAGAACTACTGGTTGATTTTTATTAGAGTGGCCTCTGAACAGTTTTGAAAGCACACTTTCATTTGAAATACACACACACACACACACACACACACACACACTACACACATATTTCTCACCTTCTTTAGATATATAGTGGTTTATTTACTAATAATAATCATAAACTACTGGTAGTCACTAAGAGTGCAGGCTCTGGAACATTCTGACTGTGCCACTTACTTGCTGGGTACCTTTAGGCAAATGACTTAATCTATTCTGGGCCTTGGTTCTTCATCAGTAAAATGTGGATAATAATAGTAGCTATCTCATAGGGTTGTTGAAAGCATAAAATAGGAAGTCTGTGTAAACTTTAACCATAGTACCTGGCGTGTAGTTCAGTCTCCCTCCGTGTCTGCAGGGGATTGGTTCTAAACCCCTCCTGCTTAGATACCCAAATCTGTGGTGCTCAAATCCTTTATATAAAATGGTGTAGTATTTTCATAGAAGTTAGCAAATCAGGAGGCTGAGACAGGAAGATCCAAGTTTAAGTCCAGTCTGGACAACTTAGTGAGACCCTGTCTCAAAAGTAAATAAAAAGGGTTGGGGATGTAGCTCAGTGGTAGAGGGTTCTTGGGTCCAATCCCCAGTACTGGAAAAATAAAAATAAAAAAGAATCTATGCATATCCTCCCAATATACTTTAAATGATCTCTAGATTACTAATATTACCTAAGACAATGCAAATGCTATGTACATGTTGCTACACTGTGTTGTTTAGGGAACAAGGACAAGAAAAAAAGCCTGTACATGTTCAAAACAGATGCAAGGTTTTTTTCCAAATATTTATTATCAGTGGTTGGTTTAATCCACAGATACAGAACCCATTCATAAGGAGGGCTGACTGTATAGTTAATAACTAAAAACATATTAAGTATATTATAAAACATGCATAAACATATGAATTAAAGGAACACACAATTTCCCCCCCATTATCCCCTGGAAAATTTTGTCTGTCTGGTTTTAGACTCCCAGATGGGAGCATTGCGTTAATAATGTCAAAGGCATGGACTTTATTCCTTCTTAGAGTCATTAGCTTTGAATCTAGTCTCAATAGTCTATCATGTGGTGATGCTAAGTGAGAGGGAATGGGCTAGATCACTAGAATCCACTGACCATTCTTGGAAAAATATAGTACACAGGACACACCAATAACCAAGGGAAGTGGGCAAGCCCTGGACACTTGAGACCTGGAAGGATTTGAGACCTTGCTCTTTTTCCTCACCTGAGACTCATCCCAGCCAGTAAGGTAGATGTTGTAGCTAAGGAAATCAGCATTGTTCCTCTCCTGCATCTGGGACTCCAGCAACTGCAGCAGGTCTGCGAACCACTCAAAGGCATGTGTGTCCCGGCACAGCCAGTAGAAGTAGATCTGGAAAAGGGATGTATCATAGAGCAGATTGTATTGGCATGGGTTCCAACATCATGAACACATGCATTGAATCTATTCCCCTAACTTTTTTCCTGATGCTCAGAATGCCTAGCAACATCGGTTTTCAGAAAGTTCTGCACATTTCACAGGCTAAAATATATCAGTCTGCTCTGGACTTTGACCTGGTAGGGCAGTAAATAACTAACTTGGCCTCAAAAATACATAGTTGAACAGGGTACAGTGGCCCCACCTGTAATCCGAGAGGCTCAGGAGGCTAAGGCAAGAAGATCTCGAGTTCAAAGCCAACCTCAGCAAAAGTGAGGCACTAAACTCAGTAAGACTCTGTCTCTAAATAAAATATAAAATAGGGCTGGGGATGTGGCTCAGTGTTCGAGTGCCTCTGAGTTCAATTTCAATACCCACCCCCCCAACAAAAAGAAAGAAAGAAATAATACATAGTTCAAAGAAAAAACAAGTTTCTAGTCCACCTATTTTCCATCTTGGGCTGGTTACTACTTCTTCCCCAGAATCCCTGACATCCCTTGTACCTCCTCTCAGAAAGACATAAGGAATCTAGACTAGCAGTGGCTATTACTGCCAGACATTCATGAGTTCTTAGGAAAAAATAAATAGTTTTACCCATACCTCCTCTACATAGAAAAGAGATAAAGGGGAAGAATCCTAAAAAAAAAAAATAAATAACTACATAACATAAAAAAGACAAGGTAAGCTCAATGTACCCATCAGAATATATCTTTATAGTTACTAGAATGACTCAGTATTTATTGGGGATGTCCTCCATCAGTTAATTTACATGTAACACTCCCCTGGGAATTTATCCTGAGGAGATATCCATTAGAAAGTAAAAGTTTCATGTCTCCTGCCCTTGCCCTGCAAAAAAAAAAAAAAAGTGTTGAAGGCCTAAAAATTGATTCTATCTCAATATATAATCCAGGATGGTAGAAAAAATTAGTCGGCATCTTCCCAGTGGAATATGAGGGAATCATTAAAAATCAACATTATGAAGTCTGTGATGTCTCTGAAAAAAGTTTTCTGTGTTTTAGAAATCAGGATATAAAATTGTACATAGTTGAAATTTACCAATTTCCAAAAATATATAAGCCTGTGGAAAGAATATTAGAAAAGAAGATATATATCCACATTAACTATTATTTTTATTAAAACCTTGTTTAAAAGGTTTGCCTCATGTATAACTGTAAGCAAAAGGGGGAGGACATGGTGGCTCACACTTGTAATTCCAGCAGCCAGGAAGTTGAGGAAGGAGGATCACAAATTCAAGGTTAGCCTCAGCAACTTAGGGAGGCCCTAAGCAACTTACTGAGACCCTGTCTCAAAATTTCAAAAGGGGGTGGGGCAGGCTGGGGATGTGGCTCAGTGGTAAAGTGCCCATGTGTTCAATCCTTAGTACCAAAAAAAAAAAAAAAAAAAGAAAGAAAGAAAAAAGTTTTCCACGGATGTAAATCAATTAATCTTAATCCCACTTTCATCCTAAAATATGGGGAATAAATGGAATGATTTTGGGGGAGGTATGGGGAGTTGAACTCAGGGGTGCTCAACCACTGAGCCACACCCCCATCCCCAGTCCTATTTTTCATTTTATTTAGAGACAGGGTCTCACTGAGTTGCTTAGCATCTCACTTTTGCTGGGGCTGGCTTTGAACTTTGATCCTCCTGCCTCAGCCTTACAAGCCACTGGGATTACAGGTGCCCGCCACCACAACTGGCTGGAATGATTTTTAATAAATTCTTCTAAGACACACATACACACACAAAAATAATATATACAAGAGGATGGAGGTATAGGTCAGTGGTGGAACACTTGCCTAGCATGCACAGACCCTGGGTTCAATCCCCAGCAGAAAGAAGAGGACTAGGAGGAGAAGAAACAGGAGGAGGAGAAGAAGGTGGAGGAGAAAAAGAGAAGGGGGGGGCTGGAGCTTGGCTCAGTGGTAGAGCATGCATCTTGCATGTGTGAGGCCCTAGGTTCGATCCTTAGCACCACATAAATAAAAATGAAGGTTTAAAAAAAGAGAGAGAAGGGGAAGGAGGAGGGTTAGGGCTGTAAATATTTCTTTCCCAAGTTTCTTTCTTGTGAACATCCAGTAATGCTATATAAATACTGTATATAAATTACTTTTACCAATAGGCCTGCTTATATAGAAGCACTTTTAACTTATCAAATAGTCTAAGCCTGGCTCTCTGGAACCACAAAAGTTTTTCTTTACTTTCCATGTTCCCTGCTGCCTTGCCCTGAAGGTGATTTCATACTTCATTTGGTAATGAATGGCTACTCCAGGGCCTCCAAAACATGAAGGAACTTACCTTTTTGAGCCTCAGATTGGTGGCATTATTGCAATATTTGTACCAGACTGACTTGAGAATGGATGCGAAGGGCGTGACCCCAATCCCTGCTCCCACTAACATCACAACCTCGTAGCTGAACACATCTTCACTGGCTGTACCAAAGGGTCCATCAACAGCTATCCTGCATGGAAGTGGAGAGGAGGAGTTACAGGGATGTCTTGCTTTTCACAGTAAGATGGAGCTCTCATTACTACTGCAGATGTGCAATATGGCAATTCCAACTGGGGTGATGTATCTATGGGGCACTTTCTTCCATGAAACAATTTACAAGTAAACAACTTAGTGCGAACATTGGGGTTGAAAATAAGAAGAGGAATTTTAGCTAACTGACAACATGTGGTAACTCACCACGGCTATATTTTCACCTTCCCATCCTCCTTTCCTTCTTTTACACACACACACACACACACACATACACACATGCGCGCACACATATCTCTGTTTCTTGCCAGCAGAACATCCTACACTTGAAATTCCTACTTATATTGCACACTGATGTGAGAATTTTCTATATTATAACATCCTATATATTTGATATTCCCACTTCTCCTTTGTCTATTGATTGAGCTATTCAACAAACTTTTCTTCAGCATCTACTAAGCACCTAATACTATGTTAGGCATGTGGGGAGAATGATGCAAAACCAATAATGTATGGCATTTGCCCTCAAATAAATGGTGCTGATTAAAATTTAAGAATATTTTTGGCCAGGCACACTGAAACAGGAGGATTGCAAGTTCAAGGCCAGCCTCAGCAACTTCATGAGGCTCTATATTAAAATAAAATTTAAGGGCTGGGGATGTGGCTCAGCGGTAGAGCACTCACCTAGCACATGTGTGGCCCTGGGTTTGATCCTCAGCACCACATAAAAATAAATAAATGAAATAAAGGTATTTTGTCCAACTACAAGTAAAAAATAAAAATAAAATAAAATTTTAAAAGGCTGGGAATACAGCTCAGTGGTAAAGTGCCCATGGGTTCAATCTCTGTACCAAAATAATATTAATAATAATGATATTTTTGATACATTACAATTCAGTTTGTTAGAAAAGTCAATGTCACTTGGTATTAACCAAATTAAAGGAATTTGAAAATATTTATTACTAATTTATTACTAATATCTGATCCAAATATTTTTAATTTCACATAAAGGCATTAAAATATGCATAAGCATACCAGACACATGCAATGGGAAACAAAGACAAAGCTCCCTATATTCTTAGGACCTCTGTGTTTTGTCAGAGACTCAGGAGATAGTATAGTGTGATATGGGGGAAGAGGAGTTACTGAGCGCCATTTTTCTTGAATGCCTATACCTTTGTAATATGTGCCTTGTACTCACTTAGGTAGTTTCCAGGCATCTTGAAACTCCTGCTTATCACAGCCACAAGCATTGAATAGTCCCTCTGTCCAGTCCCCAACGATGCGGATGTGGATGCTAAAGAAGTCTTCCTCAGGGGCGGAGGTCAGTGTGAAAGGGTGCCACTCCAGCTTGGACACCTTGGGGCACTTCACAAAAATGTACTGACCCACCTCCATCTTGAATCCCTTCTTCTTCATCTGTAGCTCGATGGTTTTGAAAGGGTGAGTGACCACCTATGGAACAAAACGAGTCTCTGGAAATGACACTTTTCCCAAATATTTGCACTTTCAGTGTCCATATGGATAAAAAGCTGAGCTAAGATGGCCCATCCAGGTCTTTATTCAGGGCCAACATGGAAGGTTCTCTAACTGATCATTTGGAATTGCCCTCAGCTGTAGTGCATAGCCAATGATGGACTGCCAAAGGGATACAAAGACCTGGTTGTTTCTCCCAAATTTGGGACAACCCCAAGGGACCATCTCAACTCTAGCACCCCTTGTAGGATCAACTGAGGCCACAGTTGCCAGTAGGTTGTAGGTCAGGGTCATCATTTCCCTCTCTTCATTTCCATCTTTTGTACATTCTTTACAGATGCAGTTCCTGAGAACACAACCCTGTATGCAATTCTCTGTCTCAGAGTCTTTACCAAGGAATCCAGCCTAAGTCATCAGCCTATTCTGATTTTTTTTTTCTCTCTCTCTCTCTCAGAAGTCAAGGAAGGTGCAAAAAATAGCAGGGAAAAGGGAATACTTTCCTGCTCAGCCTTTGTATCTCCCCAGGAGATGAGAGAGGGCCTTGAGAACTGGACAGAAGCAGATTCCACAGGCAACAGCCCATGAAGCCAAGTTAACTCTACTATCTGCACTTATCCTGAATCACACCTGGAACCTGTCCTATTCTATGCAATACATTTCTCCCTACTTGGGGAGTACATGCGTCATCTCTCCCCAACCCAGTTTCTACCCATCCACCATCATCTTCATTCTGCATATACCCAAATGTTCCTAACAGCTTAATTCGTAATAGCAAAAATGGAACTAGTTCATCAACTAGTAAGTGGATAACTATTTTTAAAATAGAACACAATAGGGCTGGCATTGTGGCTCAGCAGTAGAGCACTCGCCTAGCACAGGTGAGGCCCTGGGTTCAATCCTCAGCACCACATAAAAATAAATAAATAAAATAAAGGTATTGTGTCCAACTGCAACTAAAAAATAAATATTAAAAAAAATAAAATAGAACACAACAAAGAGCCATGCAGAAAGTAATATACTGGTTTTTTTCAGAGGCCTATCTACATTCCCACTATTCACAACAGCCAAGATACAGAATCAACCTAAGTGTCCATCAACAGATGAATGGATAAAGAAAACATGAGATATATATATATATATATGCATATATATATATATATATATATATATATATATGATGGAAACCTATTCAGCTGTATAAAGGAGAAAATTCTGTCATTTATAACAACATGGATGAACCTAGAGGAGATTATGTTAAGTGAAATAAGCTAAACACAGAAAGACAATTGTCCTGAGGCAGGACAATTGCAAGTTTGAGGCCAGTTTCAGCAGTTTAGCAAGACCCTGTCTCACAATAAAATAAAAGTGCTGGAGATGTAGCTCAGTAGTAGAGCTCCCCCCCGGGTTCAATCCCCAGTACTGCAAACAAACAAACAAAAATAAGTTTTGATGTTCTGTTGTACAAGAAGGTGACCATGGGTAACAATAATGTATATTTCAAATTGCTAAAGAGAGGATTTTTTCTTTCTTTTCTTTTTTTTTTTTTTTTTTTTTCTGTGTGTGTGTGTATGCGTGTGCACGTGCACTAATAGGGATTGAACCCAGGGTACTCTATCACTGACCTACACTCCCAGCCCTTTTTATTTTGAGACAGGTTCTCACTAAGTTGCTCAAGGCCTCACTAATTTCCCCAGTCTGACCTCAAACTTGAGATCCTCCTGCCTCAGCCTCCTGAGTGGCTGGGATTACAGTCATGTGCCACCATGCCCAGCTAGAAGAGAGGATTTTGAGTGTTCTCACCACAATGAAATGATAAATGTTTGAAGTGAAGGATATTTTAATTATACTGGTTTGATGATTACACAAAGTACAATGTATTAAAACACTACATTGTACCTTCTAAACATGTGCAATTAAGTGTCAATTAAAAATAAGAATAAAAAAGAAAAAGTAATATACTGTTTCTTTCATGATTCCTAAGATACCTAGAACTTCATACTGTATAACTAAAGATAAACCAAGGACCATGAAAAGAAAGTTAAATCAATGGAAACAAAATAGCAAGTTTTAATGTTGACTAATATTGCTGGGTTTTTCATTTCATGAGTAGAAGAGTTGGAGGAGAGTGGGAAATTCTTTTAATAAAAGTTGTTAGTTGGCCCAGGTGTGGTGGCACATGCCTGTAATCCCAGCAACTCAGGAGGCTGAGGCAGGAGGATTGCAGGTTCAAGGCCAACCTAAGCAAATTAGCGAGACCCTGTCCCAAAATGAAAATTTTTAAAAACAAATTTTCAAGGACTGAGAATGTGGTTCTGTGGGGTAGAGTGCCCCTGGGTTCAATCCCCAGTACCCATGCCACCCTCCCCAAAGAAAGTTGGCTGAAGGTGTAGTTCAGTGGTAAAGCATGTGCTTAGCATGTGTGAGGCCCTGAATCCTGTCCCAAAAACCACACAAAGAATTGTCAAACATTTCCAAAGCTTGTGATTTAAATACATCTTGTACAATATGGTTGTACCCAACTTCCCTTCTGCTTCAAAATACAGAGTTGGAAAGAATTATTTCAAATCCAGAAAATTATGTTGAAAATTGTTTACCATCACATCATTTTGTGTGATGAAAAAAATTTTTTTGCTATATTGTAATTTTGCCATCACAGGCACAAATAGGATTTAACTAAATAAGATACACTAGTGGACAGCATTCTTAATGGAATATTTTGAGATGACACCTTGTTTCTTGTATTTGCTGATCTGAAGAGAAAATAAATATCTATTTTCTTTAGAGGAAAGCAAGTTTTCCTTACAAATATGTTTAAGAAACATATTTGTCAGGTTCACTCATGTCTTGTTCAGTAAGGGGAATTTTGTGGCAGCTTATTTTGCTGATCTATGGGGGTTTTCTTATAATACCATATAAATAGCATAAAAGGAGAACTGTTTGGTTTCCTATATTGCAAGACTTCCAATGCCAGAAGGACTAGCTTTACTATGACCCTTCATAGACATCAGATGAAAAAAGTTAGGACAAAGGACAGAAGGAATTTGTATGTTTTGCAAAGATGACCCCTCCGCAGGCCTTCGTTAAATATTTGCTGAATTGAGTTGAACTAAATTTTATTTGATAAGAATAGTCTTGCCTAGTGTTTCTGGAAACTGTAACAAGGAGTTTCCATTTATATTTAGTTAACTGAATGTTTATCTATGGGAAGAAAAACATAGAAGAGTGTGGGGAAAGCCCTTCTAGGCTTGGGGTTAGGAGTCCAAATTTAAGGTGCAGCTTAATTAATTACTAACTTGCTTGAGACCTTGGGCACTTTGACTCTGATATTCTGTGATTACATATAAAGCGCAGAAGAGGCAAAAATGACCTAAGAATTTATCTCAGCCTCAGTCAGAACTACCCTTGGTTCCTTAGTTCTTTTGGCATCTGGAAATTTTAAGACTCACTTCATTTCATTCTTCACTTTTAACTAACCACATAATACCTCTATGCCTTTGAGAGAGAGAGAGAGAGAGAGAGAGAGAGAGAGAGAGAGAGAGAGAGAGAGAAAGGGAGAAATATTTTCATTTACAAATAGAAAGTGGCATTTTCTAGTGTCTCCAGTCAAAGGCTCAACCATTTTGATTAATGGGCTAAGTACATTGAAATAAACTATAGGTCTCCTCTCTGTTTTAAATTTAATCGGAAGAAACTGGGCAAAAGACAGCTCATAGAGACAAAAGGAACTTGGGTAGAATTGTCCATTATATAATCAGACACTACTACTAGTAATTCCTAACCCAACCAATACCTTGGTGATGACAACCTTCTGCTGAGATCGCCAAAACCGAACCAACCTCTCGCAGAGATACAGGAACATGGGACCCACTATCCATTTCCAAGTCTGTAATCAGAGCAAAAATGAAAATGAGATATGTTAAAGGGTAAAGCTAATAAAAGATTCAGAGAGAAAAAAAATCTAAGTCAGATTAATCTTCCTAGGATTGGCCAAACATAGGGTAAATAAATTTCTACAGCAGAATGTATGGAACATATCTGAAGTTTTGATAAACTGTTGAACCTGTAAAAATGAATATCCTCACCAGGCTTGCACACCCATAATCCCAGCTACTCAGGAAACTGAGGCAAGAAAATGGAAAGCTCAAGGCCAGCCTCAACAACTTAGTGAGGCCCTAAGAAACTTAG
Organism: Tamias sibiricus; assembly: GCA_025594165.1. Classification (NCBI taxonomy): domain Eukaryota; kingdom Metazoa; phylum Chordata; class Mammalia; order Rodentia; family Sciuridae; genus Tamias; species Tamias sibiricus. The sequence goes on along the minus strand of CM046667.1, from coordinate 29,558,091 downwards.
CAAGATGCTGTCTCAAAAATAAAATAATAAATAAAAAGGGCTATGGATGTGGCTCAGTGGTAAAGTGCCTGTGGGTTCAATCCCCGATACAAAAAAACAAAAGACAAACAAACAACAACAACAAAAAAAAAAAAAAAAAAAAAAAAAACACATTCTCCTTAACCACATTGGAGAACTATATCTACAGAATGAAACTTTCTAAGGAGGAACTACCCACAATAATGAGATTTCCTCTTTCCTTCTCAGTGTCACAATTGCAGTTGCAATAACCCTACAGTAAAGCAAGGCTGGTTTCAGAATTAATATTTCTCTAAAGGATAGCATTTCAACAACCCAATGTTTTTAATGCAACATTGCAATTGCTTTCTCTCAGCCATGTAATTTAAGAATAATCTTTTGCAAAATGACAAATCTTGTGCAAGAAATTAGTTGTTTCTTCAATATCCTGATAACTCTAGGAGCTATGCAATGCGCTTGCTGAATAGGAACAAACCCAAAGGTTTTTAGAATTCTCTAGATACCTTTCTGGTCAGATTATGCAGTGTTTCAGTACACCGGAATTATTCTATAGTATTCTTGGCTATATAAAAACATTTAGGGCAAGCAGATCTACCCTGAGACTCAGCCAGTTGGATTCCCAGTTTAATAAAGTAGCAAAACATTTTAGAAGGCAATATCATCTGAAATATGACTTTTTAGAATGGATTTCAAAGAGGAAAAAAAATCAGGGAATGCACCCCCCACCCATAGTTTCACATATGATCTTTCATTAAATTATTTCCTATGAAACTTTGTTCTAGGTGAGAGCATGTTCCCATCTTCAGTCAAAGTTGGACAATATTTGCACCAGAGATCAGGAATGTTCTGCTGCTAGTCTTCATTTTCATGAGACAGGTATTTAAAACAGTCTTGAATCATCCATCTATTTCCTGGGTGCCACCATGGGGTGCCATTGAGTGGAATCAGGTTTGGGCATTGCCTCTAATGTCCCCAGAAAATCAGAAGCTCCTTTGAAGCAGATGTCTGCTAAGATAGTAGTACTCTGACTCTAGCTGTCATCGAGGAAATGTGCCTTCCCCAGCCCCTAAGAGGACTGGCAATATGGTTCCCTTTTTATCCTTTCTATTGATGTTTGCAAGCAGCATGGGCAGTTCACTGATGTGCCTGATTGTTTTTGTTAATAAACAAAGATGCTCAAAGATAAGACTTCATAGCATTCTGCGTCTAGGGGAAGGGTATTCCTATGCCAAGAGAGTAGGGAAAAGGGAGAAAATGGGATGCAAAATATGCTTTTATGTCTTACTGTGTATAAGAATAATAATCCTATTCAGAATCCTTTGTACAAATGATGATGTTTATCTAGTTTTATAGCAATGGTGTTTTAGTCAGCTTTTTGTCACTGCAACCATAATACCTGACAAGAACAACTTATAAGAGGGTAAGTTTATTTGGGCTCATGGGTCCAGAGGTTTAGTACGCGGTCAACCAAGTCCATTGCTACAGAACATCATGGTAGAAGGGCATGGCAGAGGGAAGCTGTTCATGTTGTGATGGCCAGGAAGCAGAGAGACAGAGAAGAGAGTAGGGGCCACAGAGAAAAGGCACATTCCAGACACATCCCAGTGACCCACTTCTTCCTGTCATGCCCCCCATCCTCGCCACCTACAGTTACCACCCAGTCAGTCCACTCAAAGTAGAACGGACAGATTAGGTTGCAGCTCTCATAATCTAATCATTCCATCTCAGTATTCCTGCATTAACACAGGAGCACTGGGAGGACACCTCATATCCAAACCATAACAAATGGCTAGCACAAGAACCAATAAAGTATACTGTCTGTCAATGAGGGGAAATAGATAAAAATTACGAGTCCTGCTTCTCACTTTATGGAGCAGAGATTTCGAGAAAACATGAAAAGGAGCCCTTCAGAACTCCCTATAGGCAAAAGGAAGTATTTTTTACCCTCAGTCATCAGTTCCACATTCCTGCTCCATCACATGGTGCCATTGGGTGTTTGTGTGAACCTGGCTTTCCAGCCTCCTTCAGGCCTGATATACTGGACCTCCTAATCCCTAAAGGCATTCCAAGGTGTCACATCATCAGTTTCCTTCCCAGTTCTGAAAGCCTTATAGAAAGTCTTTATTTCCTGGTACCTGAAGAGGCCCCTAGCTGCTTATAAATGATTTATCTGAGCTATTCAACTCAGCTCAGGATGGAATCCTTAACAGTACCTGTGAAAATCACTAACTGCTGTTATTGTGGTCTTCACATCCAAAAGAAAAGAGATTGAACTTCTTGAACCCATAAATCTTTTTGTGTGTGTTTGTTTTTGCTACTGTGGATTAAACCCAGGGGCCTTAACCACTGAGACACATCCCCAGCCCTTTTTATTTTTTATTTTGAGACAGGGTCTTGCTGTGTTGCTTAGGGCCTCACTAAGATACTGAGGCTCATTTTGAACTTGGTGATCCTCCTACCTTCTAAATCACTGGGATTACAGGTATGCCCCACCGTGTGCACAGCACCATACAACAATTTTAAAACACTGCTTTGCCAGTCTTCTATCAGGACATTGATAATAGATGAATGCAAATAAACTCTTTCAAGAAAGAATTCTAGCTAATAAATATAGTAAAGTAGATTCAACATCGTAGAAGTTCTTTGACATTACTAATAGACAACTCTATGACATTTGTGCACATTTTAGACATAGTTTGAAGACTGCCAGTAATAAATCCATAATAGCAACAATGAGTTTTACGTACCATAGGAGGGTTCCCAGAGAACTCCGGAACTGGGCAGCCTGGTTTTCCCCACTGGGTGATATTGTCTTTACATAAATTTTGCCGAGTATAATTCAAACTATTGTCAGTCTCTCCACGTACAATCCGTCTAGAAGAAAAACATGCATCCAGTCCATTTAGTAGCAAGAAATTAAGCTGTCTGTGTTTTTAAATTTGGGTGTTTTGAGGTTTTTTTTCTTTTCTTTATTTCTTTCAGTGTTGGGGATTGAACCCAGGGCCCTACCTGCACTAGCAATGAACTATGCCCTCAGCCAGATAGTCTGCATATTTTAAGTACCCAAACAAGGTTCCTGTAGTTTTCACTTAAAAGCTGTATGTTATCCCCCCCCCCAATATATTAGAAGAAAGAAAATACCTGATTTTTTTTCCTTTTTTTTTTTTTTTTTTTTTTTTTTTACATTATGGTAAAATGTATGCTCTACTACTGAGACACATTCCCAGCCCTTTTTATTTTTATTTTGAGACAGGGTCTTGCTAAATTGCTGAGGCTGTCCTTGAACTTGTGATCATTCTGCCTCATCCTCCCAAGTCTCTGGGACTAAGGCATGCACCACAACATGACAACAAAATATGTGATCCTGAGCAATAGAAAAAAACCAAGTTCAATGGCACAAAGAATATCTACATGTACAGTAGAAAGTAGACCTTGGAGGCTGGGGCTATAGCTCAGTTGGCAGAGTGTTTGCCTCACATGTACAAGGCCCTGGGTTCAATCCCCAGCACCACAAAAAGAAAAAAAAAAAGAGAAAGTAGATCTTGGATCATCAATATGAGTTTTTTTTAAGGGAAGAATATGTGCTTCTGCCTTGAGATTATTTTCATTTACAAACAAATAAAAACCAAAAATCTTCAAATCTACAGGTTGGCTACTAGCCTAAACAGTGCCTTTGTGTATATTAGAGAAAGGCTCCCCTTCTGTGAGGGCAGTCCTGCAGGCAAAGGGTTTAACCAGCTACCTTTCTTCTCTTTGGTCAGGCACCCTCGTGTAGTGGACAAACCATACAGTCATACATAGTGGCCCTGAGACTTAGCAGAAGTACTTTATTTGTGGGTACAAAAACCATGTAACTGCTTGTAATTCCAGCAGCTCGGGAGGCTGAGGTAGGAGGATTGCAAGTTCAAGACCAGCTCCAGCATCTTAGCAAGGCCTTAAGCAATTTAGTGGGGCCCTAAGCAATTCAGCAAGGCCCTGTCTCAAAATATAAAAAGGACTGGGGATGTGGCTCAGTGGTTAATCCCCTGGGTTCAATCCCCAGTACAAAAATAAGTAAATAAACATATTAAATTGCTTTAGGAGAGTTGAGAGGTTTTTTTTTTTGTTTGTTTTTGTTTTTGTTTTTGTTTTTGTTTTGTCTATGGACTTCTCAGTGCTTAGAAAGAGTTTATCAGGATCAGAGTGAGGAAGTGGGTTAAGAATGTATGCAGAGGTTGCTCAAAGGTGCTTCTCCTCACCCTTCCCCTTTTCACACTTAAGTCTTGGCCACAGCTAGACTGACTTGGCTCTGAGTAGACTGTTTGAGTATCCACTTCCCCCATTCTTACTTTCCTGGAACCCTATACCCACCAGGGAATTTCCCCGGGCCTGCCTTGGTGTGCAGGTGGTGTGAAACAGTAGAAAAGGGAGCCTGGTATTAAAGAGGATTCCTCCCAAGTAATCTCTGTATCTCCATGAGGGCCTTTATCACAGTCCCCTTTAAGCCACTGCTATTCTAGGCCACTTACCAGCCAAGGTGGCCTGGCCTACATTTTTTTTTTTTTTTTCTGTTTCCACATTTTTTATCGGTGCATTTTAGTTGTACAAAATGATGGGATTTGTTGTCACATATTCATACATGCACAGAGTATAATAATATAACTTGGCCCACATCCCTCCCCAGCACTTCCCCCTCCCTCCCCACTCCCCACCCTTTGGTCCCTTTCCTCTACTGCTCTCCCATTGATTTTCATGAGATCCCGGCTCTCCACTTTTGTTTTCCTTTGTCCTCTCTACCTTCCATGTATGAGAGCAAACATATGACCCTTGACCTTTGTTCAGAGTTTGGCTTATTTTGTTTAAAATAAAGGTCTCCAGTTCCATCCATTTTTCTGCAAATGACAATTTCATTTTTTCTTTATGGCTGAATAAAACTCCATTGTGTACATATACTACATTTTCTTTATCCATTCATCCATTGATGGACACCTAGGCTGTTTCCATATTTTGGCTATTGTGAATTGCATTGCTGTAAACATGGGCATGCATGCATTATGAAAGTATGATGACTTTAGTTCTTTTAGATAAATACCAAAGATTGTATATCTAGGTCATATGGTGGTTTCATGCCTAGTCTTTTGAGGAACCTCCATGCTGACTTCCATAATGCTTGTGCCAATTTACAATCTCACCAACAATGTAAAAGTGTTCCCTTTTCTCCATATAATTTTCAGTATTTATTATTATTTGTATTCTTGATGACAGCCATTCTGACTGGTATGAGATTAAATCTCAATGTAGTTTGATTTGCATTTCCCTAATTGCTAATGATAGCGAACATTTTTTTTTCATATATTTGTTGGTCATTTGTATTTCTTCTTTTGAGAAGTGTCTGTTTAATTCATTTGCCCATTTATTAATTGGGGTTTTTTTGGGGGGATTGTTAAGTGTTTTGAGTTCTTTATATTTCTGAATGTTAATCCTATCGGAAGAGTAGCTAGCAAAAATTGCCTTCCATTTCTTTTTTTAATATATATATATATATATATATATATATATATATATATATATATTTCAGTTGTAGGTGGACACAATACCTTTATTTTATTTATACGTGGTGCTGAGGATTGAACCCAGTGCCTCATACTTGCCAGACAAGGGCTCTACCACTGAGCCACAGCCACAGCCCCTATCTCCCATTTCTGTAGTTTCTTAAGGCTGGGGATATAGCTCAGTTGGTAGAGTGCTTGCCTTGCATGCACAAGGCCCTGGGTTCAACACCACACACACACACACACACAAAAAAAAAAAAAAAGATCTGTAGTATCTCTCTTCACATTCCTAATTGTTTCCTTTGCTACACATTGCTATCCTACATATTTTACCTTTTTGATCTTCAAAGTCCTTGTCTACAATTACCATTCCCTGGAAACGGGGCTAGTGAGAGCAACTATTCATTTGGGGGATTAAAAGAAACATTTCATGTAAAATTCTTAGCATAGACCCTGATAGAGAACAAGTGTTCAATAGAAGTTCACTGCAACCTTTATTATATTAAAATGTTAGAAGGTAAGATCCACAGATTTTTCTGACTAATACTCTCCACAGTACCTGAGATAGGTCCTCATATGTAGTAGGCAACCAATAAATAATGGTTGGCTTAAATCAAAACCCCATCAACTAGCTCATTATTAACCACTCTAGCCTGGGAGCTTCTCTAATTCACTAGTAATTGAGTCACAGGAGACAATACTATAGACCTTACCAGTGCTCTCAATATGTTTCTTTGTTTATTTGTGTGTTTTTGTTGTTGTTTTGTTCTGGTACTGGGGATTGAACCCAGGAGTGCTTAACAACTGAGCCACACCTCCAGCCTTTTTTATTTTGAGACAGGGTCTAGTTAAGTTGCTTAGAGCCTCACTAAATTGCTGAGGCTGACCTTGAACTTGCAATCCTCCTACTTCAGCTTCTGGAGTCACTGGGATTACAGGCAAGCTCCACCACATCTGGTTCAATATGTTTTATACACTGGCAAAGACACTCAGACTTTGGTGTATTTTTCAAGCTTGCTATAAATACCTGCACTGTAAATAGCGATTAGTTGTGTGTAAAAAACTAAAAGTTTTGCTGACTGATTTCTGTTGAACTGACCTCTGCTGTCTTCTCACATTCCCTCAGCAGACAGGCGTTGACCACACACAAGTAAGGAAGTCACTATGTCTAATAGGGCACCACACCAATTGAATGGCATGAAGTCCTTAAACTTACTCAGCTCCGTGGATGGCAAGACCAATGAAGAAGATCACAAAAAGATGGTGTGTGTACCAAAACACTTCAAAGTAAGATCTCCGGATGGTTTTGGTGGAGGAGGTGATAATTAAAATGAGACACAGTGTGATGACAATTCCAGTGATGCCTGCCAAGCGAGTCACAGCCACATACAGACCTCCTGCAGGGTTCTGTAAAACACACAGACACACAGACACACACACACACACACACACACACACACACGCACATATACACACACATTATTGTAGGCTCTCAGATGCAAGACTGCCCATTCACAAAGTGTCCAGTATAAAGGACAATAGGTGTTTTCTCCCCCCACCCCGTTTGGATAATACTAATTACCCCTCACACCTCACAGAGACATACAGACCCAGAGTAGATATCTCCAATTTTAAAGGAAACTTACATGGTTGAGGAATCATAGAAAATGTGAATTGATACACTTACATAGTTTTTTGTTTGTTTGTTTTTTGGTACCGGGAATTGAACCCAGGGGCACTTAACCACTGAGCCATGTCCCCACATCCCCAGCAAAATTCTGTATTTTATTTAGAGACAGGGGTCTCACTGAGTTGCTTAGGGCCTTGCTAAGTTGCTGAGGCTGGCTTTGAACTTGTGATCCTCCTGTTTCAGCCTTCTGAGCCACTGGGATTACAAGCATGTGCCACCATGCCCAGCTTAGACAGTTTTAAGGGAATATAAAATAAAAGAAATCATTGACTAAAAGATGACCTAGAACTTTCTGAAGGTCTTTCTCCCTTTGAAAGAGTCACAGTGTTTACAGACTTGTAAATACATTCTTGGAATGCCTAACATCATAGGCTGGGTTCCCCAGAAGTAGATCCTGAGGTGAGGATCCATGAGTAAGAATTCATTATGGCCAGGTACAGTGGTTCACACCTACAATCCCAGCAGCTCTGGGAGGCTGAAGCAGGAGGATCTCAAGTTCAAAACAAGTCTCAGCAATTTAGAGAGGCCCTAAGCAACTCAGCCAGACCCTGTCTCTAAATAAAATATAAAAAGGGCTGGGTATGTGGCTCAGTGGTTAAGTGCCCCTGGGTTCAATCCTTGGTACAAAAAAAAAAAAAAAAAATCATTACGAAGAATGGGCCTCAAGGGAAACTGGTAAAGGAACAAGAAATAGAACAAGATAAAACAAGAAGCTAAGCAAGGGGATGGTCTCAGAACAAGTTTCACAAGGGAAAGCTTTAGCCCGATCCTGTAGGGGAACACTGGAGGAAGTTACACCTCAGAGTTTATCCTGAAGAAGCTGGACTTTCATGGTCTGCTCTCATCAGTTATTGGCCAAGGGCTGCCCAGGGAGAGGTAACAACCAGGGCCCTTCCAGATCTCTGAGCTTTGGGGCAAAGGGATGCTAGTAGCCCCAGGGCAGTTCTTTCAGGAGGAAACCCAGGTACAGGTCATTGAAATGAAAGCACTTGGAGGAAAAACAGATACATTACAGGTGACCCAAGGAGATCTGGGCAGAGTGTGGCAGTGTCAGCTCACTAGTGTGTTTATTTGTGACCCTTATTATTACTGGGCAAACAATGAACAATGAAAAGAAGAATTATTCAAGATATCATAGGAAAAGAATTTGTTTTATTTGGTGCTGTTTAATTCTGTCCCTAAATAAATCAGGCAAATTCTCTCATGTCACTTCAAGGATATGAATTTGAGCAAAATTTAGGGTCTTCTCTTATGATCTTTTCTGAACAGAAGGAAACGTGTTTGAAATTTAATGCATAGTTATGAGATTCAGCCATCTTGCCAAGCCATTGGGCATATGAAAATGGCTTGGAACTTCTCTAATAAGCTTCAACATCTCCTGGGACAGGAGAAGTCTTTGCCTCTGGGTACCCTCATGGCTGCCCAGGAAAACGGCTGAGCTACTCTTAGTGTACCAAGGAATGCAAAGTAGTAGACACAGGCCACCCCTCATATGCTGTCGGCAAAAAAGAACAAAAGATCACTGTCAACTGTCAGCCAGTGGCTGGCCTGACACTGACACTTGGGCCAGGGTGCTCCCTAATTCTAAAAAGTACTTTGTAGAACACCAACATCTGGGATAGGGAATAGTAATCTGGAGGAACAGTAATCTGGGGTAGGGTCTGCAAATTAATCCAGACAGGCCAGATTTGCCCTCCATCTGTTCTTTTGTTATTGTTTTGTTGTTGTTATTGTTTTCTTTTTGTTTTTGTTACCAGGGATTGAACCCAGGGATGCTTAAGCACTAAGCCACACCCCCAGCCCTTTATATTTGTTTATTTATATTTTGAGATGTTGTTATTGTTCCAGCCAAGCTGAGTTCTTCACTCAGTGAAATCCTGTTTTAACAGCTTAGGGGACACCTGAATCAGGAAAAGAGAAACTTACCTCGATTCTTTCTCGAGCGAAATTGAGATATCTTTCACCCTCTTTGTCTCCAATTTTAGAGAGTGCTATTGAATAAGGGTCAGATTTGTTGACTCGGGCATTCACACACCACTCCACGTTGAACAGATGTGCAATGGTATGGATTGCTAAAGAGGGCAGAGAAGATAAACAAAGAGGGTGAGGCATTTGCACAAATGTTTTATAATCTGGGATTCTGGCCACAGCCTCTGACCCTATGATAAGTCACAGAGACAGAGAGGTGGCCTAGGATGCTAAAAAACAAGAATTGAGTCTTTATAACGCAGAGAGGCAAATCTGTTCTAGAGGTGAAACAGACTCCTTATGAAGTGGGAGGTTCCTTTCTTCAAAGCTGGCTTTGAATGAAACCTATGTTCCTGCCAATTTGATTCTGAATATTGTGGAGCAACAAGCAAGCAGTATAGCCTAGCTTCTTTCCCCAGGATGCTAATACAACTGCCACTGTTAATACCATTAACAGTAGGCAAGCTCCTTTCTGCTTTGTGGTTATGGAGAAATCACTTAACCTCTCTGATCTTGGTTTCCACATTTGTAAAAATAAAGGTGTTGAGCTATACACTCCTAAAGATTCAATCAATTTCTGAGATTCTACTGAGGCAGGATAGAGGAAATGAGAAATAGAAAGGAGATATAAAGGAAGGACAAGAAAATAGGATTTTAATTCAGAGTTCCACATACTTTTCCAGGCCTGTCTCTTCCAGGCCTGCCACTTCTACATTCCCGAGAAATCTGTAAATCTACCTGTGTACTGTTAATCACCCCCCTCCAATAATTAGATTAAGCAAAGAGAGATATACGACATCATGAGGAACCTATAATTTAGGGCACTTTCCAGAGCTATCTATTGATCAGATAACAGAGACCACATTAGCCTAAGGATACAGAGATTAACCAGACCAATAAAACCCATTCTGAGATCACTGGACTGATATCATTCCTACATACCTTTCCATATCCACCCCTGTCCAAGTTTCCTTGAAAGAAGAGCTGGGAACCCCTAAAATGAATCTCCCTCTTGAGATGGCCCCCATTCTTCCTTGAATGTACACCTATTTTCTTAAATAAACCTGTCTATGCCTCTTAATGGCACGTGCTAAAGTTCTTTTCTATTATGTATGCCAAGAACCTCACTGGTCCTGAGTCAAGTTCTCCCTTCTCTCTGGAAACTGCTCAGACCCTTCTTCCCAGACACGTCTTCTCCCGTGGCACTACAAAATAGCCTCAGTCTCTGAGGGGGTTAGATATGCCCTCATTCTCTCTCCCTCCTTAATGAATTTGTGCTCAAACAAGATAATTCTCTATGTATGCCTAATGGCTGGCCTATTCACCTGACTGTAATTACCTCCAGAGACAGATGACAAATGTGATTGCATTGATACAAACCAATGGCCACCATTTGTATGAACCTCTTAAGTAAAAACAAATTGAATTTTTTATTTCACAGTCACTTACACAGCACCTACCAGATGCCAAACACTGTCATAAATGCATTATGATGATTTAATCCTTACATTGACCTGGTGATGTAGATGCACTTAATACCAGCTCCTCTTACAATGAGGAGACTGGAGCATAGACTGCTATAAAACCTTGCCCATAGTCACCAAGCACTCAAAGCTGGATTTGAATAAAACCTATTTTCTTACCAATTTGACTCCCAACCTTTGTAACAGGATTTTGGCAGACATTTCTTTCTTTTTTTTTGGGGGGGGGGGCCACTGGGGACTGAACTCAGGGGCACACAACCATTGAGCCACACCCCCAGTCCTATTTTGTATTTTATTTAGAGACAGAGGGTCTCACTGAGTTGCTGAGGGCCTTGATAAATTGCTGAGGCTGGCTTTGAACTTGTGATCCTCCTGCCTCAGCCTCCTGAACTGCTGGGATTACAGGCGTATGTGTACCACTGTGCCCAGCTCAGACATTTCTTTTGGAAGATTTAATTTGCTACAACTCAGAAAGCCCATATGATCTGGTAGGAAAAGAGAAACCCAGTCCAATGCCTATAAACTAAGCCTCTATTACTCAGGTTAGGGATAAACTTAAGGGCACAGTAAAAGCCTGTTTTGTTTAATACTGTGCATGTCTACTGTCTGCTACATGAATTATTTATTAACTGAATTAATGGAGATTGGATAAGGGTCCTAGACACATCCTTTCTTGTACCACTACCACCCTAATAATTATAATAACAACATATAATGTATGTACACAGTATATATAATATATGTATACATATGATAATAAAATAACAATAATGAAGATGCTTAGCTGATAAGGGCTTTCTTAAGGGATTCTCAATTTATGAGCTGATATTCCCATAGGTTTACTACAAAAAAAAATCAACATGTATAGCCAGGCAATTCTGTAGGATAAATAAAAGCTGTCATATGTGGATTAACAGACTTTTTTTTTTTTTTTTTTTTTTTTGGTACTAGGGATTGAAGCCAAGGGTGCTCAAACACTGAGCCACATCCCCAACCCCCCCGCCCCCTGCACCTTACCTTTTTTGAGACAGGATCTAAGATCTTTTGAGACTAAATTGCTTACGGCCTTGCTAAGTTGCTGAGGCTGACTTTGTATCTGTGATCCTCCTGCCTCAGCCTCCTGATCCTCTATGATTACAGGCATAGCACTCCCAGTAACAAACATTTTTGATATAGAGAAAGATGAGAACAAGGGTTAGGACACCAGGATCGACTTTTCCTATGGCATATTTTCATTTTATAGGAAGATCCTAAGATGAAAAAGCTTTAAACCTGAAGGAATAAGTCCTAATTACTAGAAAGACTTATGAATACTTTTGAACAGAACTCATTAAAACATACAACATATCCAACCACAGCATAATCAACCTGTAAAGGCTAATCTCTTACATGTAGGTATCTAAGAATAGAGGGAACTCTCTGCAAGGTGCAGTGGCACACACTTGTAATCCCAGCTGCTTGGAAGGCTGAGGCAGGAGGACTGTAAGTTCAAAGCCAACCTCAGCAACTTAGTGAGGCTCTAAGCAACTCAGTGAGACCTTGTCTCTAAATATACAAAATCGGACTGGGGATGTGGCTCAGTGGTGAAGTTCCCCTGAGTTCAATCCCTGGTACAAACAAACAAACAAACAAACAAACAAAAGAATAGAGGGAACTCTCTGATTCCAATTTTTCTTCCCAGTTTCAATTGTCTTAATAAACTTACCAGTGTGAAGTGCTATCATCCATGCCACCATTTTATGAAAGGTGAGGTTTCTATCCAGTTGTCTTCGAATTCTTGTTGAGCAGCACTTTGGATTAAGGAGAAACGAGTGGAATAGAAATTATTATCAAGAAGTCTTTGTAGGCCGTGCATGGTGATGCACGCCTGTAATCCCAGTGGCTTGGGAGGCTGAGGTAGGAGGATCATAAATTCAAAGCCAGCCTCAGCAACTTAGCAAGGCCCTAAGCAATGTAGTGAGACCCTGTCTCTAAATAAAAAATAAAGTTAAAATAAATTTAAAAGGCTGGGGTTGTAGCTAAATCGTTAAGTGCCCTTGAATTCAATCCCTGATACAAAAAAAAAAAAAAAAAAAAATCCAAAAAACCAAAAAGAAGCCCACCCTATAAATTATATCCTTCTATTCATTTGATAGATGAGGAAACTAAAGCTCAGAGAGATATAATCATCTTCCCTAGCAAACAGCCAGTAAGTGATGTGACTGGCTTAATGTTTCCTGTTTTCATACCAGTGACACAGTCTCACCTGGAATCCATTGTTTAATTGTACAAAAATGTGAATTTGGATAGAAAACATATCTAATCATACAGTTTCCAGTTCCAACTAGTCTATGCAATAAGTAGGGAATATAAAAGTTAATAAAGAGTAGGACTGCTCTCACATACCTGACAGTCTAGTAGGGACACAGACAAGTGAAAAGTTCTACAGCAAGCGAATAGTTCAAAAACAACACTGTTTCTAGGACATCCACACTGTGGGAGAAGAAAAAAGGGTCCACTTGCCCATATTGGTCAGAGACATCACAAGGGAGATCATTGACCAAATAATAATAGCAAGAAATAACAAGAACAGTTGGGCATGGTGGCACACACCTATAATCCCAGTGGCTGGGATACTGAAGCAGAAGGATTGCAAGTTTGAGGCCAGCCTCAGCAACTTAGCAAGACCCTGTCTCAAAATTAAATAAATACATAATAAATAAATAAATAAATAAATAAATAAAAAGCCTGGAGATGTGGTTTAGTGGTTAAGTGCCCCTGGGTTCAATCCCCAGTACAAGAAAATAAATCCCATTAAGTAGATATCATTATTATCCTACACAACAGATGAGGAAACAAAGGCATAGAGAGATTTCCTTGCCTTAGGTCACATAGCCAGTAAGTGGCAGAGATGAGATTTAAACTTGGGCCATCTGATAATAGAATTTATGTCAATACACCAATATTTCATATCTCACATGATTATGTTGACATTAAAAATAGCATTTTGGTCTGCACACAGTGGTGCACGCCTGTAATCCCAGTGGCTGGGGAGGTTGAGACAGGAGGATCACAAGTTGAAAGACAGCCTCAGCAATGGCAAGGCACTTAACAACTCAGTGAGACCCTGTCTCTAATAGGGCTGGGGATGTGGCTCAGTGGTTAAGTTCCCCTGGCTTCAATCCCTGGTACCAAAGAGAGAGAGAGAGAGAGAGAGAGAGAGAGAGAGAGAGAGAGAGAGATAAACAATGGGAGAGTAAAGCACCAAAATATTTTATATATTTTAAATATCTGGATCTAAATGTCATATTTGATTTAAATTAGGGGTGTTGAATATTTGGCTTACTTATTGTTAATTAAATATTCTGATTTTATAGAAAAATAGAATTGCATAGAAAATTGTGCTTCCTCCATTATGTCTCAGTGAACCACACCCAGAGAGGGCAGGCTGCTTAAATCATGAGAGCTGACTCTTAGAATCGAAGAAGTACTAGGAAGGAAGACACCGAGGATTCCAGAAAAAGGAGGAAAAAAAATTAGGTCTTATTAAGTGCCTTCTATGAGCCAGGTAGTTTACCATAATCATTACCTCATTTGATGCAATGACATAAGTATAATTGTCTTTTTTCGTGGTACTGGGGATCAAATCCAGGTCCTCACACATGCTAGGCAAGCACTCTACCACTGAGCTACACCCTTAGCCACTTATTGTCCTCTTTTTATAGATAAGAAAATTAAAATTAAAATCTCACATTGGCTGTGATTATGTCTATTTGTCTATAAAAGGTGAATGCCCTTCTCCATCAAATCAAATGCAAGGATATAGTCAATATTGGGTTAAGTGCCTAAAAATCTAAGACAAGAATTTAAATTTAAGTACTTTATCTGGAAGGTAGTCATAATAATGACAGTAGTATTAAGGCTTCAGGAGAAACCAATAAAGGGTGTTTTACCATGTCAGCTACCACTATCACATATCAGTGTGCTCAAACACACCAGGGAACTCTGGGTGTTGTCCCAGAGGTTTTCTGGTTTGGGGTTTGTTTGTTGTTTTTTTTTTTTACCCAGGGGATTAGGAAACTTGAGTGATCATCCAACAAATTTCATCCATCACTGGCTAAGGGATGCTCTCAGGGATCAACTCCCTAGTATTTCAGACTTGCCTCAGGAGAGGGCTAAAGGAAAACCCCCAGGCAGAGAGTGACAGGTGCTAGCAGGAGGCAGCTGCCCATTTATTGCAACTGCCAGTGCTTAGGGAAGATGGCAGAGCACCGACCTCATCCGCAGTGACTCAGTGTTCACCAGTGAACCAAGCAGTGACTCAAGCCCTCAAAAGAAGCATTTCCTGTCTGAAACAACTTATTTTACATTTCTGCTGGTTAAAAAAATAAAACTGACCATCTTTGTTTCCTTGTATGGTTTTATTGTCTTGTGCTTTTTTCAAGTGCTGAAAGTTGTTTTACTATTTTGTGTCCTTTACAGTTTTAGGAAATACCCTTTCCTATTTTCCCACTGCCACATTCCTCCCTAGGTTCTAAGAGTCCTTGTGATATTATGACTTCATATAATCTCTCCCACATGAGTTTGGATGGAACCTGTGACTATGAGGAAATATCACTCTCGTGATTTTGTTATATGGCAAAAGGGATTTTTGCAGAAGTAACTAAAGTCCCAAGTTGACTTTAAGAGGGAGATTATCTGGGTGGGCCTGACCCAATCACGCAAACCCTTTTCATCTGGGTCTAAAGTCTGAGATGTAGGAAGTCAGAGATTTGAAGTACAAGAAGGATTTGCTGTGCTATTGCTGGCTTGAAGAAGGAAAGGGGCACATGGCAGGGAATACAGGGGACTCTAAGATCCAAGAGAGGTCCCTGGATGACTTCCAGCAAAGAAACAGGGATCTCAGATGTGCCACCACAATGAACTGAATTCTGCCAACAAGAATGTGGGAATGGGAAAGACAGTGGAATGAAACAGACATTATTACTGTATATATATATATATGACTACAAGACCAATATAATTCTGCAACATGTACACTTTGAGAAATTATATCCCATCTATGTATGAAATATCATAGTGCATAAAAGCATTCTACTGTCATGTATAACTAATTAAAACAAATAAAAAATTGAAAAAAAAAAAAAAAAGAATGAGCTTGGAAGGGGATTTTTACCCAGAATTTTCAGATGAGAATTCAGCACACAGGGTGTTGGACTTCTGAACTACAGAACTATAAGCTCATAAATGAGGTTGTTTTAACCCACTGAACTTGTGATTTTTTTTTTTTTTTTTTTTTTGTACCGGGGATTGAACACAGGGGCACTCGACCACTGGGCCACATCCCCAGCCCTTTTTTGTATTTTATTAGAGACAGGGTCTCACTGAGTTACTAAGTGCCTCGCCATTGCTGAGGCTGGCTTTGAACTCGCGATCCTCCTGCCTCGGCCTCCCAAAGTGCTGGGATTACAGGCGTGAGCCACCGCGCCTGGCTAAAACTTGTGATTTTTTTATACAGCAATAGATGATGAATATAGTCCCTACTAGAGGAGTGAAACCAGGATGGAATCCTGAGAATCAGAGAATGGGAATTAGTTGGGTTGGAAAGCAGTACTGAATTACATTTGAGAGCAAGTTTTGCCTTCAGATATAACTATGTCAGGTCCCAGCCATACCACTTAGCCACGTGACACTAAACAATGTACTCAGTCTCCAGTTTCTTCATCCATATAATTATTGTAGTTCTTCCTTATAAACCTGTTGCATAGATTTATTGAGATAAGCATTTGATGCCAGGTACAATGGCACATGCCTATAATCCCAGCAGCTCAGGAGGCTGAGGCAGGGGGATCACGAGTTCAAAGGCAGCCTCAGCAACTTAGTAATGAGGCCCTAAGCAACTCAGTGAGACCCTGTCTCTAAATAAAATACAAAATAGGGCTGGGGATGTGGCTGAGTATTCGAGTGCCCCTGAGCTCATTCCCTGGTACTCCCCGCCCCCATAAAAAAAAGCAGTTGATGTTATTATGTATCATTATTCAACTTTTCAGCTAGTATGGCCTGGCTCCCCAGCTAGAGGGCAAGCTTCTTACATGATAGCAGTATGATAGATATTTTCAAAAATCCTTTAGTAATTATTTGGTTGCACAAGTGAATTACATATTCACTGCCCTAGAAAATAAGATTATTTATTCTAAGTCTACAGACAATGTTTGCTCCTGTATCTTCATTTACCAACCTATTTTATTTTCTACCTCCCAACAAAGTTTTTTGAAACTTTGTGGGGGAGGGGCAAAATCACTGGCTCCTGCATGATAAATCTGAAGGAAAAGAAATATGGTTTTATTGTGTTCCCTACCTATCTCCATATTTCTGTATTTATCATCATCATCAACAACATAGATGATCAAAAATCTGAAACAATACATGTTGATGGCCCTTGACAGCCTTCCCAACAAACACTTAGAGAAAAATAAACTAGACAATAGAACAACGGAGAATAGTGACGGAAATACAATATCCATTGTGCAGTACTCATCTTTTTAAAATTAATGTATCTTTTTTAGTTGTAGATGGACACCATACCTTTTTTTTATTATTTTTTTATGTGGTGCTGAGGATTGAATCCAGTGCCTCACAGGTGCAAGGCAAGTGCTCTACCACTAAGCCACAACACTAGTACTAATTAATGTATTTTTATATAACCAATATATCCAGTATATTATCATTTCAACATATAATCAATGTAAAATATTATCAATAAAATAGTATCTACTTTATCATGCTGTCTTTTTTAATGTTATTTTTAGTTATACATGACAGTAGAATCCATTTTGACATAATTATAAAAGCATGGAATATATCTTGTTCTAATTCCGACCGCTGTACTTCTCCTTCCCTTTCCCTCTCCCCACCCCAGCTCCTTTCCTTCTGTTGATCTTTCTGCCATTTACCCATAGTTATTTTTTAAAATTAATTTCTTGTGGATGTACACGATGGTGAGATTCACTGTGAAGCTAGTTAAAATAAAACACATTTTAGTCAAAGGAAAAAAAAAAAAAAACAGATCTACTAGTCACCAGTGGGCAAGTGGAATGGGTTCCATCATGGCACTAATTTTGAGGGGGGGAGTACCAGGAATTGAACTCAAGGGCACTCGACCACTGAGCCACAGCCCTTTTTTGTATTTTATTTAGAGACAGGGTCTCCCTGAGTTGCTTAGCGCCTTGCTTTTACTGAGGCTGGCTTTGAACTTGCAAGCCTCCTGCCTCAGACTCCTGAGCCACTGGGATTATAGGCATGTGCCACTGCACCCAGCAGGGTACTAATTCTTAATTCCCCCCAGCTACCCACTTCAGTATGGCCAGGAATGGCAAAGCAAATCCAAATAGATTTGAGTCACTTCTGAATATCACCAACCAACCAAGCTGCCATCATGCCCCACAGCTGTGCCGCTGAACCTCTTTGCTTTCTACCATTGACTTCTAAAGGGAAGTTTTTCTGTTACTGTCACTAAGACTCTTGCCCAATTTCAATACACTATCATGCTAATGCAAGGGAGATCATTGAGACACCTTGGAGATTTCTACGCTCTATTGAAACTGGACTTCAAAAAAAATGAGAAGTGGAACTGAAAAGAAGTGTATATTTAATGGGGTGTAACATGAGAGTTTGTAGCTCTAGTTTATGTACATTTGGTGTTGCCACATGCACCATTAATGCATCTGAATTAGATATTTATATACAATGTGAGAGAAATGACAAACAGCAGCCTCACTTCTACAGAACTCAGGCAAAGTAGCTAACAGGAATGTCTGCACCTGGTAGCAGTAGAAGATGCAATAAATATAAAGAACACCACTTTGTTTGAATAGCATTATTTATATTTTTGAAATCACATGTTTATTCACTATTTGCTCCATAGACTGTAAGCTCATTAACTTTGTGGCCCATCTGTCCTTACTTTGTGTGTGTGTGTGTACCAGGAATTAAATCCAAGGGCACTTAACCACTGAGCCACATCCCCAGCCCTTTTTTATATTTTATTTTGAGACAGGGTCTTTCTAAGTTGCTTAAGGCCTCGCTAAATGGATGAGGATGGCTTTGAACTCACCATCCTCCTACCTCAGCCCCCTGAGCCGCTGGGATGACAGGCATGTGCCACTGTGCCCAGCACCATCCTTACTCTTTATTACTGTGTGCCCCCCAGTGCTTAGCACGTAGATGGAACTTAATGAATATTTATTGGCCAACAATTCATTCATTGACAGGCTTAGTCAATTAGTATACTTTTACTAAAATATACTTGTTCTTCATTTATGTTTTCAATGCTGGGGATTGAACTCATACACACATGCTCTAACACTGAGATATGTCCCACATTTGCATTATTTGACCTGTTTTTCAGCCAAGACATTTATCAGACAGAAAGCATAAGGGACATGCTGGTGAGGCCACAAGGCTAGAGATAGAGCCACACTGAGATCTTTTGATCCCCAAGACTATATTAAGTAACAGGAAAGACCTCACCCTTTCACCTTCCTGTTTCTTTCTGATTTTAAGATTAAAACTGTCAACCAGGCCTGCTTCAGTAGAACAACAATTCAGGAGGCTGAAGCAGGAGGATGGCAAGTTCGAGGCTAGCCTCAACCACCTAGCAAGGTTCTGCCACAAAATCAGAAGAAGGGCTGGAAATATAGCTCAATGGTAAAGTACCCCTGGGTTCAATCCTCAGTGTCAAACAAATTTACAACATCCTTGTCATTTCTAGCCTAGGTTATTCTGAATGTTCACTCATATATATGTTGCATTTCTAAAACCAAAATACAGCAACAGGATAGTTTTAAGAAATTTAGGGGGCATTAAAAAAAAAGTGAATAGCCAGGTGCAGTGGCACACGCCTGTAATCCCAGAAGCTCAGGAGGCTGAGGCAGGAGGATCCCAAGTTCAAAGGCAACTGCAAGGTACTAAGCAACTCAGTGAGACCCTGTCTCTAAATAAAATACAGAATAGGGCTGGGGATGTGGCTCAGGGGTCGAGTGCCCCTGAGTTCAATCCCCGGTACCAAAAAAAAAAAAAAAAAGAATAGGCTCTGGGGGCACAGTGATCTGGGTTTGAATCCCCAAACTCGCATTTAATTTTGTTCCCATCTCACTCACTTGACATGCAGATTTACTGAGGTAAATTCTATGTAGCACAATCCCCAGTACCAAGGGAAAAGAAATAGTGAGGGGTAAGTATGTTGTAACTAATGTTGCAAATCACAATAGCTATTGAACCCAAGGATGCTTTACCACTGAACCACATCCTCAGACCTTTATATTTTTGAGACAGGGTTTAACTAAATTGCTTAGGGCTTCACTAAGTCACTGAGGCTGGCCTCAAACTTGCAATCTTCCTGTCTCAGCCTCCTGTGTCCCTGGGATTATAGGCTTGTGCCAACACCCCTGGATATACTCACTCATTTTAATCCCAGTCTGCAAAGTTTCATATGCAAATTTTGCATTGCAGGGAGGGAATTGTGGAAGGAAGTATATGCTCAAACAGAATGCTGCTTATTGTGAGTTTAAAAATATATACTCTTATATATATATATTTAGATAGATCAAGATCTATCTAGTTACAGAAATGACACTTCCTGCATTTTGAAGAGCAGCTCATTTCACCCCTGTGTTTGGAGATCCTCACTAAGATCTTCACTCCCAAGCCACCATTACAACATATGCTGTCATGGGACATGGGAGCTCAACAGCAGTGCAATTTGGGGTTGTGGAGTAACCAGGATTTCTTAACTGGTCATCCTGGTGAAAACACTGCCTGTTACTCAGATTTTACTTCCTCTAAATAGAAAGTATTTGAGCAGGCATAGGGAAAATGAAAAAGAATTTTGTCTCTGTATTAACAAAAAGCTACAGGCCATGGACTTCATTTAGCAAATGTTCATGGGGCACCTACTATATATGGAACACTGTAGGTGTTGGTAGGTGGCTCACCAGTCAACTTTAAAGCCAGTGGAATTTCAGCTGTGGTTTCTTAGGTTGAAGAGCTGGTTTGAAAATCCTTGTAATCAATGACTAATACCAAATGTTATTGTTAATTTGGGGTTTTGTTTGGAAGTCAGTTTACAAGACAACATGGTGATACATACAGTTTGTGACTTAAATAAAAGAATTTCTTTACAGTATTTTCCAGAGGAAAAAGTCATGATTCTTTATGGAGCATCTTGAAATGTTTGCTAAAGGGCTGGGGACATAGCTCAGTTGGTAGAGTGCTTGCCTTGCATGCACATAGGCCCTGCCTGGGTTCAATCCCCAGCACCACAAAAAAAAAAAAAAAAAAGAAAGAAAGAAAGAGAAAAGAAATGTTTGCCAACATTTTTTCATTCTTTTTTGTCTTTATTGTTGTTGTTCCACTGAAGCAAAGGTGAAGGTATTAGAGCTATTTTTGCCACTTATTGATCTATTTATTTGCAATGCTGGAGATGGAACCCAGGGCCTCTCACATGCTGAGCATGTGCTCTACCTCTGAGCTATATCTCTATTCCCCAAGTCTTATTTTATTTTATTTTTTTGTACCAGGGATTGAACCCAGGGGCACCTAACCTCTGAGCCACATGCCACATCCCCAGCCCTTTTTATTTTTTTTAATTTTGTGACAGGACCTCACTAGGTTGCTTATAGCCTCTCTAAGTTGCAGACACTAGCTTTGAACTCAGGATCCTCCTGCCTAGACTCCCAAGCTTCTGGGATTACAGGCTTGTGTCAATGGGCCCAGACCAACTCTTATTTTAAATTTATACTTGAAAGAGTTCAATTTGGGCAGTAGGTTTAAGATTATATGGCATTTTTTAAAAATTTCCCATTGAACTTTATTTTTCTTTCTATACCCAGTACCTCAGATGATATGGTATTTTGTAAAGAGTTAGGTAAAATAAATTGTAGCTACTTACTCTGTCTTAATAAATTAGATATTGTATGTTCTTAAAGAATTTTTTTTCTTTGGATCAATGTGAATTTAATATAACTAGGGAAAACCAGGCAAAATTTAAGGCAAGTTATACTTGTTATTGACAAATATTCTGTGATTGACAAATGAAGTAATCACTCCTCAGCTGGACATTTAAAGTTCTAGTTTACCAGCCAAATCCCAGTTTTTGTTTCCAGCCTTACCTCACACACATGCCCTATGTGATCCTACATTCCTACAAAAGTACTTTGCTTGTTGCTCTCCTCCACAAATGATCTCAACTTAATAAGTATTTTTTAAAATTTCAATTTAAGAAGTATTTTTTTAAAAAGCTTGTTAGTAGAAAAAAAACACACATTTTGTTAAAACGAAAAAAAAAACATTGCTGCTAGTCACTAATGGACCAATTGAATGGGTCCCACTAAGGCACCGATCCCTAATTTTCCCCAAGTACCTTCTTTGTTAGGGTCAGGAATAGCAAAAGAATCCAAAGCAAAACCACAAGTCTTGCTGACACTGGATTTACAAGAATTAGATTTCCTCACCATTTTCTGTTTTTTTGCTCTTGCCATTTTCTCCATATAGAATGTCTTTGTCTCTCTCCTAAGTGTTTATTGATCCTCATATGCCTGTTTCTAATGTGACCTTCACTCAGAAGCCTTTCTTCATTCCTTGCCCACCTTATAGAATTTCTCTGTCCATTGATCCCCTATAGGTCTTTTTTTGGGGTTGTAGTTACCAAGGATTGAACGCAGGGGTGCTTAACCACTAAGCCACATCCCCAGCCCTTTATTTTTTATTTTTTATTTTTATTTTGAAACAGGGCCTCGCTAAATAGCTGAGACTGACTTTGAACTTGTGATCCTCCTGCCTCAGTCTCCAGAACAGCTGGAATTACAGTTGTACATCATGATGCCTGGCCCCCATATATGTTTTTGTTTGATTTGGTTTGGTACTCAAGATTGAATCCAGGGTGCTCTACCACTGACACACATCCTCAGCCCTTTTTATTTTTTATTTTGAAACAGAGTCTCCCTAATTTGCCAAGGGACTACATTGCTGAGGATGACCTTGAATTTGTGATCCTCTTGCCTCAGCCTCCTAGGTCACTGGGATTACAGACATGCGCGATTGCACAGGACTCCCCATAATTCTTTCTTTCTTTCTTTCTTTATTTGCCTTTTAATGGAGTACATTTAGAGACCACTAAACTGTTGACATGAAGGTGAAAGGAGCCCTGGACATTTAGAAAGCTCTGTACTCCCTAATTCCATCATTCCATGGAATCAATGATTCTTAGTCATATATCATTGTAATGTGACTCTTTGCCCATGGAGTCCATCTGCTTAGGATATTATACACAAATATATTTTCTCTGACTTAAATTTTTTAGAATGACACTGAAAGATTTCTTCCCAAATATCATATGACAGCCTCATAAAGCTATGTGTACATATGTATTATGTGTGTGTGTGTGTGTGTGTGCGCGTGCGCACATACACATATATGCTTACTTCATTGCTGTTGTTGAGATATAGTTTGGTTGGTTGCTCTTTTAAAATTTATTTTCAGGGTGAAATGGTTGCCCTAGAGAGTTCCATCCACAAACAGCATAGGAAAACAAAACAAAACAAAAAATAAAAAAAATGGATATGGATTGGCTCATGAATATTCTATGGAAGCTGGAAGCCTCACAGACCAGTGGTTTGCTGTTCCTAAGAAAGGGCATTTTGCGTGATGGCTTTGAAAATTCCAGGAGCTCAGTAAAATGTTTGCTCTTACCGCACTGGAACCCCTGAGGAAGGAGAGAAGATTTCTGCAGACAGGCAGCAGGATCAGCATGCAGTTGAAATTCAGGCAGGCTGCAGGGGCCCTGGCCAAGGCCAAAGCTGACTGGAAGAGGCAGAATACAGCAGAGTGACTCCTGTGAGCACAGAATGCCCCACTACCACTTCCCCAGGATTCCCAGCAGGAGGCCACACCAGATGCTCCAGGATCTCTGGAAATGAATGTCCTTCAGACCAAAGGATTTTCTTTTAGGGTCTGCAGGTACCCCTTGTTTTAATCTGAAACTGGCCCTTTACCCAACCCAACATTTTATTATGAAAAATAATAAAAAGAAGTGGAAGAAATTTACTTTGAATACTTGTTTACTCACCTCCTAGATTGCACCTTTTACATATTACTATATATATAATATACTATATATATAAAATATATATATATATGGGGGGGGGGTACCAGGGATTGAACCCAGAGGCTCTTAACCACTAAGCCACATCCCCAGCCCTTTATATTTTTTTATTTTGAGACAGAGTCTTGCTAAGTTGCTTAGGGCCTCGATAAATTGCTGCAGCTGGCCTTGAACTTGCCATTCTCCTGTTTCAGCCTTCCGAGTTGGGATTACCGGTGTTCATCACCATACCAGCTATAAAACTGGACCTTTCAAAGATTTTAAACAGGGCTTTCTTAGCACTTAGACTTCAACAATAATTGAAGTTGCTCTGGTGTGATGTTTTGGCAAAATCATTAGCTTTGTAATGTTTAAAGAAGTTACAACCAGGCACAGTGGCACAGGTTAGTAATCTCAACTCCTTGGGAGGTTGATCAGAAAGATCACAAGTTCCAGGCCAGCCTGGGAAATTTAGTGAGACTCTGTCTCAAAAATAAATAAATAGCCAGGCACGGTGGTGCACACCTATAATCCCAGCAGATCTGGGAGGCAGAGGCAGGAGGATCACAATTTCAAAGCCAGTCTCACCAACTTAGGCCCTAAGCAACTCAGCCAGATCCTGTCTCAAAATAAAAAATATAAAGTGGCTCACTGGTTAAGCATTCCTGGGTTCCAATAAATAAATAAATAACTGGGGATGTTGCTCAGTGGTAGAGTGTCCCTAGGTTCAATCCTCAGTTCCCCATCCCCCCCCCAAAAAAAAGAAGCTTCATATTTTAGAGGGAGAAAGCTGATGTGAATGAGTTTAAAACAACTATGATAATGTAGTAAGTTGTGTTCTATAAGTATTTATACATGTTATTTATAATACACTGAATAATAATTAATCTATTCATAGTTTTAGCATTATATAACAAATTATATGTTCTGGGAGCAGGCACAATTATAATTATTTTCATTCTTGATAAAGAGGCCGGACAGTTCAAGGAAACTGAGTTGTCTAAAGGACCCAAGGAAACTCAAGGGCCTCACTCTGCTGGCCTACTGAACAGATGGGGCACTAAAGCAAGTTCTTCAAAGTCTCCAGGTGTAGAGAGAGGTGGATTTTCTGAAGGTCACTTCATTGCATGTCACCAGGAAAAGGGCTCTCTATGCACAAAAGTGGTAGGAACCAGATGACTTGGAAAATATGGAAAATCTTACTTGTCCTACGTGTGTCACCCCTACATGGATGGCTTCAACCTGGCCTCCCATTCCAGAGTCAGTATTAGATTTCTTGCTTAAGCTAAACAATGGTACCATGGTTCTTGAGAGGGGAAAGCTGCTGCTGGGACCCTCTGCCACATCCTCATTTGTCACACTGACAGGCATTAAGAAACTCTTGCCCAAGAAGTTTCAATGGAGGGAGTGAGGCTGATGGTGGTGTTTGGATTGATCAGAATCTATTATTTTTAAACATTAAAGGAAATAAAAATAAGAATGTCTCACTAGAAATGTGAACTGGCCAATATTGTACAAGACAGATATTATACTCACCCCAAGAAGTTTACGAGTGTAATAGTACTTTTCTCCATCGTCATAAACCCTATAGTACCAGACAAAGAGGAAGACGTTCATCCCCAACCACACCAGCTGCACAAACAGAAAAATGTCATGTGAATTTCTCCTGTCTCAATAGGTAGATTCCACAAAAAATCAGTCATGCAAAGGTCAGGACTTCCCCAAGTCCAGCATTTGACAAAGATGGTTACAAAGCTAGGGGAAACCAGCTTAGAGCCTACAAGAGCGTCATTACACTTTTCTGTAATTAACCTTTGCACCCTACATTGTTCCCCGTGATTGTTTTACTACTTGGACAGTATGCCAAATTATCCATCTGTCCTCCCCTCCTTTTTTTCCACCTCTTTTCTTCTTTTTTTTGGGGGGGTCTGTGGGGTGCCAGGTATTGAACTTAGGGGCACTCGACCACTGAACCACATCCACAGCCCTATTTTTTATTTTGTCTAGAGACAGGGTCTCACTGAGTTGCTAAGTGCCTCGCCATTGCTGAGGCTGGCTTTGAACTCTCGATCCTACTGCCTCAGCCTCCTGAGCTGCTGGGATTACAAGCATACACCACTGCACCCAGCCCACCTCTTTTCTTCTTAAACTTAGGTAGATAGCAGGGGTTGACTGGCAAATGAGAATGGAAGGAAATATGTTACTATTGCCATCCCCCTACCAGTAGGACATTGTGTTCTGCTCTCAGAGGTGCCAGTCACCTCTCCGTACCACACTGCATTGTACCCCACTTAGCGGGAGTCTCATCAGCTAAAATGCCAAGACTTCTATTCTACTTGGTAAGTTTCACTTAACTTTTGAAGGAGGGGATAGAGATCATGAGCAAGGGATAAGAGACATGAGATTTAAAAGCAAAGGAAGTTTTCTAGATTGTGACCTTTTTTTTCATCTCAAACATTGACTTTATCCATTGGTGACACTACCCAGTCATCCACCTTCAGCTCCATCATGATCTTTTCTTAACTATTAAATTACTAGTTATTAACCAGGTGATGCACACTTGTAATCCCAGTGACTCAGGAAGCTGAGACAGGAGGATCTCAAGTTCAAGGCCAGCCTGATCTCAGTTCAAGGCATTAGCAAGATCGTGTCTCAAAGTTAAAAAAATAAAAAGGGCTTGGGATGTGGCTCAGTGGTAGAGCACCCCTGGGTTCAATCACCAGTACCAAAAAATAAATTAATTAAATTAAATTTTAAATTTTAAAAAGAACTGGGGATATAGCTCAGTGGTAGAACACACCTGGGTTCAATCCCCAGTACCACAGAAAAAAATTACTATTTATTCTTAATATTAACTACTAACTGTTCATAGATGCTTGAGAACAATCTTGCTTTACAAACAAAAAGGTGCCAAAGCAACTTTTCTGTTTCCTGACTTTGTCATTCTTCCCAACTCTGGCTTTCTAAATAGCATCTTCACTTTCAAGTACATGAGCACATAATTTCAAAGGAGGTCACTTCCTGGGGAAAATTATAGAGAGAGCTAAAAGTACAATTTCAACTTGTTTTCTATAAGAGTACTGTGCTCTTAAAATGGTGATAAGTCAAGTTTACAGTTTCAAATCTGCAGAGTTCTATATTATATTAAAATGTTGGTTTGACATAAAATATAATTTCTAAAGCCATCTTTATATGTCACAACATGAAAATTGGAGTAATGATATAACTGAGATTTCTCTGATTTCTCTTTTTTATTATCAATTTTTAGTCTTGGAACCAACTTTAATGATTATTAATACTTTCACCACTTTAAGCTGTCTTGGGTTTCACAGTATTTCTTCTTATATGTACCAAAACTCATCCCGAACAATGAGTTCTGGGTTGCAAAAGGGGAGGTTTTTTTGGTTTTGTTTTTTGGGTTTTTTTTGTTGTTGTTTGTTTGTTTGTTTGTTTTGGTACCAGGGATTGAACCCAGGGGTGCTTCACCACAGCGCCACATCCTCAGCCCTTTTTATTTTTTTATTTTGAGACAGGGTCTTGCTAAGTTGCTTAGGGCCTCACTAAGTTGCTAGAGGCTGGCTTTGAACTTGTGATCCTCCTGCCTCAGCCTGCAGACACTGGGATTACAAGTATGTGCCAACACGCGCGGCCAAGGATTTATTTGTTGCACCTGTCTACAAGTCTTTACCCACAAGTTAAATAAAAACACACATATATGCTACAAAATATAGTTTTAATAGCAAAATATCTGTTGCTATATTTTATTTGTGCCTATAATTTTTTTTGTATCTCTAAAATTCAGTCCATTAATTCTGTGATACATTCTTAACAAAAGTTCCACTCATAAGTATTCCTTTTTTTAACATCATACTTCTATCAGCTAATCAAAAAGGAAGTTTAGAAATCGCATTTCTTTCTACCCAGTTTGTCCATTACTGCTTTGCTGAGACCACCATCTAAGAGCATAGTTATATTTTTTGTAAAAAAGAAAAAGAAAAGAAAGAAATCAATGTCTACGTGGAAATTAGAAATTAGTCATAGCTCTACTTACAAAAGTTGTTTCTCCAAAGCGTTTATACAGATTTTAAAATACACACACACACACACACACACACACACACACACTACATATGTGTGAGTATAGACAACTTATTTCAATAGTTTTCTCTTGAATTTTAGTAAACTTTATAAATAACTCAAGTTTAAAACACAGGAGAAAAAGAAGGTACTTGTTTTTTAAAAAGAAATTTGAGAACTTTGGTTTTAGTGCCATTACTGAAATAAAAGCCAATTTCTCATACATGTGCCAGTCTTCTATTTGGAAAATGGTACAAAGTTTCCATTGGCCATTTTTAAGTAGTTTAAACACAGAAAGTAGGGACATTTACCTCTGAGTAATGAATAAACACTAAGAATGAAGGATGATTAGCATGAATTCTCTTTTACACTCTCTGAAATGCTGGCAAACAGTACTCCTAAGAACTCAGAAATAACCTAGGAGAAATGAACACCCCAGATACATTCTTTCTACTAAAGAATTTGGAAAATGAACTCAATACTTTTAAGGATAAACATTTGTTCCCACACTCAATCAATTTATCAAAACAATGTTTTTCTATTTACCTACCAAGAGAACATAAACATGTCAGAGAATTCACAATTGATCTCTTGTTGGTACTTACAATGACAAAGATGGAGAGCCCCTCATTTACAGCCCAGTTCCCCATGGTGGCAGAGGTTCAGTGTGTTGTGTCTGCCTTTTTTCTATACTGTGCTGCTTCTTCCCATGAGGAAATGAAAACAGCAGGCTTGGGGCAATATGTTTCCTTTTCTACTATCAGAAATTAGCTAATCATTGGTCAACTGAAAAGACTGTTTCCATAAGAAATTTAAATCTTTAAACCACAAAAAGTACAGAAGACAGGGCTATAATGATCCAATCACAACTAAGCATGTTAGAAAATGAAACCAATTTCTATAATTGAGAGACAAATAGTGCAATTCATAAGATGTGTTTTACAGCATAAACTCATATTTTACTGACCAGTTATCTGCTTGCAATTTTCAAGTCACTCGACTAACCATTTCTTGGTGCTGGCTACAATACGTTAAACAGGTGTGATTTTTTTTCTTTTTCTTTCCTTTTTTTTTTTTTTCTTTTTGTTCCTGTACTGGTGGTGGAACCCAGGGACACTGTACCACTGAGCCACATCCTCAGCACCCCCTTTTTTTTAAAATGTTTGAGAGACAGCCTCACTAAGTTGCTGACACAGGCCTCAAACTTGTCATCCTCCTGCTTCAGCTTCCTGAGTCACTGGAATTACAGGTGTGCACCACTGCACCTGGCTTGACAGGCTCTTATAGGGCATTTATAACCTCGTTGAAAAAAAGTAACAATCATGATACTTAATATTTATAATTTTTTTGCCGGGCGCGGTGGCGCACACCTGTAATCCCAGCACTTTGGGAGGCTGAGGCAGGAGGATCGCGAGTTCAAAGCCAGCCTCAGCAATGGCGAGGCACTTAGCAACTCAGTGAGACCCTGTCTCTAAATAAAATACAAAAACGGGCTGGGGATGTGGTCCAGTGGTCAAGTGCCCCTGGGTTCAATCCCTGGTACCAAAAAAAAAAAAAAAATTATAATTTTTGGTGGGAGATACTGGAGATTGAGTACATCCCCAGCCCTGTCCCCCCACCCCCCGCCTATTTTTTGGAAAAAAAAAGATGTTTTAAAATTGCCAAGGCTGGCCTCAAATTCGCAAACCTCTTCTCTCAGCCTCCCAAATTGGTGGGATTACAGATATGCTACAGGACAAGGCTGGTGACTTATATTTATAAAAATGTGCCAGTTTTTTATCATACACACACACACACACACACACACACACACGTGTGTGTGTGTGTGCATGTATCTGTGATTTGAAACATGCATGTTTGTGTATACACACATACAAACATGCTCATACATGTACATCAATTCATTTGATTCTCACAACTCAATCCCTATAAAGTAGGTTCTATTATTGTGATTGCATTTACACATGAGAAAACCAAGACCCTGAGTAGTTAAGTTACTTGGCCATGGTCACATAACCAGGAAATAGTGGAAGTTGGGATTTGAAACCTAAACAATGTAGCTTCAAAGTCTATACTTTTAACCATAATACCAGAAAAAAAATCCTGTGTCAAACCCACCCTAAATCACTTCGCATACAAATACAGGAAATGAAAATATAACAAAATGCCAAAGTGTTCAGTGACAATCATCTACCATGGAAAATATGGCATCCTCTGTGCTAAATGTATAAACATAGTCAAAACAAATGTATGTCAGATATGGTAGATGCCAAAGCAAGATGTAGCAATCCACTCCCAACTGCTACTCAGTCTTTAAGACAGGAAAGAGACAGGAGGGTAGGATGGTGCTGGGTGTGATGGCACATGCCTATAATCCCAGTGACTTGGGAGGCTGAGGCAGGAGGATCACAAGTTCAAGGCCAACCTCAGCAGCTTAGCTAGACCCTCAGTCAAAATAAAAAATAAAAAGGACTGGGTGGAGGTTGGGGGGTGGGTAATGTAGCTCAGTGGTAAAGTGCCCCTGGGTTCAAACTCTAGTACAAAAAAAAAAAAAAAAGTAGTATGGTAACCTCCACTACAAGATCAAAGTTAACTAATTGCACAAAGGTGGTTGTACAGCACCTACAGCTAATAGGGAGATTTTAAAAAGAAATTAGCCGTGCACAGTGGTGCACACCCGTAATCCCAGTGGCACGGGAGGCTGAGACAGGAGGATCGAGAGTTCAAAGCCAGCTTCAGCAAAAGTGAGGTGCTAAACCACTCAGTGAGACCCTGTCTCTAAATAAAATACAAAATAATGCTGGGGATGTGGCTCAGTGGTCGAGTGCCCCTGAGTTCAATCCCAGGTATTCCCTCCTTCCCAGGGAAAAAAAAATGAAATTGGAGTAGTGGAAGGGAACAAAAGAAGAATTTAAAAAATGACATATGAATCTGTTGGTTGCTTAGCTAGACCCTGTGTCAAAATAAAAAATAAATAGGACTGGGTGGAGTGGGGGTAAGGGGGTGGGGGCGGGAATGTAGCTCCACTTTGGCCAGCCCCTCTGGAATTGACAAGTAGCAAAGTAGTATTGTTTTTCACTTTATAATGTTCAGTACTCAACTCTGACATTCTCCATTGCTCTTGGAGCACAGATAAACCACATAAAAGGAAGTTGTCCTGGTTCCATTCCACAAAGAGAAGAATTCAAAGAAATACAGTGAAAACGTGTGCCAGTTATTTGCTTCTTTGCTCTGATCTATTCCTGACCTTCTCCCTGCCCTGCTGTGTTTCATAGAAAATTATATTTGGCAGCTTCATTAGCCTTCTGACTTCTGGTATGTTTAGCTAAACTGGAGGAAAGGGAGCATGGGAGAAGGCAGAGTGCTTCTTCTCATAGCTTCCATTTCAAGTGGCTGCATTTCCACTGAGCCTCCAGCTCCCACCAGTCAGTCCCTCCTGTCTGTGCCAAGAGCTCCTGCTGGCCAATAACCATAGTAGTTCTGGATCTTGCCACAGGTCCTGGCTGCTGAGCTGGAGTTCCATCGCTTCCCAGCCTCCTCAAAGTTCCCCTCTAACCCTGAGGGTGGTAACCATTTCCTGTTTATCTTTATGTTGCCACTGCACACCCTGTTGGGATTCTCCATTTTTCCATCATGCATACAACAACTTCTTGGCATGAAGTTCCCTCTGTTGAAATACAGTGGTTTCTGTTCTTCTAACTGGACTTTGAAACAAAAAGTGATTCAGATGTGTACTCATTTTCTTATGTAATTTAAGAATTGAGGCATATATGCCTAAAGAGCAATAAACTCCTTTAAAAGCCTGTTCTCCATCCTCATCTTCCACCATTCTCAAACTCCTCCACAGGGATGACTGCCATTCCATACAGCTCTTTTAAATTCAATGAAGTCTTCTCTTTTGTACCTCTTCTCATTTTCTTTCTCTGTGTCCCTGCCTGATGGCTCATCTTTCTTCATCCTATCTAAATCTTCAAGTTTTTCCCACAGTTTTTCATCTACCTTCTGAAGCTTATATTGTTTAGAGAAAACAACAAGAAGAAGACCATGAATACTTATACTAGGAAATAGTGTTCCTTGTTATATATATAAACCTATTTCTTCAGCTTGGGAGGCTGGGGCAGGAGGATTGCAAGTTCAAAGCCAGCCTCAGCAACTAAGCAAGGCCCTGAGCAACTCAGCGAGACCCTGTCTCTAAAAAAAAAATATTTAAAAAAGGGCTGGGGATGTGGCTCAGTGGTTAAGTGCCCCTGGGCTCAATCCCCAGCACAAAAATAAATAAACAAATAAATCTACTTCGCAATTTCAGAAGAAAATTCAAAAAAGAAAAGTTCTTTTCCATGTGTAATCAACCATTCCCTCCTATGTTTTTTTTTTTTTTTTTTCTTTCATGAAAGTCATCACAGGGCTGTGAGCAGTGATTTCCTGAGAGCCTTAAGAAGCTCCATTGATTTCACAGGTGGAAGAAGAAATCAGTTGCAATGAAGAGGAAAATCCTTCTTTGGAAAGTAACTTCCCTTTTGAGAAGACTGTGTAAGAAAAATGTAGTGTGCACTGCTCTTAGAAAGACAGGCAGAAAGGTTTATAAAGGAGCAACAGGATGGGTTGACTGGCATTGACTAGACAAGGAGATGAAGAAACTTGAACTTCTATGCAGTAGCTAAGGCTTACCTTCTCCCAGTCACTTTGGTTTCCATTGTCTCCTAAACTGTTAGTGTTAAGCTAGACAGTGGTGAACATCAGCTACACACACCAAACTGCGTACAGTGGTGCACACCTGTAATCCCAGTGATCGCAAGTTGAAGGTCAGTCTCAGCAATTTAGCGAGGCCCTAAGCAACTCAGCAAGATCTTGTCTCCAAATAAAAAATAAATAGGGCTGGGATGTGGCTCAGTGGTAAAGTGCCTCTGGGTTCTATTCCCAGTACTAGAGAAAAAAAACAGTTGTTAACACAAACAGAAGGAGAATTAGTAGTTAAGGAAGGAAAAAGGATGAGGATGTTTGGAGACAAATACAATGGCAGTCTTTGAATTCTTGAGTCCCATCTGCCTGAGACCCTTGTTCATCTCAGTTATTCATGCAGATCAGGTTTCCTGAGAAGCAGATTCTGAGATGACATTAGTGTGCAGAAGTTTTATTAGGGAATGTTCTTAGGGAGATAGAGACCTGCAGAAGGGAAGATAAGAAAGTATGAGTGAGCTGAAAGAAAAATTGAATAACCATGTGGTCATACTAAGACCTTGGCAATCCTGGAGGGAATCCTGAAGCTAGGATGACCCTGGGTGACTTTGGGAAATATGGTTTTCTTCACTTAGACAATCCCCATAGGTGTGAACAGTAGGGAAATAAATCCTTCATCTTTGAATTTGGACCTGGTGGCCAGGCTTTGGTATTTAAGCCAGTTACTTAAGACAGAAATTCCCAATACTTACCACTTCCTACTTTAAAAAAAAAAAAAAATTGTAGTTGTAGATGGACAGAATGCCTTTATTTTATTTGTTTATTTTTATGTGGTGCTAAGGGTTGATCCCAGTACCTCATATATGCTAGCTAGGCAAGTGCTCTACCTCTGAGCTACAGCCCCAGCCCACCACTTCCTACTTTTAAAAGAACAGTATCAACTCGATTTCTACTGTTAATTTTGAGGAGTGTTCTTATTAATTCATGCTTTTATGAAACCCACATTTATCCCATAACTAGAGTCTCAAAGGTTAATGAAAGCCCAAAAATATTGCAGGAATGGGATCCAGATACTTCATCTCCTGTTTGAAAGAAAAAAAATAATAAGGCAAGTGAAAGAGAGAGAGAAAGGGGGGGGTGGAGAGAGATTAGGTAGGGAGGGGAATTTATTGATCTCGGTAAGTAAAGACATGAAAGACATGGTTTTAATTGGCATTTCACTTAATTGAAAAATATCTCAAGCTGTTTATGGCGGTGCATTCCTGTAGTCCCAGTGACTCTGGAGGCTGAAGTAGGAGGATCACAAGTCAGCAACTTCAAGAGACCCTGTCTCAAAATAAAACAAACAACAACAAAATAAAGGGCTGAGGATGGGGATGTACCTCATCAGTAAAACACTCTTGGGTTCAATCCCCAGCACCACATCCTTAAAAAAGAAAGAAAGTGAAAATGTCTAGTGATGAAGTTTTTAACTTTTTTTTTTTAAATAGTTTTTTAGTTGTAGACGAATACAATATCTTTATTTATTTTTATGTGGTTCTGAGGATTGAACCCAGTGCCTCACACGTGTGAGGCAAGTGCTCTACCACTGAGCTACAGCCCCAGCCCTATTTTTAATTCTTAATGTTAAATGTAATTTGCATATTGTTAAATGTAATTCATCAGAATAAGGAAGAAAATGGGGAAATAGTGCTAAAATAGTGCTAAACATTGATTTGAATTTAAAACTTTAAAGTATGCTTCCTGTGGTAAATTGGCTTACTTCCTTTTTATCCCCCCCCAAAACAATCTATTTTTACAGGCTTCACTTAGCAGGCTTCACTTAGTAACAAAATCTAACATTTATAAAGCATTTTATGCATGCCTTATGTGGTTTCCCCATTTATTTTCACAACCACCACTCTATAAGGTATATAAAACCATTACATCCATTCATAGTAAGATGAATGTTAATCCCTGAAAGATGTCTAGAACCTGTGAATATGTCACCTTACATGGTTACAGAGGCTTTGTAGATGTGATTACATTAAGGAACATGAGATGGGGAGATTATCATGAATTCTCTATATGGGCCCAATATAACCAGAAGGATTCTTAATAGAGGGAGGCAGAAGGCCCAGCATTAGAGAAAGAGGATGGAAACAAAGGCTGTGAGAAACAGAACATGCTATGCTGCTGACTTTAAAGATGGAGGAAGGGGTCAGGAACCAAGGAATGGAGTTGTAGAACCCATAAAAGACAAGGAAAGGTATTTCCCTCTAGAGCCACCAAAAGGAATGCAGATCTGACACCTTGATTTTTGTTCAGTGAAACTCATTTTATCTCTGTGACCTCCAGAAATGGAAGAAAATCAGTTTGTATTGTTTTAAGAGAGTCGGTTGTATTGTTTTGTTACAGCAGCAATAGGAAGCTGATACACTATTTTACAGATGAGAGATATAATCCAGGGAGATATAGTAACTTGCCTAGGGCTGCATGACTACTTGATGCCAGGGCTGTGATTTGAGTCTCAGTCTGATGTATCCCGGCTTATCTGAGCCACCAGAACCACTCTATAAAAATCATTTTGTGAACCTCAACTGCTGTCCAAAGGCCCCTGGCTTGGACTAAGCCATGTTGATTCTCAGTTTGCAGTATGTAATAAAAGTCTTCTCCATAGGCTTATCAGATAACCCTTGGTTTCCAGTATCCCGGCAACCTAGATGTTGCTACAGTAACCACATGCATTCAGAGACCCTCTCAGGCTAAGAAGCCTGAAGATGTCTGTTGAACAACAGGTGATAGGTTCTTACAACCAGTTTCTGTATATTTCAACTGAACCTGACAGAAGGAAAGCTCTGTCTCTGAGTCTTTTACAACACTTTTCCTTGCCCCAGGATGTATCTGAGCTCTCACAACCCCACGTTGGGCAGTTGGTAAAGGCTCATCCTTGTAAAAATGTTAACTAGTAACTTAGGTATTATCCAGGTAAGAGCTTCAACTGTCAGCTTTCCTAGGAATGCTGGCACTATAGTAGGAGTTTCTCTAAGAAAAAGATTTATGCAAATCATTTATCCCTGAGGTCTAATACCTTTGATACTTCCAGCACGTAATGTTTGGCCTAAAACAGAGTCTGACTGGCTGCTCTTGAGAAATTGAACTGCTTCAAGCAAAAAGTCTGTTAGCATACATAACCATGGTACTATTGTCAAAATTAGAAAATATAAGCCGGGTGAGGTGGCACATGCCTGTAATCCCAGCAGCTAGGGAGTTTGAGGCAGGAGGATTGTGAGTTCAAAACCAGCCTCAGCAACTTAGCAAGGTGCTAAGCAATTAAGTGAGACCCTGTCTCTAAATAAAATACAAAATAGGACTGGGGATGTGGCTCAGTGGCCAAGTGTTCCTAGGTTCAATCCCTGATACTCCCCCCCACCAAAAAAAAATTAGAAAATATAACATGGATGCAATATTACTATCTAGAGTTCATATTTATACTGACAATTTGTTTTTTCATTCTGATTCATAATCCAATCTAAAGATCACACATGGAATCCAGTTGTCAGTTATCTGTGACCTCCTTTAATTTGGGTCAATTCTTCAGTCTTTTTTTTTTTTTTTTTCCTTACATGACATTGATACTTCTGAAGACTACAGAGTGGTTATTTTGCAGTATATTTCTCACTTGAGGTGAGTCTGATATTTGTTTATGGCTGGATTCATGTTATGCATTTTTGGCACATTCTAGAAATGATATGACTCGTTCTCATTGCATCATATCAGAAGGCACCTGAGGCTGGTTTGTCACATTACTAGTGATGGTCTTTCTCTTAGGTAACACACACTGAAAATGTAGGCAACTGATTCTCAAATGAAAGAAATAATATGGAGAGAAACTGCTAATGTAAATGTGATAAAATGTTAATAACTAATAAGTCTGAATCAAGAGTACACTGGATTTTTTGTAGTATCCTTGTAACTAAATCTTCTGTATGTTTGATGTTATTATTATTATTATTATTATTATTATTATTATTATTACTACTACCAGGGATTGAACCCAGGGGCACTCAACCACAGGGCCACATCCTCAGCCCTATGTTGTATTTTATTTAGAGATAGGGTCTCAATGAGTTGCTTAGCACCTTGCCATTGCTGAGGCTGGCTTTGAACATGCAATCCTCCTGCCTCAGCCTCCCAAACCACTGGGATTACAGTTGTGTGCCACCATGCCCAGCCAAAGTTATTTTGAAATAAAACACTTTTTAAAATCTGACATATCAGAAGCTATCTCCAGTGTGCACAAATTGCTCTAGGAATTGGGGGTGGGGGGAATTAGTTTGGGGATGTTGCTGCTCTTTTGTTGGGGAAGACACTTTGATGGGATTTTGGTAATTAAAAGGTTTAGTAATTTCATGGTGTTTAGAATTGTTCTCACAGAGAAGAGATAGGTCCCAGAATAGGACAGAATATCTGGCCCAAGAGAAAATATAGTCAAAAAAGGGTTTTTCGGTTCATGTGATGATCTCAGAGATCAGAGATACACCATCAAGATTTTCCTTTCCTATATTATAATTCCTTTGTGTTTGTATATTCTCAGTAAAGCTAATTAACAAGCATAATAGCACCAGCCCTGAATGAATGATCACCATGCAGGATAAGGCAGAAGTTGGCCATGGGGTAAAGTATACCACAGGGGACTGAGGCAGCAGGAAGGAGTCATTATGAGTGGACAAAGACGACCTAGAGAAATACCAGGAGACAACCAGGAGGATTAGCAGCAGTCTGGAACACCTTGGAGATACTTGGGAAAAACACTGGATTTTGCACATTCTCTGGGTTTTGAATTGTAGTGATTTGTATGTTAAAGGGAGGAAGACTATAGAACACTAGAGAACTTGATTATATGCAGTAAAACAGAGTTCATTTGCCACATATTGGTCACATGCAGTAAAAGTTAAAAGATATCAGCCAGGTACAGTGGCACACACCTGCAATCTCAGCAACTCAAGAGGCTGAGGAAGGAGGATCCCAAGTTCGAGGCCAGCCTCAACAACTTAGTAAGGCTCTAAGTAACTTAGCAAGACATTGTCTCAAAACAAAAAAATAAAAAGGGCTGGGGACTTAACTTAGTGGAAAAGTGCTCCTGGGTTCAATCCACGGTGCCAAAAAAAAAAAAAAAAAAAAAGTTTTTACTCCAGCTGTTACTAGAATAACAATTTAGCAAGGCAAAGTCAGCCATTGCAGATAAGGTGGATCAAGAATAAGAAGCCGGGAGCGGTGGCGCACGCCTGTAATCCCAGCACTTTGGGAGGCTGAGGCAGAAGGATTGCGAGTTCAAAGCCAGCCTCAGCAATGGCGAGGCACTTAGCAACTCAGTGAGACCCTGTCTCTAAATAAAATACAAAAAAGGGCTGGGGATGTGACCCAGTGGACAAGTGCCCCTGAGTTCAATCCCTGGTATCACAAAAAAAAAAAGAATAAGAATTTTCCAATCTGCGTGTTTTCCACTATTATTTATGGTCTTTGTATAAACACAAAAGTTAAAGCAAATAATGAATATTTATATTATTTTAATCCAGTGAGATTATTAATTTGTGGTTCTCCGTGAGATTTATAGAATTGCTTTCTGAGATCAAAATTAAAGAATTTCAAGACAATTAGTAGGACTTCAAATGAACCACAAAGTTTCACTTTCTCACAGATGTGAGAAGACATCTGCACACACTAAACTTAAAACCAGAGGCATAAAGTATGAATATTACTCTCAGTTCTAGAAAGTGAGGACATTCAGACTCAAGCCAGACTTTTGTATAATTCACAGACTGCACTCATTTTCTTGCTAAACTTCTCAGGGCTCAAAAGTTAACAGCTGTAAACAAAGCAAACATTTTTATAGAAATGAACATATTTTATTTTTATTTTTTGGCACTGAGAAATGGACCCATCACTGAGCCACATCCCCAGCCCTTATTATATTTTATTTTGAGAAGGGTCTTGCTAAGTTGCTTAGGGCCTCACTAAGTTGGTGAGTCTGGCTTTGAACTCATGATCCTTTTGCCTCAGCCACCTGAGCCACTGAGATTACAGGTGTGTGCCACCATGCCCATTTGAAAACATTTTTAAGAATCGATGAGCATAATGACATTTAAGATTTGTTTACTTTTGAAATGTAAATATCTACATTATATATATATAATTGGACAAATATCAGTCCTGTCAATTTGGTTCAATTTTCAAAGTACTGATTGAACTTAAAAATGAAACATGCCCAGTCCAGCATGGTGGCACACACTTGCAATCTCCAGTGACTAGGGATACTGAGGCAGGAAGATCACAAGTCCAAGGTCATCTTTGGCAACACAGGAAGACCCTTAGCAACCTAGAGAGACCCTGTCCCAGAATAAAAAATAAAACAATAAAAAGGGCTGGGGATGTAGCTCAGCAGTAAAGCTGGGTTCAATTCCCAGTACCAAAAAGAAATAAACAAAGCATGGAAAGAAGAAAGAAAGAAGGGGTATTGGAGGGAGGGAAGAAAGAAGAAACTATCAAAAATGGCAAAGTGAGCTGGGCATGGTGGCATACTCCTGTAATCCTAGTGGCTTGAGAGGCTGAGGCAGGAGGATCGTGAGTTCAAAGCTAGCCTCAGAACCAGGCGCGGTGGCGCACACCTGTAATCCCAGCACTTTGGGAGGCTGAGGCAGGAGGATCGCGAGTTCAAAGCCAGCCTCAGCAATGGCGAGGCACTTAGCAACTCAGTGAGACCCTGTCTCTAAATAAAATACAAAAAAGGGCTGGGGATGTGGCCCAGTGCGGATTTAACCTAGGAGTACTTAACCACTAAGCAACATCCCCAGCCCTTTTTATTTGAGATAGGATATCACTAAGTTGCTTAGGGCCTCACTAAATTGCTGAGGCTTGCTTTGAACTATTGATCCTCCTGCCTCAGTCTCCTGAGTCTCTGAGATTACAGGCGTGTGCTACCTCGCCTAGCTTCTTTCCTTTTGATTGTTATGATCCATGTTAAATTTTATTTGATAAACTGTGATTCAAGTATCTTACTATGATCTCTGAGTCTTTTCTGTGCCCTATGGGATGGCTTGTCTGGTAATGTACTTGGAGGCCACCGTTGCATCAAGGTAATTTCCCATGTGACAGTGGGATTGTATTAGCGATATCAAATTTTCACCCCTCCCTATATGTACACCCTTTACTATGTGACTTTACATATCCTCCCATTGAGAGGCAAAATGAATTTTTCTGTTTTTTTTTTTTTTTTTTGTACTGGGGAATGAACTCAGGGGTACTCGACCACTGGGCCACATCCCCAGCCCTTTTTTTGTATTTTATTAGAGACAGGGTCTCACTGAGTTGCTAAGTGCTTCGCCATTGCTGAGGCTGACTTTGAACTTGTGATCCTCCTGCCTCAGCCTCCCAAGTGCTAGGATTACAGGCATGCACCACTGTGCCCGGCAATTTTCCTGGTCTTTGAAATTGAACTCAACCATGTGATGTACTTTGCCCAATGGGATGTTAGCAGATGTGGTGGTGGCAGAGAT
Organism: Tamias sibiricus; assembly: GCA_025594165.1. Lineage (NCBI taxonomy): Eukaryota > Metazoa > Chordata > Mammalia > Rodentia > Sciuridae > Tamias > Tamias sibiricus. Next base: position 29,517,994 of record CM046667.1, on the reverse strand, counting down.
TTAGCAGAGTACATGTGTGTTTTGGCTTGCCTTCTGTGAGGAGGATGTGCCCAATTTTCCCACTGTTCCCAGGAGAAAGGTAAACCCAGGTGTGGAGCCATTCCCAGCCTAAACCAGTCTAGGTCAGCCAACTCTCAGTTTCTAATGTATGCCCAGATGCACCCAGTTTAGATTAGCCATCTATCAACTGATCTACACACTTGTGAGAATCCCCTGAGTTCAATCCCCGGTACCACAAAAAAAAAAAAAAAAAAAAAAAAAACAGCTAGCCTCAGCAACTTAGCCAGGCCCTGAGCAACTTAGTGAGATCCTGTCTCAAAAAAAAAAAAATGTGGCTCAGTGGTTAAGTGCCCCTGGGTTTAATCTTTGGTACCAAAACAATAATAATGATAATAAAGTCAAGGATGATGTCAGCAAATATGGTGGTGTAATAGAATGAATTGTGTGGGATCCTAATCTGATACAACTAGTGACCTTATTACAAGAGGAAGAGGGCTGGGGGTGTAGTTTAGTGGTAGTTCTCTCACTTAGCTAGTACAAGGCCCTTGGTTCCATCTCTGGCAATGCAAGAAAAAAAAAGAAGAAGAAGAAGAAGAAGAAGAAGAAGAAGAAGAAGAAGAAGAAGAAGAAGAAGAAGAAGAAGAAGAAGAAGAAAAAAGAGAAGAGACACCAGAGAGCTCTCTCTCTGCACGCACACAGAGGCCACATGAGTTCATAGTGAGAAGCTAGCCAACTGTAAGCTAGGAGAGAGGCCTCAGCAGAAACCAATTCTGAAAGCACCTCAGTCTTGCACTTCTAGCCTCCAGAATTCTGAGAAAGTAAATTTTTGGTTTTTAAGCCACCCAGTTTATGGTACTTTGCTTTGACAGCCTGTGCTAATAGTTGCACAAGTAGAGTAAGGAAATCTGAGGGGCTTGTCCATCCCCAGAATCACTGAAAAGAGTAAGAAAAACAGAATAAACATCAGAATTTTGGAAGACAATGAAAGTTTTACAAAAGGCCACTAAAACACAGTAGGAAAGCTTTGTGTCAGTTTAATGTACCCTTGTTGTTAGAAAACTGCTGAAACATAGTTAACTTAACCGGGAACACTGTGTTAGTGAAATAAAAGGGTTTATTGGGGTGCCACGTGGGCAAGGGTAGGGAAAGGAAGGGAAGGGAAGGGGGGTAGGGAAGGTATGGACAGGAATAGGGGCAAGCAGGAACGGGAGCAGGAACAGACAGCAGGAACAGAGAGCGATTTCAGTCCGGGGCTGGCTTAAATAGAGTAGGGGCCATAAAACCCCCTTGGAGTGAGTCCTTGTCCTATAGGCCAGCAGAGGTCAGGGGGGGGGGAGGTAGTGGTAGTGGACAGGGGACTTGCTGGTCAGGTTTTTGGTCACGCTGAGGATCCTGGGAGCTGTAGTTTTTCACAAGGCACCTGGGGAGGTGTGGCCTCCTGCCTGGAATCCAACACTTGTTTCATACCTCTTCCAGGTGGGGCAATGTTCTTGAAGACAGCAGCCATTTTGTTCTCCTGGTTCTGAAGGGAGCAAAGTAGACATCATTCTCAAGGCATAGCATTTGTCCTCTGTGACCTGTCTAGGGGTTGGTTCCCTGAAGAACAGACACAGGATACTTGAATTTGTTCCAAATAATTCAAGGCTCTTTCAGGGTGGAGAGGGTTAAGTGAAATTCTTCTTCAAAAACATTGAAAATCAAGTCACTGCCACAAACAAAACCCTACCCACCCCCCCCCCCCAAAAAAACACTCAGTTGGAGCAAATAATAGACAACTGAAATTCCTTTAGGAAAAGTTGGGGTATGAGATTCTTTGGGGCAGGGAGAATAAGGGCTTAGAAGAGCTCCCATGTAGACCAAATAAACTAGAAAGCCACACACAGGACCAAGGCAGGGTATGTGCTCAGAAAAAACACCAGAAGACCACAGCTTCCATCTTTGGCTGATTTCTAGGCTCAGAGAAATCAGGCAGTAAAGGTTAAGGTAGAACCAATCTTCAACAACCTGGAGAATATGTTTCTCTTTTTTTTTAATTAATTTATTTTTTATTCTAAGATGTTATAAATGACAGCAGAATGCATTACATTTCATATTACACATATAGAGCACTTTTTTACAAATCTCTGGTTGTATGCAAAGTATATTCACACCATTTGTGACTTCATATATGCACTTATCTTTTCTTCTTACATTTTTCTTCTCATTTGTTTTTAAAGTTTTGCCTCTAGTTATTTAAGAAAATCTCTGTCAAAGGGCTAGCTGACCATTCAGATAAAGAAGAACAGACATCATATAGCACTCATAGCAAAGAATATAATCTTGTCAGGCACAGTGGTGCATGCCTATAACCCCAGCGGCTTGGGAGGCTGAAGCAGGAGGATCAAGAGTTCAAAGCCAAAAACCAGCATATTACAGTGACACAGCTATCTCAATATTTGTAGCTGCGCAATTCACAATAGCTAGGTTGTGGAACCAACCTAGATGTCCCTCAGTAAATGAGTGGATTAAGAAAATGTGATATATACGCACAATGGAATTTTACTCAGCAATAAAAGAAAATAAATTAATGGCATTTGCAGGTAAATGGATGAAGTTGGAAGACATAATGCTAAGTGAAGTTAGTCAGTCTCAAAAATCCAAGTACCAAATGTTCTTTCTTATATAAGGAGGCTATTTCAAAGTATTGTTGGATGGGGGTACATAGGAGGATTAGAGGAACACTAGAATGGTCAAGGGAAGGGAGGGTAAGGGAGGGAGCAAGAGGGGAGGGAGGGGGAGAAAAGAAAAAAAAAAAGGTGGTTGAATGAGACGGATATCATTTTCCTTAATGCATGATTGAAGACCTGAATTGTACGAATATACTTTGTATACAAACAGTTGTATGTAAAAAGATGCTAAATATATGCACTATGAGTTGTACATATTAAAAATTATAAAAATAAAATTTAAAAAAAAGAGTTCAAAGCCAGCCTCAGCAACTCAACGAGACCCTGTCTCTAAAATATTTTTAAAAGGGATGGGGATGTGGTTCTGTGGTTGAGTGCCCCTGGGTTCAACCCCCAGTACCAAAAAGAAAAGAAAAAGAAAAGAAAAGAAAGAGTACAATCTTTACAAAAATAGTTTAGAAAGTCACTAAACAAACAACAACAGAACAAAAATCCTGAAGAGAGAAGAGAATCTGAGTTAACCACATCATAATATTCAAAAAGTCCAATTTCTAGCAAAACATTACAAAGCATGCAAAGATTTAAAAAAACGTATTTCCCATGCACAGGAAAAAGAAATAAATTAACAGAAAATATCCCTGAGGGAGCATAGTTACTGGACTTACTATATAAAGACTTTAAATCAACAATCTCAAAATATTCTCATAGAGCTAAAGGGAACTATAGATAAATCATGAAAGAAAAATTATCTCAACAAAGAGTCTACCAATAGGAGATAGAAATCATAAAAAGGGAACTAAGTAAAAATTGGGAAGTATAAGAAATACAATCACTGAAATTAAACTATACCACAGGGATTAAACAGCAGATCTGAGCACATAGAAAAAAAAATAGGTGGACTTGAATATAGATCAAATGAAATTATCTCATTTGAGGCACAGTAAGAAAGAAGAACAAAGAAAAGCTTAAGTTACTTGCAGTATACCATCAAACATGATAAATACACACACAGTGGAAATCATAAAAGAAAGGAGCAGAAACAATATCCAAAGAAATAATAGTTTAAAAGTTCCCAAATTTGATAAAAGGTATGACTCTATATATCCAACAATCTCAAGAAGCTCAAAAATCCTCAAGGGGGACGATATATTTAAAGTGCTAACAGAAGAAAATCTGTCCACCAAGAATCCTATACCCAACAAAACTATTCTTCAAAAATGGGAGAATAAATCCCCAGCACCACCAAAAGAAAAAAAAAAAGGAAAAATAAAGGCATTACCAGATAATGAAGAGCTGAAGGAATTAATTACTAATAGACCTACCTGGCAAGAAATATGAAAAAGAGTCCTTTAGGCTGAAATGAAAGAACACTAACTTGAAGCCATATGAAGAAACAAGAACATCAATAAAACTGGTCACATAAATAAATATAAACTTAGTACTGATGTATTGTTTCTACTGCATTTTTCTAGGTTTTTTAACTAATTTATTTAATTAAGTATATATGACAGCAGAATGCATTTTGATTCATTGTACACAATTGCAGCACAACTTTTCATTTCTCTGGTTGTACATGCAGCTTTTCACCATATGTGCAGTCATACATGTACTTAGGGTAATGATGTCCATCTCATTCCACCATCTTTCCTGCCCCTGTGCACTAGTTTGTTTTTTTCTCCTTAAAATTTTCTTGTACTTGCAGATAAGTTTCATTTTAACTTTAAAAGTAATGTGTAGGTGGAGAAACACGCACAAATATATACATATATGTAAAGCATATATATATAAAACATACATAAATATACATATATAAATATTACATGCTAACATTTATCTAAGAAAAGGGGCAGAATCAAATCTTGGTTTTTCTGATTATGCCTTGCTTTATGAATTTGACTTAAGTAAGAAATGTTTTATGTAATTGTTAAACAAAACTAATTTATATTTGAAAAGGAAGATCTAAAACTGAAGGTGAAATGAGTGAACCTACGTAACAGAACTCCCTTTTGATAGAAAACAAGAAGAACTTCATGTGTTTTGCACAAAGCCTTTGCCACCAAGTGCATTTTCTTTTGATTTTGCTTTGTCATGTGAAAAGGAAGGACCAAAATAAAAGAGATATCCAGAATCCTGCTTTCTTAAAAATATCACACAGAAACCAGATTAAGCATTTATGTTATATAAGCCCAGATATTAAGGAAAGGCAGCCATTATTGCAACTCCTTCTTACTAGATCAAAGGATAATAGTTCTGGAGATTTCTTTTTTGATACTGGAGATTGAACCCAGGGATGCTTTTACCACTGAAGTCCATCTCCAAGCCTTTTTATTTTTTCATTTCATTTCATTTGTTTGTTTGTTTTGAGACAAGCTGTCCCTAAGTGGCTTAGGTCTTCCCTAAATTGCTGAGGCTGGCTTTGAACTCATGATCCTCTTGTCTCATCTTCCAGAGCCACTGGGGATTAGAGGCATGAGCCACCATACCTGCTTTTGGAGTTTTTTGTTTGTTTGTTTGTTTTTTTTTGGTATTGGGGATTGAATCCAGGGGTACTTTACCACTGAGCTATATCCCCAGTTCTTTTTACTTGTTATTTTGAGACATGGTCTCACTAAGTTGCTGAGGGTCTCACTAATGCCCAGACTGACTTTGAACTTGTGATTCCTGCTTCAGCCTTCAAATTAGCTGGGATCACAGGCGTGTGCCTCTTTGCCTGGCTATCCCAGTGCTTTTGATCCAAAATTGCTCAAGAGTAGTTCAGGAGCCCAAGACAACTACCCAGAAATGGAGTAGCTAAGAAATATCAATTTTCTTCTACTCACATGGAGAGTGGAGGGATGGTCAGGTCAGGCTCTGATTGAGGATACTTAAAAATTAGTGAGGCTGGGGTTGTAGCTCAGTGGTAGAGCACTTGCCTAGCACGTGTGAGGCACTAGGTTTGAACCTCAGCACCACATAAAAACAAATAAACAAACAAGCAAATAAATAAATAAATAAATAAATAAATAAAGGTATTGTGTCCATGTACAACTAAAAAAAATTAAAACAATGTTATTAAAAAAAATCTGCCTCATTTCTTTCCCTTTTAGTGACTGTATCTCTTTCTCTAAATTGTATCTCTTATTTTAATATGCATGCTTTACTTTTTATTTCAGCTACTTAATCTCCTGTCAACTGAATTAATCCCTTTAGTGGAAGTGTGGCTGTATAAACCAGGTACCAACATCCAGGTGGCAGCATTGATAGCCACTTTAAGGTCCTTCCAACCTCTGGCAGCCCTCATGGGGTTCTCAGAATGTTGATCATTTTGGTCAGGGCATTTAGCTGCAAATAACATAAGTTAACTAACTCCACCCAATGTAACTTATTCAAAAGTTAAGAATGCCTTAAAGAATTGACAGAAAGCCTGGGGACCCAGGAAGAGAAAGAGACAAGAACAGAGGGGCACTAAGATGCCAGAAAGCCAAGGTGATGCCAAAAGAACACATATGGGTAAGGGGCAATTGCCACCAAAGCCAGGAGCAGAATGAATTGTAAATTTTCCTAATTCTTCTCTCTCTCTCATTTTTTATTTTTTATTTTTTTTGATACTGGGGATTGAACCCCAGGGGCCCTTAGCCACTGAGCCACGTCCCCAGCCCTTTTTATTTATTTATTTATTTTGAGATGGGGTCTCACTAAGTTGCTTAGAGCCTCACTAAATTGCTGATGCTGGCCTCAAACTTGTGATCCTCCTGCCTCAGCCTCCTGAGTCATGGTATGTCAGGCATGCTCCACCATGCCCAGCTCCTAATCCTTCTCATCATCACCTTCAGATACAAGGTCTTGGTAGCATCTCATTATGTTTGTGTTCTTGCTCCTGCTGCCAGAGATCACAAACAATAACATTTTCATCTTATGACACAGTGGTAAATTCCTCAAGCACAAGAAGGGCCCTTATAAGCTAGGCAGCAGGACTGACATATTTTCTTTACAGCACTAATAAAGAAAACATAAGCACTAATTTTCATCACAACTATGTATCCTTTTCTAGTTAAGAAAAGACAGTCTACAGAACTAGTGTTGTAGAAATTTGCACATTCCTAGGATACAGGATTTTCTATTTGCAGAGATTCTACCACCTTTACCTGCCTCTCCCCAGCACTCCACCCCTCAGGCTGTACACCTGCCTCTCTGAAAGAAGTTGAAAAGAGAGTGGGTTTCAGTAATAAAATATGAAGAGTCTAGACAATGGTGCATTGATAAATGTTTAATAACTGGCTGTCTAGGTTTGGGAAGTGAACCCTGATTTGTAACATTTACTAATTACCACAGGGTGTGTATAATTCCACCATAGTGGATTCCAAGGATACACATATTTAATATTCAGTTCATAAAATTTCTGATAATTTAACAACTGGCTTTCATGAGCCAATATGAGATGACTTTGGCTGTGTAAGAATAAGATAAGGCCCAGGACAGAAGATGAAAAATAAAATTTCTAAAAGGTATTTGTGAAAAGAAGAAAGGGATACTTTATTTCTAAAATATATAAAAGGGAATAGACATTTAGGAAATTAGCATTAGGAAAGAAGGAAATTAGAGTCAGTGTCAAGGCTCAGACATTGACCAGTTCTAGGAAATGATGAAGAGAAAAAAGTAGCCAAGAATAGGTAAAAGAGGAGAATTTCATGAAAACAAGCAGAGAAAAAAATTAAGTCCCCATTTTGGTCAAACAAATTTATTTTAAGAGATTTGGGGTCAGCGGGTAACCAGGGATTGAACCCAGGAAAGCTTAACTACTGAGCCATGTCCCTATCCCTTTTTTGTACTTTATTTATAGACAGGGTCTCACTGAGTTGCTTAGGGCCTTGCTAAGTTGCTGAGGCTGGCTTTAGACTCACAATCCTCCTGCCTCAACCTCCCGAGCCACTGGGATTATAGGCATGCACCATCACACCCAGCTGGTCTTCACATTCTTCATGGAACTCATAGCATAGTGGATGATGCAAAAATGTTCACAGGCAACTAACAAAGGGACAATTTGTTAGTTGTTCCATATTCTGCAACTTATGACATTTTGTTTATACACTGAAGTGGGGAGTGGCATAACAGGGGAAGTTTATAATGAACTTGTTTCATATTTAACATAACATTTGGTTTATACATTGCTTTCAATATTGCTCAAATCAGCCTGTGTCTGAAATGAAAAATGGTCTGGTCCAATCCATTTTCATTCAATCCATTAGAAGATTCATATGGGTCATGAAATGTTTTCTTGGGAGGGAAAAGAAGACAAAGATAAATTAATATACTTAACTGCTGTCAGTGAATTCAAGGGCTTTGGGGCTATTTTAATCTTTATTTTCTTGGAGCCTGTGACTCCCCATTCCTCATTTCTTTTCTATAGTTGATGGAAGTTGAACTAGGGAAGGAATGGAAGGCAACATATCCAAAGCACACTATTCAGCACGCAATGTGCTATTTGGCAAAGAACCAAGCAAATCTCCCTGAGTAATCCTGGAATGGAATTTGTGGCCTTTGTCTCGTTAACACTATTAGTGGTAAGTAGGCAAACCCAGCCTGTTACACAACTACACTATAATGAGCACCACTTCATTTGAGGTGTGGTTCCAATCACGAGTTAATGAATCCCATCTTTCAGGGAAACCTTCCATCCACAAATCCACAGAAATTGTCCCTTGACATCATGTTTGAACTTCATAACCCTATCTCAGAACATAGCTGGTTGTTTAATGGCTTAACACTAACCCAAGCTGAGCCAACTAAATTACTTTCCCTGGGATTTTTGCATACTTTATCTGTGTCCCAGTGAGTGGCTGAACCAGTTATATTTAAACTTGGGGGCAATGGGATGGCCATAAGTTTGTAAATCACGAAAAGCAAAGAAAGCCTGTCTCACGTGGAAAGAAAGGATACTGATTTACTCAGAGAAATAGACATGAGAAATGGAGAGAAAGTCACAAAACTGTTTGAATTTCTGGTCCCATCTGACTTCATGATTTCTCTTAGAGACAAAATAACTAGTACATGACAAAGTCCATATTCCATCCCGGTGTATCACCATTACATTCATCATATAGTAAGAGCCCATTCAATTGAAAGCCACTAAATCTATATATAATGTGATTGTTCCATATTCTTCAACTTATGACATTTTGTTTATAAACTGAAGTGGCATTTAACTATGTCCTGGAGACAAGGAAATCTTTCCTAGGAGAATTGATAACAAGAATGAGATCTGATGAATGAGTAGGATCAATGGCTGTAAAAAGCCAGTCAGAAGAATGTGCTGCTATGGGTTTACCTGGGTCTTCCAAAAAGATATATTGATGTCCTAAGCACCAGCACCTCAGAATGTAAATTTATTGAAAAATAAGGTAATTGCAGGTGAAAGGAGTTAAGGTTATGCTGGTGTAGGATGAACCCTTAATCCAACACAACTGATGTCCTTATGAAAAGAGGATATGCAGACACGAGAGGATAACACCATGTGATAATAGAGGGAGGCATAAAAATGTTGCAACTGCAAGGCTAGGAATGCCCAGGATTGCCAGCAAACTGCTAGAAGCCAGGAAGAAGCAAGGATGAGTGCTTATTTCAGAGGGAGCATGATCCTGGTGTCACCTCGATTTCAGACTTCTACTCCTAGAAGTATGAGCCAATAAATTTCTGTTTTTAAAGCCACCCAGTAGCCAGGTGTGATGGTGCACAGCTATAAACCTGGCTATCCAGGAGGTTAAGGTAGAAGGATCACAACTCCAGACCAACTTGAACAATTTAGCAAGACTCTGTCTCAAAATAAAAAATAAAAAGGGCTGGGTGTGTAGGTAGCTCAGTAGTAAAGTTCAATTCCCAGTGGGAAAAAGAAGAAAGAAAGAAAGAGGGGTGGGGGAGAAAGAAAGAAAAGTTTCATTGAATAATTTAAGGAAAATAAAGTGAGCTGCGTCTTAGAAGAGCATTATGATTTCAGTAGGAAATAGATTGAAGAATAATATTGTGGGCAGGAAAAAAACAGGCTGCAGAATTTGCTCAGGTGAGCATATAAGTTTCCTGTTGCCATGTGAGAAAATACCCAAAACTTAGTGACTTAAATAACTTGCAAATATTACTTCTCACAAGTGTGCAGATCAGTTGATAGATGGCTAATCTAAACTGGGTGCATCTGGGCATACATTAGAAACTGAGAGTTGGCTGACCTAGACTGGTTTAGGCTGGGAATGGCTCCACACCTGGGTTTACCTTTCTCCTGGGAACAGTGGGAAAATTGGGCACATCCTCCTCACAGAAGGCAAGCCAAAACACACATGTACTCTGCTAAATCTCTGCCACCACCACATCTGCTAACATCCCATTGGGCAAAGTACATCACATGGTTGAGTTCAATTTCAAAGACCAGGAAAATTGCCGGGCACAGTGGTGCATGCCTGTAATCCTAGCACTTGGGAGGCTGAGGCAGGAGGATCACAAGTTCAAAGTCAGCCTCAGCAATGGCGAAGCACTTAGCAACTCAGTGAGACCCTGTCTCTAATAAAATACAAAAAAAGGGCTGGGGATGTGGCCCAGTGGTCGAGTACCCCTGAGTTCATTCCCCAGTACAAAAAAAAAAAAAAAAAAAAAAAAAAAGAAAAATTCATTTTGCCTCTCAATGGGAGGATATGTAAAGTCACATAGTAAAGGGTGTACATATAGGGAGGGGTGAAAATTTGATATCGCTAATACAATCCCACTGTCACATGGGAAATTACCTTGATGCAACGGTGGCCTCCAAGTACATTACCAGACAAGCCATCCCATAGGGCACAGAAAAGACTCAGAGATCATAGTAAGATACTTGAATCACAGTTTATCAAATAAAATTTAACATGGATCATAACAATCAAAAGGAAAGAAGCTAGGCGAGGTAGCACACGCCTGTAATCTCAGAGACTCAGGAGGCTGAGGCAGGAGGATCAATAGTTCAAAGCAAGCCTCAGCAATTTAGTGAGGCCCTAAGCAACTTAGTGATATCCTATCTCAAATAAAAAGGGCTGGGGATGTTGCTTAGTGGTTAAGTACTCCTAGGTTAAATCCGCAGTGTGTGTGTGTGTGTGTGTGTGTTCAAAAGAAAAGGAGATAAGTTTACATACTTAGGACAGTGTTCAAGCAAGCAGAGGGACCACTTTACCTGAATTCTGAGATGAGCAGTGGGCACACATCCCTCTGTCTCTCTGCCACATCAGTCTTCCCTGAAGCTAGTATGGTTATAAAGACCAGAGTTGAAATTTAAGTAGGGAGTCCACAGAGGGAAAGAGGGAAGGTGGTTGGTACCAGGGACACATACTCTATTCTGAGAGATGCAGAGGCAGGCATACCTGGCCACAATTATAGTAGCCAATAAGTCTTCTGAAGAACTAAGAGTTTTCTTTCCATTTCTTAGGCTGAAAAGACTTGGGGCCAGGATGGGTGGTCAAATTAAGATTCCATAAACATAGGATGCCTCACTTTTTTTTTTTTTTTTTTTCGTTCTGGGGATTGACTACAGGGGCACTTAACCACTGAGCCACATCCCCATCCTGTTTTTTAATTTTATATTGCTAGGTTGCTGAGGGCCTCACTAAATTGGCTTTGAACTTGCCATCCTTCTGCCTCAGCCTCTGGAGCTGATGGGATTACAGGCATTTGCCGCTGCGCCATGCTAATGCCTCATATTGTGAAAGAAAAAGTGTGCTTCATGTACCTCATGTATATTTATCAGTATTTCCTTGGTCTTTCCATCGTGTTCTATCTTTATTCACACATATATGTTTATCCCACATTACTTATCTCAAGTGCTTTTTAGATGAGTAACTTACTTATTGTTATCAAATGAATTGTGTCCTGTCTAAAATCATATGTTGAAGTCCTAATCCCTAATGTGAATGTGTATGGAGAAAAGGTTTTTAGGAGATTATTAAGGTTAAATGAGGTCATAAGAGTTGGGTCCCAATCCTATAAAACTGGATACCTTTATAAGAAGAGGAAGAAAGAGCTGGGTGAGGTGGCACACATCTGTAGTCATAGCAGCTCTCCAAATAAAAATATAAAAATGGGCTGGGGAAGCCGGGCGCGGTGGCGCACGCCTGTAATCCCAGCACTTTGGGAGGCTGAGTCAGGAGGATCGCGAGTTCAAAGCCAGCCTCAGCAATGGCGAGGCACTTAGCAACTCAGTGAGACCCTGTCTCTAATAAAATACAAAAAAAAGGGCTGGGGATGAGGCCCAGTGGTCTAGTGCCGCTGAGTTCAATCCCCGGTACCAAAAAAAAAAAAAAAAAATGGACTGGGGCTGGGCTGGGACTGGGGCTCAATGGTAGAGTGTTCACCTAGCATGCATGAGGCACTGGATTCAATCCCCAGCACCAACTAAAAAAAAAAAAAACAAATAGACAAAATAAAGGTATTGTGTCCATCTACAACTAGAAAATATTAAAAAAAAAAAAAAAGGGACTGGGGATGTGGCTCAGTGGTTAACACCCCTGGGTTCAATTCCTGGCACCAAAAAAAAAAAAAAAAAAAAAAGAAAAGAAAGAAAGAGAAGAATAAAAAGGAAGAGAGAAATCTCTCTTCTCTGAGCACATGCACACAGAAAAAACATCATGTGAGGACACAGTAAAAAGGTAGCTGTCTACAATAAGGAAAAGAGCCCTTACCATAACCAGACGATGCTGGCCCACTGATCTTGAAGTTCCAGTCTCTAAAATTGTGAGAGGTAGGAAAGACAGTGGAATGCAATGATCAGCATTACCCTAAGTACATGAATGGTGTGACTCTACATTGTGTACAACCAGAGATATGAAAAATTGTCCTCCATATGTGTAATATGAATTATAATGCATTCTGTTGTCATATATAACAAATTAAAATTTAAAATTTTTAAATAAAAAAATAAATTTTTATTTTGAGACAGGGTATCACTAAAAAAAATAAAATTGTGGGAAATAAATTTCTGTTTAAGCCATCTAGTCTATGGCACTTAATTATGGCAGTCCAAACTGACTAAGATACTCATCTGTGCCAAACACATCTTATGGATTCCATGTTTGTTACTTGTTTTCTTGTCTTCTACAGCAGAATTGAATATTCTCAAGCAGTACAGCAAATATACATTACACCATCACTTTGAGAGAGTGTATGAGTGTGAATTAGACTAGAAACAACTAGAGAAAATGGCAATGAAGACAAATGGGAGGATTTGGAAGAAATAGTCACTTTTACAAAGGAATAACCTTAGATGGTGCTAAGGTACAGAATGGAGTCAAGGCCAAGCTCAGATTAGGACATCTGAGCTAATACCATTCCCTGGAAGAACTTCACAGGAAGAGAATCTGTCACATGGAGAAAGAAAATGAATTCAGTTTTGCACAGGACTGAGTTTAGATGAATTGGGGAGGGGAGTTCTCCAAGTGGAAGTATTGGCTAGTTAATTGGATGAACAAATATGGAGAACGATGATGAAGTCTGCCTGGCGACATGGGAGTGGGTGTGATCAGTAAGTAGAAGGTAAAGAAAGTCATGGGTTCATGCTGCAGAAAGAAAGGAGGAGGTGCAGAGGAAGAACATTTCTTGGGGATCTTGGATTGAGGGACAGTAGGAGAGGAGGAATCTGAAGTGGAGAAGAAGAAAGGCCATCAGAGAAGAGAATGCAGACCTGGAGATACACGGTACTTGGCAGCCATAGGAATCTCAGGTACCAGTCATTTGATACCAAGAATTAAGTACAAAACAGGCTTATAAGTGACCCCTGGGGTTATCAATAGGAAGTTATAAGTGACCTCAGTAAGAGGTTTCACTAGAGAGCACAGAGAGGAGCCAGATGTTATGGGTTGAGGTGAGAGAGTGAGTCACCTCAAAGTGGCTAAGGCTGTGATAGGGAAGAGAGAGCTTGGCTGGAAGAGAGAAGGCATGTGGGCACCAGAAGATTCAGTTTCACTTTCTAAAAATAGGAAATTATAAATATTGTGGAGAAGGAGTATGGACAAAGGGAGCAGCTAAACATATAAGAACTTGGATAGAGCAAGTTCTCAGAGCACAGGGAAGGAAGACAATCAAGTGACTATGACACAGGAAGAGGGGCCTCTTCTTTCTTAAAAGGGGGAAGGAGGGTGCAGATGCAGGAGGGTTTGAAGAGCTGGTGGGAGGAGAGTGAGGGACTTCCTTTTTGTGGTTTCCATTTTCTTTGTGAAAGAGAGGGCAGGGCCATCTGTTGAAAGTAAAAAGGTGGGCAGATATTTCAGTGGACTGTATTTTTGATACTGTATTTGCTGTTCAGAAGGGGAGACTTGACTGTAGAAATACAAAATGGTTTCCAGGCCAAATTAAAGACCCAGTTGAGTGAGCTGGGAGATCATAAATTAATAGTGGTATGAGTCTGTGGGTAAATTTTGCACCTTTCCTTACCAACCCATGTGCAAATATAGAGGAGGGCAGATGAGTTGATCACAGTAGTATATTACTTGACACATGGGACAAGGACCCAGCATGAGAGAATTCAGGATAAATCCAAGAAAATGACTGAGGTGATAGATGACAGAGTTGAAGATGGATAGAACATCAAGCGAACACAAGAGGGAAGCAAAGCTAAAGGGTCAAAATGAAACTAAAGGTCATGATGAGGTTGAAAACCAGACGTCTTGGGCATAAGTGAATGAGGAAGCCAGAAGAGCAGGAGTTCATGGTGGGAAGGTACATGTGAGATGGAGACTTCAGACGTGGTACACTTCTGAGAGATGACAGGGTCCAGTGAGTGGCTCTGGGAGAGGGTGGCTGAAGTAGAAGAAGGTGAAGATCTTGGAATGAGGAGGCCAAGGAAGATGTTCTGGAAGTTACTAAGAAAGAAGTGGTAGCATGAAGAGGTGGGCTGTATAGAGCATGTGTTCTCAAGAAGTCAGTACATGACCTCAAAAAAGAGGGGCTGAGGAGGTCCTTCTGAGTGCCTACACTCACATCAAAGGGGCACAGGGATTTGCATGTAGGGGGAGGAATGAAAGTCTAGAAATGACAATGAGCAGCTAGTGCAAAGGCAACCCCAGTTCTCACTCCTCCCACTCCTATAGCCAGAGCCTGTGGAGAGAATCAACTTCTGTAGCTAACTTGTCTGCAGATCAACCAGTCTTTTGAGAGGAAAGAAAACCATGAACTAATAGAAATGTTCAGAGAATAGGTGAAGATGAAGGGGAAATTCTTAACCATGGGATAGGAAGTAAAGATAGGTATGCAGTATTAAAGGTTTTGTGGGGGTGGGGAAGCAGAAGATCCATGGAGCCCAGATACATTAGGAGACTGTGGAAGAGGGGATCATTGAAAGAGCTCACCTCCCTTGATTCTAGTCTCTCACAAAAGTCCTGAAAACATATTTCAACACACATGATATCCTTTTCAATCTTCCCAGGTGGCTCCAAAGCCCTTCTTGTCCCCCTTTAGTTGTAAAAATGGTTTGATGAAGTTACACCGAGTTTGAATCCTGACCCTACACTTACCAGCTGTATGACCTTTGGCAATTGACTTAGCCCCTCTTAGTCTCAGTCTCCTCATCTGAAGAATGGGAGAGGGGATTAAGTGTGCACAGTGCACATACCCTAGAGCTTCACTTGTGGTCACTATACAATGCATGGGTTGAGATCCCTATCTACTGCTATACAGAACTGAGAAAATGTTCCAAGTATGGCCTGAATGGCCAGGAGTGAAGGAGGATCTCGACTTCCTCTGTGGAGACCACATGCCTATGGTACAACAGTAGACTCACTTGCTACCCTTTCAAGACATGCCTCCCTTCATTGGCTCATACAGAAGTGTGCAATCAACTATAACCACCCGAACTTTCTATATTTACTATAGCAATCAAGTAGCTGTAATAGACAAAATTATCTGCCCAAGTATTTATACATTAAAGAGCTTCATGGAAGAAAGTGTTGTGCTAATTTGCAGGTTCACCTTATCCAGGGTCTTCAGTCTTCGGGACTCAAACTAAACAAATTTATATTCTTACAGTTCTGGGGGCTAAGAGTCAAAGATGAAGGTTTCACCAGATCTGGTCCAATTCCTAGGCCTCTCTCCTTGGTTTACAGATGACCATCTTCTTCCTTTGTCTTCACAGGGCATTTTTTCTAAGTGTACATGTCTGCATCCTAACCTCCTCTTCTTACAAATGGATGAGAATAATCAATGGTCAAGTAATCAGGGTAAAGGGCCCAATTAAGGTCTTGTTCTTATGTAAAAACCACACCAAGAGATGAACCTGCAGATATAATAATGGGCCCTATCAAGGCCCTTATCAAATGCAAAGACCATGAGATGAAACTAGATTCATCAATATGAATGACAGCAGTCATATTGGACTAGAGCCCACCTTCAAGACTTATCTTAACTGCCTCTTTAAAGACCTATCCCCAAATGCAGCCTCATTCTGAGGTACTAGAGGCTAAGATTTCAACATATGAATTTGGGGAGCTAATTCAGCCCCAGACAATGTGAATGAGAATTCCATTTCTCAAATGCTGGAAATTCATCATGGCTTCTTGTCCTATTTTAACACGTTAGAAAAGCCTAAAGAAGTTTAAAAGCTGAGAGAGAATACAAACTGAGTTTCGGTAACATATAACAAGAGACTGGACCTCTTCATACCAAAGGAGGACTCTCTGAAGAACTATTCACCCAGTGAAGAAGTAAATAATGTCTCCTCTTTACTAAGAATAGGATGTGTAAACTGTTGATTACAAAACAAGACAAAGAAAGAAAACTCCATGATACAGAAGGGGATCTTTGCATATTTGGGGGCTGGGTGGGTGTTGGGCCGTGCATTTCTCCTTAGGCACAGGAGCTCAGGTGTGTATCTGGAGTTTGGGTTCTGGAGGAAGCCCTGCTAAAGAGCTACAGGGCAGCCGCTGCCCTGCCCATGTGTGCTGGGACTTTCTGTTAGAAATGTTGGGTCGACTATACTAAATCATCAGGATTCTCTCATCTGCCAAGGCGAAAGAGGGACAAGAAGGAAAAACCAATAGTTCTTGAACATCAGCTCTGTGATAGTTGGTTTGCATTTGTGAGTTTTAACACAGTATTTACTCAAGATTAAGGTGCACCCCTTCTCGTCCCTATTTTACAGGTGGGTATGTTTGTTATCGGGACCCCAGCCAGAGGCTTGGCTCTGGGGGTCTCAACAGCCTGGATTCAGTCACCCACCAACATCCAGAGTAAGGAAAAAAAAAAAAAAGATTCCAAAAAATTTCTTTCTGTTTCATCAAAAGCGGCAAGGGCAGTCAACACTGGCTCTAAGGGAAAGAACTGTAGGTCCTGAAACGAAGCTATTTTCCAATCAAGCAAAATCAAACTATCAAGGGCCAGATTATGTGTTCCTATCCTCCAAAGACCCCTGGCCACCGGTTTGCTCCCCGCCCCTTGGGGGCGTCCTGTCCAAATGTCGCCACCAGGGGGCGCTTCCGCCAGGTCTTTCAATTCTGCTGGTGGGGGCGGCCAGAGGTTCGGCCCTGGCGTCCCAACAGGCTGGGTTGGATGGCTGCCCGAGTTGGGACTACGAGAAAAACAACATAAAAAGAAAAATGAAATTATTCGCAGGTTGGTCAAATCGTGAAGACGGCTAATCTGCCTTCCTCCAACTCACAGAAACATTAGGCTTAAATGAGGAAGAAGAAAATCAGAGGCCCAGAATATGCGTATGTCCCAGGTTGCGTGGGGTTGCAAATCTGGTTTGTCAGGTCCTGTGGGCACCCTCCTGGCGCCAGGCACCCCGGTTTTGAGGGGCATTTTCCAGTTTAGCTTCCCTTCTCAGCAGGAAATGACGGCCTGTGAGCAGCTAACAAAGAGAGATAAAGAACTAGTTAGCAGAACAATAGCTGGGCCTCCAGGAAATGTTTCCATGTTAAAGGAGCAGCTGTCACTGGCTGAGGATTAGAAAAATGCAAGGGACCCACCTGAAGTTTAGCATGCAGGTAGAATTCAAATTTAGGTAGAATTCAAATTTAGATCTCTCTAAAAACAAATAAAAAATAAAAAGGGCTGGGATGTAGCTCAGTGATAGAGCACCCCTGGGTTCAATCCCCAGTACCCGCCCCCCCCACAAAAAAAAAAGAAAAAAAAAAAAAAAACTATCAGTACTTTTGCTTATATACCAAGTGGCTTTCCACTAGTGTTGCCCAACAAGGTATCTACTGGCTATATGTGACTCTTTCAATTCAAATGAATTGAAATAAAATATGATTTAACATTCAGTTCCTCAGTCACACTGGGCACATTTCATGTACTACACTGCAAAAACCTATTTGACAGCATGGGTACAGAACACACTCTCCCCATTCAGTTTTATTGGACAGCACTGACCTGGAACTAACTGGCCCTGAGAGAATTTAACTGTTTAATCACTTCTGTGAAGCTTTCATCAATAAGATGTTTTGCAGCAACCAGTAAAGACACTTAGATTGAAAGCTGAAAATGTCTTTCTCATACCAGGAGGACTCTACAAGTTTTGAGTAAAAGTCCCTGTTGGGTATTTGTCTTAAAATATATTCTCTTGGGGGCTGGGGCTGTAGCCCAGTGGTAGAGCACTTGTCTCACAGGTGTGAGGCCCTGGGTTCAATCCTCAGCACCACACAAAAATAAAAAAATAAAGATATTGTGTCCATCTACAACTAAAAAAAGAATTTTAAGAAAAAAATATATCCTTATGTTTGACAGCTTGTATTTCTACTCCCTATATGAGATCTTTTGCTGAAGTACAGTTTTTATTTATTTTTTTTTATTTTCTAGTTTTTTTGTAATGCATTTTTTAATTTATAATAATAGTATGTATTACAATTCCAATTCATAGTGCACATATATAACATCTTTTTACATACAACTGTTTGTATACAAAGTATATTCGTACCATTCAGGTCTTTAATCATGCATTTAGGATAATGATATCCATCTCATTCAACCACCCTTTTTTTTTCTTTTCTTCCCCCCCCCTCCCTCCCCAGTTTTTATTTTTTTATTTTTTATTTTTTTTGGTACCAGGGATTGAACTCAGTGGCACTAGACCACTGGGCCACATCCCCAGCCCTTTTTTTTTTTTTTTTGGTATTTTATTAGAGACAGGGTCTCACTGAATTGCTAAATGCCTCGCCATTGCTGAGTCTGGCTTTGAACTCGCGATCCTCCTGCCTCAGCCTCCCAAAGTGCTGGGATTACAGGCGTGCGCCACCACGCCCGGCCAGTTTTTATTTTTATATAAGCTACAGCAATGGAGTCAGGGTAACTGATTAAAAAATAGTTGGCAGGGCATATTTTTATATATATATATATATATATATATATATATAAATTTACATTTACATAAATTTATATACACATACGTGTATATAAGTTTAAATACACACACACACACACACACACACACACACATATATAAATTGAGATGCCTCATGGGAAGAAAGGTAGTGAATGAGAATTCCATTTTTCACACACTGGAAACTTTTTCAGAACTCGTTACATCTTAACATACATTAGAATGAAAAAATGAGTGGGGAAAAACAATCTTTTTAAGAAGTATTGTAAATTGTTTCAGTGATATATAAGAGATGGTACTGCTTCATTCAAAAGGGGGGAAATACTGAAAAATTATTCACTGAAGGAAAACATAATGCTTGCTAAATGTAAAATGTTTAATCTTGACTCCAATAAAACAAAGCAACATGATGTGAGAAAGTTTTTTTGTTTTTGTTTTTTTTTTTTTCTCTATTTCAGATACCACAAGTTCCTCCCTGGAAATGTGAGCATGAATGTGTCTTTGCAGTTCATTCTGGAAAAAGCCCCACTCTAGAGCTGTAAGGATGGCCTGCAGATGTGTCCTTGGGATCTTGGGTGTTAGGGTTAGGACCTTAGGCCAAAGTAATTTCATTTTGAAAATTAGCACCTGCCCACCCAGGCATGACACCCCCCCCCCCTTAGGCCAGCCCCCAAAGAGTCTAGTTCACCTAGTTAGGGAACTACCGAAACCACAACAAAGACCAACAAGTAACAATCACAGAACCAGATGGGTTGTTTTTAATTACTCCATTGTTCATGACTATATAATTAAGAAGTTTTTTCCAGCAGGCTGCTGTGCCTTCTGCAGGCTGGCAGATATTCTCTGTCAATAAACCATTGCTTGAACTCAGAGATGTGTCTATCTTGGATATTTGCTCCAGTTACCCTAATGTTGGGTAGGTGAACTAGACAAAACTATCTGAATTTTCTCACCCAAACCTTATCTGAAGGAGATTGTCACATAGGTATGGAGAACAAGACAACGTTTCTTGAATATCAACTACTATCTGGTGCTGAGTTAGTTCCTTTTTGTACGTTAATTTTCTACAGTTCTCACATCATGATTATGAAGTATCTTTTTTGGGGGGTGTACTGGGATTGAACTCAGGGGCTCTCAACCACTGAGGCACATTCCCAGCCATATTTTATTTAGAGACTAGGTTTCACTGAGTTGCTTAGTGCCTCCCTGTTGCTGAGGCTGCTTTGAACTTGCAATCCTCCTTTCTCAGCCTCCCAAGCTGCCAGGATTACAGGCATTCACCACCACACCCAGCATGAAGTATGTCTTTTCATCCCCATTTTTTTGGTGAATATATTAGTATCAGAGAAGCCAAGTAACCCACCTAAAACATCATTGCTCCTAGTGACAGATCTGGGATTCAAATTCAGACTTGTCTAGAAGCAAGGCATATGTTTCTCTGAGTATATTACCAAATGGGCCTATGCTTGGGCTGTCCAATATGTCAGTCAATGGTCAAATATATCTCTTTCAATTTAAATTAATTAAAATGAAGCATAATTTAAAATTCAGTTCCTCAGTTGCACTGGACACATTTCAATTGCTTAATAGACAAATGTGACCAGGGGCTACTGTATTGGACAGTGAAGATATAGAATATTCCATTATTACTGAAAGCTTTATTGGACAGTACTGCCCTAAGCCAGGTGTGGTGGCACTCACCTGTGATCCCAGCACTTGGGAGGCTGAGGCAGGAGGATCACGAGTTCAAAGCCAGCCTCAGTAATGGTGAGGCACTTAGCAACTCAGTGAGACCCTGTCTCTAATAAAATACAAAAAAAAAGAAAAAAAAAAGAAAAAAGGGCTGGGGAATGTGACCCAGTGGCTGAGTGCCCCTGAGTTTAATCCCTGGTACCAAATAAATAAATAAATAAATAAATAAAAATAAAAGTAGGCCCTGACATTAACTTAATTGGATAATTGCATAATCACTTCTGTGGATCTTTCATTGGCAAGACGTTTTGCAGGAAATTATCTATATAACCATATATCTAGATATATATCTATTTATGTATAGATATAGATATAAAGCCAGCATTTTGTGTCTTCAGGGTGGTATGTGGTGTACTCTATTTAAATATTCTATTTAGAATTCTTTTTTATTGTGAAATATGCCTACAGTAGAGGGCACATAGCATAAATATACAAATTAACAAATCATGATAAAGTGAATCCTAATGTAAGCACTACTCCAGTTAAGAAACAGAACACTGGGCTGCAGATATAGCTCAGTTGGTAGAGTGCTTACCTTGCATGCACAAGGCCCTGGGTTCCATCCCCTGCACCAAAAGAAAAGAAAAGAAACAGAACATTGCCTGTACTCTAGACTCCCCTACTCAGAATATCCCTTCCTGGTCATTGTCCCCTCTTCCCTTCAGGGATAACCATTTTGCTGACTTTAGGTACTCAGGACTTTCCTTTATAATTTTGCCACCAATGGATGCATGGTTAAGCCACAGAGTTTAGTTTTGCCTATGTAAAATTGTGCATAAATTGAATCATAAAATGTGAATTCTGTCCTGCTGTTGATTATCATTTGGTTGTGTCCTATTTTTACCTATAGAAACCATTTCTTCCTCTGAAAGAAAAATAGGCTTTTCCTTCCTGTCAAAATGGGACATGAGTGAAACTAGGGTTGATGGGAATTTACAAACTTTTTTGGCCACAGCCACAGAAACAGTACATTTTTATATTTGGCCCAGTGCACTTACAAGTGTATAGAACTGAAACAAATTTTTTTTCCAAAGAATACTTCACTAAAAATGTGCAGTGCACTCTGATATTTTCCTTTGTATTGAGTTTTAGTCTAATTCCATTTAAAGAATATTTCTGGTTGTGTACCACTAAATTGATAGGGGGGTCCATTAATGGTTTGCAACCCAGAGGTAGAAGAATGCTGGAATATAAGTTACAAACGACATGCCAACACTAGGTAGTATGGCCCTTCCATAACAAGATTCTACAGTTGCCATGACTACCCATTTTTCAGGCCAATAAAATCAACCATGCAGTGAATCAAAACTATAAGGGCAATATGCTCCTGTCTCTTCCTCAGAACTGGGCCTGCAGCCCCCAGGTGAAGCAGTAGGAGTAGGCTGGGCTGTCTGCTGTGCTCTCACAGGGAACCAGGCCAGCCTTCAGGGGAACTTCAGGTGCTAGAAGTGGCTTGTCCATCCCTCTCCCAGGCTACAGGAGAGCTGACCCCTTCTCTTTCCTTCTTCGTGGGTCCAGCAGAACTGGCCCTTTCTCCATGTCCTCCCATGTGCCCCAAGTCCACCCAGCCTCTGCATCCCTGTAGACAATGTCATTTCCCAGGCCATGTGCTTTGCCCCTGGCCCATGCGCCTGTCTAGGTACTGTGGGGCCTCTTTCCACCTGGTTGGAGATGGACTCCAAAGAGAGAACACAGCCTTCCCAGAGGGGCAGACCACATTGCCAGGTGTGGTTTCTCTAGAGCTGTGAGCCGGGAGTAGTGAAGAGGAGTGACTTCTGGGACCCATGGCATGATGGTCTGCTTTACCTGCAGCTGCTAGGGGAAGATCACGTGACTGCTAGGAGGCCCTCAAGGGAATGGAAGGGGCTAGGGGTTGAAAGTCGGGGGTCTGCACTCCATCCCAGCTCTTCCCCTGAATGAGCAGTTGCATGACCTTGACCAAGTACTTAACCCAAGCTAAACTTCTACTTCTCAGCCTGTTTTGAGGACCAAATGGGGTGTTTCTTGTGAATGCCAAAATGCCTGGAGCATGGCTCTGGCTCATTAATGATAGCTGCTATTATTAATACATTCCTGTCACTAGACCTGTGGGAGGAGGATGTGGTGAGGAGGCCTAGGCAGTGGCTTCTGGGATGCAGCTGAATGTACCACGGAGCAACTGGGAGCTGATACAGTGACCCAGAAACTTGCCCTACCTGGGCGGGCCAGTACAGTCTCTTACATGTTGGTCACTCTATGGAAGCCTCTTAGAGGAAGACTCTGCTGAGAAGGGCTCTGAAGCCAAAGCAAGCCCCAGTGTGGTGGCAGAGCATCAGATCTGACCCTCCTGGCCTGGCCTGGGATTGTGGGGGACAGCGTTGGCGGCCAGCTCAGCACTCGCTCTTCCTGCTTCTCCGGGTTTTAATATTTAGTCGTTTGGCCTTAACTTCTGCAGACCTTTTATAATGGCTGTTTCTAAAAGCATGATATGTGGTCATCACCTGGTGTGTGTGTGTGGCGGGGAGGTAAATGTCACTGCGTTTCTAAAAGGCCACGATCCACAAGGAGCGCGTTTGAGGAGGAGTTACATGCATATAGAGATGAGTCAGCAGCAGAGGGGCGACGTGGAGGGAGGAAACAGAAAGTCGCAGAATAAGAAAAACTCGCCTAATGTAAAGAGAACATTAGAACGCATGGGACTTCCAGAGCATTGGCAGAGCGCGGAGGTCCACCTGGTTGAGCAACCAGCGCTCCCTGCTGGCCACGGAGAACGTGACAGCCGAGGGATGCTTTTGGAAATGACATATATTTGAACAATGTGATGAAACAGGGGTGAATAGACTAAAAAAGCAAAATATTTAAGCCGTAGCGCTTTACCATGCAGGTGCAAGTAAGTCCTTGAGGACCAGAAACCAAGGAGCAGACGTGAGATCACCAGGAGAATGAGGAGCTTGAATCCATTTGTTGTTGTTTTGAGACTGGGTCTCACCCTGTGGCCCAAGCTTTCCTGGAACTCCTGGACTCAAGGGCTCTTCCGGCACCAGAGACTCCAGAGTAGCTGGGACCTCAGGCCCAGGCCTTCGCGCCCCCGCAAACCCATTCTGTTTTCATAAACTGACACATATGGACAGCGTGTCAGGCAGCTGCATGTGTACTGTCCTGTTTACTTCCCATGGTGACATCCTGAGACACACTTTTACAAAGAAACAGCACTTAGTTGGACACCTGAGCACAGCGCGAATAATTCAGTGATCCCACTACCTTTAGACACTTTCACCTGGTGAATGGCCCTCTGTTGTTAAGGCCCAGGCACCTGCCTTTGCTTGTGAAGGAAGATTTCTAGAATGATAGAGAGCTATCATGCAAATCCTGGTGTTCGAGTCCTACTCCAGGAGATGCTGGTTTAACTCAACTTTTTCCATTGTCCCAGATGTGGAACACCTATAAAACATTTAAATGTAGCATATAATATATAATAAAATTATATTATAACTATAATATAATATTAATTTATATATATAAGTTATATATATAAATTAATATTTATATATTATAATATTATATATTTATATATAATAATATTATATATTTATATATATAAATTAATATTATATGAAAGCTCTTGGTTATGAGTTCCAACCTCTTTTACAGAATTAAAAAACTTGGGCCTTAATGGGTTTGTTGAACCAAAGTGTGGCCTGTTAGCAGCAGTTTTGTTTGTTTTTTTTATTTTATTTTTTTGTACCAGGGATTGAACCCAGGGGTGCTTAACCACTGAGCCACATCTCAGCCCAATTTTGTATTTTGCTTACAGACAGGGACTCACTGAGTTGCTTAGGGCCTTGGTAAGTTGCTGAGGCTGGATTGAACTTGCGATCCTCCTACCTCAGCCTCCTGAGCCACTGGGATTACAGGTGTGCACCATTGTGCCCAGCTTCATTAGCAGTTTTTAAAGCCAATCCTCCTCCCCTGGTGATGCTGATGGGCCTGCAAGTTTGGGAACCACACACAGAAATAATTTCCCCCACTGCTCAGGACATTCTCTGAACACAGAAATGAGAAATTAGGATGAAGAGTGCCTTTTCTTACTGTAAACACTTTACTGACTTGGGAGAGGGACAATGCCATTGAGGAGCAGAGCTTGGATGAGTTGACATTTTTGGATGCATTCATCATTCTTTACAAAGATGCAGGTGTTTGGGTATCCACTAGGCCAAATGCCTGGCGCATCTCTATCCATTCTAACAGACCACAAATGGGAGCTACATGGGAAACTCTAAATGCTCCAGTAGCCACAGTGAAAGAGTAAGTAGAAAGAGGTGAAATTAATTTTAATCACTTTCATTTATCCCAATATACCCCCAATATTGCCATTTTAGCATTGTCATCAAATGTAAAAATGATTAATAGCATATTTTCCATTTGGGGGGTACTAAGTCTTCCAAATCTATTGCAAATTTTATACTTACAGTACATTTCAATTTGGATTAACCATATTTCCTGTGTTTAATAGTCACACATGTCTAGTTATTGCCATCCTGGACAGTGCTGGTGTAGACATGGTGGCATTCATTAGAATTCGATGCTGAATGCAAGTACTATCTAAGTAGATGACATTCTACCAGAAAATTTCTTTCTTTCTGGAAACATGCAGATGCTATCAGGGCTCTGAGAACATCATATTTATTTTCTCCTCTCATCCCAGGTATCTCTGTCTGTGACAAATAGTGCTGCCATATGTGAGTAGGTCTTTGGGGCTTAACAGAAACCTTGGTTACCTTTTTCCTTTAGAATTTCCTTTTCTAGAGAAAGGAGGGAATGAATTCAGTCTGGGAGGTGGAATATGGAATGTAAAACAGTGTCAAGGAGTTCTAAGACCTAGAAAATGAGGTCAATGTTCAGGCAGAGAAATCTGGATTATTACTGTTTTTCTGTAACCCATGGTACTGGGTGAAATGGTTATCATTGTGATGTCCAGTTGGGGTCCAGATCCTTGGTGTCCTGAACAAAGAATTGAGCAAGACACATACAAGTAACAGGCAAAGTACAGATTTATTGGACTGGGGCTATAGCTCAGTTGGTAGAGTGCTTGCCTTGCATGCACAAGGCCCTGGGTTCAATCCCCAGCACCACCACAAAAAAAAAAAAAAAAAAAAAAAAAGTACAGATTTATTGAAGGTGAAGATAACATTCTTGCAAGGTTGAGGTGATTGGGCTGACTGGGAGAGAAAGGGTCTAGGCCCTGGTGTATGGAAATTAGTGTCATAAGCTGAGCTGTGAAGTGTTCTCTTCCCCATGTGGACCTGATTGAAGACCCTACCCATTTTCTCCCATTGGTTACCTTATGATACCTGATTAGAATATTCTCCAACTGCCCCCCACACTTGTGATTTTGGAAAACCTAATTAGAATACTGCCCACTTTACTCCCATTGGTCATTTTAAAATATTGAACCTGTGGTGGGATTTGTCATGGTGATAAGTTCTCAATGGCAGAAGTTGTCCTGGTAATGGGACTTATCCTAAATAGGGACAGGACTCCTCTCCCTGTCTTGTCCTCCAGCGGCATCTTTCTTATACCATGCCTCTGCCAACTCCTACTTAACAAAATGTATGACCCTGGGGCTGGGGAGGCCTTGCATGCACAAGACCTTGGGTTCAATCCCCATCACCACACACACACACAAAAAAAATATGACCCTGGTGGCTGAACAAACACCACTGTGACTGCTTACACAGCTCCTGGGATCCTTTCCATACTTAAGAAGAAAAACTCTGGGACCAGTTGGTCAGATTTCAGGACCACTATTAGTCCACATTAGGCACTTTACAAGTGAAAGATATGCCCTCAGGTACAGGTGGTTGAGTTTTCTCTCCCATTGATCTTTTATTTATTTATTTTTGGTACTGGGGATTGAACCCAGTGGTAAACACTGAGCCACATCCCCAGTCCTTTTTATTTTTTATTTTGAAACAGGGTCTCACTAAGTCTGACCTTGAACTTGATATCTTTCTGCCTTAGCTTCCTGAACCACTGGCATTACAGGCATGCACCACTGTACCCGACTCCCATTGATCTTTTAATTTCAAGAGTTATAAAATATATATTTATATAAATACAAATGTGAAATTTATATTTATATAAATATAAATATATTTATATTTGGTGATATAAATATCATCAAGATATTTATAGGAAACATAAAGACAGGGCTTATAGCCTGCTTTTAAACATTGAAACTACTTAAACCTTCCCCAAGTGGAGTTCCCACATTGGGGTTGGCAAATATGATAAAACTTCTCGCTTCTTTCTCTCTAAATAAACATCATCCTTGGGGACACTGAAGGAAGCCATGGATGGTCTTGGTGGGGACTGAAGTATTTCTTGACCCTTAACCTAACACTATCAAATGTCATGTAATTCTGTGGTCCCTTAATTAAGACACAATAAGAGATCTTAATAGACACTGCCTAAAATTTAAGTTGGAAGAAAATATTTTTTCTATTTTATCTATGTAAGATGTAGTAACTTTTTGGTTCAAAAAATTAAAAAAGATATGAGAAACCAGGTTCTAGGTTCTAACTCACCAGTTGACCTTGGTAATCCCTGTAATTTTTTTCCCCAGGAAGAAGAGAGTGGCCCTGAACACAAATATTGTTATACAATGATGGGATCTCAACCCCAGAGTCTGTTCCTTTTGACCCATGTGACTTCAGTCCAGTGGGCTTCCTATGGCTCTTCAGAGGAAAGCTACAGTTCTGGGAGCTACAGAGGGCACCCCTGTCCCCCATTTGACACCCTAGAACAAACCACCTTCCCTTTTTGGGTAAGAGCTGCCCTGTATGAGTTCCTGCCTCTTCATAATGGGCAACGGCACCTGGTGTGATTCTTCCCTTGGTCTCTGTCATGTGCCATACTCAGCGACCTCTGCAAACTGAACAAAGGTTGGGAGTCAGGAGAGCTTAGTGATTAAGCACTGGGGCTTCAGCATCAAACAATGTTGGGCTTGAATCCCAGCCCTGCCACTTACAATGCAGAATTTATTCATCCTCTGCTTTCTTCTCTGTATAATGGGAATAATTACAGTAACTGTCGCGTAGTGTTATTTTGAGGAATAAAAGTGTTCATGCATATATGATGCTTAACATAATGCTTATCGGTTTCTGCTTCATCTTACAAAGTGATCACATCTCCATTCTCACCCCTCTCCAATGTTCCAGCAACTCTGACCCATAGACTGTTCTCTGAATATAAATATCCTTGTTACTAAGCTAGTCTTTTGTACATACTATTCCCTTTGCCAGGAACACATTACCCAGGGCCTTCACCAGGCCAAACCGTACTCACATATCAGATTTGGGCAGGGAAGATGCAAGTTTTATGGAGCTTGAAGCGTAGAAATTTGGTTGGGTAGAGGTGTTGAAAAAGATGAAAATAAAATATGAACTCAAAATTAGCTACAAAATGAAAGGGCAGCTGGTCGCAGAGGCCCACGCCTGTAATCCCAATGGCTCCAGAGACTGAGACAGGAGGATCATGAGTTCAAAGTCAGCTTCAGCAAAAAGCGAGGTGCTAAGCAACTCAGTGAGACCCTGTCTCTAAATAAAATACAAAATAGGGTTGAGGATGTGGCTTAGAGGTCGAGTGCCTCTGAGTTCAATCCCCAGTACAACTTCCCCCTCAAAAAAAAGAAAGGGCATCAATTCAAAACGAAAAAGAAATCACAATAAATTATTAAAAATTTAGAGACCTGGCATGGTGGCGCATTTCTGTAATCCCAGTGGCTCCGGAGGCTGAGACAGGAGGACTGCAAGTTCAAAGCCAGCCTCAGCAACAGTGAGGCACTAAGCAACTGAGTGAGACCCTGTCTCTAAACAAGAAATACAAAATAGGGCTAGGGATGTGTGGCTCAGTGGTAAAGTGCCTGTGAGTTCAATCCCCGGTACCAAAAAAAAAAAAAAAAAAAAAAAAAAATTAGAGGGTCAGGCCCCTTCCTTCATTGATCTTTGCAGGTGACATGGCAGAAATATTTACTAGACATGCTTCCCAATTGCATTCTAGCTTCTTCTTCCCACCTGGAACATGCTTGGTGGGAACTTCTCAGCCCTCACTGGGAGCTCTGAAACTTAAGCTCTAAAACCTTTGGGGGTAAGTTTACCTCTGATCTAATATTACAAGTCTCATTTATTTATTTGTAATGGGGATTGAACCTAGGGGCCCTTTACCATTGAGTTACATCCCTAGCCCCTTCCCCTTAATTTCTTCTTCTTTTTTTTTTTTTTTTTTTGCATAGAGACAGAGTTTCACTAAGTTGCTGAAAGTCATGCTAAGTTGTCCAGGCTGGTCCTGACTTGAAATCCTCCTGCTTCAGCCTCCCAAGTCACTGGAATTACAGGTGTTTGCCACCACACCCAGCTATATGTCACTTTCTCTGTGAATCTTCTCTGACCCTCCAAGACTAGACCTGGAATACCTCCACCATAGCTCTTATTTCTTTTGGGTACTGGGAATTGAACTCAGGGGCACTCGGCCACTGAGCCCCATCCCAGCCCTATTTTGTATTTTATTTAGAGACAGGGTTCACTGAGGTGCTAAGCACCTTGCCATTGCTGAGGCTGGCTTGGAACTTGTGATCCTCCTGCCTCAGCCTCCTGAGCCGCTGGGATTACATGTGTGTACCGCCGAGCTGGGCTAGCTCTTATCTTTTTTTTTTTTTTTTGTGGTTACCAGGGATTGAACTCAGGGGCATTCGACCACTGGGCCACATCCCCAGCCCTTTTTTGTATTTTATTTAGAAACAGGGTCCCACTGAGTTGCTAAGTGCCTCGCCATTGCTGAGGCTGGCTTTGAACTCGTGATCCTCCTGCCTCAGCCTCCCAAAGTGCTGGGATTACAGGCGTGCGCCACCGCGCCCGGCTACAGCTCTTATCTTTATACATCAAAATCTCCAGGTTGGCCAGGCATGGTGGTGCACACCTGTAATCCCAGCACTTGGGAGGCTGAGGCAGGAGGATCACGAGTTCAAAGCCAGCCTCAGCAATGGTGAGGCACTTAGCAACTCAGTGAGACCCTGTCTCTAATAAAATACAAAAAAAAGGGCTGGGGATGTGGCCCAGTGGTTGAGTGTCCCTGAGTTCAATCCCCGGTACCAAAAAAAAAAAAAAAAAAAAAAAAAAAAAATCTCCAGGTTGGATGTTTGTTTTTTCAAATAGACAACAAATTCTGGGAATGCAGGGCCAGGCCAGTTTCTTGTTCTCCAGTCTACCTTCAGTGCCAAGTTTTTCACCTGGCCCACGGAGGGACTCTAAAAATCTGCTGAAATAATGAAAAGAATATCTGTTTTTCCACTTCAAACCTCTGAATCCCTGATTGTCCAGAGCTCAGAATTCCCCCTGGTCCCTGAATTCTCCCTCTTATCCATAGCTCCACAATATCAATCCTGAGACACTAAGAAAATCCCACTAGGCAAGGTGAGGTGGCGCACGCCTGTAATCCCAGTGACTCAGGAGGCTGAGGCAGAAGGATAACAAGTTCAAGATCAACCTTATCAAGACCCTCAGCACTTAGTGAGACCCTGTCTCAAAATAAAAAATGAAAAGGTTTGGGTATAATTCAGTGATAAAGCTTCCCTGGGTTCAATCACTAGTACCAAAAAAAAAAAAAAAAATCCACTACAAGATATTTTCCCATAATTAGGTATCATTGTCTTTATTTATTCAGTGAATCTTTTTTTTTTTTTTTTTTTTTTTTTGGTACTGGGGATTGAACTCAGCGGCACTCGACCACTGGGTCACATCCCCAGCCCTTTTTTGTATTTTATTAGAGACAGGGTCTCACTGAGTTGCTAAGTGCCTCGCCATTGCTGAGGCTGGCTTTGAACTCGCGATCCTCCTGCCTCAGCCTCCCAAAGTGCTGGGATTACAGGCGTGCGCCACCGCGCCCAGCTTATTCAGTGAATCTTTGTAAGCTGCCTGGTACCGTAAACCGGGAGGAAAAACTCTCGGAGGCAGAGTTAAGCTTTTACTACTTTTACTTCTACTTTCTTAGAGCTTAGAGAGGGAAAGAAAGATTTTTCTTAGAGAGAAAGATTAAAGAGAGCTTTTCTTCTTGTCTTCTTAGCTTAGAGTCTTAGAGAGAAAGAAAGATAGAACTTAGCTTAGAGAAAGATTAGAGCTTAGCTTAGAGAAAGATTAGAGCTTCTTTCTTCTCTCTTCTTTCTTCCTTCTTCTTTCTTCTGTCTTCTGTCTTCCTCAGGAGTCTCGGCCTAACTCTGACCAGTCATTACTTCTTCTATCTGGTTTCTCTTCTGTAACCGCTCTGCCTACGTTCTGACCGCTGATTCTTCTGACCGACCGAGTGACTGCCCGGCTGACTGAATTCTCCGTTCTCCTAACTCGGACCGCTTTCACCCGGTTATATACCTTCAGGTTTGCGGGTGCCTACAGGTGCGTCACATACATATCAGGTGGAACTTATGGCTTCCAGCTAGCTACAACAGCCCTTCCTAATTAGGGCTCCTTCAAATCTTAACCAGGGACATATTGTATGTATAGTCCACTTACCACGTTGTTTATTTAGGAGGGACCTGTTTTTCTTTTTCCTTTTCTCCCTTTCCCTGAATTGGAGGTGGTGGGGAACAAGATTATTTTGAGTGATATGTCCTTGAGTGCTGGGGGCCGATGTTTGTACCCCCCAGCTGGAGGTCGGCCCCCAGGAATTGGCACCCAAAACGTGGGGCATGACCAGTAAGTTCACTTACCTTTAAAGTATTTTAAAAGAGATTTAGGCAGAGGACAAGCTTCTTACCTGAAGTGCCGTGGACTTCTCAGTAGAGATAAGCTGAGTGAGGATGGGTAAGAAAATCACAGAACTATTGAGAAGTCATATGCCATGAAGACGTCTAAAGAAAAAAGATTCTTTATTGTTAAACAGATGTTTAATAAGAGAGGTGCCACTATTACTTCTAAACAGCTGAGACAATTTATTATCCAAGAGTGTTTTTCTCGGTTTCCTAAAGAAGGAACTTTAAGTTTAGATACATGGATAAAGCTGAGAGGAAAAGTAAAACTTTATTATGATCATCATGGGCCAAAAAGGGCCCCGATAGATACCTTTCCCTTATAAAATTTACATAAAGATGTTTTAAATCCTGCTCTTAAAGCAGTTTGCCTTATAGATAGAATAATGAAGCCAAAACAAACTCCTCATAGGAGCCGCTTCCTATGCTACTAATTATAAATCTACTGCTTCTTCTTCTGATACAAAAGATCATTTAAATAATCAGTTTTCCCCTGGGGGGGGGGAAGAGCTACAACTAATATAGGTCTAAGTTTCTTGAGGCTATTGCAAAGGCAAAAGAACAAAGAGATTTTATTTACATTGACTTGCCCAGTAATTTTTTCAAAAGATCCTAACACTCCCCTAGCCTGACTCTTGTGTCCGTGTGTTATTTTTTTCCTCATCGCTGCTCCTCTGCCTTCGGACTTCACTGAGCGCTCGCGTTTGTACCCCCCAGCTGGAGGTCGGCCCCCAGCACTTGAGTGCATGCCCACCACAGGAAAAAGATGTCACTAGAAGGTCTAGGAAGTGACTAGCTCCCAGATTAACAAGTGAATTTCAACACACCAACAGGGTGCACCTGGGATGCAGCTTCTATTTTTGGGGGGGTGGGTGGTTCTGGGGATTGAACCCAGGGCCTTGTGCATGCAAGGCAAGCACTCTACCAATTGAACTATATATCCAGCCCTGAAGAGCATTAAAAGCCCTCTGTTCTCCCTGATGGGCTCAAGTTCCCTGTACTTCTCCTTTGCTAGCAAAGCAATATACCTTCTTTTTCTGTAACAGTGGTCCCTTCACCTTCTGAATATAGCCCTCATTGCTCTAAGGCTTATTTTTTTAAAATGTTTTTTCTGTCTTCTCCCCTCTCCCCCTCCTTAACAAGATTGGGGAGACAGTGTTATCTTTTCTTCCCCTAGTTAATTGCCTTGAACACACCCACTACAGGTAGGAGGAGATGCCTGCTGAGGATCTGGGAAGTGAATTTCTCCCAAATTAACAAGTGAATCCTAACACACCATCAGGGTGCCCTGGGACCCCCTATCAGAACACACCTGGAATGTAACCATTGAAGAGTTCCTTTAAAACCCTGTCCCTCCTGAGGGGAGAGTCACAGCCTTTGGGACAGGAGTCCCCTGTGTTTCTCCTTTGCTAGCAAAGCAATAAACCTTTTTTTTTTCCTTTTTCTTAAAACTGTGTTCTCCTTATTGGATTGGTATCAGGGACAAGGACGGAGTTTTGGTAACAATAAGATGCAAGAGGAGATGGATAAGTAGTGGACTTATTTTTCTTTCCTTGGAAAGAGAAGATAGGGATCTTTTACATTCTTCCCCAATTCATCAGCTCAGCTGGGTCTTTATTTGTCTAAAATGTCAGCAAAAAGATGCTATATATGTATAGTATGAACTGTAATACATACTACTATAAATAAAAATTAAAAAAAAAAAGACACTACAGGTTTGCTCAGCAATTGGCCACTTTCCCATTCTTCTTATTCTTTGCCAGTAGGATCCTAATCTTACTGGTGTTCTTCCTTCCATATGCTCAGGGATGGTGAAGGTGAAGCTGTAGCAATTCCATTCTCCTTGCCAGAGACAACTTCAGGTATGGGAATGTCACCCAACCTTGCCCAGTTAAAAACTTAGGAAATTTTGCTGGGGATGGTGGGAGGTTCTAGGAAAGATTTTCCTCCTGAAATAAAAGATGCCCAGAGAGAAATACCATTTATGATTTTTGGATTCAGGTTTGGGTATGCGATAGCTGGAACTCAAGTTGTTATTTTGCAATCATAAGGAGATAAGTACAAAGTTGAAGCAACAGGTTGAAAATATCAGAAAGGAAGGATGGGGAAGCCTCTGGCACCTGAAGACTTTTTTTTTTTTTTTTAACTTGGTGGTGCTGGGGATTGTGGACCCAGGGCCTTTGCATGCAAGCACTCTACCAACTGAGCTATATCCATAGCCCTGCCTAAAGACTTTTTGCCTTGCTAGAATCTAGAATCACCTCTTTTCAAAGCTCCAAACTTCTTGTTAGGTAAAGAACAATTCTATTGTTTAAGCCACTTTTAACCACGTGTACTATAAAATACAGCTCCAAGACCCTGGTGCACATTTGCCATCCACTTTTTTTTTTTTATATTTATTTATTTGCTTTAGTTGTACACAATCTGTTTTTATGTGGTGCTGAGGATCGAACCTGGGCCGTAGCTGAGCGCTCTACCACTGAGCCACAACCCCACCCCCCCCCCCCCCCCCCCCCCCCCCCCCCGCTGTCCACTTTTAAAACACAAATCTTGGGGCTGGGATTGTGGCTCAGCGGTAGAGTGCTTGCCTAGTGCGTGGGCGACCCGGGTTCGATCCTCAGCACTACGTACAAATAAAATGCATTGAATAAAACGCATTGTGTACAACTAAAACAAATAAATAAAAATATTTTTATAAACCCCACAAATCTCTTCTCATCTCTTGAATCAAGCTGGAAATGAGAGAAGCCAAGTAATTTGTACAAAGAGAGTATATCCAGAAGTACAGAGGAGAAACTATTCCAGCAGAGGAAAAACCTTCTAGGGTAGTGGTTTCCAAGAGTTTCAGTTGCAAAGAACATCTTTAAGGTCACCACACCCCCACACACATGATAGCAGTTGAATTTTCAATTTTTAATATTGGTTCACGGTGGGGGCTGGGAGAATAATGATAAAGTTACTTTGACTAGAGTGACAGTTTTCAGGGGTCCTATCCTATTACATTCCCCATTGGCTTGAAAAATAATCGCTCAAGTATGTGGCGGACATTTCTAGTTACTGGAGAAGATGACAGTATCTTTGTACTGCTTGGAGCCCTGCAGCCCTACAGCTGAGCACCATTGTTCTAAACAATTCTACCACTCCACTTAGGAAGGTCTTTTTTTTTTTTTTTTTTGTTAGGAGGTGACAGCAGGGGGCTGGGCTGCTGGTGGTCATGGTCTGACAGCTGCACTCCAAAATAGATTTTGGAAATCCTGTTTTGTTTCTTGAATGCTATTGCTCCTGGAAATTTGACTCATTAACTGTAGAGTTTAGGTAATTAAGATTGGAAGCAAACTGATGAGAAATTAAACCAGGATGCATAATTCAGATGTTTAAGGAGGATGGTATTTCTAGGGCTCTAGGAATCAGGTTAATCAGGTTTCAATCAGGAACTCATCATTCAGAGAAAGAAAATTAATTCAGGATGGGAGGGTGGCAGAGAGCAAAAGCACAGGCAGAATCTCCCAATCAATCTGGATGAATTGATCTTCCTTGAGAGGAGGCAAACCCAGCAATTCCCTCATAGAGATGAGTTGCCACAGCACAGTTTGGGTGGAAAATTTTCTGATAATCTGCTGCAAGAGAGATGCTGTAACATGATGCTGCATACTCCTTAAAGATTCTTTTGGTTCCAAAACCTGCTTAAACCAACACCAGTTTAGTCCTTTTGGTCTAGTAATTTACAGAGAAATAACCATGCCAAGAGGATAACAGGAGGTGAAGGCATTCCCTAGAGCATGTTTCTGCAGTGAACTCACCATCTTAGCACACTAGGGCCTAAGCTACCAGGGCTTATTGTGAGCTAGGAAAGAAGGAATTGGGGATTTCTGAATTTCCAGAAATATCCAAATCCCTGCTGCTACGAAGTGACTTCTCCTAAAAAAGAGAAAATGCTCAAAATCTTATTTGTTTGCCTGGTGTGCTGGCACATGCCTGTAATTCCAGCGCCTTTGGAAGCTGAGGCAGGAAAATTGCAGGTTCATGATCAGCCTCAGCAATAATTAGCTGTCTCAAAATAAAAAATAAAACAGCAACACCTCAGCAGGAGAGCAACCTCAGTTCAATACCCAGTACCCCTCTCCCCCAAAAAGTCATTCATTTAATTGTAACATATAATTGACACTTCTGAGTTCTTTTTCAGTTGAAAAGATGTTCATAGAAAACAGAGTCTCACTGAGTTATAGTTAGATAGGAGAAATAAATTCTGGTATTCTACTGCACAGTAGGGTAACTATGGATGATGATAATGTACCATATATTTCAAAAAAGGTATAAGAAAGGGTTTTGAATGTTTTTACAACAAAGGATAAATGTTTAAGAAGACATGTTTACCCTGATTTAAACATAACACAGTGTACACATGTATTGAAACATTACATGGTACCTCATAAATATGTATAATTCTTTTGTGTCAATTCAAATTTTTAAAATATTTATTTATTTACTTTAGTTGTACACAATGCAATGCATTTATGTTTACGTGGTGCTGAGGATCGAACCCGGGTGGCGCACGTGCGAGGTGAGCGTTCTACTGCTGAGCCACAACCCAGCCCTCAATTCAAATTTTTTAAAAAGAAAATATACTCTTCTGGGAGGGAAACGCTCAGAGAAATATGATCATAGCAGAATAATATCTACTTCCCTCACCACATTCCTAATACTTATAAACTTGGGACAAAACATTGTTTTACAGAGCTGTCACAGTGGGTTCATATATTTAGTGGCAAATGTGTGAAGCCTAAAATGGTAGTTGTGGCCAGGAGTAGTGGCGCACACCTATAATCCCAGTGACGCAGGAGGCTGAGGCAAGAGGATCACAAGTTCAAAACCAGCCTCAGCAACTTAGTGAAGTAATAAGCAACTTAGCAAGACCCTGTCTATAAATAAAATACAAAAAAAGGCTGGGGATGTGGCTCAGTGGTTGAGCTCCCCTGGATTCAATCCCTGGTATATAAAAAAAAAAAAGTAGCCGCGAAAGAGTTATCCAGTTTGCCTATAAACATTTCAAATCTATGGTTTTAAGCTATTGTTCAATATTGATATCATGTATATATTTTCTTCAAATAACTTTTCAAAGTCTGTTGTAATTTTCCAAGTATTCTTAGGGAAGTTAAAGCTTACTCATAGTTTTAAATAAAGAGAACTCCACAGAAGAGAACTCAATTGATTTAAGTGGTTGTGGAAGCTTTGTGAAGACAAATGCTGTGAAAGGCACAGCTGCTAAATGGAATATGGACTCTATATATTAGATACAAGTATTGTATCAATGTTCAATGTCGCCCCTGTGATAACTGTACTGTGGCCATTTTAGCCTTTATTCCTAGGAAAAATGCATGAAAATATTTAGGAATAAAAGGGCATAATGTCAATAAATAAATAAATACAAAGAAGCCTGGACACAAAAATGTGTAATTTCTGCATCATAATCTCAAATGGATCATGAAAGAGTAAGAGACAAAAGCAAGAATGATCAAGCAGACATGAAAAATATTAAAATAGATAAATCTGGCTAAAAGATTTTTAAAAAATCCTAACACTCATCCTGAGGTTTTTCTATTCATTTGAAATTACTTCAAAATAAAACATTTGCAAACATAATTGTAATTTCATATCAGCCTACTTGAACTCTACACTTGTTGGCATTCAGTTTTCTTATTTGAATCTTTTTTCCCCTGATACTGGGGATGGAACCCAGGAGGACTCTATCACTGACTTATATCCTCAACCATTTAAAAAAATTTTTTTAGTTGTAGATGGACACAATACCTTTATTTTATTTGTTTTTATTTTACATGGTTCCAGGGATCGAATCCAGTGCCTTATGCATGCTAGGCAAGTGCTCTACCACTGAGTCACTACCCTGGTCCCATCCCCAGTCATTTTTATTTTTTATTTTGAGACAGTGTCTGGCTAAGTTGCCATGGCTGGCTTGAACTCACAATTCTGCCTCAGTCTCCCCAGCAGCTGGGATTACGGGTATGTGCCACATTGCCCAGCTGACATTCCATTTTCTTAACACCAAGAGATATCTTTAAAAAGACTTGTGCACAGCAAAGGGAACAATCGACAAAGACAATCTACTGAATGGGAGGCAATATTTCCAAACCATGTGTTTGATAAGAGTTTAATTTCCAAAATATATCGGAACTCCTACAACTCCATTTCTTGTCAGACTCTGAATGAGTCAGTAGCTTTTGTGTGTGTGTGTGTGTGTGTGATGCTGGGAATTGAGCCCAGGGCCTTGTGCATGTGAGGCAAACACTCTACCAGCTGAGCTATATCCCCAGCAAGTAACTCCTACAATTCAATAGCAAAGAAACAAACAACCACCATCACCACCCAATTAAAAGATGGGCAAAGGACTCAAATAGACATTTCTCCAAAGAAAACGTACAAATGGCCAACAAGTATATGAAAAGGTGCTCAACATCACCAGTCATCAGGGAAATGAAAATCAAAATCACAAGATATCACCTCACACTTGTTAGGATGGCTACTATAAAAACCAAACCCTAAACCAGATATAAGTGTTGGTGGGGATGAGAATTTGGAACACCCATACATTGTTGGTAGGGATATAAAATGGTGCACCCAGTAGGGAAAACATAATGGAGGCCCCTCAAAAAATTAAAAATACAACACCATATGATCCAGCAATCCCACTTCTGGGAATGTATCCAAAATAAATGAAATCAGGATCTCGAAGTAACATCTGCATTCACATGTTCATTATAGCATTATTCATAATAGCCAAGATATGAAGGGAATCCAAATGTCCACTGACACATGAATGAATCAAATGTGATATGAACATATAATAAAATGTTATCCAGCCTTAACAAAGGAAAT
The DNA here is from genome assembly GCA_025594165.1 of Tamias sibiricus. Lineage (NCBI taxonomy): Eukaryota > Metazoa > Chordata > Mammalia > Rodentia > Sciuridae > Tamias > Tamias sibiricus. Next base: position 29,479,617 of record CM046667.1, on the reverse strand, counting down.
CCTGCCACTTTTGACAACATGGATGAATCCAGGGGGCATACTAAATGAAATAAGTCAGACAAATACTACATGATTCCACTTACATGAGGGATCTAAAATAGTCCAACTCATGGAACTAAAGAGTAGAAGAGTGGTTGCTAGGAGTTAAGGGGAAGGGAAATAGGGAGTTGTTCAAAGGTTATAAGGGTTCAGTTATAAAAGAATAATTTTGGGCTGGGGCTGTAGCTCAGTGGCAGGGTGCTTGCCTAGCACGTGCAAAGCACTGGGTTTCATCCTTAGCACCACATGAAAATAAATAAAAATAAAATAAAATAAAGGCATGCTGTCCATCTTCAACTACAAAAAAAAAAAAAAAAGATTTACTAACTCATGGAGTACCAATACAAAATTATTTTTTTTAAACGAAAAAGTTCTATGAATCTGCTGTACAACATAGGACATATAGTTTGACAATACTGTGTTGTGAACTTAAAATGTGAAGAGGGTAGATTTCATGTTCTTCCAAAAAGAAAAAAACCAAGAAGTATGTTTAAACTCATAAAATTGTATACATTCAATACATGCAATTTTTGCATGTGAATTATACCTTTATAAAGCTGTTTAAAAGAAAGCTTCTCTATATCTAAGTCTTACGAGGCCACCTTCAGAAGTGAAGTCCATGTCTAGGTTATGTTCTGAAATGATCCCTTTTAATGACTGATATTTTTTCCAACCATGGGCAGCCATTTAATTCAATTATTTGTTTATATTAATATGAAGCCACTCATTTGTCATTTTATATTTCTGGATCAATATGCCATTTATGTTAGTCTAAAAGAGATATATACTTCATCTCTTTCTGTATCACACATGGCAACTGAACATAAAACTGAGCATAATCTTAGTACCCAGCAGTGCACCTTTAATAAATAGTGTAAACGCTTATTAAACAAGCAGAGGAGTTTTCATGGACTATGGCTATTTTGCAAGGCTGAATCTTAGCACTCCCAAATTTCTCATCCTAGATGGGTGCAGTGGTGCACGCCTGTAATCCCAGCACTTGAGAGGCTGAGGCAGGAGGATCACAAGTTCAAAGCCAGCCTCAGCAATGGCGAGGCACTTAGCAACTCAGTGAGACCTGTCTCTAATAAAATACAAAACAGGGCTGGGGAGGTGGCCCAGTGGTCGAGTGCCCCTGAATTCAATCCCTGGTACCCCTCCCCCCCCAAAAAAATTTCTCATCCTACAAAAAGAATGTCCATGTGAGATTGCAAAACCAATTAATCACAATGAAACAATTTTCAAATTTGTCTTTTAATTTAAAATACTTCCTGAAATAAAAAAAGAAAGGAAAAAGTCAGAAAGGACTGAAAAAGGAATGAAATGCGAAGAGAAATTGAAAAAATTAATTTATTACATGAAGAAACATAAACAACATTTGAGTCAATGACTCAGAGAAGCAGTCCACAAAAGCTCACATCCATAATGCATTGGCTGAGAAGTACTGGCACATACACTCAGCCATAAAACTAATGTTCTAAGGTGTTTTCCAAGGAAATGCTGTATTCAACAATCAATTTTAATGCTTATTTTCACATTTACAAGGCTGAAAAGATTATACTCACATTTAATTAATGCCTTGAATCAGCAATTCTAGTTGTAAAGTACAATTAGCCAAAGATGTCCCCTATGAAAGACAATACCATTTGATCAACTCATTTGTATCATAGCACTTTTTCAGATTCAGTAGGTCTTTTCCCTCCAAGTACCACAGGTTTGGGTGCTAAATTTGGAAGCGCCTGGTGGTAAGAGAAAGGACAACTGCTAAGAAGGCCAAAGGCTCACATATTCACTCAAGACACTCATACAGAAGATGCTACTTACTTCTTTTCAAACAGTAAAAAAATAATAATAACGTGCCTATGAATTTGAATGATATATTAACTCTTTATGCCTGGCACTTTTAAAAAACATTTTAAAGCACTTTCGCACCTGTTATCTAATTTGACCTTTCACACAACCTTCTGAGGTAGGTTTGGACAAGTATATCATTCTAATGTGGTGGGTGAGAAACTGAGGCATAAAGCAATTAAGTAATTTGTGGGGCTGGACAGGGAGATGCAAGTCTCCAAACTAGGCTGTCTCCAGTAATGGCAAGAGAAAGTCTAAACATGTTTGATGATCTTATTTCAATAGATTTTTGAGCAAATACTTCATCCCCATTCAGCTAAATTATACTGTGTTGGAGCAGCTGTCATGACAGGTTATGGCATGTGGTTAATTAGACTAAGTACTGAAAAGTTGTTTTTCTTTTTTGTACCAGGGATTGAACCCATCTATGTTTAACCACTGAGCCACATTCCCAGCCCTTTCTGTTTTTTATTTTGAGACAGGTTCTTTCTAAGTTGTTGAGGCCACCTTTGAACTCGCGATCCTCCTGCCTTAGCCTGTCAAGTTGCTGGGTTATAGGCATGTGCCACCGCTCCCAGTGCACTGAGTTTTTGAAAGCTGAACTATAACTGAAAAACATATTTGACTCCAAAAAGTGGAAAGTTGCTGGTTTTATGTGTTTAGAACTTAGCTCTCCAGAATAAACTGTAGCTTTTCCATTTCTGAGATAAAAATAATTTAAAACCAAAAAATTTCAGTTCACCATGACTTACATTTTTACCATGCAGAAAAAAAAGGTAACAATTTCTCTCCCCTAAAGTAAACAGATATACATGTCCCCAAAGTTGGGCTACCTATATATCAATGGTTAAAACTGGCAGAATGTCTAATTTAGTTGCCAAACTTCTGTTTGTATAAATGTGTGAAATGCAATTTGGGAGTCTGACAAACTATCACTGTTAGGGTTTGGGGTCACTTAAGATGCTTACAATCACTGGGCCTATAATCCTTGGTGGCTCAGGAGACTGAGGCAGGAGGATTGACAGTTCAAAGCCAGCCTCAGCAATTTAGCAAGACCTTAAGTGACTTAGTGAGATCCTGTCTCAAAATAAAACAGAAGGGCTCGGGATGTGGCTCTCTAGTAAACAGTCCCTGGGTTTAATCCCTGGTAACAAAATAAAATAATGTTTATCATCATCTAAATTAAAGTGATTTGCAATGTATTTGAAATTTAATATTTTGTAAGGGTTTTGGTGACAAGGTTATAAGCCAAAGCTAAGAAATACCCTTCTTTCCATCCTTGTCTAATTCTGAACAAGCCTACTCAGTGACAGGTTGGTGGCTGCCCCAAGTCCTCACTCCCAAAGTATGACCTGAAGGCATTTCTGATGGTAAAGGGGCACTATTGCCCCCACCATTAGCCACTTCAAAGCTTCAAGGCAAGAATGCCTTCGTCATAAAAAAACTTGAAAATATCTGGTATCAATAAACGGAAGAAACTGGTTTGATATTAAAGAAACACTTGGAATGACATAGAAATGGCTTTTACTGTTATCTACAGAACCCTAACAAACAAAAGAGTTCTAAGGTTTTAACATCTTAGCTTTAACCTGCAGTTCTTATATATTCTCTCAGGTGTTTTTCAATAGTACGATTGTGTATCCATGACCATGGAAAGTACATGGAAGTATACGTTGTACAATGTATTCTTGTGATGATGTATGCTCACAGTTTATATAGGCCCATTAAAAATAGGGCAAGTGTATGACACAGTCTAGAGTTTATTCTTATTTGGCTAAAAATAGACAAAAATTGGGCATTCCCACAAAATTAAACAATAAATATTGATAAACCAAAAGAATTTCAAATGAGGAAAGTATCTCATAAAACTAAAATTAAGGCTCTATCGTTCAGGATCTAATTAATGTATACAGAGTTGTGTAAAATATTAAAGAATGGGGATCCTGTGAAAGAATAATTATTGTTTCATGGATCCATGAATGTAGTAAAAATTGATTTCTGAATCACATTTTCATCTGTATGAAATTACTTATATATTTAACACCAAAAAAAATTAAAAAGGAAAATTATCAGAATCAGGATGGCCAAATAAGTATGTCTTGTGCACTCATGTAGTCAGAGAAGTAGATCCCTGTTCCATCTGGTAAATTAGAGTCCATAAATGAGTTCTCTTTGTAAATTTCTCAGGTCTTACTTTCATCCTCATTCTAAATTAGTGTCATCTTTATAACCATGCCTGTTTCCAGGTATTTCATTATCAAGATGCTAAAGGGTAGAAATAATAGCACTAGTTCTAGGCATTTTTTAAAGACAATTGAGAACATGCTAGTCAATCCTCTTTAATGAAACAAGAGAATTTCAGGTTAAAGAATAAATTATATAGAAGATAAAAGGTGGAGGACAATAAAACTGGAGATCTTGTTCAAATTAACTTACAATTATACCAAACCAAAATGTATTCCATGAGAGACAAAAAGTCTGCTGGTTATGTCATCCCTTTCTATTTATTTAAAACGATTCTTAACTCAATCACTACCTAGGGGTGGTAGTGAGGAAAACCCTTTCCCTTCAAATAATGAAAATTAAAATGCCTATATACCTTCACAGGGCAAGAGATTTCTGCAGGGTTTTCTAGGAAAACTTACGTTAACGGAGGTAACTCTTGTCTCAAACTTTCCTGACAAATAAGGAAGGGGGAGGTAGGAGTGAAAACTATCAGTTTTATTTTATTCTTCCTAAAAAGGTGAATCCTAGCAAATTCTACTAGAAATTTCCCAGAATTCTAAGACAGGACTGAACCTTGTGGAGGTTAAAGCCTGCCTTCAAGCTGACTCACATCTTCAAACAATTCTGTGAAGGGAGGAATTCTACTTATATAAGCCTCCATTATTTTGATGTTTTAACAACCCTCCTGATCCACAATTTCTTCAACATATGGAAGGAACACAACTTTCCTAAAAATCTAGGGCTTCCATAACCAAATTTAGAATGCAATGTTATAGCCATGGATCCTAGGGAATCAAGTTTCCAAATCTAGGTTCTCAAATCAGTTACAGATAGCATGCCAGTGTGGATATAGTTGGTTATGTACAAAGAGCCCTAATGAGATGAAAATAGAACATGTATCTATTCAAAAACCAAACTTGAACAACCCTCCCTGTAAGCTCTGACAGGAATGATGTTGCTGATGCCAAGACCCTGATAACCTTCTCTGGTCATCAGGACAGCTCTTGGGTGGAAACTATATTCAGGGAAAATAAATTATCAGGCTACCAGACCAACAATCCAGAAAACTAGAAAACAAGTAAGCCCCTGCCTCATTCTACCTGATGGATCTAACCAGCCTAACTCAGACTTCTGGTGTACTCTGTCAGTGAAAAGGCCAAAAAGACCTGCAAAAACACAACATGGTCACCTGTGAACTGTGGTGCCTCAGGCTTCCCATTTGGTGCCAAAGTTTCCCTGGCTTCTCCCCCTAGTTCCCACATACCCAAGGGCTCTATAAAGAGCAGCAGCTCACAAGGAGTTGACAGCTAACTTCCTGCCTGGTTCCCTGTGCAGTGCTCATTGCTTACATGGAGAACAGGTATCAACCCAGAAAACAACACACCTGTGCCCTGAGAGACCTTGGGTCTCATTAAGCAGAGCACAGTTCTTCAGCACTAACGACATAAGTGGGCTCAGGACTTCTTTTACTGCTAGAAGGCATCTCCTCTTGTGATGACGTTAGGTCTGTCTTTCCTGAGGACTCATAGGATTTCTGCTGCCTCCGTCTCCAGCAGGAACACCTGAGAAATGCCTGGAAGCTTTCGGAAACACTGGAGGAGAACAGCTTTTTACAAGGGTGGAAGAATTGGTAGAACACGAGCATGAAGAGAATGGCTGTGCAGTACCCAACGAGCAGCTGCAGAATCAACAGAGGTGCACACACATACATGTAGATATCGGTCTTGAAAAGATACCACAGAAGCAGGAGGATGGCGTTCTCAATGAATCTCAACATGTAGTACACCAGAAGCCGGTACCAATTCTGGGACTTGCTGATGAGGTCAGGGTCATCAATTTTCAGCTGTACAGCTGACCAGCAGAACATGTTGATACCAGCATAGAGTAAAGTGAGGAAGCACAGCACGATGGTGGTGCCCACCCGGCTGAGGGCCTTCTCTATGTTTTCAGGGAATGGGGAGCCACTGCACCAGAAGACGATCCAGGGGTATAAGAAGAAGCTGAAGAAGTTGACAAGTATGACCATCACCACCCAGGTCTTCAGGACAGAGGTAAAGAGGACCAGGACGATGACTCGTGTGGCAATCTCAAAGCCCCTCCAGAAGAAGATGCACACATAGGCCAGAGGCTTCACTTTGACCTCATATTCATCATACTTGATTTTGATGGCAAGGATGTTGCAGCGCAAAGCTCCATATACAATGGACAACAGGGACAAGGTCATGAGGAAGCCTGGGGAGAAAAGAAAAAGAGCACTGTCAAATCTCACCTCCACCAGGAATCCTACTGTGGCAGACATTCTGTCAGTCTCCTGCCCACACTCTTGGACTTTTCTGTTTTACATGCACAGGCTGACTTCCAGCTGTCAATATCTGCCCACTGTATCTGAGGATTTTTTCCAGAACTACAAAAGGCCTACATTACTGGCAAGCAGAAGTGTTGGAAAATTAATACCCCCGGGGAAGTCCTCAATACCCCTAACTGCATCCCTTAGAAGCTGTAAGGGGTAGCTTCCCTACCCCATGGGGAGAATGACTCTGAGGCATGTGTTGGATACCATTTCCCAATGTCTCCTCATAGGATTAACCTGGAGTCACCCATTGTGATATTTGATATTTGTCTAATAATGCTTTCTTTCTTTTTCTTCTTCTTCTTCTTTTTTTTTTTTTGGTACCAGGGATTAAACCCAGGGCGCGCTTAACCACTGAGCCACATCCCCAGCCCTATTTTGTATTTTATTAGAGACAGGGTCTCACTGAGTTGCTTAGTGCCTTGCTTTTGCTGAGGCTGGCTTTGAACTCTTGATCCTCCTGCCTCAGCCTCCTGAGCTGCTGGGATTACAGGCGTGAACTATTGCACCCGGCTTAATAATGCTTTCTTTTTTGGCTATTTTCCATTGCCTTCCTTGTTTTCCTTTTCTCACCTTCTTACACCTTCTCTTCAAAACACAAAAACTCAAATTCTCTTCTCAGGGTCCATTTCAGAGGCAAGTCAAACTCAAACACCTTCCTGATTCCAGGAAGACTGTATGAATATGCAGTCTTTTGTGGTGTGTTTTCTTTCCTTGATTGGCCTATAAGCTCCTGGGGAGTCAAGATCAACTATGTCTGATATTCTCTTTTGATGCCCCTCAAGACATACCAGTAGGAGACACACAAACAGAAGGCACTCAACAATACACTGCTCTGTCTGTTTCTCTCTAATGCAGGCCCTTTTTACACTTATTACTGATAATAAAATATTCAGCGTGGTTGCTGCATCAGTCAGCTTTTTGTTGTTGGGACCAAAATGCCTGACAAGAACAACCAAGAGGAAGAAAAGTTTATCTTGGCTCATGGTTTCAGAGGTTCAGTCCATGGTCGGCTAACTCCATTGCTCTGGGTCCAAATGAACAGATCATCACTGCAGAAGAAACCTGCTCAGTCCCTGAGAGCCAGGAAGTAAAGAAAGGGAGAAAGGGAAGGGGCCACAGGAAAGATGGACCCTTCCAGGATACACCCCAGTGATCTACCTTCTTCAGCCATACCCAACCTGCCTACAGTTACCACCCATTTAAGCCATTCAAACTAGGATGGACTGATTAGGTTACAGTTCTCATAATCTAATCATTTTACCTCTGAATATTTCTGCATTAACACAGGCTCTTTGGGGGGGGGGGATGTCTCCTATCCAAACCATAATAGTTGCATTCTTATATTCTACAGAGAGATGAAGAAACGAGAATCTCACTGTTACTGAGAGTCAATCTGTCAAGAAGTCTCAACTGTAGCTATTTATTGCTTAAGATAACTTATGGCTCATGTGTCGATCCAGTATGTATATGCGGCAGTAGTCTGGGGAGACAAGATGTGGCCCATTTAAATGGAGCATTGTACTATTCCAGAGTATAACACTGCTGGCCTTGAGTTCAATTTTAAGAAATGTTGCCAATCCATGAGCACAGACTGTGGTCAAAACTGAAATATAATCAGTTACTACAGGCTGCTACCACTTCCACACATTGGTACCAGGAGGGATGGGAGACAGGGCTTTGAGTTAGGTATGAGTCTTGCTCTGGTTTCACTTTTGCCATACCACTGTACACTGGGAAAATGGCAATCTCTCTGGGTTCTGTCTTCTCACACATAAAAATTGGGATGGTAATATCTTCCATGCCTGCTTCTTTTTGTTGTAAAAAACTGTCTTGAAAGATCTGTTTATTTATTTTAAAACACTTTATTTTTTAGAGCAGCTTTGGGTTCATAGCAAAATGAGCAGAAGGAACCCCCCCACACACCCGCCAAGCACAACCTCCTTCATGATTAATATCACCCAGCAGAGGGGCACAATTTATTATAATTGATGAACCTACATTGATACATCACCACCAGTTTACATTTGGGTTCACTCTTGATATATACTCTATGGGTTTGGGTAAATGTATAATGATGTGTATCTATAAAAGGGCTCATTTATAATTAGAAGCCCTAAATTATTGTGGCATTTTCTATAGCATCTTAGTGGCATCTTCCTTAAGGACAGGGCAAAATCAGTACAGCCTATGGTGGTCCACCAACAATATGCTGCCCTCAGCAATGATGGTCGGGAGCCCTATGAATTAGGCCACGGTCCTTGACAAGAAGTGGAAGTCTAAATCATCCATGGGAAGCCTTCCCAAAGGCGACTGTTCTGTCCCATATCTTCCCCCCCGGCCACCGCGGCTTGCTGGCCTTGGGTAAGTCCACCTGAAGTGCTAGAGTGGCAGTTAAAGATGGGTAACACTCCCAGAGGGGGGGAACCTAAGACAGAAGCACTCTCGAGTAGGGTGGACTCCCATCAACAGAAAAGGGGAAAAGAAATGTTGGGGACATTGAGAACACATCAGCCAAAAACATGACTTCCTGATATATGGATTTGGCCTAGCCCAGGGGTGTTGCCCTGACATATGACGAAAAATCAAACCACCACAAGGATTGGCTAATGGCTGTTACTCCAATGTGATCTGCTCATATTCTCTGTGCTTCCCTATAACCTTTCTGTTGATAAAGCCCTCTCCTCTTTTTCATGAAAGATATCATGGTGCTGAAAGAGTTAACTTTGACTGCGTAGGTTCTCCTATTTACTTGCTGTTCTGTTCTTTATTCATATATATGGCCACCAAATGTCGCTATTTCAATTATTTAGATCCAGACTAATTCTGCAAATTTATCTTTTTTGAAATCTAGCGAAAAACATTAAAAAAATAGAAGGAGTAACACAAACCTTTTTCTATAAGTACTTAGTTCCTAGTTAATAAGCTTTAAGAGTCTTTTTGTGATTGAAAATAGATTTCTTTTACATTTAAAGTAGATATAAATTCCTTAGAGTAAAAAGTCTTTTAGAGTTAACATTCAGCTTTGCCCCCCCCCCCCTTTCCCTGCTTCTAGGTTTTATAAAAAACTGCTATAAAAGAAAAACAATAGTGCTTTGGAATCCCAGACAGAGAAAGTTGACTTTTATCAGACAGTCTGAATGGTGTGCAGAGAAAACAGTTTCAGGGAATCCGTGAGAAATAAATTTTCACCCAAACTAATTAGATAAATAACACAATTACAATCTACCCAGACAGTTATGTACAGGACCTTGAAAAGGTGCAAGTGACCTCAAAACCTTGAAATATATAAAATAAGAAATTTAATATGTCTAAAATGTAATCTATAAATTAAGTCATGTCTGTAATGAAATCATCAAAGAAAGTATAAACAATCTGTACTGCCAAAAACTATGCTTAAAAACCTACAACAAAGTGAAAGTAAAGAGAGAAGATTCAGCAGCCTAACTCTTTGTCTGTGTGCTGATTTCTTCCACGACCGGCTGACTCCTTTACTTCGTGCTACGTTGAGTGCTGGCGTAGCACCCCTGGCTGACAACCCACTTTGGCAGCCACCCCCCCCCCCCCCCCCCCGATAGATCGTGCTACATTGCACCTCTTGCAGAGTCCACCACGGACACCCGCACTAAATTATTTTTTTCTTCTCAATTTCCCACTAAAGCTATTTTCTCCATCCCAGCTTCCTACAAGCCATGTCTTGTGATGAGAACAGAGGCTAAAACTGCCCTTCCTCAAAGCCCTGGTGCCAGCAAAGGTTGAAATGGAATTGTAACATATTCCTTGGCTGGCACAGCCTGGCTGAATGTACATATGAATATTTCTGTTCCTACAAATTATGTTCCTATAGGACTACAAAGTTAGATTTGTTGACTTTCAATTTTGGCACAACTGTGACTATTGTTTTTCCCTTAAAATTTCTTTCTTATTTCTGATGTAGGTGGACAATTGAATCCAGCTAGTCAGGACTCCAGCAGCCTCTGCCTGGGGACTGGGGGAATATCCACTATTATAGATATCACATAGGGTGGTTTCATTGCCCTAAACATCCTGTGCTCTGCATATTCATCTCTTCTGCTCCCACTAAAATCCACCGATCTTTTTGCCTTTTCCGGAAAGCCATATAGTTGTAATCATACAGTATGTAGACTTTACAGATTGGTTTCTTTCACTAAGTAACATATATTTAAGTTTCCCCACTATGTCTTTTCATGGCTTAATAGTTCATCTCTCTCTCTCTTTTTTTTTTTTTTTTTTTGTTCTTTGTGTGTGTGTGTGGTACTGGGGATTGAACTCAGGGGCACTTGACCACTGGGTCACATCACCAGCCCTTTTTTGTATTTTATTTAGAGACAGGGTCTCACTGAGTTGCTAAGTGCCTTGCCATTGCTGAGGCTGGCTTTGAACTCACAATCCTCCTGCCTCAGCCTCCCAAAGTGCTGGGATTACAGGCGTGCACCACCGTGCCCGGCTTCATCTCTTTTTTTGTACTGAATAATAGTCTATTATCTGGATGCACCACAGTTTATTTATTCAATATTCATCTGCTGAAGGACATCTTGGTTGATTCCAAGTTTTGGCAACTATGAGTAAAGCCACTATAAACATCTGCTTGCAGGTTTTTTGTGTGGGTATAAATTTTCAACTCCTGTGGGAAAATACCAAGGGGTTTGGACTGCTTGATCAATGGTAAGAATATGTCTAGTTTTATAAGAAACCACCAAAATGTCTTCCAAAGTGGTGGCAACAGCAACAAATGAGGATTCCTGTTCCTCTACATCCCCATTAGCATTTGGTGTGATCAATGCTTTGGATTTTGGCCAATATATTTAAGGTGTAAAACATGACGTTTTGATATTCATTATGAAATGATAATTATAGTCAAGCTAATTAAGATATCTTCACCTCACAAAGTTACCATTTTTTTGTGTGTGTGGTGAGAAGACTTAAGAGCTACTCTCTGGGCAAACCATAAGTATAAAATACAGCATCATTAACTATAGTTGCCATGCTGTCCTGAGATCTCTAGAATTTATTCATCCTTCATAACCGAAACTCTGCATCCTTTGACCAACATTTACCCATTTTCTCTCCCCCATACCCCCTGCGGACCACCATTCTACTTTCTGCTTTTATGAATTTGCTTTTAATTATTCCAGAGATAAGTGAGATCATGTAGTATCTTTCTTTCTGTGGCTGGCTTATTTTATTTAGCAAAATGTCTCTAGGTTAATCCATGTGGCTGCAAATGGCAGGATTTCTCCTCCTCCTCCTCCTTCTCCTCCTCCTCCTCCTCCTTCTTTCTCTTCCTCCTCTTCTTCCTCCTCTTCATCTTCCTCTTCTCCTTCTCCTTCTGCTTCTTCTTTCTTCCTCTTTTGTACCAGAAATTGAACCCAGGAATGCTTAACCACTGAGCAACATCCCCAGCCTTTTTTATGTTTTATTTAGACAGGGTCTCACTAAATTGCTTAAGGCTCACTCTGTTGCTGAGGCTAGCTTTGAACTTGTGATCCTCCTGCTTCAGCCTCCTGAGCCACTGGGATTACAGTCACCTGCAATTTCCTTCTTTTTAAAGGCTGAATAATACTCTATTATAATAGTTGTATAGTGTTATCTTTATTTGATTTGCATTTCCCTCATGACAGATAATGTGGTGCCTCTTTTCATATGCATATTTGCTATCTATATATATATATTTTTGTATGGGGGATTGAACTCAGGGACACTCAGCCACTGAGCCACATCCCCAGCCCTATTTTGTATTTTATTTAGAGAAGGGTCTCACTGAGTTGCTTAACACCTCACTTTTAGTGGGCTGGCTTGGAAAGCTTGATTCTCCTATAACAGCCTCTTGAGCTGCTGGGATTACAGGCATGAGCCACCATGCCCGTCTTCTGTATATCTTTTTTGATTAGGTGTCTATTAAGTTATTTGGACCATTTAAAAATCAGATTGCTCATTTTTAAAATGTTGAACTCTAAGAATTCTGTGGGGTTTTGTTTCTTTGTTTTTGATGCTACTGGGGATTTAACCCAAGGCCTTGCGCAGGCTAGGCAAGCACTCTACCACTGAGCTACATCCTTAGCCTTTAAGAGTTCTTTGTATATTTTGGATAATAGTCCTTTATTAGAAATATCTTTTGTAAGTACTCTCTTCCAGTCTGTGGGAGACAATGTCTGTCTGTCTGTCTGTCTCTCTCTCTCTCTCTCTCTCTCTCTCTCTCTCTCTGTTTTTTTAACTTTATTTATTTATATTTTATGTGGTGCTGAGGTTTGAACCCACTGTCTCACACATGTTAGGCAAGCATTCTACTGCTGAGCCACAACCCCAGTCCGAGACAATCTCTTTTTAGTCTCTTAAAAATGTCTTTTACAAAACAGAAAGTTCTAATTTTAATGAAATCTAGCTTATTGATTCTTTCTTTCTTGAACTGTACATATATATATGATTATCACCAAACCCACGATCATCCAGATTTTTGCCTATAACTTTTAGGAGCCGTATAGTTTTTACATTTTCCATTTAGGTCTGCAATCTATTTTGAGCTAAATTTTGTAAAGGGTGTAAAGTCTGTGTGCAGTCTTTTTTAATTTTATTTTTGGACATGGATATTCAATTATTCTTGTACCAATTGTTAAAAAGATTATTATTTTCCCACTATATTGCTTTTTTTTTTGGTACTGGGGTTTGAACCCAGGGCATTCAATCACTGAGCCACATCCCCAGACCTTTTTATTTTTTTTTTTTATTTTGAAACAGGGTCTTCCTAAGTTGCTTAGGGCCTTGCTAAATTGATGAGGCTGGCTCTGAAATCATGATCCTCCTGCCTCAGCCTCTTGAGCCACTGGGATTTTAGGCATGTGCCACCTCACTCGGCTGCCTTTGGTTCTTTGTTGAATATCAAATATAGTTGACTATATTTAAGTGCGTCTATTTGTGGGCTCTCACTTCTATCCCATTGATCTATTTATCTATTCTTTTGCCAATATTATACTGTCTTCACTACTATAGCTTTATCTTTATCCATGCTTGCTTCTTAAAATGCAATTCCATGTAATTCTATCTTTGTAACAAACCTGTCTCTACCTAAATTTATAAAATACACAAGAATAAAGGATTTTTTTCCTCATTGAAATTCTGAATCAATGGGAAAACATCCATCTTTGGTGGACATAAAAACTCTGAAGCTTGGTATTTATTAGCCTGGGTGAAGTACAAGTTTACTGAAAGCATCAATTTTTTCATGGTCTTTGGCAATGACTTAAATTACAAATATGACTCACTTGAAATACTGGCATGAACTAATTAAATTTAAAAGATGGAAACACCATCAGTACAGTATACTGGGAAGAAACTGGACTGAGTTATTCTTTCTGAAAGGCTAACACAGCAGAGCATCATAGAGTAGAACATTAGTGATTCACTTTTTATAAGTGTGGTTACAAATTTCCATACCCTAAGGACCAGTATTGAATCCTTATGTTTTCTCCACTATATGAAAAATAACCCCAAATATTTATTGCTTTTAACAACACAATAACCCCAAATAATTTTTTTAGCATATTCATTTTTCTCTTGTGAGGTCAATAATTTCTAAATTGTATCTTTTGTCTCCATGAATAGAATTATTCAGTTGGTGCTTGGTAGTAATCAGCTGCAAAGTTTTGAGAACATAGCAAAATCATCCCAAAGTCACTGACTTCAATTGCATCACATGAACCTTTAGATACTTGCTGTAAAATGTCAGATAGAAATGCAGCCAAGAAGGAGGATACAACTTGGGAGACAGAAAGCTTGTGCAAAATACTTGGAATATACATTTCTACCTCAAGAATTGAGCTGCTATGTAATGAAGAACTTGGATGAAGCTCATGCAAATGCTTACTTATTCAGACTTTCATGGAGAAAAGTTCCCTGGCATCATTTCCCAGACTTTTCTTTCCACAGTCAATGCAAAGGGGATCAGCGGGTAGTCCTGCTTATTTAAACAGTACATTATAGAAGCCAAACATTCGTTTCCATGGTGTGTGTGTGTGTATCATAGGGCATTTTGTCTTTTCATCTTTTATGATAAGGTAAGTCATCAATTTAGGGAAAGCTAAAGAGGAAGGCTTTAGCAATATTCCAAACCCTTGCCACACTCCTAAAGCGTCCTCCTACCTAGGAGTTCCAGCCTAATGAATCTTCTCAATAAACTCTCTTCATATTTCACAGAGGAATTGTCACCAGGCATGGATTTGCTCATTTCCTGACTTGACACCAAAAACTTAATGTCTGTCTGCATAAAGCGAAGAAGAACATCACTCCCCTAGAATTCCACTTAGGATGGGAATTCTATTTGTAGCTCAAGAGGAACAGTTTCTCTGTTCCTTTTGAGAGATAACAGAGGCTCCTGTGAGATGGAAGATGGTAGATGATTCTTCTCTGTAATGTCATTACTCTCCATGGACACTGAATCTTCAGTAAAATCACTGAACCCACAAAATGCTTGGGAATGGACTTTTCAAAAAAAATTAGTGGATGACTCAAGCGGGAGAGTGAGACAGGCTAAAAGGATATGGAATGTAGTAGCAGAAGGAAACTGGAGGAAGAAATGTCTAGAAATTAGAGTTTCAACCAGACTTCTGAGAGGTAGTGATTTTTACCATTTCTATAGACAAAGTGACTTTCTTATCACCTGGAGCCAGGTTCATCACCTGAACTACACTCCATCATTTGCCTGCTTCTTGAAAACTGCTCCATCAAGTATCATCTTTCTCTTCCAAATTTTCATTTGCTTCTTCAACCCTGTTTCTTTGCCCTGACTGTCTGAATCTGCCTAAGTCATCTGCATCTATAAAACATTCTTGATTGGCAAAAATGTACATAATTTTATGTTGGAAATTTTCTACAATGACAAGAAAGAAAGGAAGGGAGGGAGGAAAAGGAAAAAAGAAAAGAAAGAGGAGAAGGGGCAGGAGGGAGAAAGAGGAGGAGGCAGAAAGACCTCTCCCTTTAACCTGCACGTCCTTTGTCTACTTGTACTCTCTTTGACACATTTTAGCCAACCCTTTTGAATTGTCTCTAGTCAAAACACTCACTTCCTAATCCACTACTCCTTGCAGTATGGATCACAGTCTTGCTTTTCCTTCATCTCTATAACATTGGATGTTGTCCATTACCACCTTCTTGAAATTGCCTGAATTAGTGTCCATATAATTTTCTCCTAATTATCTTCTCCCTTTCTTGACAGCCCTTACTCAGGGCATTCATAGGCACGTCTTTCTCTTCCCACTCAGGAACCATGGTTTTATTTTCTATCCAAAGGCCTATCAGATTTTTCTTCCTAAACATTCCATGGGTATTTCAAAAGCAAAAACAAAACAGACAAATCCCCTTAAAAAGAAAACAGAAAGAAAGAAAAAAAAAAAAAAAAAAAAAGGCTGGACACAGTGACACAGGCCTATAATCCCAGCAGCTCAGGAGGCTGAGGCAGGAAGATTGTGAGTTCAAAGCCAGCCTCAGCAACTTAGTGAGACCCTAAGCAACTTAGTGAAACCCTGTCTCTAATAAAATACAGAAAAGGACTGGGGATGTTGCTCAGTGGTTAAGGCCCCTGGGCTCAATCCCTGGTACCAAAAACACAAAAACAAAAAACATACAAGAACACAACACACACACACACACACACACACACACATACCCCAAAAACAGAATAAAACTTATATTTCCCTGAAAATGTGCTGTTTCTCTCTGGCATCCCATGTCAATATTACGCTAGATTATTCTATTCAGCAATTTAACTGTTATCTAGAATTCTTTACCTTCCTGTCTCATCATATCCAAATAGATCTTACAGCTCTTGCTATTCAGTATAGCTCATGGGCCAATAGTTTTGGCATTGATGCTTGTTTGGAGTGCCCCACCCCTGTAAGAGCCCTAATTGAGGATAGCTAAGATGGAGGTTAGCTGAGAGCCATAAAAGTGTTCAAGTGTTTTCACATGATATTCATGCATTTATCTAAGAATCTTTTTATGCCCATGAACACTGTGTGACGCACCTGTAAGCTCGAGCTGTTAGCACTTGTCCTTGTTAAGGCAAAATATATTTAACCGGGTGAGGTTAGTTAGAGGGGTGGTTGGAGTTGGAGAGGTTGTTGGAGCCGGAGAGAGAAGTTAGAAGAAAGAAGAATAAAAGAACTTTTTCATTTCCAGTCTGCCTCCGAGTTTTCTCCCACAGTATCGTTGCTGCAAGCGGCAATTGCTGCAGGCGGTGACACACCCTGATAGATAGGTTACCCTCCCCCCTCAGAGTTTTCCACACCCTAAGAGAAGCAACCTTGTTTCATTCTCCAGACAAGATGTTCCTTCTCCGGACAGGATGTTCCTTCCCCGAGCAGAATGTTTCTTTTCCCCAGGCAAGAGCCAATAGGCTTAAAGGTCACCCACCCTGTTCTATGGGCAAAGAGCCAATGGTGTTGGGGTTGCTCTAGTGCACCCCCCACCAGAAATCCCTATATAGGGCCCTGTTTGAGAGACTCAGAAGAGAGACACATAGACACACAACATTGGCTGGTCGCTGCTTAGAGGAGGAAGACAGATACATCAGCTCAACGCTGCAGAGAGGAGAAGCCACTGCAACAGCTCCAGACCCATTGCCTCCAGCCGACGATGCTGCCCCAGCCAACAGCTCCAGACCCATCGCCTTCAGCCCGATGGCCGCTCCCAGCTGACAGCTCCAGCCTCCAGCCAGACAGCAGTTGCTTTAGCCGACAGCTCCAGAGATCCTAGCCGGTGCGACCAAGCACCCACCTTCTGTCCAGAGCTTGCACACTCCCTTCTCCCTGACTCCCCTTTCCCACCTCTTCGATCTTTGACCAGAGCACCTCTTCTCCAGTTTTTGCTACCAGCCATGAAGGCTGTTGAATAAATCTTTTGGCTGCACGGCTATCCCCGGCGTGATGTTTTGCCCTTCACACCCCAAGACACTGAATCAAAATTTTCACAGTCCAAGTCCACATTTCACAAGATTTTCCAGGTGATTGGTATGCACTTAAAGTTTGAGAAGCACTGCTCTAAGTTATCTCCTCTCTCCCCTTCTGGTTCAATCATGTGTTAACCATCATATGGTTCTTGTCATGTGGTTCAATCTCATTAGTTTCTGTGCCACCAGCCTTCTTTCCCCTCTTTGTCTGCCTGGATAAACCCTACTCATTCTTCCAAGATTCAGCTAAAAGTGTCCCCTCATCAGTGATGCTTCTCATCACTCATCATGCCATCATCTCATCAGTGATGCTTGCCTCAGCCTTTGTTCAGCTGTATTCATTCAGTTGTGCTAAATGCTTTCAAGACTCTCTGAAGCTCAGTTAACTGTCATTCTATTGGGATCTCACAGCCACCTTTATCTCATTACTTGATATCTTTGGGCTATCTGTCTTCTTCCCATTAGAATGCAATCTTCTTGAGGTAGCTACTGTTTCTGATAGACTTAGCACACCTAGCACAGTGACTGGCACAACAAAGATAATCAATACTGAATGAATGGAATGAATGAAAAAATGCACATGCGGTGAATTGCCGTTTTTTTCATGACTGAATGTGAACTTAAGCTCCAATTCTCCCATAGACATAACTGGAGCAAACAGCAAAAGAACTGTCAAAGCCCCTCACCATGGGGTGATTTATGGGGTTATAGGCTTCCTATGCAAATCTGTCTGCTTGCATGTACATTTTCTCAATCAAGAAGTTGACTAAGAAAGACACCCTATACACTTTTGCTATTACCTCTTCAACCATGTACCAATCCTCTCCCAGCCCTAAGCAACAGCTAATCTACTTTCTGTCTCTATGGATTTCCCTAATCTGGACTTCCATATGAATGAAATAATATGATATATGGCATTTTATAATTGGTTTCTTTCACTTAGCTTGTTTTCAAGGCTCATCAATGTTGTAGCATGTATTAGCCCTTTGTTTCTTTCTTTCTTTTTTTTCTTTGTAGCAGGAATTGAACCCAGGGGTACTTAACCACTTATTACATCCCCAACCCTTTTTATTGTTTATTTTGAGACGGGGTCTCACTAAGTTGCTGAGGCTGACTCGTGATCCTCCTGTCTCAGTCTCTCAAATTGCTGGGATTACAGGTGTGCGTCCCTGCACCCAGATTCATTTCTTTTTATGGCCAAATAATACTCCCATATTGAATATATGAGACTTGGTTTATCCATTCTTTAGTTGATAGACATTTGAGTTGTTTCCAAACTCTGACTATTGTGAACATTCATGTTCAAGATTTTGTGTGAACATGTTTTCTTTTCACTTGGGTTTATGAGTGGAGTTACTATGTTGTATGGTAACTTTGTTTAATTGAAGAACCGCCAGGATGTTTGCCACAGCAGTTGCAGCATTTTACTTCCCAACCAGCAGTGGATGAAGATTCCAATTTTTCTACCTTCTTGCTAACATTTGTTATTACCTAACTTTTGATTCAAGTCATTCTAATGGGTGTAAAGTGCTTTTTTGTTGTTGTTGTTGTTGTTGTTACTGGGGATTGAACCCAGGGGTGCTTAACCACTGAGACATATCCTTAGTCCTGTTTATATTTTATTTTGAGACAAGGTCTTGCTAAATTGCTTAGGGCCTTGCTCAGTTGCTGAGGCTGGCTTTGAACTTGCAATCCTCCTGCCTCAGCCTCCTGAGCCACTGAGATTACAGGTGTGTGCCACTACTGTGCAAGGCTGAAGTTTTATCTTGTGATGTTTATTTGTATTTCTAAAATAACTAAGGATTTCTAACATATTTTCATGTTGCTATCAACAATTTATATATTTTTCTTGGTTGCTTTTGTTTCTTAACTATGGACTGAACTCATAGTAGATATCATAATGTCCTACACATATTCCAAAATGTTTGCCAGAATTCAAAGGTCAGATCTGCAAAGACTAATATATTATAGAATAAAATATTATCCTTACATACAGACATTTAAAATGAAAAACAACTGGATGAATATCTGTTTAAAGGCATCAGGGATCTATCAAAGCAGTGGACACTTCTGGGGTTAAGATCTCTAGAGAAGAAAAGTCCCCAGAGAAAAATATGAAGCTGCCTTTCCCCTCAAGACATTTGTCCAAACAAAAGTTGGTGCTAAGCAACTAGAATCTGAACACATCTGAATAGAGTCTCATAAATCTGGTGGGTGTGGTAGCAAATATTGACATTCAGCTTCCATAATGGCCCTGGTATATATCCAAAGCTTTCTGGTGGCAACTCAAAGGATACTAGGAGTACGGGTGACTGGAAATAGACTTAAGTCCTCACAAAGACTGAAGTACACACAGATTTCAACCAGCTCAAGATTAAAAAATTTTTTTTTTTAAGATCTGGATTTAAATTGTTCTTTTTTAGATATACATGACAGTATAGTGTATTTTGACATATTATACATATGTGGTATATAATTTATTCTAATTAGAATCCAGCTCAAGTCTTGATTCAATCCAGTTGATCTGCATCTAGTTCAACTCCTTGTCATAAACAAAAGTAAAATCTTCCTGGAGAAAGATAACTCATCCAGAGCCTCAAATTATCTCTTCTTTTTTTTTTCATAAAAATATCTGGCATAAAATTAAATATAAGATGGCATACCAATAACAAGAACAAAAAAATGGCCAAAATCCAAAAATAAGAGATAATAAAAACAGACCTATCAGCAATACAGATTTTGGAATTATCTTACATAAACTTTAGAAACTAATTAATACACTTATGAAATTATCTAAGAAGATGGGGAATTTATCAGACAGGAAGCTTTTAAAAACTCAAACAAAAATTCTAGAACTAAAAAATATCACAATTACAACTATGAAATCAACAGATGGGCTTCATAGCAGATTAGACACAGATATAAAGATAATGAGTACTGGGCTGGGGTTGTAGCTTAGTGGTAGAGCACTTGCCTAGCATGTGTGAGGCACTGGGTTCAATCCTTAGCACCACATAAAAATAAACAAATAAAATAAAGGCATTCTGTCCATCTACAATGACAAGAAAAATTTTTTTAAAAAGATAATGAGTACTAACTAGAAGGAAAGTCAGAAGGAAATATTCAAATGTAGAAACAAAAAGCATGAGAAATCATGGGAAAATAAAAATGTCAGAGACAAGAGGGGTGGGGGAAGAGAAGAGGCTCAGAAGCAATTCGTGAAGCAATAAAGCTGAGAATTTTCCTCAACTGCTAAAACACCAAACTACATCTTCAGGAAATACTGCAAACAACAAAGATATATAGAAAGAAAACCACAACTAAACATATCATGTTAAAATTGCTGAACATCAAAGTCAAAGGGAAAGTCCTAAAAAGCAGTCACAAACAAACTAACTTCAAAGAAAAATAATAACAATAATAACAACATCTACAAACAGTGTTAATGTAAAAAGATGCTCTATATGTTTATTATGAATTATAATGCATACTACTATTATAAATACAACAACTTTGAATAAAAAACAACAACATCTTACAGTGCATCTTAACAGAAACAATGGAAGCTGGAAGACAAAGGAATGATTAAAAAAATGTGGGAAGTAAATAACCTCTTAACAGACTTCCACACTGAAAGATGAAGGATACATACAAAAAATATATATACGACAAAACAAAAAATGAGGGAGAGGGACTGTGTCATATTCTCTAAAGGAAATATTAAAGGTAATATTTCAACTGCACAGGAAATGATCCTACATGGAAGTATGGAGATATAAAAAGATATGAACAGGGACCAGTTTTTAAAATTGGCAAGGAGACTTGCACACACCCACACCCATGGAGAGATATTAGAATGGCAATTAAAAACATGAAAAGGATTGGTGTCTAATCTGCTATTAAATCAATCTGCTCATTAGTCACTGGGAAAAGCAAATTCAAAGGACCAGGTACTATATACAACTGCTGAATTAGAAAAAGTAAAACCCCATGTTGGCAAGAATGTGGAGCAACTGGAATGCTCATATGCTCCATGTGGGTGTATAAAATGGTAAAATTGCTTTTGTAGATTCTACTAAAGCTAAAAATAAGAATTCCCTATGGCTCATCAGTTCTGTTCCTGAGTATATATGCAACAGAACTGCATATATTGGCATACTAAAAAGAATGGACAAAGAGATTCACAGAAGCATATTTTTGAAGAGTCACAATCTGGAAATAACCAAAATATTAATCAAAAGCACAAGTCCCAACACATTTTGGTATAGTCATACAATGCAATACTAAGGAATTTCCAAGCAATGCTAAGGAACAAACTTCTGATACTAACCAAAGTATGGATGACTCTACCAAATACAGTGTTAAGTGAAAGAAGTCAGATTTCTCAGATTATATATATTTTAAAATTGGGAAAAATTAATCTGTGGTGTTAGAAGTCTGCTGTTTAGTGCTTTGGGTAGGATGGTAAGGAAAGTGACTTAAAAGGGACACAGAAGGAAGCTTCTGCTGGTATTCTACTTTTTCTTAACGTGGATAGAGTGTTTAATTTCTGATAATTTGCCAAACTTTACTCTTGTGATGAGTATTGTTTTTTGTATGCATTTTAAATGTCAATAAAAAGATGTATTATAAAAACTGGATGCACTACTATTATACTTAGTGGGCACTCAATAAATGTTTATTAGATTGAATTTTTTAAAGGAGAAAAAAAGGCTACCCTTTCATTATTACAATGAATTTGTTCCAGAAATATTTTCCTTCTTTACCCTGACAAAATGCCAAGTAGAAAATAAAACACAGCATAAACCCAGACTTAGAGTACCACAGTAAAACTCGTTCTACAGATATAACCAGTGTGACACCCTAGTGCTGTAAAAATCTTGAATTCTTAGTGATTAAGATCTTACTGCAGGCGCGGTGGTGCACACCTGTAATCCCAGCAATTGGGAGACCGAGGCAGGAGGATCGAGAGTTCAAAGCCAGCCTCAACAACGGCGAGGCACTTAGCAACTCTTTGAGACCCTGTCTCTAAATAAAATACAAAAGAGGGCTGGGGATGTGGCCCAGTGGTCAAGAGCCCCTGAGTTCAATCCTCCAGTTAAAAAAAAAAAAGAAAGATTTTACTGTTAACAAAATCTCTCTTGAACATCTGCCATTTTACCAGATGTTTAGTCAGAAATTGAGGACTTTTCGTCCAATACACATTTAGATCTTACTGAGTTCTCAGAATTGTCAGCACAAATATTATGACCCATCATTCACAATCCACATGATGTGATTATAACGTATATTCTACAATCCCCAGAGATCCTGAATGATTTTGCTCTTTTTCTCCCAGACATAACTCCAATTTCTTGTGTAAAGACCTGGATGGTAAGATCTCCAGCTCATCTTTTTTATGCTCGAAAATCATTGCACTTATTTCATGCCAAGAAACTAATATAAGAATTTTATAGGTGCTAATCACGTAATCCTAATAGGAATGCTATAAAGGAGATAATGTTATTATTAGCAGAGACAAAGATGTTAAACTTCCCTGTTAACTTCTTAGTTAACAGAGCTGACATTCAAACCTAAACAGTCTTGCTCTACAGTATTGGTCTTAACCATTTGGCTCTTCTGCCTAAATAAATATAACTAGGTCTATTTCTCTAGCAGTGGTCTCAGCTCCACTTTTGATCTCTTTTATCAATGTGAGGCAATTGTTCAGGGTCCCATGGGGACTGGAGAACTCTCCAGAGTACTTTGGGGAGTTATCTAATTCTTCATCTCCACTGAGCCTAAATTTCCCATCTGTCTTCTACTACATGAGTATTGCATATCTAAAGTCCTCCTGAAACAATGCAGTCTAGGCACCTGGGAGTGAGTATGCCTCAGTGCGCTAAAGCTGGTTTCTGAGAATCTCCTCCCAGGGCACATGCAATGACCAGAAAGAAGCAGGACTGGGGCAGACCCCTCTATCGGCCCTACCAACTTGTCCTCCTCCTTCCTTATCATCCTGCCTCAGGCAGAGAGAAGGAGCATCAGTGAGTTGAGCTAGACGAAAAAACCATTTGGGCTTAATAGACAAAGGAAGGAAGTACCCGGACTCCTGTGCAGGACCCTCTAGCAGGTTATCTAATGGCTAAATGGTAGCAGAGCCACTCAGAATCCCAAGGCAGAGGTTCTCCATTCTGCTGTAGATTCTCAGCTCTAGGTCAAGGTATAGCAATCCCTCTTAAAATGCAGTTTCCCCTGTACAGTGAACTTTGTAAATAATCAGGCACAGTCACTAGCCTTTCTATGACTGAAATGGTCTCTTGCATTTTCTACCTTTGCTAACACTTGAACCATCCTTACCCTCACTAATCTTCTCAACCCCTATGGTATTCCTCAGTATAATTTCTCCCAAAATTGATCTTCCCTTCCTTCTTTCAAATGCTTTAATGCTGCTTTCCTCATTTTGTGGTCTTTTTGATAGGTGTCCATGGTTGTAAGCAACATGGAAGCCTTTTACAAATAAGTATATAAATAATTTTAAAAATAAGTGAATAAATAAATGGATTAGCTCTTGCAATGATCTCATTCTACTTCTGTGTGTGACTGAACTGGCTCAGCACCTCCAATTCTAAGCAGTACTGCCAAGACCTACTGATTTCATAGATGTGGGTGAGGAATTAGAAGGTCCTGTCACTGGCTACTGGATTTTAAAAATATATGTTCTAGAAGAAAACCTAAGAAGCAATATAAAAAGCATTGCCATGGTCCAGTAAATCCAAGCACAGTCTTGATGACACACTCTTGTATGGAAATGGGCAGGAAGTGTGTGTTTTCCTACTGAGTACCACAAAGTAACTCCTATTGGCCTACAGCCACAAACTTCTGGGGAGGAAATAAAAATAAACAAACAAACAGAACAAAACAACAACAAAAAAAGAGAACCAATATCAGGCCAAAGCCAAGACTGAATGAAAACTCTTGGTAGGATTATGGAGCCATTTATACTCCAGCATATTTGAAGATGGTTTCAATTTAGAAGTAGTGGATAGGAACTCACCCTCAAGTCCTGCAAGCTTCATATTGACTTACATATTGACATATACCATTACATAATCATACAGACCATTGTTTAGGTTGCTATGGCCATTGTTATGAATACTATATTGAGAATAGCTGAAAATGCTCTTTGGTGCAGAAAAAAATTCAGTGTGAAAGTCATTAGAAGTTTAAACTAATAAAGTAAGAAAAGTACCAGGCCTTCCAGTCTACTAGTAGATGCACACACACGGCACTTCTTTTTTAGATTTGCAATAGTCAAATAAATTCATCTGGATATAAGTTGATGAGAGTAGTGTGGGATCCAGATCACAGACGAATACCATGGAAGAGAGGTTTGAGAAACTTCATATTGAAGCAAAGTCAACATAATACTATACCTAAATCAGCTTTAGGGTAAGAAGACAACAAATTATAGTACAATTTTTAGTGACTAATATTTAAAGTAACAATAACCTTCAATTAGCCCATATTTTACCAATTTGCCAAATTAGACAATACTCTACCTTTAGGTTAAAGAGATATATCAAATTGATATTTCTGATAGACTACAAACTGGACAAAGACAAAGATCTTCTACTGTTTACTGATGCCTGGCACCAACTACAGTACCTGGCATGTAGTAGGTGTGTTAATCAGCTTTGCATCACTATAACAATATACCTAAAATAACCAACTTAAAAAAGGAAAGGTTTGTTTTGGCTCATGTCAGAGGTTTTAGTCTAGGATCAGTTGGCCCTGCTGCTTTGGGGCCTGTGTTGAGGCAGTACATCATGGTTGAGAGTATGCAGTGGAGGAGGATATTTATCTCAAGGTGCTTGGGAAGCAAAGAGAGAGATAGGAAGGGAATGGGGTCCCAATATTCCCTTTAAGGACATGCTCCCAATGACATAACTTCCCTCCACTAGGCTCCACTTCCTTTGTTCTACCACCTCCCAATAGTGCCACAGGTTGGCAACTAAGCCTCAAACACATGGGCCTTCAGGAGACACTTATCCAAAGTATAGCAGTAAGGGCTCAATAAACATTTATTGAAGAACTCAATTAATGACAAGTATTTATTGTTAAATAGAAAGCTCTATAGGTAAACTAGTATTATATGTATTCTTCATTGATCACTCATATCTATAAACATATTAAAATGGTACACCATTGTTAATTAAGCTGTTTCTAATATGTATGGGATCTTCCCCAAAGAGAGGCAGAATAACAAAAAAAAAATCTTTAAAAAATATTTTCAATAATAAGTAAGATAGTTCAAAAGGAAAACACTATTTCTGGTTGGCCCAGGTTTATCAGAAAATCAAATGTTCAGAAATCTCCATTTCCTTTGAACTGTTTAACTGAGATTTGGGGCACATTAGCTAGGCTCATCTGTTTGGACATTCATTCTTACTTAGAAAGAGAAGAAATTGGTTAACAAATTTTCTGCTCAATGTATTATCATCCTTTTCAATAAGCATTAACTAAAATAATTGAAATGCCCTTTTAAAAATGAGTAAGAAGGGGCTGGGGATGTGGCTCAGTGGTAGAGTGCTTTCCTAGCACATGCGCGGCCCAGGTTCAATCCTCAGCACCATGTAAAAATAAACGCATTGTGTACAACTAAAAGCAAGTAAATAAATATAAAAAAAATGAGTAAGAAAACTTTGAAACCAAATAATTAATGATTTTTTCCAGATTCTTTCTACATATTCATTACTGCGTGTACATACACACATAAATACTTCCTTTACTTAACCATGATGTTTGGATCCTGGTCTACACACACAAAAACAACTCAGAAAATATTCACAGAAGCAGATGACAACTTCATGTCCTTAAGTCCAATTCAAAGTCACCAATTCTCAGAAGTTCTAAAGTCATGAATTTATTGTCTTAAATTTTTCTAAACATAATGAATACCATGTACCATTGTAATAACCCTGGTATAATATGCACTGAATTTATGCTTCATATTATTTTTCCTAGAGAAAAATTCAATTCCATTCTGTTCACTGAGTCCAAATTACTGTTAGGTCTCTTGAGGCACAATTACAACTACCAGAAATAGCTTCTAATCTGAAGTAAGTATTAAAAAATATTTATCCAGGAAAATATAAAGATTGGTTCTTTCAACCTTCTTAGTCTCCCACATGCTTATTAACTGCAGGACCAGCCTTAAAAAGGAAAGGCCAGCAATACTATTATCCACAATAATATAGCCTGTGAGAGCTGAAGGTGTAAGCTCAGTGGTAGAGTGCTTGTCGAGCATGCATAAAGCCCTGGGTTTGATTTCCAGCCCCCCCCCCCCAAAAAAAAAAAAAACAAATATAGCTTCATGAATCAGTTTAACCCTTTCTACGTTTGGTCCCCTTGCCCATGTACAAATATCCAGTCATTACCCAACCTTTCATTCTCCCACTCAGCAGCCAGGGTGAGGTGATCTTTGACTACAGAGGAGGAGGAATGATTGATAATGTCACATTTGAGAAGTAAAAACTGAATTCAATTCATTTAGGATAAAAAAGTCTTTAGTATGTCTACATGCCCACCCACTATAAACCTTGTTTGTGGCATTAAAAAAAAGTGTTTGGGAGAAGGGTGCAATAATGCACACCTGTAAGGCGGCAACTTGGGAGGGTGAGACAGGAATATTGCCAAGTTTGAGCTCAGCCTGGGCAATTTAGTGAGACTCTGTCTCAAACAAACAAACAGGGGAAGAAGCTCAACACAACACAAAACAATCAAACAAACCCTCTCCTGATATCCTTGTGGACAAATCCAGAGAAATCAGGAGGAATTGCTATTGTGTGTGTGTGTGTGTGTGTGTGTGTGTGTGTGTGTGTCTCACTCTGTTGCCTAGGCTGGCCTAGAAGTTGCAGTTCTCCTGCCTCAACCTCCTAAGTAGCTGGGACTACAGAAGTGCACCATAGCACATGGCTGGAAATATACTAATGTAAATGCAGTTAGATAAGCAATCTGTACAACTGGATAAGTAATCTGTACTTGTACTTTTCAGGCTAAGGTGTTTTAAGGAGTGAACAGGACTGTGGCCTTGGGGCCTTCTCAGTATCACTGTTTTGTCAACAACTGCATCAAGACATAAACTGGGCGTGGTGGCACAATCTGTAATCCCAGTGACTTAGGAGGTTGAGGCAGGAGAATGGCAAGTTCAAGGCCAGCCTCAGTAATTTAAAAAGACTGCCTCAAAAAATAAAAGGGGGACTGGGATTGTGGCTCAGAGGTAGCGCGCTGGCCTAGCGTGCTTGAGGCACTGGGTTCGATCCTCAGCACCACATACAAATAAAATAAACATATTGTGCCCACCTATAACTAAAAAATAAATATTAAATAAATAAATAAATAAATGGGGCTAGGCATGTAGCTCAGTGGCTGACTGCCTTTGGGTTTAGTTCTTACACACACATACACACACACACACACAAAGATAAACTCATAGCTGGGACAAAACTGGGAAGACATAAGAGAATCATGATTCAAAATTCTAAAAGAAGGAATCGGGCCAATTCTTAGTGGCTTTTTTTTTTTTTCTGAATATGATATATATAGTACTTGTCATTTCTGGGGGAAAAGGAAAAGTCCCACTTAATTTATTATATAAAGAACTTCCTTTGTGGTGCTGGGGATTGAACCCAGGGCCTGTGCATGTGAGGCAAGCACTCTACCAACTGAGTATTTTACCAATGGAACAGTCTCTAGAGTATTCAGAGCTCCATTGCTGATTATAATCAAGCAGAGGCTGGTGGACTACCTTTCAGGAACCCTAAATACAGGATTTCTACAAAGGGTGCACAATCAGACATGATGCCTTCTTAGGACTGTTCCATCTCAACATTCTCCAACTCCATGAGAAGCAGTGTTGGGTAAAACAACTAGCATTAGGTCAAATGCTCCAAAACTGGGTCTTGGTCTTGGTCTTGGCTTTGGGCTTTTAGGTTTCCTGAACTCAGTGTTACAAATACTTTGAGCATCCCACTAAATTAGTATCCTTCCTTCCTTCTTTTTTTAAAATATTTTTTTTAGTTGTAGTTGGACACAATACCTTTATTTTATTTATTTATTTATTTATTTATTTATTTATTTATTTTTGTGGTACCAGGGGCACTTGTCCACTGGGTCACATCCCCAGCCCTTTTTTTGTATTTTATTTAGAGACAGGGTCTCACTGAGTTGCTAAGTGCCTCACTATTGCTGAGGCTGGCTTTGAACTCACGATCCTCCTGCCTCAGCCTCCCAAAGTGCTGGGATTACAGGCGTGCGCCACCGCGCCCGGCTATTTATTTATTTTTATGTGGTGCTGAGGATCGAACCCAACGCCTCGCATGTGCTAGGCGAGTGCTCTACCACTGAGTCACAACTCCAGTCCCCCACCTCCTTCTTAAAGGCAGAATTCTGATTCTGAATAGATGCTACTCACCCTTCTATGTGTTCAAACAACTAGCCTCCAGGTTTGGCAACGGGAGTAAATCAAGACTAGTGTAAACTAGTCTCTTCACTGTTTTTGTGTCATGAATAGGAAGATGATACTATTTGAATGATATATTTACTGGGTTAAGTTAACTGCTCTGCTCTGTGGGTCTGTAGAGTCAAGGGCATCTATATCTTACAGATTATCTCAAACTCTACTTTCTATCCCTGTGGCTAGGGATTCGTTTAGTATGGGCACATGATGTGACCCAATTCTAATCAACATAGACTTAATAGAATTCTGCTGAAGGAAAAGGTATTCCTCCCCAAGAAAAAGAAGTATTCAGGAAGAACTCTCTCTCTTCTTCCTGACTTGGTGCCTATGTGCAATGTCTAGACCTATAATAATCTGTGAATGTTTTAAAACATGTTCCCTGATATTCTTTGATTTTCTTCCCATCAAGAAATAGGATCTGAGCAGACATGGTGGCGCACGCCTGTAATCCCAGCACTTGGGAGGCTGAGGCAGGAGGATCGCGAGTTCAAAGCCAGCCTCAGCAATGGCCAGGCATTTGGCAACTCAGTGAGACCCTGTCTCTAACAAAATACAAAAAAGGGCTGGGGATGTGGCCCAGTTGTCGAGTGCCCCTGAGTTTAATCCCCGGTACAAAAAAAAAAAAAAAAAGAAAAGAAAAGAAATAGGATCTATGTCTTCTCTCCTTCAGTCCTTGAATAATAGAATATGGCAAAAAGTAACTGCTGGCTTCTAGGCCAAGGTATTAAGAAACAGAAAACTTCCAATTCATCTCTTGGAACCCTTGCTCTTAAGACCTAGCTGTCATGCTGTGGGAAAGCCAAGGAGAAGTCAACGTGGAAAAGGGCTTCCTCACTCCCAGCTAAGCAACCAACCTGAAGCAATACCAAACTGCCAGACCTTAGTCAAGCTGCCTCAGCTGAAACTATGTGGAACGGAGACAAGGTAACCTTGGTGAGACTTGCTCAAACCGCAAAAATCACAGGCAAAATAAATGACTGCTATGTTTTTTTGTTTTTGTTTTTGTTTTGGGCAGGTACCGGGGATTGAACTCAGTGACACTCGACCACTGGGCCACATCCCCAGCCCTTTTTTGTATTTTATTAGAGACAGGGTATCACTGAGTTGTTAAGTGCCTTGCTATTGCTGAGGCTGGCTTTGAACTCGCGATCCTCCTGCCTCAGTCTCCCAAGTGCTGGGATTACAGGCGTGCGCCACCACGCCCGGCTGACTGCTATGATTTTTTAAGTCACTATATTTTATGGTGGTTTGTTATACATAAATATATAATGGATGCACAGTTCTCTGACAATCATCAGTGGAAACTCTAGCAAGTAACAAGCCGAAGATGATAGGCAAAAAGACAGAAAATGCCTGGGTCCTTGATGACACTGTTGTGTCAACAGATAATGGAATCACAATGCCTCAGAACTTATTATGTGAAGTAATATATATTTTTTCAATTTTAAGCTGCTTTTAGTTGGATCTTCTGTCACTTGAAGTTAAATATCTTAAATGATATCTTGTTTTTAATCTCTTCATTACCCCTGCCCCCATCTAGCAAAGAACACTTGGTACAAAACTGCATTCATCCTCTTACACAAACTCAAGGGTACTTACTGCTCTATAGTTTCACAGGCTCCATTTGACAGAACTTGTCCCTGGATGAACCTAGCTGCCTTTTCCACAGCTGCACATGGCTGGCCTGCATTGGCTCAAATTATCATTTCTATTCAGATGACTATTCCCAAGAGGCAGAGCTTGAGACAGAAGTGGTTCATTTGGTAGGTAGGCCTGGGAAGCAGAATGAAGGAGTGGGGGAAGCAAGAGAGAGAGGATGCCAGGCTAACAAAGACTGCATTATTAAGCTGGTTAACACTGTGGCATATGGTGATCCACAGAAAACTGGATATATTGGACCCCAGGTTATCCATCTGAAGAATAGAGAGGCTAAGGCTTTATCCACTAAGACCTCCCTGAGTTTGGGGTGGCCCTATGGGTGTTAGCTTCCCCATAGTTCTCATCAGTACCCAAACTGCTTTCTCTGGCATAGGAGAAATCCCTAAGACACAAAAGAAGAGAAACACTGCAGTATGCACTGGGACACATGCTTGGGGTTCCCAGATGTTGGCAATGTACACAGAATCCTTCATGCAATTGCATGGACATATCGCTGAGTATGCAAGAGCCTGATACAGGCCCCAAATTTAGCTCTACAGGCTATATCCATTCCTGCCTCCATACTAAATCTGCAAAATCTCTATGGTATTTCTCCTTTTAGATGTCCCACAGACACCTCCAACTAAACATAACAGAAACTGAGATAAATATGAAGTACACTCATGGATTTAAACTCCTTGATGTATTTGCTGACGGCAAGTGCACAGAGATCCCTGAATTGCGAGTGGTTTTGTCAATGAATGGGGCTCTGAGAACACCTGCCATGCTCTGGAACCCAGGCATCAGTCATTCTTTCTAGATTGGGACATGTCATCAATTAGACTGTCCCATCCTTAAATAAGGGGTGCACCGTCATCTCCACACTCTGGGGTGATGCACCTCCAGTTACTTTCAAAGGTCTTGTTGCTTACCAGGTCTAGGATACAGGCTGTTACTTAACCGATACCCATGTAACATACATGGTCCAATAGAGGTTCAATTGTCTTCCCTCTTAAAATGCAATAAAACAAGTTTTGTTTCCAATTACATACTTATTTCAATATTCCTAATCAACATTCCTTTGTTCTCTTTTGAACTGGTTGTAATGTCTGTCCTTTCCTTCTTGAATAAATAACATGTTTATATGGATGTGAGCAAAACGATTTCATCCTTTTTTGAAGAATACCTTTTAACCACTTTGGAACACAATGACAAGATGCCCCACAGATGTTCTTGTCAGAGTCAGGTAAACACTGCTGACAGAGAAAAGCACCTTGCACACAGTGAAAGTCCAGGATTGTCTTTTCATGGCTCTGTAGGTGAATCCAGAGTACCAATAGGACCTTATTGATGCTCTCATTTTCTACTTTTTTTTTTCTTTTTGGTGGTGCTGGGGATTGGACCCAGGGCTTTGTGCATGCAAGGCAAGCACTCTACACTGAACTATATCCCTAGCCCATCATTTTATAATTTTTTATAATCTTTCTTTAATATTTATTTTTTAGTTATAGGTAGACACAATATCTTTATTTTATTTTACGTGGTGCTGAGGATCGAACTCAGTGCCCCATGCATGCTAGGCAAGTGATCTACCTCTGAGCCACAACCCCAGCCCTTTAATCATCTTCCTACTAATCTTGTGTTCATTTTGATTTGGTTCATATGGTCATTATTTCCCATTATTGGCAGAAATTATTGGGAATTCAATTTTCTTTTCTTTCTTTTTTTTTTTTTTTTTTGGTATTAGGGATTGAACCCAGGAGTGCTTTGCCACTGAGCTACATTTCTAGTTCTTTTTTATTTTGAGGCAGGGTATCATTAAGTTGCTGAAGGTCTAAGTTGTTGAGGCTGGCCTCGAACTTGTGATCATCTTGCCTCAGCCTCCTGAGTTGCTGGGATTAGAGGTGTGCACCACTCTGCCCAGCATAGAAATTTGATTTTAGTGTCTGAACATCTGCAGATCTCTCTAAAAGTCTATTCATAGTTTATAGAAATCTAGTCTTCAATTGGGTGAGAGGCAACAGAAAATCATAAAGTCTGTCTTTTTATTAGCTTGTTTGTTTATTTAAGCTCAAATCTATTAAGAATCCCATGCCATTTAGGAGAACTGCTATTTGAAATCTGGTCCGGAGAAGTTTGCTGATTTTATGTAGACATTTGACCCATGCCTGAAATTGTAGGGTTGAAACTATAAGTTCTATTTCTCTGTGCCTGTATGTCTATCTGTAATTCAGAAACACTTTTACCACTGGATGGTATTGATACATTAGTTTATAAAGTCTCTTAAAGGAATTCTCTTCTGACTGGCATTTTTAGACAAATAACTGCTTACATAAATTAAATGTAACTAAAATTTCTAAAATATGGGAAATGAATCATTGATACTTTAAATGTGCTAGCTTAAAAGTATATATCCTAGAAATGAATACAAAATCATTTTAAGAATTCAGATTTATATTAATTTATGTAAGTCTTTGGCAAATAAGATTAGTTTAAGAGTTTGGGTTTAGTGTAAACATGATTTATTGGTGTACAATAAAAGTACACATTTTTCTTTTCTTCTTGGGTATGTTTGTCCTAAACTAATGGAGTTTTCTGATGAAATGAGTTATAAATACTCATATTGAATATTTGAGATTGTGAAAAACCTAAATTTACATTGAAGCAAATTGTTTGGGTGAACTTGTATTTCCACAGTAATGAGGCTTTGTAGTATGTCACCTTAAAGAACATTTTCAAGATCTTGAGCAACTAGAGATTTGAAAAATTGATAAGTTGTTGGGGCTGGCCCCCTGTTTCTTATAACACAATCCCTTGCCTTATTTGGGTGGAATATTCTATCAAATGTCTTTTCCCTAATAAATAGAGGGAAAGAATCCATTTCCTTGCCTTTTCCAGTTGCAACAGCTTCATTCCTTGGCTCTAGGCCCCTTCCTCCATCTTCAAAGACAGCAGTATAACATCTTTTTTTTTTTTTTTACATAGTTAAGAGACTTTATTCTAATAGCTATAATTACAGTGCTTGTTGAAATGAAAACTGAAAACAAGTATACAAAATAGTTGACTATTAATCATGTAATGAAAGCATTAAGAGGTTCTATGACATCAAATAAATCAGTTCTGAGGTTTCCCCAAGATAAATTTAACAGCTCCAGCCTCTTCAGTGTTTATCAAAATACAAAAGGGCTGGAGATATAGCTCACTTGGTAGAGTGCTTGCCTCGCATGCACAAGGCCCTGGGTTCAATCCCCAGCACCACAAAAAAACAAAAAAGTAGTGGTCATCTTTTCGATGGCAAATTGTACCCTTGTGGGCTGAGGGAGGAAGCTATTTCACATGGAGATGGGGGTGCTCTGGGGCCTGTGGGTCTGGAGTGGACCAACACTCCCAGCTTCCACACACTTGCGAAGGTGAGACCAAGATCCGTCAGCATGCTGAGCGGATACAATAGTGAGCAGGTGCTGGGAACATAGGCTGCTGCTCTGGCCACACACCAACCAAGGGCGCATCTGGGCCTGCGTCCGCTGCAATGGCCCTCCCAGCCCACCCCCAGGTGACCCTGTGAGCACAAGTACAACACAATGTTCTGGAATGCAGGTGACTCAAAGACAGGTGAATCATGGAGTCTTTATTGGGACCATGCAGTGGACAGTAGTTTGTGTAAACATCTTGTGTTCCCAAAGGGGAATGGCTGACCTGCTAGACTAGCATTCAGCCTGTACACTAGGCATAGTCACCCTTCTGTGAGTTCAAGTGTTCTCCTTATCTTGAATTTTTAACTATTTTAAAAAATGCAATGAGTATGGGTTAAAAACCAGCTACCAAATGGATCCCAACACCAATCTACAGCTCAGGAGGCCAGATGCCCACATGCCTAAATCCCTTCTCAGTATTGACAGTGAGTTCTCTTTTTACAATATAAAAGAGAGTAATATTGCATAGGAATACCAGAAACTGCCTCAGTGGAAAAACAAATTATTTACATTAAATAAAACCTGACTGCAGGCTGGGTCTGCACATGTATAGAATGATGTGATGCACACCGACCAACCCATGGAGACAACTTCTGCCACTCAGGACCACATTTGCCACATGAGAGGAAAGTGAGGGCAGAGAGGAGGAAGTGAGGG
The DNA here is from genome assembly GCA_025594165.1 of Tamias sibiricus. Classification (NCBI taxonomy): domain Eukaryota; kingdom Metazoa; phylum Chordata; class Mammalia; order Rodentia; family Sciuridae; genus Tamias; species Tamias sibiricus. Next base: position 29,444,923 of record CM046667.1, on the reverse strand, counting down.
GGTTGGGGGTTCTGGTTCACTTCTGATTCTGGAGTTGATTGGACAGCCAGTCCAGTCTTTCATATAGCCTGTCCCCACAGGTGGCACAGGTAGAGTGAATGTACAGCGAGTGCAGCCCCAGCTTGTCTGTGATTTTGGCAACATTCACGACATTTGGGAGGTCCTACTTATGGGCAAACATTAGAAGGATGGTGTTCCAGAGCTCATCTTTGGCTAGCATCCTCATGAGCTCCTCACAGGCCTTATTCACATGATCTCCATCATTGCCATCCACCACAAAGATCAAGCCTTGGTGTTCTGGAAGTAATGGTGCCAAATCTTCAGGCTGCCCATGTCCCACACAGTAAAGCTGATGTTCTTGTACTCAATGGTCTCTACATTGAAACCTATGGTGGGATTGGTGGCCACAACTTCGCCCAGCTTCAGTTTGTATAGAATAGTTGTCTTCCCTGCAGCATCCCGGCCCATCAAGAGGATGTACATTTCTTTTTTGCCAAAAAGGCCCATGAAGAGGTTTGCAAAGATATTCCCCATCCTTGTGGGTGGATGGAAGTGACACTGGCCAGAGTCCTCAGTGGTGGCTGCCCCAAGCCAGGTGTTGGTTTTGCTCCCACAAGATGGCAGTGCTGACAGTGGCCATATTAGTGCCTCAGAGTCTAGCATCTTGCTTCAGTCTTTGCATTGTCTTCTGCCTCTGCTATCTTAAGGGCTCATCTCAATCTTTTTATCTACAAAATTCCTTTTGCCATATAAAGTAACATTAACAGGTTCCAGGAATTGGAAACCAAATGTCTTTGGGAGGACATTATCCAGTCTACCACATCACCTATGTAATCCTGCCCAAATAGCAGAGATTACAGATATGATCACAATGATACTGTTTTAGTCTGCTTTTGTGTCATTGTGAGTAAAAGACCTGATCAGAACAATTTAGAGGAGGAAAAGTTTATTTTGGCTTATGGTTTTCAGAGGTTCAGTCCATGGTTGGCAGACTCCATAGGTCAGGGCCCCAGATGATGTGGAACATTGTAAGAGCCCTAATTGAGGATAGCTAAGATGGCGGTTAGCTGAGAGCCATAAAGGTGTTCAAATATTTTCACCTGATATTCATGCATTTATCTAAGAATCTTTTTATGCCCGTGAACACTGTGTGATGCACCTGTAAGCTCGAGCTGTTAGCACTTGTCCTTGTTAAGGCAAAATGTATTTAACCGGGTGAGGTTAGTTAGAGGGGTTGTTGGAGTTGGAGAGGTTGTTGGAGCCGGAGAGAGAAGTTAGAAGAAAGAAGAATAAAAGAATTTAAAAACAAAAGGGGGGAAATGTAAGAGTCCTTCAATAAAGTCACAACTTAAGTCTCATTCCTCCTGGCCGGGACGAGAAGATCTCTCTTTAGTGTACAAACAATTGTATTTTTTTTCTTTTTATATATGTCTTTATGCCTGTGCACTTGTCAAGATTTCATGTAAATGAGACGTCACAAATATATGTTTGTATGTTTGTGCATCTGTCCACTGTGACGTCACAAATAACAAAGCACTTATGAAAATTAATATTATTAAAAAATATATATATACATATATATATATGGATCCATATAACAGAGTATTCTAATTGGGTAACAATTTAAGAGTATAGGTACTTTCAATTTTGATTTATAGGTGTCTCTGGAACTTATCTTCAGCTAAGTATATGACTAATACTGTATAACCTGATATTTTGGTATTTGACATGGGATTGTTTATTTGTAATTAACTTTATTTGTTTAATAGCTGATTAATTTGAATTATTTCAACAGGTAATTTCATAGAAGATTGCTGTGTATGCAGAGACTCAGGGGTTCCAGCTAACAAATTATTTTTCCAAAGTGCTCTTAGTTTTTCTTTAATTTATCTTCAATGCAGTGTTTTTGTCAGTTAAATACCCTCAGTCTTTCTTTGATTTGTTCCGAAATTGATATTTTTCCAGCTTATATTTGTGGGAGCTCAAGCAGCAATGTGTGTGAGCAGAGATCAACTTTAATTACCTAATCTAATAATTCTATTTTTTAGTTTGACAACTCACCACTTGACTCAGTGCTGGAATGGCACTGCCTTTCCTCTAATAATTGATGCTTGAGTTTCTAGGTAGCGGGCCCTGAAGATTTGCTGGTGGCATTGTCTAGACATAAAAAAGATGGCTGCTGCTACAGCTTCAGGGATCGCGGTCGCTACAAGCATCCCTGCTGCTCAAGCATCAAACAACCTCACCAGCAGTGTGGCCTCTGCTCTGCATGCATGGGGCCTCCTAGATCAACGTGTTATAACAAGTGGACATTTTGATCTTTCATTATTTGGGACATTACGGGACAATGCCTTGCGGGTGTTTTTCTAGAGAACTCAGTGCGTTACTTGATGGAACTTAGGGCAGCTGATTTGTTTAATAAACTTGATTCGCTATGGAACTTGGCTTGTCAGCAGAAGGCTTGCCGCCTTAAAACCGCAGCATCTCCTCACGATTGGACAGCTGTTAGTCAATACACACAGTCGATCCTGAAGGGCTCAATTGGATGGCTGGTAGCCAATGATGGGTAAGATCCCCAGAGGGGGACAACCTAAGACAGGCACAGTCGATCCGGATAAGGTCATCACCCATCCACGGGACAGTCTCATGTGGCCGACATGTCAACCTAAGACAGGAGTCAAGGGCACAGCCTTGATTATCCAATGACGGGTAAGAATGTTGGTTGCACATGGGATGCCCTAGAGCATCCCCTCTTTTAAAAACAAAAGAGGGGAAATGTAAGAGCCCTAATTGAGGATAGCTAAGATGGCGGTTAGCTGAGAGCCATCAAAGGTGTTCAAGTATTTTCACCTGATATTCATGCATTTATCTAAGAATCTTTTTATGCCCGTGAACACTGTGTGATGCACCTGTAAGCTCGAGCTGTTAGCACTTGTCCTTGTTAAGGCAAAATGTATTTAACCGGGTGAGGTTAGTTAGAGGGGTTGTTGGAGTTGGAGAGGTTGTTGGAGCCGGAGAGAGAAGTTAGAAGAAAGAAGAATAAAAGAATTTAAAAACAAAAGGGGGGAAATGTAAGAGTCCTTCAATAAAGTCACAACTTAAGTCTCATTCCTCCTGGCCGGGACGAGAAGATCTCTCTTTAGTGTACAAACAATTGTATTTTTTTTCTTTTTATATATGTCTTTATGCCTGTGCACTTGTCAAGATTTCATGTAAATGAGACGTCACAAATATATGTTTGTATGTTTGTGCATCTGTCCACTGTGACGTCACAAATAACAAAGCACTTATGAAAATTAATATTATTAAAAAATATATATATACATATATATATATGGATCCATATAACAGAGTATTCTAATTGGGTAACAATTTAAGAGTATAGGTACTTCAATTTTGATTTATAGGTGTCTCTGGAACTTATCTTCAGCTAAGTATATGACTAATACTGTATAACCTGATATTTTGGTATTTGACATGGGATTGTTTATTTGTAATTAACTTTATTTGTTTAATAGCTGATTAATTTGAATTATTTCAACAGGTAATTTCATAGAAGATTGCTGTGTATGCAGAGACTCAGGGGTTCCAGCTAACAAATTATTTTTCCAAAGTGCTCTTAGTTTTTCTTTAATTTATCTTCAATGCAGTGTTTTTGTCAGTTAAATACCCTCAGTCTTTCTTTGATTTGTTCCGAAATTGATATTTTTCCAGCTTATATTTGTGGGAGCTCAAGCAGCAATGTGTGTGAGCAGAGATCAACTTTAATTACCTAATCTAATAATTCTATTTTTTAGTTTGACAACTCACCACTTGACTCAGTGCTGGAATGGCACTGCCTTTCCTCTAATAATTGATGCTTGAGTTTCTAGGTAGCGGGCCCTGAAGATTTGCTGGTGGCATTGTCTAGACATAAAAAAGATGGCTGCTGCTACAGCTTCAGGGATCGCGGTCGCTACAAGCATCCCTGCTGCTCAAGCATCAAACAACCTCACCAGCAGTGTGGCCTCTGCTCTGCATGCATGGGGCCTCCTAGATCAACGTGTTATAACAAGTGGACATTTTGATCTTTCATTATTTGGGACATTACGGGACAATGCCTTGCGGGTGTTTTTCTAGAGAACTCAGTGCGTTACTTGATGGAACTTAGGGCAGCTGATTTGTTTAATAAACTTGATTCGCTATGGAACTTGGCTTGTCAGCAGAAGGCTTGCCGCCTTAAAACCGCAGCATCTCCTCACGATTGGACAGCTGTTAGTCAATACACACAGTCGATCCTGAAGGGCTCAATTGGATGGCTGGTAGCCAATGATGGGTAAGATCCCCAGAGGGGGACAACCTAAGACAGGCACAGTCGATCCGGATAAGGTCATCACCCATCCACGGGACAGTCTCATGTGGCCGACATGTCAACCTAAGACAGGAGTCAAGGGCACAGCCTTGATTATCCAATGACGGGTAAGAATGTTGGTTGCACATGGGATGCCCTAGAGCATCCCCTCTTTTAAAAACAAAAGAGGGGAAATGTAAGAGCCCTAATTGAGGATAGCTAAGATGGCGGTTAGCTGAGAGCCATCAAGGTGTTCAAGTATTTTCACCTGATATTCATGCATTTATCTAAGAATCTTTTTATGCCCATGAACACTGTGTGACGCACCTGTAAGCTCGAGCTGTTAGCACTTGTCCTTGTTAAGGCAAAATGTATTTAACCGGGTGAGGTTAGTTAGAGGGGTTGTTGGAGTTGGAGAGGTTGTTGGAGCCGGAGAGAGAAGTTAGAAGAAAGAAGAATAAAAGAACTTTTTCATTTCCAGTCTGCCTCCGAGTTTTCTCCCACAGTATCGTTGCTGCAAGCGGCAATTGCTGCAGGTGGCGAAAGAACATCATGGTAGAAGAGGATGGCAGAAGAAAGCAGCTGAGGATATGGCAAACAGGAAACAGAGAGCTCTACTCACCAAGGACAAAATGTGAACCCCAAAAACATGTACCCAGAGACCTATTTCTTCCAGCCACATCCTACCTGCCTATAGTTACCACCTAGTTAATCCACATCAATGGTTTAATCCACTGATTATATTCAGACTCTCATAACCTAATAATTTCACTTCTGAACATTCTTGCATTGTCTCACACATGAGGTTTTGGGGGACACCAGATATACAACCTATAATAGACTCTTTTTCCCATGACATTATCAAGCACTTAATTATTTTTTTTTCAAATAAAAGAAACACAAATTCTACATTTATGAGGATACTAAGGACTTTAGTATGCTTATCTAAATACTGTATTGTCACATTAATTAATAGATAGCCAACCTATATTGGCTATATTCATTTAGTATACTTAGGCATCCATGATCCCATTTTTTTTTTTTATTTTGGTACTGGGGACTGAACCCAGGAGTGCTTTACCACTGAGATACATCCTCAGATCTTTTTCTTTTTATTTTTTTTGTCTTCAGATAGGATCTCTCTAATTTGCTGAGGGTCCTGTTGAATTGCTGAGGCTGTCCTTGAACTTGCAATCCTCCTGCCTCAGCTTCCAGAGTCACTGGGATTATAGGCATGCACCACCATGCCTAGTTCATGATCCTATCTTTTTTTTTTTTTTTTTTTTTTTTTACCAGTGATTGAACTCAGGAGCACTCAACCACGGAGCCACATCTCCAGCCCTATTTTGTATTTTATTTAGAGAGAAGGTCTCACTGAGTTGCTTAAAGCCTCACTGTTGCTGAGGCTGGCTTTGAACTCGCAATCCTCCTACCTCAGCCTCCTGAGCTGCTGGGATTCCAAGTGGGTGCCACTGCACCCAGCTCATGATACTATCTTAATTCTCAAATCTTCTAGCAACCTTTCTATTTTTGCCTTCCAAAATCAAATCCAAAATAAAAAATGAAATAAAATAAAAATATCATAATAACTCTTTAAATGTTTTCACTAGTGCATTATAATTATACATAATAGTGGAGTTCATTTTGATATATTCATACATGCATATAATATAATTTACTCCATTTTTAATTGCCAATATTTCCCTACATGATAATATATTTTACACTTAAAATTGTCTTGGAGATTTTCCAGAGAAATCTTGGAAATAAAAAGATTTGTTCTTTAGAATTGTTTATTCACCTTATAAGTGATGTAAAAAAAATTAGCTTCATTTTCTGTGTTAGTATTGATGAGTTACATGGGAAAAAGGGAAAAAGGCAAAGTAAAGGAGGTGCTCAGCCTTCCCTAGAATAATTTGAACAGGAATATTATTAATGTAAATACAGAAGCCCTCTCTAGAATAATTTGAACAGGAATATTATTAATGTAAATACAGAAGGTGCTCAGCCTTCCCTAGAATAATTTGAACAGGAATATTATTAATGTAAATACAGAATCCCTCTCTATCTTTGGGTTCTGCAACTGTGATTTGACCAAATGCTGATTGAAAACATTAGAAAAAAATTGTGTCTGTACCAAATACATACAAACATTTTAAAAAATCATTCCATAAACAATCCAGGATAACAACTATTTACCTAGCATCTACATTGTACTACATGTGATAAGTCATCTAGAGATAATTTAAAATATAGGGAAGGGCCAGGTGTGTGGTGGTACATGCCTGTAGTCATAGCTACTTGGGAGGCTGATGCAGGCAGGAGAATCACTTGAGCTTAAGAGTTGGAGCCCAATCTGGACAACATAGCAAGACCCATCTCCAGACAGAAAAAGTATAGGGGAAGGATGTGCATAGGTTACATACAATATAATGCCATTTTATAGAAGGGACTTGAGTATCCTCCAATTTGGGTACTGCAGAAATCCTGGAACCAATCTCCCCTGGATACTGAGGAACAACTATATTTCAAAAGTTCTAGCCGGGTGTGGTGGCGCACACCTGTAATCCCAGCACTTGGAGGCTGAGGCAGGAGGATCGCGAGTTCAAAGCCAGCCTCAGCAATAGCGAGGCACTTAGCAACTCAGTGAGACCCTGTCTCTAATAAAATACAAAAGAAAGGGCTGGGGATGTGGCCCAGTGGTCGAGTGCCCCTGAGTTCAATCCCCGGTACCAAAAAAAAAAAAAAAAAAAAAAAAAAAAAGTTCTAGGTTGGAGCCTGGGGATATACCTCCGCTGGTAGAGTGTTTGCCTTGCATGCACAAGGCCCTGGGTTCAATCCCCAGCACCACAGGAAAAAAGAATGTTCTAGGTTGTATGGGAAGTTCCTAGGGATTTGTCAGTGCCCCTACTACCATTATATATTTTTAATTATCAGGTCCTTTTGGTGCTTTCCCTCATGATATTAGGCAACAAAATTACAGCAACATCAGTCACCATTTCAGTACATTTCTAAAAATATTCGGTCACAATTTTCCTTCTTAAAATTTAAAAAAAATATTTTTTAGTTGTAGATGGACACAATAACTTTACTTTATTTATTTATTTTATGTGGTGCTGAGGATCGAACCCACTGCCTCACACATGATAGGCAAGCACTCTACCACTGAGCCACAACCCCAGCCCTCCTTCTTATTTTATCAGCATTTTTCTACCAGTGATTATTATTTATTTGTTGGTAGTGGGGTATGTGACCCAGGGTCTTGGGCACGCTAGGTATGCACTTATAGCAATGAACTACATTCCCAGCCCCACCAGTGATATTTTTTTTTGTATTAGTGATTGAACTCAGAGGCACTGAACCACTGAGCCATATCCCAGCCCTATTATTTAGAGACAGGGTCTCACTGAGTTGCTTAGCACCTCGGCGTTGCTGAGGCTGGCTTTGAACTCGAGATTCTCCTGCCTCAGCCTCCCAAGCTGTTGGGATTACAGGCCCCACCAGTGATTTTTTAAAAATATTTATTTATTTGCTTTAGTTGTACACAATGCAATGCATTTATGTTTACGTGGTGCTGAGGATCGAACTCGGGCCGCGCACGTGTGAGGCGAGTGCTCTGCCGCTGAGCCACAACCCCAGCCCCCACCAGTGATTTTTAATTGAAGATACACATCAAACATTTCTTTGAAGCTTTATTAAAATACAATTATCCAGAATCTATACTTTTTTGAAAATAGACTAAATCATTATGCTTACATATTTTGTTTTAAAATGTTTTTGCTTTAGTTTTATTATCTTACTTTGCATGTCACAAAAATTTCCCCTGAATTTTTATTATGTTGGTCACACATTCCCTCAATACTGTTCTATTGTGAAAACTGTAACAAGTCATTGGTGAACCACAGGCATTATAAGTTTCTGTCATCTCCACCTAGTTTTTAATGCATGCTGATCCTTCCCTAAGGGCCTGCAATTAGCTACAGGCTATAGATTTTTTTCTTCAACCAAGAAAGACTGTTTCAGAGCCTATGAAACAGGACAAGACCCCAGATAGTTCTGAGAATAGGCTATTGGGCACAAGCTCCTTATCACATGATCACCTTTAACACCAGGTCACTGGTCAGGGTCAGAATTTCCAGAACAGCTTACAAAATCCAGCAGAACAAGAGCTATGTTTGCAAAGTCCTTCCCTCCTCCCCATTCCTGGCTAAATAAACACATGAAAACTCTTGATAGTGAGTTGTGGTATGCTTTTCTAGAAATTCAAGAGACCTAACACATCCATATTAAAGAGCTTTGTCTCTCCAGGGGAGACATCAAACATTTTCTATCTAAAGGCCCTTTTCAGGATAAAGTGCCTCAAGAGGGCTGGGCTCTTGTTCCCACAGTGCCACCCACTTGCCATATGACCTTGACCAAGCTGATCACCAGTCTCTGGGCCTCAGATGATAAAAAGAACCTTGTCCTCTGAACACCATTTATCTATTTTCAATAGAGATCTTTTCTTAGGAAAAGAACATAGTCTGGTAACCATATACCTCAATCAGACCTCTTAAATTATATTATTATTATCACAATGATTATTGACTATTATTATTTGCAGTACTGGTGATTGAACCCAGGGGTGCTCTACCACTGAGCTACATCCTTAGCCCTTTTTATTTTTATCTTGAGACAGGGTCTTGCTAACTTGCCCAGGCTGGCCTCCAACTTGCTATCTTCCTGCCTCAGCCTTCCAAGTCTCTGGGATTTATAGATGTGTGCCACAATGTGCAGCTGAAATAATTTTTCAACTTCATTTTGCAGCTAGGGAAACTGATAGGCCCCTCGCAGTGTAAAATACACTATGAGAGACCAGAACCCAATTCCCCTCCCTCTCCTTTCACTATTTTGTCAACGGGTGTCATGAAAAGTCCCCTCCACAGGTGAGTTGGTGCATTCTTTTCACTCTCATTTCAGAACTCCAATATCTCATAATCACAGTAGTTAACCTGCCCCCTTGTTGCTAATTGGTTTCCTTAATAGCTTTTGCTTTAAAAGAAATTTAGTGACATTTTCATCAGTGTTATTCTAAAGTTCTAAATGTAAAAAGGATGAATCTTTGGTGTTCAGGAAGAGTCAGAAGGAAAAATGATAAAAATGAGGTCTTTTTCACTGCCTTTCATCAGATTTAAAATTATACTCATATGCCAGGCACAGTAGTACACACCTGTAATCCTAGTGACTTGGGAGGCTAAGGCTGGAGGATCACAAGTTTGAGACCAGAATAGGCAACTTATTGAGATCCTGTACAACTTAATGAGACCCTCTCTCAAAATATAAACAAAAAGGGATTGGGGATAAAGCCCAGTGGTGAAGTGTCCCTGGGTTCATTCCCAGTACAAAAAAAAAAAAAAAAAAAAAAAACAAAAAAAAAAAAACTAAAATCATACTCAGAAGAATACAATAAAACAAATGAATTATCACAATCCATTCAAACGGTCATTTGTGGACTGATACTGGTCAATGAACTGTTTGTTACTGGTTGGCATTAACAAGAATGGAAACTGAGAATTGGCATAGAGGAATCTTTACTGCAATCTGGCTTTGTCACAAAATTTAAATGAGTGGGTTCATCTTCTCGAACAGGGTATATATCAGTTCAGTGTTAACTCAAGTGACAAGTCAAATGTGAGCTGAATACTATTAATATGACCAGATGTTAGTTCACAATGAACTGGAACATGAAAACAAGAAAAATTTCTAATGCCAACCCTGTATGAAAGATAGTTGGAAAAGCACTGCAATATACTACTCGTTGAATTAAATAAGATTAAATAAGATTAATCAGTCTGAGGACTATAGACCTAGAATTAATTTATTGTGGGAGTAACAAACTCAAGTACCTATAGTGGACAAACAGTTGCTAAGTGAAATGGGTCAGATATGGGACTATAGGAAGGAGTGAAGACTTTGGCAAATCAAAGGCCCACTCTTGGGGCTGGAGCTGTGGTTCAGTGTAGAGCACTTGCCTAGCATGTGTAAGGCACTGGCTTCAATTCTCAGCACCACATAAAAATAAATAAAATAAAGGTCCATTGACAACTAAAAAAAATTTTTTAAAGGCCCACTCTTATTGGGGCAACAGCTGCTCATTTCTATCTGATTATAAACAAGCATATGTTCATTTCGATTTTAAGAGAGGCCAGGAATCAAAGACTTTCATGTAAAATTTTCTCTTTTTTTTTTTTTTGGTATCAGGGATTAAACCCAGAGGCACTTAACCACTGAGCCACATTCTAAGCCCTCTTACTTTACTTTTATTTTTATTATTTTATTTTATTTTGGTATCAGGGATTGAACCCAGGGGTGCTTAACCACTGAGCCACATCACCAGCTGTTTTTAATTTTTTTTTTGAGACAGGGTTTCACTAAGTTGCATAGGGCCTCACTAAATTGCTGAGGCTGGATTTATAATCCTCCCGCCTCAGATTCCCAAGCTGCTGGGATTACAGACGTGCACCCCCATGTCTGGCAAAAGTCCTTAATTTTTTAATGTTAGCAGTGTTTTAATTTTCTTTTAAGTTGTCTGTGTAAATCTAGTAACCTATTTGCAGATATAAGCTGCCACTTTGTAATGTGCACTTTAAGAAGGAATGTATTACAGGTGAGTAAAAGGACCCATTTATCTTGAATCCTATTTTGGCTGCAACAGTCCCTTTCTAAAGAGGCAGACCATCTCCTGTGGGATCTGCCACATTCAGGAATCAGGGACCAAGGGACTTCAAAACACCTCTGCTCCCAAAGAATGATCTGGGTGAGAAGCCAGCCTACATCCTAGGCCTTAAGTTCATGCCAATACCAAGCCAGTGCTACCTTCCAAGTTCCCCCCAAACTAGATTCTTGGGCTCCTCTATGCTCAGAGGTGACGTTTTTTCTTTTAGAAGCCCCAGGTTTATTCAAGCAATTATTTAAGATCTATCTTGTCCTAGGGGTTGTGAAGTTACAAAAAAAAAAAAAAAAAAAAAAAACTTAATTCTGACATTGAGAACTTCAGTGTAGAAGATATCATCCACATGTTGCTGCAAATATCCCAAATGAACTAATTACCACCAAGTTTTTGTCCCCAGGACTGTATTTCAGAATGCCTCCTTGGTAACAGAAATGAGAACCTATCTTACAAGGTCCTAAAACACTAGTGATGTTTTCTGCTGTGTTGATCCATGCCAGACCCTGGCAGACCCTGACAATGATGTGACCACAGACCAGTTTAGCAGCCTTCTCCTTCTCTCTCAGATTTCAGTGTTCCCTCTCCCAAAACGTCATTGGTCACCAATGGACCCAAGCTACAGGGAACCTTTCCACATGTTCCCCCACTCATCTTTCAAAAAGGCACAAAAGGCCTAAACTTGGATGGGTTCATGCCTGCCCAAGGGCAGCAGTTCTCACTGAACCCCCTTTTCTTCTCAAGCATAGGTTTCCTTGCACACATGGAAAGGGCATTTGGCATGGGCCGGGCGTGGTGGCGCACGCCTGTAATCCCAGCACTTTGGGAGGCAGAGGCAGGAGGATCACAAGTTCAAAGCCAGCCTCAGCAATGGCGAGGCACTTAGCAACTCAGTGAGACCCTGTCTCTAAATAAAATACAAAAAAGGTCTGGGGATGTGACCCAGTGGTCGAGTGCCCCTGAGTTCAATCCCCAGTACCACAAAAAAAAAAAAAAAAAAGAAAGGGCATTTGGCAGGGTGCTGTATTAGGATGATGCCATGCTGGTCAGAGTCCCCATGTTTCCTGTGAACCCCACAAACACAACTGAGTACAATACATAAAGGGACATTAGTGTCCCTGCTGATCTTCCAGGCCCCTTGACTGCAGAGGGCTTGTCAGCAAGGGCTCATTCAGGTTCAACCTCCAAACTCCACCCTAAAACACCATACAGAGTCTGAAAGAGCTAGGTCCCTTACAAGAGTCACAGTGACCACTGGTGTCAACTATTGTGTAGACTGTAAGGTGATCACTTGGCCACATTAAACTGTTCATATGACATGGTTAATCCACCCACTATGGCTTCTCCTGACCTGAATGAATTCCTCTGCAATGCTGTCCTGAGAAATACCTAAGGAGCTATGTTTTGGGATATAATAAGGAGCCAAAGCCATAAGCCAAATAAACAGCTTCTAAGCATCAGAGAGGTATTTAACTAACACATCAAGATCTGAGTACCTCCCTGACATTGCCGGTCTTAGAGGCACTCATTCTCCATGAAAAGACACAGGACTAGGAGAAACCCAGGCCCTGGACACTGAGATGTTTCACTGCAGGGAAGAGAGAGTGGATGATATTCCTACCATGTGATCAGCTGAAGAGGACCCTCCACCTGCAGTCGCTGGGGAGAGGCCTGCTTTCTTAAATGAGCAGGGGAGGAAGAGATGAACTTGGCCAAGGAGTGCTTCATGGCTCTACATGGAATCATAGCCTTGTAAGGTGGATGTCTTGACAATGAGGTTTCTTAAGTGTGAGGACCTGTGGGCATTATGTGGCAAGAAAGGTTTCTTGGGTTTCTACAGGCACAGCTTCCAAAGAGCTCTAAGCACAACCCTGACACTATTTCCTTAATCTTCAGGGTGCTCCTGGCAAAGGCCAACCCAGGTCCTTCTGCTTCCACAGAGGCAGAGAGGGTGAGTCAGCACCATGCAGAAGGAGCAGAGAGGAAACTAGAGCATGGCCTGCCTGGCATGTCCGTTTCCTCCCTTCTCCTTCCCCTGCATGGCACTCTCCTGTTTCTCCCCAAGGGACAGCAGGGGGTGGTTGTCACAGCCAGTGGCCCTGTCATCCAGGAACCACCTAAGCACCAGGTCCAGCTGCTTCTTGGGGAAGCACATGTATTTGGCCTCCACTGGTTCTATGTTGCTCTGTGAAATACACAATCATTGACAGGTTAGTTCTTTCTTGTGAGAATTAGATTGATGATATTTACATGGAATATATTAATAAGTATGTTTTGATTTAAATCAAATCTTTTTAAAACATGTTTCATTAAAAAAATCTGAATCTGAAAGAAAAAAAAATACACAAACCTGCTCCTTCTACAGAGTACTCCAACACTACAAACAGGGATCCAAGACTACAACTGCTCATGTTAGGAACCTGGGAACCACTCAGCATCTCCTCTGCCTCACCTTCATATCTAACTAAATATCATGGTCATTCCACTTCCACATTCTTAATATTGCTCCAATAATTCAGTCTGACTATTCCACTCCAAGCCATTACAACTGTCACCTTGGCAACCGTAGCAGCCCACTTACTGGCCTCCCTGTTTCTCCTTTCACTACCTTCCCATCCATTTTCCAGAGTAATCAGTTTCTAAAAGTAACTCTGATCATGACACTGTATTGCTGAATGCTTGTCAGTGCCCTCCCATTGCCTCTGGGACAAAGCTTGAAATCCTGGGATGCTCTTTCCTGCTTTTTTCTCACCTGCCTTCTCCACTTTATGTACTAGCTTTCAATATAAATCTATGTTCTGGAAATGTTTGTCTCATCTTCCAGGCATGGTTAGACTCCCCCAATCTCCCCTCACACTTCATAGGATTTATGTGCAATAAAATGAATACATGATTCATTGGTTCATGTCTATTTATCCTATTCTAAGATGATAAGGCCTGCCCACCTTATTCACCACTTTATCCTCAGAGACCAGCACAGGGTCCGAAATGCAGAACATACTCAATAAAACCTCTCTGCATCCATTAATGAAATCGCATAAATCTAAGTTCAAATCCTGGCTCCTCTGCTGGACCATGAATATAATTTCTCTCTTTAGTAAGATGAATAAAATATTATCCACCTCACAGGGACATGGAAAATGAAATGCTATGATGTTCATCACACTTCCCGGCACAAAGCAAGTCATTATGAAGATCAGCATTACCACCTAAAATGGGAAAGAGAAAGGCATGGTGAGGTCTAGGCAGGCCAAATGGCAGGCTGCAGGGACCTTCCCAGAGCACAACAACCTTGTTCTGCTCACCTGGGCTTCAGCCCAACACATTTTCCAAGGTTCAGTGACTTCACCAAGCCTCTGGTAAGAACTGACTAAACTCACAGTGTCTCCGGATAGCCAAACTCACCCTAAACTGAAGCTCATAAATATGGTGTGCATTATTTGTTCACACTGAAAAAGAAAACTTTCCATTTATATGAAATATACACAACAGGCAAATCCACAGAGAAAGAAAGTAGATTAGTGGTTGCCAAAGTCTAGGGGCACAAAAAATGAGGAGTGACTATTAATGGTAGGAATTTCTTTTTGGCATAATGAAAATGTTCTATAAATAGATAGTGGTGATGATGGTACAACAACACTGTGACTATACTAAAGTTACTGAATCATACACGTAAAAATAGTCTAATTTAAAATTTTATGCTATATAAATTATATTACAATATGAAAAAGACAACTCTGGTTCTCTTTCATGCCAAACCTTTCCAAGGCCAAATTCATCAGTGTTTGCTCAGGAGCACAGAATCAGAGAGTAGAGGGTAATAGAATTTGAATCCTGAATGGAGTCAGGTTCTGATGGACTCCAGGTATCTCTCCTGTCAAGAGGACAGACATTTCTATTGGTCTAGAAAACATTTAGATGGCATGGCAGATACTGTTATCTGCCTATTCAATATTCATCCCTCCTATTGTCTTTTAAGAAAACCAGTTTTGTTCTAAGTGAGAACCAACCCCAGCACATTATGAGTAATCTAATCCAATATCCCCAAAATTCACTGATAATAGGATCACTTGGATTCACTGTTAAAAAAACAAAAGAAAAAATGAAAAGACATACTCTGGGCCCCCATCCGGCATCCCATACCCAACAAGTCAGTTTCCAGAGATGAGTCCTGGTAATCTGTATATTTAACAAGGCTTCAAGTAATTCTAATCATCCTTAGGGAATTATGAGAAATACTGGTTTTAGTCAGCTTTTTTTTAATATTTAGTTTTTAGTTGTATTTGGACACAATACCTTTATTTACTTTATTTATTTTTATGTAGTACTGAGGATCGAACCCAGGGCTAGCATGTGCTAGGAGAGTGAGCGCTCTACCACTGAGCCACAACCCCAACCCCTAGTCAGCTTTTTGTAACTGTGACCAAAATACCTGACAAGAAGAGCTCAGAGGAAGAAAAGTTTGTTTTCAGTTCATGGTTTCAGAGGTTCAGTTCATTGTCAGCTGACTCCTCTGCTCTGAGCCTGAGCTAAGTCATGGCTGAAGGGTCTGGATGGTGGAAAGTTGCTTAGTTCAAGGTAGCAGGAAGCAGAGAGAGACAACAAGGAGCCAGAGACAAAATATAATCCCCAAGGGCACCCTCCCAGTGACCTAATTCCTGAAGCCACACCCCCTCATAGTTACCACCCAGTAATACATTCAAATTATTAATCTATCAAATGGATTAATCTATCAATTAAGTTATAGCTCTTATAATCTAATCATCTCGCCTCTGAACCCTCCTGCTTTGCCATGTGAACTTTTTGGGAGACATCTCATATCCAAACTTCAACAGACTGGTTTAAAACATTGGTGGTTGCCAGGTGTGGTGGTGCATGCCTGTAATCCAAGCACTTGGGAGGCTGAGGCAAGAGGATCGCGAGTTCAAAGCCAGCCTCAGCAATCATGAGGCACTTAGCAACTCAGTGAGACCCTTTCTCTAATAAAATACAAAAAAAAGGGGGCTGGGGATGTGACCCAGTGGTCAAGTGCCCCTGAATTCAATCCCTGGTACAAAAAAAAAAATTGGTGGCCATCATTCTTATGCCTGATTTTCCAAGCATCTCTCGCAATCAGGTGACCATGTGATATCACTTCTGGTCAATGATACCTAAAGTAAAATCTATGAGGGAGATTTCTGGGAAAGTTATACTTAGTACTAAAAGGAGAAAGTCATCTGCTCCTCCCTCCTCAGCCCTTCTTCCTACCTTGAATGCAGCTATGATGGTTGCAGACATAGTAACAACCCAAGACAAAGGCCAATGGATCTTCAGGGACATCAACTTCTCCACTGCTGAAATAATGCCAGCAATCACCCACCTCCAATTTCTTGTTACATGAGCCAAATCAACACTGGGTTGCTTAACCTGTCATCCGATGTTTGTCTCATGCACCAAATGTATTCGTAAACATGATAGACAGTTCCAACATTTGCATGTGACACATCCTAGACCACATTCCATTTATTAGGGCCTTGCCCCTTCTGGGTAAGGGATTCCTTCCTCAGATACATTAAGGCAGTGATTTGGGTTGCAAAAATGGCAGCCATTTGTCTTTTTTTTTTTTTTTTTTTTTTTTTTTTTTTGGTATCAGTGATTGAACTCAGGGGCACTCGACCACTGGGTCACATCCCCAGCCTTTTTTTTGTATTTTATTAGAGACAGGGTCTCACTGAGTTGCTAAGTGCCTCGCCATTGCTGAGGCTGGCTTTGAACTTGTGATCCTCCTGCCTCAGCCTCCCAAGTGCTGGGATTACAGGTGTGCACCACTGCACCCCATTCCCATTTGTCTATTTAACAGGCTCATGCCCACTTCCTCTTTCCAGGTCTAACTGATTTATCATTTGACTCTCAGAGAACTTATATTTTTCCAACTTCTTGGGATATCTCACAGATATCCCTTGTGATACTGACAAGGGATATTTAGAAGATAGATTTTATTTCCCTGCACATAATTCTGTCTGAAAAACTACAAGGCTTGGCAAACTTTTCTATAAGGAGCTAGACAATAAATATTTCAGGCTTTGTGGACCATATGTTCCTGTTGTAACTATTCATCTCTGTCACTGTAGCCCCAAAACAGCCAGCGACAGTATACATATGAAAAAGCATAGCTGTGCTCCATCTAAAATTTTATTTACAAAAACAGGCAGTGCCCTGATTAGGCCCATAAGGCAGTCTTCACTATCAAAAACTTGAGAAAAAATAAAAATCTTGAGAAAAAATGGATCTGTTTATAAAAATCAAATAGGTTATCACTACATCTGATTTTTCACTGTGTCCATGCCCAGTGGAAAAGCAATAAACTGGGAAAGGGATATACTGTACTCAGAAAACATACCTTAGTCATGACCCATTTCAGTTATAAGTCCTTAGAGATTAAAGATGCTGCTATACTTATTCAGTACCTAATGTCTACCAGAGGTTGTGGTTCAAGACCTCTACTTAAGATCCTGACTCATATCTTAAGAGTCACAGTCAGGTAGCTTGTGATAAGGAAGACCCCTCTAACATGTAAGTACCATATGACACCACCATGAATTAAGACATATACCATCCCATTTAAAATACAAGCAAAAAGAGGATAAAATTGAATGGAGTGAAACAAATAAGAGTTTTTCTTTTAAAAAATTCTGATTTCAACATTTTCTTAAATGTACATTTTTTTCAACTAAAAGCTTTAAAACCATTTTGCATATCTGTAGTAAAACTTAACAGAGTACCCATTTTTCATTTATACATAATATTAATACATAGGGGAGTTATTTGCTCTCTCATTTTAAGGTTTTTCATTTGTGTCCAATATAAAAATTGGTGCAACCACTATGGAAAGCAGTATGGACCTTCCTCAGAAAACTGGGAATGGAACCACCGTTTGATCCAGCTATTCCACTCCTTGGTTTATACCCAAAGGACTTAAAATCAGCATACTACAGTAATGCAGCCACATCAATGCAGCCACTCAATTCACAGTGTCCCTCAATAGATGAATGGATAAAGAAAATGTGGTATATATACTCAATGAAATATTACTCAGCTTTCAAAAAGAGTGAAATTATGGCATTTGCCAGTAAATGGTTGGAGTTGGAGACTATCATGCTAAGCAAAATAAGCCAATCCCACAAAACCAAAGGCCAAATGTTTTCTCTAATATATGGATGCTAAGTCTCAATAAGGTGGGGGGCACTAGGGAAAAATAGCATTACCTTAGATTAGGTAGCGGGAAGGGAAGAGAAGGGAAGGAGGGGATGTGGGGATGGGAAAGATAGTGGAATGAAACAGACATTGTTGCTGTATGTATATGTGTGACTACATGACCAATATGATTCTGCAAAATGTACATTTAGAAAAATGAGAAATTATATCCCATCTATGTATGATATATCACAGTGCATAAATGTATTCTACTGTCATGTAAAACTCATTAAAACAAATAAAAAAATTTTGGGAAACCTGAATTAGCCAAAAATCTGCTCTCAATTTGATGATGTGAGAATAGCCCAAAGGTTAGAAAATTGTGTTCACTTAAAAGCAAAACCTTCTAATATACCTATCAGAACTTCGAGAAGACAGGATAGTGGCCTTGATTCCACCATGCACTATAAAGCTATCACAATCAACCATCTCAGCTAATTTAGAGCTATCATTGAAAAATAGAGATGAAATACCAAGAGGACCAGCCTCTGTCTTTTCTAAAGGCAAACTGTCATTTCTAAAAATGGTCACAGAGGTATTTTTGGTCTCCCATGATCTTCCACTCCCCAACAAAGTGTTTACTTCCTTCCCCTTTCCTTAAAACAGAGGAGGACTTTGTGACTGCTTCAACAGAGAAGGCTTCACAATTGATATTCCATGTCTCCCAAAGCTGGATCACAGAGGGTCATATGGCTTCCATCTGGCCCGAGCCTTCTCTCACTATGAGGAAACTAACCCTTGGAAGCAGCCACCATGCTGTGAGGAAGCCCAACTTCAACTACATAGTTAAATCAAATGGAGGTGATCTGAGATCCCCAACAACAGCCAGCATTAAGACATATGAAGCTGGGCACAGTGGCACATGCCTGTAATCCCAGCTACTCAAGAGACTGAGGCAGGAGAATCACAAGTCCAAGGTCAGCCTCAGCAACTTAGTGAGAGTCTGTCTCATAACAAAAAATAAAAAAGACTTGGATGTAGCTTAATAGTAGAACACTCCTGAGTTAAATCCTCAGTACAAAACAAAACAAAAAACAGGTGAGCATGTGACATGTGAATGAATGAGACTTCAATGGATTCTAGTCCCCCATCTTTGAATCACTCAGCTGACCCACAATTGGAACATAGATGAGCTTTCTTCCCCTTTGAGCCCTGTCCAAATTGCAGATTCCTAAGCAGATTCAATGTTATCATTTTAATTCACTAAATTTTAAGCTTAGTAAGTAGAACACAGACTCAGGATTGACTTTCACTTAAAACAAAATAAACATCTCCCATATGAGCCCCAAGTGCAAGGAGAAATAAAAAATATACGTACTTCTTCCAACAGTGATGGTCTGCTCCAAGATGCTTATATACAGCTGCAGAGTCAGTTGGGGGGCAGAGCCCAGAAAAGCCTGGATCACTGAAGCCCGGCTGAATGCAGAACGGTGGGTAAATAGCTTGCCTTCTGCCTGGCCCACCTCCTTCTCTATCTCCTCTGAGAAGCCATTTTTTGGCATCTGCCGCTTCTTAGTGATGCTGACATAAGGTTCTTCACTGTGGCCTGACTGACAGTATATGCAGAAGACTTCAAAACACCTGGAAACAAATCAGCAAGTCAAAATCATTACAGATGGGCAGAATTCTCTTTTCTTAGTCATCCTGCTTCCATTTGTTCTGATTCTCAAAGCCTTGACTTGGCTATTTTGGACTATAGTCATCCCTCTAAGTTATCCCCTCCAAGGACCAGTTCTAAGTACTTGGTCCTCTTCAGGCCCTCCTGCAGACCAATGGGAATTGAGTAAGAACCAAATTGAGGGGTGACACCAAAGGCCACAGAGGAAAGGAAACTTATTAGTTGGCAAGTGGATTAGAATGGCAAGTGGATCAGGCTCAAGTCACAGAAAAATGTTCAGTTTTCCCTACAGACACATTAGCTGTGCAGCCTCAGGCAAATAACTTATCCTCTGAGTGTTTTCCCCTCAATTATAAAGCAGAAAAGATAGCTATTTTGCTGTGGAAGATGGCAATAACACACACACACACACACACACACACACACACACACACACACTCCAAATATAATAGATTCCCCAAACCACTCTATTTAAAACAGAAAGTATACACACACTCCAAATATAATAGATTCCCCAAACCACTCTATTTAAAGCAGAAAGTATAATTGGGCCATTGCCCAGCTCAGGGAAGCTTGCCATCTAGCATTTCACTGGAAGACCACAATATGTTACCTATCTCTTTGTCTTCATTAGCCCTTACATGGCAGGGCTAAAGCCAATCATACCCAGTGGCTTGCCAGATATGTCCTTCTTATGGATTTCCAAGCCTGCTCTGGGGACAAAGCCTTAACCAATGACATTTCCAGAATGAAAATATCTGGCTTTTAAATTTTGATTTCCTCTTTAGGTAATGATATGGATGCTGAAAAGGGGAAGAGTACTGATACCTGTGATTTAAGTATACACACACACACACACACACACACACACACACAGAGATTGAGAGATGGAGAGGGATGGCTAAAAGTGTGAAACAAAATGTTAATTGTGAAATCTAGGTGGTGGGTACTTGAGTGTTCACAGGAGAAATCAAGTTTTCTTCTGTATGTTTGAAATTGTCCATAATAAAAGGCAGGGAAAATGGGTTATCCCTAGAAATAGGAAAAAATGTTCATGGCCTTAGGGTTAAAAATTGTTGAAGGCCTTTTTTTTCTCTTGAAACATGTACTTTCATAACAACCTTATAATGCTGCTAGAAGATTTTATAGCTTCATCTACTTTATTGAATGTTGTTAACTTTATACTCTCACCCTGAGGCAACTATGGCAATGAGAATACATTTATAATTTGAAATAATAAAATAAAGGCATTGATGCAAGGGAGGAAATGCAGGAACTTTTCTGATGAGTACAAAGTGAACATATTTTGTGATTATTACCTTTGTTCATTTGTTTCTGGGAGAAAGAAGGAGTGTAGTACTGTGGGTAGGGGGGAGAGGTTTGTCCAGTACATTTTGTGCAGTGGGTTCAACGTTACTGCAATATATTACATGAAAACATACAAAATAGCATGTGTCAGTTTGTTCAGCTGAAAATAATTATAACTAAGTTCAGGTCATGAGTTTGAGCCCAGCTGGTCCCAAACACAAATGTGTGACTGGGGACTGAATGAGGCCTAGCCACTTGAGCCACTTCACACTGCTGGGCCATTGACAACAATATAGACTGGAAGATAGAATAAACCAATAGACATTTTTGTCCTTCAAATATATTAAGAACAAAGATGCACTTTACTAAGTGCTACAGGGAATGCAAAAATACCTGGATGTACCCCTGTCTCATTCAGAGGTGCTCATTATCTAAATGGGGCAATGGGATATTGAATACGGATAATAAGTAATGAAAATTACTAATATTTGTACATAACTTTTAGCTTATAAAATATTTTCTTATATATTATCTCACTTAGAAACCCTACTACAATAATTTGAATCATAACATTATTTGTAATAGCAAAATTGCTATACTCTCAATGTCTTCAAAATGAAAGACTAATTAAATAAATCACAATATATCCATTCAATGAAATATTATATAGTGCTTACAACTGGTGGTTTAGGGGCTGGGGTTGTGGCTCAGCGGTAGAGCACTCACCTAGCATGTGCAAGGCCCTGTGTTTGATCCTCAGCATCACATAAAAAATAAATAAATAAAATAAAGGTATTGTGTCCAACTACAACTAAAAAAATTAATCTCTTTCAAAAATATTTTTTAGTTGTAGATGGACACAATACCTTTACTTTATTCATTTAAGTTTATGTGGTGCTGAGGATCAAACCCAGTGCCTCATATGTGCAAGGCAAGTGCTCTGCCACTGACCCACAATCCCAGCCCCTAAAAAATAAATCTTTAAAAAAAATAGTGAAATACATCTACTGACATTTTTAAAAAATGCTGGGATGGGGATATAGCTCATTGGTAGAACACCTGCTTAGCATGCTCAAGGCCCTGGGTTTCATCCCTAGCACCAAAAATAAGTAAATAAACAAGTAAAAATTTCAAAATATTTAGTAAATAAAAGAAACAAATTACAACAGAATATATAGAGAAAATTACATTTTTAAAAAGAAAATTATACACATATATAAATACATACAAATTACACACACACACACACACACACACACAGTGGTATGCTTGAGCTGCTTCATACTGACTCAAAACCACTTACTGTTAAATAGGAATTTTGTAGGCCAGTTGTTAAACAACTAGTAGTGTGATCACACTTGATGGGGATAAATGCATTGTGGAAATCAGCAAACACTGAAAATCAGGGCTTGTTTATCCTGAGAGTTTACAAGCATTCACCATGAAAATATTAGTAAGGACTTATAACAAAAACATTAAGAATTATTCTCTTCAGAGGTTTTATTTACTGTGCATTTACTGTGCATATCTGTTTTCTGCTTTTCTATCATTTCAACAACAAATATGCTTTACTTACATAATAAAATCAAGTTTAGAGGGTTTTTTTGTTTGTTTGTTTGTTTGTTTTGGTGGTGCTGGGGATTGAACCCAGGGCATTGTGCCTGCAAGGCAAGCACTCTACCAACTGAGCTGTATCCCCAGCACAAGTTTAGAGTTTTTAAAAACCAAACCAAACAAGCAATACATGCTGGGAGCCGAATGAATGAATGAACTGAGGGTTCAGTTAGGAGGAGACTGCAAATCTCTTAAGGCTGAGGAAGGGGCTGTGTGAAATGGGAAGCATTTACAGAATTGTGGACAAAATAAAACTTCATTGATCAATCATTGGAAATGAAAGAAGGTACCAGAATGAAATAATGACACAGGTGACTCTAAAGCTGAGGTAGACTTTCTCACAATCCACTGCTTTTCCCAGGTAATACATTGTCTTAGCACACTTTTATGCAATCTAGTTGTTTAATAAATCTGTTAACGGCCCCAAGATCTTTTGCCACTACTGGGTAAGAAAACTAACAGAAACAAACTACTACTGTATTCTTGGAATTCCACAAGACTTATCTACTTACTCCAAATCTGTTTTGGTAGTTTGTTTTGCTTAAGAGGTGTCTAAATAAAGCCCCAAATTAGATACTTTCAACAAAATTATTCAATGTTATGACTGCTGCTCAGGTGGAATGCCTGTTCAGCATGTTGGAGTTGAGGCCCTGGGTTTTATCCCCAGCACACACACACACAAACTTTTTTTTAATCATTCAAGGTAGTTTTCCAGTATCATGTAGATCAGAGGTCAGGAAATTTTTCTGTAAAGTATTTGCAGAGAATAAATACTTTCTACTTTATAGGCCATGGTCCCTGTTACAACTACTCAGCTCTTGCCTCTGAAATTCTAAAACAGCTATAGACAATCTATAAATGAATGACCATGGTTGTGTTCCAATAAAACCTTATTTACAAAAACAGGTAGTTGAGGGAATCTGGCTAATGGGGCACAGTTTGCCAACCACTGATGTAGAGATAATCAGTAGTTGGGTCCATTTTTTTTTAACTTTATCCCATTAGCAAGCACCATATATCCCATTTTTAAGCATAAAACTAGGAGTTTATTTCTTAGCTGAAACCATTCATGTTGGTGCCAGCACAAATAACTTGTGGAACCAGGGACCCTAATAAAAATACATTTTCCAAAGCAGTACTATGATTTCCTATAAGCCACATTATCTTCATATGACACACATGCTCTGAGAGGCTACACAAGAACCAAACTGCTTAAATAAAAAACGTTATGAGACCTTTGAAGAACCACTTCCTTAATCTCTTTGAACCTCAATTCCAGGACTGTAAAAATAAGATAATGACAGTTAGTTCACAGGGTTTTGCAGTGGCTGGAATGAAACACTGTAAGTAAAAGCAATTTGCCAATGAAACAAATATTCTTTAAATGTAGACTGTTATTTTAAATTCTCTCAAAAGTTTACTATAGAGGGAAAGACTACAGTGAATCATTTTGCAATGTTCTCTAAAGATTTTTGGAATTTCTTAGCCTTTATTTTACAAGCCCAGATTTGTAATGTACCATTTTTCCTCATTATGCTAATAAATAAAAATATGGGGAATTCTTTGAAGTTGTAATTCATTTACATTTACCCCTCTCAATTAATTTATGAAAATTAACTGTAAAAGAGTGATCAAGGGTTGGGGATATAGCTCAGTTGGTAGAGTGCTTGCCTCGCATGCACAAGGCCCTGGGTTCAATCCCAGCACCACCAAAAAAAAAAAAAAAAAAGCCAAAAAAATTATCAATAGAAAGGTGGTCATTCTACTGAATGGTTGGTTGGTTGGTTGGCTTTTCTGGTAAGAGATGTTTCCCCCTCCCTCTCCTCCCTCTCTTTTTCCAAAGTAACTATTATAATTCACAGTAAGATTTTCCTTAAAATTGAGAAAAAAATAAATTCAGTGGATTATCTAAAGTTCATATTCAAATCTAGCCTTAATGTAGAAACAACCATATAAATGCTGCTACAGATTTACATATAATACTAAAATGCAAGATATATATAAGTAGAGTGGAGTTAACAGTATTTAGTCCATAATCATTAGTATAATATATTATGGGGGGATGATTTATTTGGGGGTGGTGGTGCTGGGGATGGAACCCAGGCTTCCTGCATGCTAGCTAGGCAAGCACAGTACCACTAAGCTACACCCTAGCAATACTCCCGTATTGCAGTTTAACTGGGCTATCATCCTCTGTGAAATCAAAAACAGTATCTATCTAAGAAGAATGAGTCTGACCTATCCAAAGTTAAATAGAGTTGAACTGTCCCAAAACAATTTAAAAGTATGAATAAATCCAATGATAAGGGAGGAGAGGGAGAAACACCATATCTCTCTTTTGTTTTCATCTGGAAGCCAAAAGACTTGGAACCACATTTTGTGTATCTCAGCTCTAAGATCATGGGTCCAGTATCTCCTTGAAATGAATCTGCTGCATTAGAATGAGAGACTCCTTGGCAGTGGAAGAAGGTTACCTGTTGTTTTGTTTTTACCTTTTATTTTGTTCCATTCAGAATTTTCTGGAAATAAGTTTTCTTTTATAATGTTGAAGCACCAAACGTTTCCTTTCCTTAATAAAATTATTTTTATTGTAAAAAATGAAATATACAGAAAAGTACATAGTAAAGGAGAAATTATACACTATCCTGTTTTTCTAAATACTAAAATCACACTCCACCTTCCAGAAATTACTGCTCTTAACATTTTAGGGTATTTCCTTCAGCTCAGGTTTATACTTGTCATCTTGTTTTTATACTAAATGTTATGTCATAAGCTTTGTTTTGGGTTACTCTTAGTGTTTAGAAACATTTTAAATGACAGCAATGATAGGTATTCTCATTTACTTATATGGCTATTTAGGTTGTCTTAGTTTTAAAAATTTGTCAAAAATGATCAAAATTTTTCTTAGGCAGAACTACTAATAATATGTACTACACACTCTGCTTTCTTTCACAGAGTACAGTAAACATAAATAATCTGATTCCATTTTTTAAATTTTAATTTCTTTTAGTCATAAAAATTTCCAAGAAGCTAACCATTCTTTTAGATATGTAAGAAGTAATTAGAAATTAATGGCCATTTGTTTAGTTGGAGAAACATAAAAATATAAAATGTAGTCTCCTAGGAATAGGTGCCAGTACGTTTTGTTTAGTTTTTTTTTTTTTTTTTTTTTATTCGAAGTTGCTGTATATAATAGTAGAATGCATTACGATTCCATTTTTTAAAGAAGCCTTTGGAACGTGGTCTGTGATCTCATTTTCCTCATCTATAAAGTGGGGACAAAGGCTGAGCTACGCTCAGTGGTAGAGTGCTGGCTTCTCATGCACAAGGCCCTGGGTCCCATCCTCACCACCTAAATAAATAAATAAAATCATGGGGGCAATTACAGCTACCTCATAGTGAGGAGTCAATGAACATGCTGAACCACCTAACAGAAGAAGCTTTTGAGAAATGACAGTTCTCCCATGTCAAGCCACTGAACTGAGTTTCTCTTCACTGATGAAGTTAAGAAATGATGAGTGCCTTGCCCAAAGTCAAATCACATTTATTTTACTCAGTAGGAATATTATTGGGACCACAGGGCTTGCTTGTCTAGGACTTTCTCTTCACTAAACAGCTCCAGGTGACAGGACTTTGTGAACTTTCTTTCCCTCACCCTTTCTTTCCCCCTGATTCTTGCTCAGCTGTCATGACAACAGTAGCAACTTCTCACTTCTGCCAGCATACAAGCTTCTCTTCCTTTCTAGGATTCCAGAGCTTCTGGAGGCAGGGAAACTTGTTCACCAAGTTTGCTATGACTATGTGTAAACCAGTGTCAGCTGGAATGTCTGTTTTTAATATGAGGTGCAAATGTTTTCTAACAGGGCTTTGTAAACTCTATCCTGCTACTCAACTGTGTGTTATGTGGGGTGTGTGTGTGTGTGTGTGTGTGTGTGTGTGGGTGGTGTGTGTGTGGGGGGAGAAAGAGACAGTTTGATTTCCTGGTAGGAAATGTTCTTGGTTAGCTGAACTTTGTGGTCCCTGAGGTATGTCTCTGATTTTTCTCTCTCCAAATTCCTCTGTCACCTATATTTCAAATTCAGTATTACAAATTTATTTTGAATCCAGATAGAAACCCCTTTATTTTGCTTTTCCTATGGATGAAAGATAGAAAGACAACACATTTTAAACTCCCTTCAAAGGCCTTAAATAAAGGCAAAGTCTGTTTCATTCCCATAGATTTATTTCTATTTGCCTGTGGTCATAAAAAACTATTTCCAGAAATGTCACTGACAGTTCTTTTTAACACACAGCAAGTTGTTGTCTTCATGGCCCATTGTGTACTAGCTTTCACGACTATGTTTATAATTTAGGCAGGGCTGGAAGACATTTCTACGACTCCATGTTTCCACACTCCATAATAATCATCATACCACCAAGACAAAAGACGGGTATGTGGATTTCTAGACTTCTGTACGCCAATTAAATACACTAATACTTGCGAAGCACTTAGAACAGTGCCTGGCACACAGTAAGCTCCACGTGTCTGATAAATCAAATAAAACCTGCTTTAAAAGCAGCTTAGAACCCGCTTCCAAAGATCGGTGACCATACAAGCCAATTTTGCTGGCGCCCACTGGACCGCAGAGAAAGCCAAATTATTTTATGAGAATGAACCACATGAAGCTGCCATTTTTGTCGGTCAAATTCAGGTGAATATTGACAAGTTCACATGATGGTACCTGACAGGAATGGGGGGCGCCTCAGCTTTAGTGTCCTTATACTAGGATCCTGCCACATTCTGGTGACTGGAATCGTGAGACTGGAGGGGAGGGCGGGTCGGCCTCAGGCCGAGCCACCTGTCCCTACCGGAAGGCCGCCCCCCTCGCTCGGGCTGGTGGGGGGAGCCGGCCGGGGGCTGCGGCCTAGGCTGGCTCCCGGCTTCCGCACGCACCTGAACAGGGGCCCGAGTTGAAGCAAGTGCAGCAGCAGCACGAGCGGGCGATCGCGGCTGAGGTCGCGGTGCACGAAGAGGAGGGTGAGCTGCACTACCGCGCAGGGCATCAGAGAGAAAAACAGTGTCAGCGCCTGCCACATGCGGTCCCCGCCCGACCTGTAGGTGCTGCTCAGGCTGAGCGCCGCCGTCGTCTCGGCTACGAACAGAAACACGGACGCCAGCACGGAGGCCGGGAATTTCATCTCCGCGCTTCAGTGAGGCGGACCGGGGACAGACGCTGTGACAGTTGCAGTGGCGGCAGTGGCGGCGGCGGCGGCGGCGGCGGCGGCGGCGATGGCGGTTATCCTAGGGACTCCTGGCATGCCCAGTCCCGACCAACTCCCGCGCTGTGCGCAGCCCGCCGAGGGCACGCGGGCCCGGCCGACCGGCCCAGGCGTTGGAGCTGGGCCTGGGGGTAACCAGACCGGCTGGGGTGGGGCGGGCGGCGCGGCCCCTAAGGGACACGCCCACGCGCACCGTGCGCCGCCCGCGCGCCAGAATGCCCACTTCGTCTCTGTAGTGACGGTACCCGGGCGGGCCGCGAACCCGCGCCCTGAGAGACCGGCGCTCCGTGCCACGCCAAAGTCCGAGAGGAGATTGCCGGCCCTGCTCTCCCCGCGTGCAGCCTCTGGGTCCTAGAGTCCCTTGGTCGGCTCTGTCTGTGGAGACTGGTCACATCCCTTTGAAAAACTTGGACCAACAGGGTCCAGAATTGGGGTTTGTTCGCCTTTCCAGCCCGGTTTTCAGGGCCGAGGAAACGCCTGATTCTTCAAAAGGCCAGAGTTTTGCATCATTTAAAAATAATCAGACCACAGAAATCCTTTTCAAAGTGCAAGTGTATTGCCGCGACCCACCAGTGTGACAGGGAGTAGTTTAACTTTTCACTTTGCCTGTGAGCAGGCCCCTTCGCTTTCCAAATATAGTGGTCTGAAGCATTGCTAGTAGTTAAAGAGCATCAGCTAATCTAGGAGCCAAAGCCTCGCCTCCCAGAAACCCGCCTACAAAATGTATTCCTCTATAACCAACTAACTCAGGTCAAAGACCAGGGCCTAATAAGGAAGCAGTTTTCTTGCCCAAGCATATCTCTGCTTGCTGTTGTGCCAGTCCTAAGACTAACACAATTCCTTTTCACCAACTGAAATTTAAGCCACCTTCTAGACATCAGGGTGGACTCATCCCACCCTTGTCCCTCAGCCCTTCATCAGGCCACTAAATCTCTCTAAAACCCAGGTTTTAACCTATCCCTACAGGAATTAGATTTTAATAATTATAAGATCTCTTTCCCAGCTGAAATTGGGTGATTTCAATCTTCAGGCATTTCGGGCATTTTTCTGTTTAGGAAAATAATGTAAACTCAGAATATGAAAATTTAGGGGATCAAGAGAAAGAATTTCAAGGAGAGAACATGATGAGCTTTTTTCTTGGTTGTTATGTGACAAGGGAAAAATCTATTTATATGGGTTGAGGGGAGGATTCAGCGAAAAGCTGAGAGGTACCAGGCCCTTTTTCCAAAAGGATTACTAATGTCTATTTATAGAACTCAGTAGGCCACCATGCCCTGGATCAAGATACACACACTGTCACAAACACAAAATCAGCAGCAGCACTCTGGAGTATTTGTGTAATGTTTTATTTAGCTTTCAAAGGAAAATTAATTAGTAGCTTAGAATTATTAATTGGAACACAATAACTATTTAGCATTAGATTTTAAGGCCAAGGATTATCACAGGTCTTACATAATTAAGTGGACTGTGTTACAGTGCAGGGAGGCAGTAAGCCAATAAATGACATCACTTTAAACACTATAAAGACCAGTTTATGGCAAATTATTTTCTACAAGTACAAAACTAATACAGAAAACATATTGGAAAGATCACAGTGTTTAGAACATAGTAACAGTTTTATAAACAGGTACATCTCTAATCTTCTGACTCAATCTTCCATCTGAAGATATTTCATCGTTCAATGCAGTGGCTTTGAGCAAACCCCTTACATGAAGAAAAGCACTATCAACCGTCGTACTTCCTACTCCAGGAAAAACCAGGAACAAAAGCTAAAATCCACTGAGCATTTTTAAGTTGATCCTTCTTTGTTGGTCTGTACACCAACTAATTTACCCCAGAGACCATGTCTTTCTCTGTTGTTATTTGCCATTTTATCTTTGAGAATAACATACATTACAGCTTATAATTGCTAGTGTCCTCGCCAAACACCTAAGTGGATTTTCACTAAAATCACTAAAGAACAATTTAATGTCATATATTGCACTATATTTTTTTTAACTAGGACTGAAATAGTCATTATTTCTTAAAAATATTATGTACACAAGAAAGTGACATTTTGGTATAATATATAACATACCAGGATACTTGAGAGTTTGGTTATATTATAAAATATGGTAGTATGACATTTTGTGATATAGTAAAATATCTGGCAGGATGTTCTGCTATAAATTTAGAACTAATTGTTATTAATGTGTCTTTGAAAGCAACTTAGAGTTCCCCTAAGGAAATAAAATAATTAGCAAGAGGTCAGCTTGCTGACTTGTTTTAACAAAAAGGCATTGTTTTTAAAGCCTTTCATTTTGTGTGCAAGTCTTTCAAAATTTTTGTTATATACAACAGATTAATAAGATTTTAAAGTAGTAATGACTAATTTCTATTATTTGGTGTACTTTTATAATTTTATGTTTTTAACTCTTCATCTGTGCCGAGAAAAATACATTGTAAAGAGTACAATTTTACTAATAACACTAATTCATTGAGTGGTTCTTCAAAATTCAATAGTACTTTAAATAATGGTGATTATTTATTCCTAGTTAGGAATAAGCAGTTATACTACATTGACATATTATTCCTTTGCAACGCCCCCCCCCCATAATCAAGGAATTTCACTAATTTGCTGCTTGTGAAATGTATCATTAGGAAAACGAATTCTTTTTTTCCAATGATACAATCATATTTCTACAAGTATTGTGAATTGTGGAAAAAAAACTATTTGGTGAAGTAAATTCTATTCATTTGGGAAATGCACATTCTCAAGCTAATATATAAGGTTTGAGTATTCTTCAGTTGCATATGGCTTTACAAAGTGTTTTCTCTAATAATATGATTCTACAAAATCTATTTTTTAAAATTTGTGTTAATTTAGCGCCATTAAATCCAAGAGAATAAAATTCAGACTTCCCTTCCAAGCAGAGGTCCCCTGGATGTTCAAAGTTGGGGAAGCTATTACCTTTTTAGAGAATGGGCTGCCCTTCCTTATGAGATTCTAAAATCAAACTTTTACACTTAGATTATTCTACGCCTGCTCCTGGAGTCTATGTAAAATACATGTTCTACTGAATTTCCAAGAGCAAAAGAATTCTTTACTGCTACTACGGTCTTCAGAAGACATCTCTAATACTGAAAAACTAAAGTCCTAAAAAAAGAGACAAAATCGATCACTTAAATCAATTTGCTTATTTGGATATGTCCACTATAAGGTTAATACAGTCACTTGAATCAAATTCAGTGGCAGAATTAGTTTTATTGGTAATTGCCACTTAAACACAGATCTTAAAAGTGAACTTATGGGGACAGCATCACAGGCCCCACTAAAACCATGTTGCAAAAAGATCATTTGCTAAAGAGTGACAGTAGACAAGTATACTCTAAATCTTCTTTAAATTGATTGCTATGACAGTTACTTCATACACAATACAAGAACAGTACACAGTGAAGCGTGGAAATTAACACCATACACCTAAAAAGAGAGCATCATGGATAGAATCTATGTTTACACATATTCACATTCTGATGTTTCTTCCCCCAACATTTTAGAGTATTAATCATTTCTGAAAGTTAAGAAGAATGTGTGTATTTAGGTACTTTCTGAGGATCTATGTCTACATGTAAGAAATTAAAGCCATATGATGGTTTCAATTTAGGAAGAGGTCCTTCTAGAACAAAAGAGTTATTCTGGCTCTCAGGTGATTCTGGAAAAAAAAAGTAGAGATGGGCTCCAAAGAGTATGAAGAAGGAGATGAAAACACCAAGTTTTTCTTCCATAGAGACACTTGTGACAATTTCTACAATACTTAGAGACACAGAACTCAACTTCAAACAGGATTCTTTACCCAGGAGTTTGTTTAGAGTCTGTATTGTTAATGCGCCATGTAATCTCCAAAAGAGGATAAAAGAATAAAACATCCCTAACTTACTTAATCACAAACTCTGTTTTTCCACCGTACAGCTCTTGGAACTACTATGCTTCAGTTGGGGAAATATTGTAGTATTCCTATAGCATACTGTGTTCTCTTTCCATTTTATTTCATAACAACAAAATTGATATAAGCAGTAGAGACCTTATCTGTGGGATGCTAGCTCTGCACTGTCCGATATGGTAGCCAACCCATGTGTGGCTCTTGTACACTTAACTAATGCAATATATGTAAAATATACACTGGATTTTAAAGGCATAGTACAAAAAAGATTAAAATCTCATTAATATTTTTATATATATAATTGTATTGAAATGATAATGTTTGGGATATACTAAGTCTAGTCAAATACATTATTAACATTAATTTCACCTTTTTTACTTTTTAAATGTGGCCACTAGAACATTTTAAAATTACACATGTGGTTTGCATTTATGGCTCACATTATATTTGTGTTGGACACTGATGCTATATTTGTGAAATTCATGGCTATTATCTTCAAAAGATGGCAACTAATGGCTTTAACCTGGTGGAAGTTTTAATAAAAAGGAAAGCTTAAGACAGACAACTGAAAGTGTGACTAGGGTCCTTGTTAATTGTGTGCAAATTTATTAGAGCAGTTAACATGAAGTTAAGACCCATTCATTAAACAATTTGTGCTTGAACATTATCTGTTCACTCAGGTATTTCTAATAGCTAAATGTTGGATTTTATTTCATCAGTGACAGTCTCCTTAAGCCAGTTTCTTTTGTCCCTACACTGGTTACACACACAGAGAGAGTGAGAGTGAGAGTGAGAGACAGACACAGGCAGAGAAAGAGAGAGAGAGAGAGAGAAACTGTTTTCCATAGGGACTAAGAAAAACCAAAGAGGAAGCTCGCAGGAAGTCCTTGCAAACCATTTTCACAGCCTTGGACAGTTATGTTTTTCCCCTCTCTTTCTTCAGTATCGTGCAGGGAGGAGAAAGGCAAGAAATGAGGACAAATAGGAGGAATCACTTCTAGTGTTCTATAG
The DNA here is from genome assembly GCA_025594165.1 of Tamias sibiricus. NCBI lineage: Eukaryota > Metazoa > Chordata > Mammalia > Rodentia > Sciuridae > Tamias > Tamias sibiricus. The sequence goes on along the minus strand of CM046667.1, from coordinate 29,411,924 downwards.
CACAGTAGGATCACTATTATCTACAATGATATTGACATATTTAAAAATAACTAGAAGAGAAAGATATTTTCCAACACACAGAAATGATAAATATTTGAGCAGATCGATGTGCTAATTACCCTGATTGGATCATTATACATTGTATACATGTACTGAATTATTGTACTATCTTCCATAAATATGTTCAAATGTGTCTTAACTAGAAATAAAAAGAAAGGAGAGGATAATCTGTTCTTTTAACTCATACAAAGCATCAGCTCTCCCCCCACCCAGCCCAGAACAAAAATGTAAATGATTTGGCTTTCATTTTAAATGATTTTTCAAATTCCATTCAGAGGGGTAAATAACAGATAGGTGCACAAAGGCAAAAGAAGATGCAGGGAATACTGCTGATAATGGACTTCACCATTTATAAAGGAGTCTAGGTGGAAAAGACCCAGTTCTATACTTTAAGAAAAATGAAAACAAATACTCTTTTAAATTCTAAAGGCATCATCCATCAGACTGCAATTCATTAGCACTTTCAATTAAAGCAATGAGAGAGACACACTTCCAGTATAAGATTTATCATCATGGATGAGGCCTAAACATTTAATATAGCATCAACTTTGGCTTTTTTTTTTTACAACAGTAAAAATAAAATGACCTCCATAAATAAATATTGAGGGGAAGCAGGACAAATGCAGCCACCATCCTATTCTTATGCACAGGTGCACTTGAGGTGGACAGTCCTGGACTTGTGATCTGAATACAGAATAGGCCCAGCTCCCACTGACCTTGAGGTCAGCCCTTCTGTGCAGAGGGGAGTCCAACGTTACTGAGCCTGGAGCTCTTAGCTAAGAACAGACATGGAAGGAAGAGATAAGGAGAAAACCTTCCCTCCCATGAGAAATGAGGTCACATGATTAAGTAGACACAGGAAAAAAAACATATCAGAATGAACTGTTTAAAGGAGAAGGAAGTTGGGTGTGGTGGCACACGCCTGTAATCCCAGCACTTGGGAGGCTGAGGCAGGAGGATCGCGAGTTCAAAGCCAGCCTCAGCAATGGCGAGGCACTTAGCAACTCAGTGAGACCCTGTTTCTAAATAAAATACAAAAAAGGGCTGGGGATGTGGCCCAGTGGTCGAGGGTCCCTGAGTTCAATCCACAGTGCCAAAATAAATAAATAAATAAAGGAGAAGGAAGACAAGAGGCATTGAATCAGGTTTAGGATTACACGTCCCAGGAAGTAGTAAAATTCATGGGTAAGACTGTACTGGCTCTTTGCGCCATTAAATGTACACCCATAACCTACTTTGAGATGCTGAGCTTCTGCAAGTACCCCACCCACCCACCTGACCACCACACACTCCTTTGTATGTCTTCTCAAGTTTATGCCAATATCATATGGCCTTGGCAAATTTGAGTCTTAGTAGTTTTAGCTACTAATTTGAGACAATGTTGAATAAATAACCCAGATCCCCCAAAGAAGGCCTCATATGCTGTTGAGAATGTTTCTATTCTTATATGTCACCAGCTCTGAGGCCCGAATTAAGGTGCAGATCAAACTCAGTGCACAATTACTCTATTTACCAGTTCATTTTTGCTCTGTAGAACTGGACTGCCTGCAGCCTTTCTTGAGTTACTGATACTGTTTCAAATAAGCAAAATAAATGTTTACATTAAAAGGGAGCTCCTGGGCTAGACCAGCTTATCTCTATGTAGTAAGCCCTGGTAAATCAGAAACTTCTGAGGCACAAATGCTATAGTCCAGACTATTGGTAAAATATAAAAAATATACACTTGGTTTTTACCTATCTAGTGATTCAGATCTCAAGAACTACATTCACATATGGAGATTCCATGTGGCTGAAATGCTATTTGAAATCACAACTGAGCATGATTTTCTATGCATATAGTAGGCATGAAAATATAGCATCCTTTTTAAATATATAAAGGACCTGCACATTATGAAACTCTCCTATATCCATTATATCATCAGTGACTCTCATGATAACCCTGTGAAGTGAACGGGGTGATTATTATACTACAGTGGTCCATGGAAGTGGCAGAAAAAGTCTTTGAGATTTCCAACTCAGGGCTCTTGGCATTACTATTTTTTTTTTCCTTATAGTTGTTTTCTTTTCTCTCTCCCTCCCTTCCTCCCACCCTGTGTTAGAGAATGGACCCAGAGCTTTGTGTGTGTTAAGCAAGCACTGTACCACTGAGCTACAAACCCAGCCCTATGTATTTTCTCAACATGGATATAAATCACAAACTTCCATTTGTTGCACCAAAATTACTGATATGCTCTCTACAGAAGTTGAAATAATTTACATACCACCTTGATTAAAATCTTAAATCATGTTAAATCAAGTTAAATAGGTTGTCAGTAGAGAGCTGAGATTAAGCATAGGCCAAGGAAATGATTCTATTTGTTTTCTGAGTTATGAGTAAATGAATACTATCATCTTAATAACACAGTCAATTACATGAAGCAGCACAGATGCTGTCAAACATCTGTTCTCAGATATCAAGAGTTGAACAAAGACTGGGTGCAGTGGTGCACACCTGTAATCCCAGTGGCTCGGGAGGCCGAGGCAGAAGATCCCAAGTTCAATGTCAGCTTCAGCAACTTAGTGAGGCCTTAAGCAACCTAGCGAGACCCTGTCTCTAAATAAAACATAAAAAGGTCTGGGGATGTGGCTCAGGGGTTAAGTGCCACCCCCCTCCCCCCAATCCCAGGAAGTAAAAAAAAAAAAAAAAAAAAAAAAAAATTGTTGAACAAAAATGTAAAAAACAGAGTGAAAAGAGATTTGAGTAAAATATACATAATATTTGGGGGATGTATGGAAGAGAAGGCATGTAATTGTGTTAATGAAGCAAAACACAGAACTGTAATGGTTTACAAAATGTCCTGTCATTAAAATATAATGCAGTCTTTCTATTGTTAAATGACTCAATGTATCCTCCAACATTTCCACAATTACCTTCAGGTTCATAATTGGGTCATATCCAGTAAATTATATTAAAGTTATATTAGGGCCTTCAAGAGACAACATGCTACATCAAGAATGTTACTACCGGGCTGATGGATGTAGCTCAGTTGGTAGAGTGCTTACCTCACATGCACAAGGCCCTGGGTTTAATCCCCAGCACCACAAAAAAAAAAAAAAAAAAAAAAAAGTTACAGCCAGGCGCGGTGACGCACACCTGTAATCCCAGCACTTGGGAGGCTGAGGTAGGAGCATTACGAGTTCAAAGCCAGCCTCAGCAATGGCAAGGCACTTAGCAACTCAGTGAAACCCTGTCTCTTAATAAAATACAAAAAAGGGCTGGGGATGTGGCCCAGTGGTTGAGTGCCCCTGAGTTCAATCCCTGGTACCAAAAAAAAAAAAAAAAAAAAGTTACTACCTTAGAAGGGGACAAGCTGGATAATTAAATAAAAGTAACATGTCACTTTCCTACAATTTAAAGTTCTTTCTTAGCCCTTCTTGGGAAAACAAGATTGAATACCTTCCCAAATCTACAATTCTGTTCCCTTAGGAAATCAAAAAGTTTCAACAATATGTTTAAGTGGTAAACAAGTTTTACCCTTGTTACTAATTTACATAGGTGTCATTTCAAAGACAACACCCAAACATGGGCTTTGTTTAGACCTGGCACACAGAAAGGGTTATCTTTTTACACAGGTCAGTACAACAACATTACAGTCACCCTATCTATCTTAAAAGAGGGATGTAAACAGAAGAGATTCCAGTTTTTCTAAAGTTCCTGGAAATAGAACTGATAGGATGAGCAAGAGTCTGGCTTCCTTGTCCTTTAGGTTTTAGGGCTCAAGGATGAATGGTGGAAGGATCAGCAAAAAAAAAAAAAAAAGTAGTGTGGAGGGAAGGGGGATTTTGTTCACTACTGTTTCGCCAGAATCATTCTAGAATACTGAATAAATAAACTTGGAAAGTGAAAGCCTGGGTTTGAATTTTTGTTCAGCTCCTTTCTTTCTTTCTTTTTCTTTTCTTTTCTTTTTTTTTTTTTGGCACTGGGGATTGAACTCAGGGGCACTCAACCACTGAGACACATCTCCAGCCCTATTTTGTATTTTATTTAGAGACAGGGTCTCACTGAGTTGCTAAGTGTCTTGCGTTTGCTGAGGCTGGCTTTGAACTTGCAATCCTCCTCCTGTCTCAGCCTCCAGAGTCACTGGGATTACAGGCATGGAACACCACGTCCAGCCTGTTCAGCAATCAGCTTACACAACTCAAGGGGTTACTGGATGACGAAAATAACATGAATTCCTTTAGTAAAGGAATAATGGGTGATTATTATCTTCAGCCTATAGGGACCAGGCAAAACGATTTTAAAATGAGATTGTGAAAAACAAGACTCACCATCATGCCAAAAGGAGACTCCACTTTATAGAAGGTATCTTGCCTTAAGGCTCTCCAAGAGGTGCTTGTCTGTTCATGAAAGAACTTCTGGAACTCCATTTTGAAAGTGATCTGAAAGCTGCTATTTATGGGGTATTGCCTCAAACTGAGAATTTTCACAGATGAACAATTGAGGCCAATTTTATAGGCTTATATCTGAGGATGTGAAAATGGAATAAGTAAAAAAGATGGGTGTTTTTCCAAATCATCTGTCTTAGTTTTTTTTCCCTGCTGGTACTGGGGATCAGGCCCAGGGCCTTGCACATGTTAGGCAAGTGCTCTACCATTGAGCTACATCCCCAGTTACCCCCACCCCCTTTTAAAAAATTATTATTATTTTATTTTGAGACAGGGTCTCACTAAGTTGCCCAGGTTGGCCTTGAACTTGTGATCTTCCTGCCTCAGCTTCCCATGTAGCTGAGATTACAGGTGTGTGCCTCCATGCCTGATTATTCTAGTCTGTTTTGATTAGTGCAAACGTACAAAGAGTCATAAAATATACAACATCATTCTTACCTTTCTTTGGTAAGATTCTTTGTGAATCTCTTGACTACTAGAAGTCCTCTTCCCCCAAAGAGAAGCACATGCTGAATGTGCACACACATAAACACACAAACACACAAGTGAGTGCACCTACACACACCAACATACATACAAATGTTTTTAGGCAACAGATTATTCCCTAACTCCTTCCCAAATCTACCAATGACCCAGATTAGGAACTACCAAACTATAGACTAAGTGCTTAGGTTTACATGGGGAAAGATGTAGCATATATACACACACGTACATATATATATATATATATATATATATATATATATATATATATACATATATATCCAAATATCTAATGACTATTTAAATAATTAAGTCCTATAAGGAAGAAATTGTACTGGAAGGAAGAAATTGTACTGACAATTTCTTCCTTACTGTGAAATATGAAAATGTCCAGGATCAAACTTCAGGATAGGGGTAAACTAATGTTTTGCGTATTAAAGTGACAGATGCTTCTATGGTGTTCTGTAAACCACTATTTACTTGAAGCAGTTTCACAACTTCTATGTGTTTACAGCAGGGTTTAATTTAATATGATAACTTGGCTCAATGGGTATTATAGACCCTGTGTCTTGGAAGGTAAGGTGACCAGCCAGGGAGTTCACTCATCTCTTAAAACTAATAGTATAAAATCAAACAATATTACTTCCACAATGCCTTCCTCAGCCTGTATCTGTCTGTCCCAAGGGACACAGTATTACATCAAAGGCAGAAATAACACACCTTTGTAGTCGTTACCCTGATCTTTGAGATGAGTGATTTTTACCAAGAGCAAATTTTACAGTTTGACTAATAGCTTCATAGAGATTACATACATAAAGGCATTTAAAAAATTACCAACAATAGACAATACACAGCTTACACTTGAAATTCAGAAAAAACATTTGACAGTAACACTTGCTACAGTATTTGCTAGACTATGAATTTTTCTTCTTTTCTTATTTGTGGTTCTGGAGGTGGAACCCTGGGCCTTGTACAAGCTAGGCATGCATTCCACCACTGAGTTACAGCCCCCAGCCCTGACTGAATTTTACTATTCTAATTGAGCTTTAGGAAAGAAAAAGGAAAAGAGATATTCTAAGGCCTAAGGAAATGTAGAACTTCAGTGTTTAAGTTAAGATATGATGTCTTTAAAGTGCCCAGGGCAATGATAAAAGTATTCATATGCAAATATATCCATTTAGTAAAAAATCATGAATTTCAATAAGTAAAGGCTTAGGACAATCAAAGGTTTTCTTTTATGTCCTTCATCCTGACATTTCATCCCTGCTAGCAGTTTTCAGCGGGGCAAATTAAGTTTTGATTGTCTGTATTTCTGAATTTAGGGGTGGAAAGCACACACAGAGGGGCAGATTCTCTCTCCAACTGGGAAAGTACTAGCATTTTTTCTTTTCTTTTTTTTTTTTTTTTCTTTTTCTTTTTTTTTTTTTTTTTGTACTGGGGATTGAACTCAGGGGCACTCGACCACTGGGTCACATCCCCAGCCCTTTTTTGTATTTTATTAGAGACAGGTTCTCACTGAGTTGCTAAGTGCCTCACCATTGCTGAGGCTGGCTTTGAACTCGCAATCCTCCTGCCTCAGCCTTCCAAGTGCTGGGATTAACAGGTGTGCACCACCAAGCCCGGCTGGGAAAGTACTAGCATTTTATTGCCACAGTGTCCTTTTCAGTTTGGGTTCTTATATCATCAAATGAAAAACAGATCATTTCTTTTTCTCTTTCCCTCTGATCTCTGGTTTTACACCCATTCCCTGAAACATACATTTGCTACAATTTTTAGATGAATTGTGGTGTCTTATTTTGTAGGTTCTCTCTAGTCTGTTACCATGCTGCCTTCCCCTGCCTGCTCTCATCCTTCCGGCTGCAATGTTAAGGCTCATGGTCATGATACCATTGAATGTGGCTAATGTGGAAACTGCCTCGGTAGGCTCAGGAAATCTCAGGGGAACTTCTGCAGGGCCTCAATGGGAGATGGAACCTTTTAAACAAAGACGCTGAAGAGAGGGAATTCAGCCTGATTGGGCTGCAGCAGGTCGATCAGAAAGCACACCGTCCCGGAGAAACCTTCGTACAAGCTGTATATACTTTCAAGGACCCGTGACCCAGCCTTGAATTCCTCGGTAAATAAGAATTGAGCAAACCTAAGAGGAGCAGAAGAGAAGAAAATATGAACAGTTACTACATGAGTGTTTCCACATCACTGGCCTTGCCTTCTTCCTCCTCTTTTGCTGAATTAAAGTTTTGTTTTGTTTGATACAGGCAATTGAACACAATGACAATTAACCACTGAGTCACATACCCAACTCTTTATTTTGAGACAGGGTCTCCTCGCTAAGTTGCTGAGGCTGGCCTTGTCACATCATTCCCTTTCCAGAGTTATGTAATTAAGTATTTTAAGAAAGACTTTTTCTCTTAAAAAAAAATAAAGAGGATCTGTTAGGATCTGTTATATAATTGTTTTATATTTCACAACAGATTGTGTTGGCAAGCTAATCCAACTATTTTCAGAGTCTGCAAAGCACTTTGGTGTTTTCTGATGATTTCGTTCCGTCTGTCATCTGATAATTAAAAGCGAAGAAGACAGATAAATTGACCTACTTTTATTTATCTTCAATAGAAGCAAACTGATATATTGCTGTTCCTTTAAAAACAAGTAAATATGCTGTTTCTGCAGGCATATTATTTCTGAGCGAGAATTCATTTATGTGTGACAGAGAGAAGAGACTGTGAAAATAAATGGGCAAGATTTTATACAATCTGTGCTTTGGGCAAACAAAGGAAGAAGATGAATGGGGAAAGGCAAGTAACCTTTTATAATGATGGCATCAATAGCAGAGTCAGCTGCAAAACAGATTATGTTTAAGACACCCCCATTAAAAAAAACCCACTGGCCTCTAAATTTTCCATGAAAGACCTTTTTTCTTTTGCCACAAATTCTATTCAGATTATGGATAATAAACAACATTTTTTAAAAGCAATTTAGAGCTTTTTCTTTTTCTTTTCTTTTCTCTCTCTCTCTCTCTCTCTTTTTTTTTTTTTTTTTTTTTTTTTTGGTGTTAGGGAATGAATCCAGGGGTGCTTTACCACTAGCTACATTCCCAGCCTTTTTTATTTTGAGACAGGGTGTCACTAAGTTGCTTAGGGCCTCGAACCTGTGATCCTCCTGCCTCAGCCTCCTGGGTTGCTAGAATTACAGGCATGCGACACCATGCCCAGCTAGCAATTTACAGCTTTTAAAATGCTGTCATCTATTCATTTATTTATTTATTTTACTGACCTTCTCCCTCATTGTCATCAACAAAAGTAATCAACAATTCAGAGGCTGGAACACATAGCTTGGTAAGGACTGAGAGCTGATATTGCCATACATTTACATTATTGCTACTACACCAGGGGTCTTATGAAGAGTAATTACTTATTTTATCTTTTTAGGGCTCTTGGAATTATTGATGGTAGCTTAAAATAAATCAGCAGGGAACATTGCATTTCTGTTTGGTACAATTTTTCTATCAACTGCTTTCTTGACTATGTAACAATTTAAAATGGAATTTTACATTCTAAACAAGTAGAATAATAAGGCATCCTTAAGAATTAATTCAAAATTCATGGTTATATAATAAAGTTGGCATTGTATAGTTTTGGGGAAGGTCTTCATCATTTTAGTGCTATGGATCATTGGCAGTGTGAATGTCTCAAAAAAGCTTTCAAATCAATAAGATAAAATACTTAAGATTACAAAGGAAATTAATTTTATTAAAAACACAGTAAGTAAGCCGGGCGCGGTGGCGCAGCCTGTAATCCCAGCACTTTGGGAGGCTGAAGGAGGATAGTTCAAAGCCAGCCTCAGCAATGGCGAGGCACTTAGCAACTCAGTGAGACCCTTCTCTAATAAAATACAAAAAAAAAGGGCTGGGGATGTGGCCCATGGTCTCCGCTGAGTTTCCCCGGTACCACAAAAAAAAAAAAAAAAAAAAAAAAACACAGTAAGTGAAATATTTATCTTATTTTTTTCTTTTTCTTTTTTTTCCAGTGCTGAGAATCAAACCCAGGGCCTTGTGCATACTAAGCACATGCTCTATACCACTGAGCTACACACCCTGAGTCCAAGTATAAAAATTTAAAACCAAACCACAGCTGTAATAAAATAACATATATATTCTTCATTGAAATATTAAATAACAAGGTCTAGTAGGGGGTTTAATAATTTCTGACATTTCTAAGTAGTGATGAGAATAAAATCTATTTCACAATACCTTCAGTAAGAGCAGTTTAACCCATTAAATCCCAAGTTTTCAATTCTGTGACTGTTTCAATGAAATTGACATAGGTCCAATAAAATGGTTTAGAAGTCATTATCTATGCCTTATACATTACATATATGTGTTTGTATGTATATGTATACATCTATGTAGATGTATGTATACATATATATAGTATATATATTTGTACACACGTATATATATAATCAAACATTCTAATCAATCATCTATTACTTTACTCAAAAGAACACACCTCTAAAAACATAATTATTTCAACGTTACCATGAGTGATATACTTGTTGCTCGATTTACATTTTTATAGGTGTTCCATATCTGGGATCATAGAACAAAATGGCTTAATATGAGACTATCTAGTATTTCTGTTGGTTGCAGAATTGCAGCTACTGCCGATAATTCTGTGACTTACTGTCTATATTCTGATGGGAAGAAAATTATTAATTTCAGTTTAAGATGTAATCTTTTTCTTAAATACGTTCACAAACTCCAGATTAAGAACCCCTGGTATAATAGAAAGAGAAGGAAAAAACTTTGGAGTTGAGACAGATATACAAACTTCAGATAGATATGCACTTTTTTTTTTTTTTTTTTTTATACCAGGGATTGAACTCAGGGGCACTCAAACAGTGAGCCACATCCCCAGCACTATTTTCTATTTTATTTAGAGACAGGGTCTTACTGAGTTGCTTAGCACCTCGCTTTTGCTAAGACTGGCTTTGAACTCCTGCCTCAGCCTCCCGAGCTGCTAGGATTACAGGTGTATGCCACTGTGCCTGGCAGATATGCACATTTCTTAATGTAACCTTAAAATGCTGAAATTGTGTAATGGCACAGAATTTTCTGTAGAGATTAAAAATATCATATATTAGTTTCTGAGCATATAGCAAAAATTGGATATTGGGAAATATTATTTTTTCACATAAATGTATTGTAGCAGAATATTTGTATAACAGAAAACCATTACCTCACATAATAAAAGAAACCCAGTTAATTTTGCTCCTTCTTCTGACCTTTCCCCCCATGCACTGATTTATTTATTACAATATTACACATTTTTAAAGTGATTATCACTTAATATTCTGCATTTATTTACTTAAAAATAATATGAAAATCATTCTCTGCTTTTCAAAACAATTTCTAAATAACAAGTAGCGATTCATAAGAGAACTAGTAACATATGAGAACATCAATTCCACTGTTTTTACATAATAGTGTATTAACATTTCTGAAAAATGTTGTTGATATTAAAGTGAAAAGATTCTTTCAAAAATCTACCCAATGATGCAGAAATAAAATTAACAAATTCATTTTTCTGAAACATTCTCAGTCAAAACAGAAGTCAGAATGGCAATTATGAAGCTGAAAAGAATGAGATTGAGAATATTACATATCAAAACCTACTAATTATGACCAAATCTGAACAAAGAGGAAAATTCCTAGATCTATGAATTATTATTATTACTAATAGAAAGATAAATGGTTATCTAATTAAGCATTTTTAAATTCTAGAAAATAACAAAGTAAAAAAAAGCAACAATAGGAAACCAAAATACAGACAGAATGTAATAAAGTAGGAAGCAAAAGAGAAAAACAGAATTAATAAACAAAACCAAGAGCTAGTTCCTTGAAAGGATGAATAAGATAGGAAAAAAAAAAATGGTGGTGTGTCTGACCAAGAAGGAAAAGTACTCAAAATGAGAAAGGGTATATAACCACAGATATGGGAAATTAAAAATATTACAGAACTATATGACTGAAGCTCTATGTAAGGAATTTGAAAATCCAATGAACTGATAGTTTTGTAGTAATATATTCACTATCATAAAGAAGATACAGGCTGAGCACGGTGGCACACTCCTGTAATTCCAGCAGCTTGGGAGGCTAAGGCAGGAGGATCTCAGGTTCAAAACCAGCCTCAGCAACTTAGTGAGGCCCTAAGTAACTCAGTGAGATCCTGTCTCTAAATAAAATACAAGAAAGGGCTGGGAATGTGGCTCAGTGGTTGAGTGAACTCCCAGTACAAAAAAAAATAAAAAAATAAAAAACAAAAAACAAAAAAACTCCAAAGAGAATACCACAATAAATGAATAATCATAGAAGAAAATAAAAAGGTTGTCAAATTTTTTGGTAGCCATAAATTCTAACTGTATGTTAAAAGAGTAATAGGTGATGGCCAAGTAATATTTATTCCAAGGAGGTACATTTTTTTTTTTTTTACATAAAAGTTTTGGGAATCTCCAAAATTAGGGAAATCACTTCAATCTGGGCCATATCAAATTTAACTTTGTATTATAATAAATCAGGAATTTCAGTATTCTAATTAATGAAATGCAATGCCTAAACTTGACATTGCATACAATATTCCAATATTACTGGCACACTTTCAGTCTTCTACTTGTTAGTAAGAAATTGAAATTATCTAAAGATCCCCAGCCTCAGAATTTTATAACCAAGACTCTGTAAGCTAAGTCCAGTCTAGCAGAAAGTAGAGGGGATATTCTGATACTTTTATATTTAATTTCTAGGGCAAGAAACTCTGATGAAATTTATCCCACAGGTGAAAACCTTTAGCCTATATCAGATCCAACACTGCTTTCTTTTACTATATTTGGGAAACAACAGGTCAGGCTTCTTTTCACCTAAACAGATTAAGGAACCATGGATCAAACATTTCAGCAGAATTCTTAAAACAATGGAGCTTTAAACAGAGGATTTACATAGTTAGTATTTTTCCTTCAGAGCACACATGAAAATATCATAAAGGATATTTTATGTTTTGTTATTTTTTGGTACCAGGGATTGAATCCAGGGATGCTTAACCACTGAGTCACATCCCCAGCCCCTTTTTTATGTTTTACTTTGAGACAGGGTCTTGCTAAATTGCTTAGGGCCTTGCTAAGTTGCTGAGGCTGGCTTTGAACTCTTGATCCTCCTGCCTCAGCTTCTCAAGTCTCTGGGATTAAAGGTGTGTGCCACTGCTCCCAATTTTTATGTTTTATTTTATATTGAATATTGGATAAATTGGCATTGGACTTTTCTGTGGAAAAAAGATCTGAATGACCTTTCCTCAAAAAGCTAGGTGCTAGGAGATAAATGTGGAAAGTGTGCGTTACAGGTAGAGGAAATTAAAACTTCAAGGGACTTAAGGTGAAGTGTACCTGGCATCCTAGTGGAATCACAAGGAAGGCACTGCAGTAGACAGAACCAGGAGAAAGGACAGGAGATGAGATCAGAGAGGTAAACAGAGGCTAGTCCCTATGGACCTTTCACTCAGACTTTGGCCTTTACTCTGAGTCATATGGGAATCCACTGAACTACCTTGAGTGTCATAAACTAACACGATATTCATTATATGAAGTGGATATAAAGAATATAAAGATGATAAGACAGAAAGCATCCCTAAAAATAAATCAGTATAAAAGCAAGGATGCTAGCCACGCGCGGTGGCACACACCTGTAATCCCAGCACTTGGGAGGCTGAGGCAGAAGGATGGTTACTTCAAAGCCAGCCTCAGCAATGGCGAGGCACTTAGCAACTCAGTGAGACCCTGTCTCTAATAATAAAATTCAAAAAAGGGCTGGGGATGTGGCCCAGTGGTTGAGTGCCCCTGAGTTCAATCCCTGGTACAACAACAACAACAAAAAAAGCAAGGATGTTTGAACAAAACAGACTAAGATAATTTGTTTTGTTGGATTCTTTTGAGTATGATTTTAGTTTTTGTTTGTTGTTTTGTACTGGAGTTTGAACCCTAGGATGCTTTACCACTGAGCTACACCCCTGTACCTATTTATTTATTTATTTTGAGACAGGGCCTCACTAAGTTGCTGAGGCTGGCCTTGAACTTGGGATCATCCTGCTTCAGCCCCCCTAGTTGGTGGGACTACAGGCATGTGCCACAATACCAGGCTAAATTTGACAAATTCATTCTAAAGTACATTTGAAGAACAAATGAGGGAGAGCAGCTAAGAAAACTTAAAAATAATAAGTAATACAATATTGAACTAGATAAATGGGACAAAAGAAAGTTCAAAAACAAACCCATATATTTATATAAATTCAGTTTATGAACAAAGCATAATTTCGAGTTTTAAATAATGAGGGTAATTGATCAACAGATGCTATTGAAAAATTCTGTTTTTCAGTCAACAAAGATACCCATTTAACACCATTTTTTAAAAGTAAGTTTTAGCTAAATAAAAATATTAATGTTAGGTAATAAAACCATAAAGGTACTAATATCAGTGTAAATTAATCTTTTGGAATCTTGGAATGAGAAAGGTTTTTTGTTGTTGTTGTTTTGTCTTTTTTTTTGTTTTTGTTTTTTTGTGGTGCCAGGGATTGAAACCAGGGCCTTGTGCATGCGAAGCAAGCACTCTACCAACTGAGCTATATCCCCAGCACCTGGGAAAGGTATTTTTAAGCATAACACAAATTCCAGGAGTCTTGAAAGAAAGATGGACAACTTTAACAAGAAAAATTCTTAAGACTTTGGTATGATGAAAGACCATGAACAAAGTTGAAAGAGAAATGATAAAGTAAAAACATGTTTACAGCATTGACAGAGTTACAATCTTTATTATAAGCATTGCAATAGGGAAAAAATGGGAAAAGAATAAAGATGGGCTAGTTATAGATCAAGAAATACTTACGGAACTAATGATTTCAATTCTAAAGTTTCTCCCATACAAATGTATGCACAAGTGCACAGAAATGTATACATTGAATATTTGGGGCAAATTTTTTTGTATTAATAAAGATTGTACATTTAGATATTGGTTGAATTAATCATGGATATACCATAATCCATCATGAATAATGATATAGTTAGTTAAAGCAATGAGCTAGATCTATGTAAACTAAAATGAAGGATGTCCCTTAAAAATTGTTTGTTTAGGTGCTGGGGCTGTGGCTCAGTGGTAGAGCACTTGCCTAGCACGTGTGAGACACTGGGTTTGATCCCCAGTACCACATAAAAATAAATAAACAAAATAAATGTATCATGTCCATCTACAACTAAAAATATTTTTTTTAAATATTTATTTATTTGCTTTAGTTGTACACAATGCGTTTTATTTTTACGTGGTGCTGAGGATCGAACCCAGGCCGTGCACGTGCTAGGCGAGTGCTCTACAACTGAGCCATAACCCCAGCCCCCTAAAAATATTTTTTAATTGTTCATTTAAAATTATAAGCTGAAAACAATATGTATAGTATTGTTGTACATAAGTAACAGCAGGAGCCTACTAGTGGCAGAGTGTGTGCTTAGTATATACAAAGTCCTGGGTGCCATCCCCAGTACCAAAAATAATATACACACACACAAGAAAAAAACACACATAATCCCAGATATGTAAGCACACATTTATGCATAGATAAAAGTCTGGAAGGATAAAACTCAATTTTGTAGTAATAACAATGGTGGAATACTTAATTGCAGTTACTATGTGCCAGGCATTGCTTTATATAAGTTTCATAGGTTAACTCATTTAGACTACCCAATACTGCTATCCTGGCACAATGGCACATGCCTGTATTCCCAGCAGCTCGGGAGGCTGAGGCAGGAGGACTGCCAGTTCAAAGGCAGCCTCAGCAATGGTGAGGCTTAGCAACTCATGAGACCCTGTCTCTAAATAAAATAGGAAATAAGGCTGGGGATGTGGCTCAGTGGCCAAGTGCTTCTGAATTCAGTCTCTGGTACCCCCACCCCTGCCAAAATAAATAAATAAACTACCCAATATTGCTGAGACAGGCACTATTTTCCACATGTTGTGGATGAAGAGCACAGGGCAAGTTAAGTGTCTAGTTAAAGGTCACACAGCCAATATGATAATCATGAGGTGCATTCTTTTGATGGAAATGCTCACAGCAGTACCAGGGCTATTCCTGAACCTCCACCAAGTGACAGCTCAGGTGCAAGAGTATCAGACCACATGGGTTGGGGGTGAAAGGCTCCCTGGCTTAGAAGACCTAAGTGCTACACAGAAAACCAGTACCTTAGCTGGGCACGGTGGCACATGCCTATAATCCCAGCGACTTAAGAGGCTGAGGCAGGAAGATCGCGAGTTCAAAGCCAGCCTCAGCAATGGCAAGGCACTAAGCAACTCAGTGAGACCCTGTCTCTAAATAAAATACAGAAAAAGGGCTGGGGATGTGGCCCAGTGGTCGAGTGCCCCTGAATTCAATCCCTGGTACCAAAAAAAAAAAAAAAAAAAAAAAAAAAAGAAAGAAAGAAAAAAGTACCTTTTGTAACAACTTATGGACATAGACAGCTCCAAGGCCTTTGAAAGGAATACCAGTTTCATGCTACCTGGCATTCAGAGAAGTCTCTACTTGTGCTTTCTATCAGGTTATTTATACTTCATTCACAGTCTCTTTGGTCCAATTTACCCAGTTTATCAGTAAGAGCTTACTTCTATTAAAGCAATGTTGTCTGTTATACAGGGGATGTTTCATCTTTATCAGGCTTTCATGGAATAAACTATAAAGAACAATCTGTCAAAATTAAAAATATACTCGTCTTTTGGTCCAGTAATTGTACTTCTAGAAATTTACCTTTCAGATATACCCATATGCATGCAAAATAATAACAACACACACAAAATAACACACACTCATGTATGAATGGAAAAAGCCTGGAAAGATAAATCTCAAATTATAATAATGACAGTGAATATTTACATTGCAATTATTAGGTGCTCAGCATTGTTTTAAATGATTTTCCTATGTACAAGGTTATTCACCATAGCACTATTTGTAGAACAAAATACTGGAAACAATCCAAATAAATACTTTATTTTAATGAAAATAAAATATTTAACAAAAATAATTGAAGAAGTCCTTGGTATATTGATTTAGGGTGATTAGGAAAATAGCAAGGCACTACCATTTGTATAAAATAAAAAAGGGACAAAATTTTACATATATTCCCATTTGCTTGCATGTACACAGAATGTCCTTGGACAGATAACCAAGAAAATGATAATAAAGTCTCCAGGGAAGTCAATTAAATGCCTGGAGGGCAGTGTTGATGTAATCCTTTTTGTACTTTTTAAACTATGTGACTGTGTTACCTATTCAGAAAATTCAAAAGATTAAAAAAAAAAAAAAACCATAAGAAGAATGGCTGACCTTTGGGCACGGTAGATGTATTTTGAGTTTCCGGTCAGCCGATACAGCAGCAGGAACACATAGGCACTGCCAGCTACACCATGGCAAATCCCTGGTCCCTTCTTCAGCAGGCCCTTCTGCCACGTGAGCTCCCCACAACGAATACATGTGTCCAGGTACTGTGGTTTCTTGGAAACCAGATAAGCTTTGGCAAACAGATAAGCAATTCCTGTGAAAACATCAAAGACATGAGAGGTGACTTTCAGAGCTTAGAGAAGAACTTTTCCAACTGCAAAAGCCTCACAAATCACCACACAGATTCTAATATGGTAGGTCTGAGATACTGTATCTCTCTTTCTTCCATGTTGGGGATGGAACCCAGGGTCTCAAGCATACTAAGGAAGCACTCTACTACTGAACTACATCCTCAACCTGAGATACTGCATTTCTAATGAGCATCTTTCCAGGAACTGCACTTTAAGTAGCAAGGCAATAGAATGCTTTTTAAGGGAGTCTTTATACCCTCGTGAGATTTAGCTTAAGTTTTAAAAATTATATTGTGGGGTTGGTCCCTGGAGAAAGAGCAATGTTTTAATTGAAGCAAATCAATTGATCAAATCCATAATTTAATTTACAAATGGCTTAATATTTAATGATGCATGCACTCTGATAGGCATTATGCATATCTGGCTATTTGGAATCACTGTTTATACAGCTTACTCATAGAAGGTCAGAATATGCAATGTTTAAGTACTTACAATAATAAACTTTTTCTTAAGAGCAAAACTGGGAGTCTTTCCAAGAACGACAAGCTCACAAAAAACCTAAGTCAAGACTTCTACTCCAGCTGTGATCTAAGACCTTCCCAACTTCATTGTTCAAAGGAAAGAAATGTTCCTTCAAAACTTGTCAACAAAGGTAGTATCAATTACAAAGGCAGGAACAGAAACAAGAGAAGCAACAGCTATTAGTAGAAATGATCCCCTCACTGTTCCCAAATTCTGGGTGCTTATATTCACAGAAGAGGTTAGTGTTACTGACCACTCTCCCTTCTGCATAGCCTACCTGCACCCTAGATAAAAAGTGGGTAAGGGCCAGGGGTGTCACTCAGTGGCAGAGCACTTGCTTAGCACGTCAGAGACCCTGGGTTCCATCTCCAGCAGCAACACAAACACACACACACACACACACACACACACACACACACACACACACACTTATATCATAAAGCAAGAAAAGCTAGATATTTTAACTAGCTCATCCATCAGGGTGATCTCTGCCTTTCATTTCTTTGAGCAGGCTATTTTATAACTCTTTAGAGATAGAAATTACCTTGTAGAAAACTGATAGTAATGCATCTAATTCCTGTCCCTAGAAGCTTACATTCTGTCCAGTAGAAGTTGACCTGATTTCTTTCCACCTCTATGGGAAATGCCAGTTTTCCATCTATGAAGCAAATACATTTTTGCATTCCTAATGGGCTATAAATATATCTGCTCTTTGGACTTTCCTTTGAACAAGCTGTTGGCACCTTTCTGGTTCTCTCATTCATTAATGAGTTAAATAACATAATTGATATACCGGGCTTGGTGGTGCATGCCTGTGATGTCAGCGACTTGGGAGGCTGAGGCAGGAGGACCACAAGTTCAAGGACAGCCTCAAAAACTTAGCAAGGCCCTAAGCAACTTAACAAGACACTGTCTTGAAATAAAAAAATAAAAAGGGCTGGGGATGTAGCACAATGGTTAAGTGCCTCTGAGTTCAATCCCCAGTACCCTCCTCCCCTCAAAAGGTCAATATATGTTCATTTTATATTCATATGATAGCCATGATTTATCCTCTTAAAATGTATCATGTAACCCTCCCTGTGATTAACACTTACATATAGCAACAGGATCTTTGCTCAATGGATGCTTTCTAGTCAACCAAGGACTGACAGGGTTTACCCACAACGTTTTCCTTCAGTTTTAGGAACAAATACCTTCACATACTAAAGGATGATTTTGAAAAGAACTGAACTTATTTAATTATACATCCATTCATTTGAAAAGAGGTCATTGACTATCTTTTATATGCATAGGTCTAGGCAAGGCTCCCTTCCTGGGCATGCCATCTGTCTTCAATGTGGGTGTGGCCTGTGTGACCCTTAAAGGGTCCCATGGTGGGTTTAATGCTCTGCTGTTACTGCCTTGAAATTCTTAATAGTTTTTTTTTTTTTTTTCTAATAAAGAGCCTGCATTTTCATCTTGCACTGGGGTTCCCCAAATTATGTAACTAATTCTGGCCTGGCATGATAGAAAATAAATGCTAAACTTGACTCCTGCCCTTCAGGAAAGCACTGTCTAAAACAGAAGATAAAAATATGTATACATGACTGATATGTAATAAGATATGCAGCTCACAATGCTGCTGGGACATAAAATGATTGATACTGTCAATGAAAATAGGAGGAGGGCTTTTAGGGTTTATAGTATGCATAGGAAACTCCAGGCTCAAAGCAAGGCAGGGAGAACAAGAAAACATTAGCAAAGATGCAGAACCAGGAAGTACAAGCCACACGAAAGCCAGAGGTGGCAGTATCCTAAACTACAGGCCAGTGGAATAGAAGAATAGATTGGGCTTAGATTAAAGATGGTTTGATAAGTCCAGTTAAGCAGTTTGGACTGCATACTGTGGGCAATAGGGAACCACTGGAAGTGCTTTTTTTTTTTTTTTTTTTTTTGGTACCAGGGATTGAACTCAGAGGCACTCAACCACTGGGCCACATCCCCAGCCCTTTTTTTGGTTTTTATTAGAGACAGGGTCTCACTGAGTTGCTAAGTGCCTCACCATGGCTGAGGCTGGCTTTGAACTCGCAATCCTCCTGCCTCAGCCTCCCAAAGTGCTGGGATTACAGGCGTGCGCCACCGCGCCCGGCTGGAAGTGCTTTTGTTGTGAATTGGTTGGTTTTAATTTTTTCATAATGTAATGATTATTCTTACAGATGCAAAGTCCCTATAGTGCTCTCAGGAGAGGCCTGCAGGGCAATGGGATGGCTCAAAGCTAATTATGCTGGCAGAAAGATAAAAATAAAGCTAACAAGAGTCACCCTCACAGTTTAGATACTAATTGAGCATCTAATATATGCCAGGCAGAGGTTGTGAAAACCCCCTACCTTCATGGCATTTACAACTTAACTGGAGGTATTAATTAGGCTACATGTGGAGAAATAGAGGTGCACACAGGAGGGCCCCTAACTCACAGTAGGTGGTAGGAAAGGTCTACTAGAAAGAGTGACACTAATCTGAGTACTAGGGGCTGGGGAGGTGTTAGTTAGGTGTACCCAATGCTGTTGGTGCCCAGATCAGATCCACTTTACCTTGCTTTGCCCCATCTCCCAGTTCCTGTGAGAACTGGTTACTACTAAAGCTCACAGCTGCCCCCTTCTTGGGAGATTTGCCCACAGTCAAATGGAAGGCTACGTTTTGCACCCATCCCACAACTGATTTTAATCATATAGGGGTACAAAAGGTCACCTCCATTGCCTCAAGACAGAACCAGAGTTTTGGTATAATCTGTGCTTCTTAACTTCCAACAGAATCAGGGAGAAGCTAGTCTCTGGGTGACTAACCCCACTTGGTTTTTCTCCTTTGCCCTGTCCTACTTCCCTGCTGCCTTCTAGGTTCCTCCCGGGAGCAGGCTCTGCATCCAGATGCCCAGCAAAGAACATGTAGAGGATTGAGGTGTTCCAGCCATGGCAAGGCTAGATGGTTCCCTATTACCCAGGGGCTTCAGTATGACACAGAAAGCCCTTTGTGATCCAGCTCCTGCTCTCTACCCCACCTTTCCTCCACTCTCTGCTTGAGGCTTTTCAGTTCGGTACAAATCGAACTACCCACAGCATTCCCATGACTCTGAATGCCAGTGTTGTTCACTCTTGGGACAAGCTTTCCAACTTTCTCGGCCTAACTTACTACAGGCATCACCTCTTCCAGGAAGCCTTTTCTGAGCCTGGAGGCAGCACCAGGAATCCCTCCTCTGGGGCTCCTACATCTCCTTATACACATCTTAGCACATACAGAATAGGACTAACATGATCTATTTCTACATCTGCCTCTCCTAACAGAGTACAAACCACCCAAGGACAGGAACTGTATCTTACTCGTTTCTGGTCTTATTGTCTGTGGCATGGTGTTTGGCACATGGCAAGGGATCCATAAATGTGTGTTGACCCCATGATGCATCATTTCTCACCCCACAAGAGGCTGACACTGAGGTGGAGATGAGAGATGTAGAAGAAAGAAGGGCTGAGATGGTGTAGTTGCTATACCAGGCCATTACCCCCAGACAGCTTAAAAGGTATTGATCTCGTGTTTCCACCCAGAGGAATGAAAGGACCTGGATCACAGAATGGTACATGGAAGGAACCTTGAAAAACTTTTTAATCTATTGGCTCTTAACCTGACCTAATAGAATCCATGATAAGGCTAGTTAATCTAAGAGGAAGGGCTGGGTGCCATGGTGCATGCTTATAATGCCAGTGGCTGGGGAGGCTGAGGCAGGAGGATTGTGAGTTCAAAGCCAGCCTCAGCAAATTAGTGAGGTCCTAAGCAATTTAGTGAGACCCTGTCTCAAAATAAAATACAAAATGGGCTGTGAATGTGGTTCACTGGCAAAGTGCCCCTGGGTTCAACCCCTGGTACAATAAAAAAGAAAAAAAAAAAGGAATGTTGGGTTTGATTTTGGTGGGAACCATATCATTTCTTCATGGGAACACTAATTAGTATAAATTGATCAGAAACCCAGTCAGCAACAATTATGTCTTTGCCAAATACAATGGGAGAAAGGACTTGGTTATCACTTAATAAAGATGTTTTGAGAGACAATCTTTGTAAATATGGGATCTAACAGACACTTGTGACAGCTGCACTTAAGGCATGCCATTCCAACATACTGGGCAATCAGCACTCTGATCTATTCTGGGAAGTGTAATGTTGCTGAGGCACTACAAAGCTTAGTGACCAGCCTGTGCTTCAAAAGCTGTGTTCTTTATTCAAAGTCACCTACCTTGGCATGGAGGATACACCTCAGTGGTACAGTGCTTATCAAGCCTACATGAGGTCTTGGGTTCAGTTCTCAGAATCACACACACACATATGCACGTACATTCACACACACACACACTCTCTCTCTCCCTCTCTCTCTCTCTCTCTCTCTCTCAAAGTCACCTACCCAAGAGCCTTTGTGAAATGAGTTTTAAAAAAAAATGCCCGCACCTGTGTTTCACTCACAGAGTACAGGAAATGCAATGTCAGTGTCACCACAGTAATGATGTAACCTGATGCAGTTGGGAGTTTATTTTAGCCTCAGCATTTGTTTTAATGATTTTGCAAATGGCTTTCATCCTGTATTTCAGAGTCATCAAAGCTGTGAAAGGGTCATATAACCTTCCTGCAATACTTTATTGCATTTAGTGAGAAAAAGCTATATGCCACTGTAGGTATTTATAAATGTGGGTGCTTGCAAAGCTTCAGGGACATATCCCTCAGAAATGGCAAGGGTCCAAAGATAAAAGGGGCCTATGGTGATAAAAAGATTGAGTTTCATAACTTCTTCTTAACAAATTCATTTCACAGATGAAACAGAGTGACTTTTTTCAAGGTCACCTAGCTGGTTAGTGTTGGAGCTAGAGTTAGAACCCAGAGTTATTAACCTGGAGTCAAGAATTATTTCTACATTGCATAAATGATAACTAGGACTGTCACCTGTAGAGGTGAGTCAAAGGAAAGTCAATAGGAAACAAAGGGAACAATAACATAGCATTAATGAAGTTCCACCTTGTGGATTATCTCTGGCAGGTTTTTCATCACAGAATTGGTCTGCTGCTCCAAATCATCTGTGCTATTCATAAATCTACTATGAAAATTTTTTTCCTCAAACAAACAAAATTATTTTTCTAGCTATTTCCTATTTGAGAATTTTAGGGGAATTGACTGTTGCCAACTTCAGCTAGATCTTGATCATCTTTGACTTGCACTTATCAGATTTCTAATCACTCTTTAGGCTGTTTGTAGAGCATGTCTTAAAAGGAAGAGCAATGCCCTTGAGGTGGGAGTGGGGATTGGTAGAAATAATAGGCACCATTTTTGTTGTTGTTTTCATTTGTGAACTGGTTTGTTTTTGGTAGTCCAGTGAGTATGGGGATTGAATGACTTTGCTTTGAAAACTGTTTAATCTTCTCAAGATACTTAATATGAATGATAAAGGAGGATAAATAAAGTCCCCAATGTGATGAATCCTATACTGACCTGCTATGGTCCATGATTTGCAGAGACAGATGGTATTTGGTACAGAAAGGATGGAATAACTGCCCTTCAAGACACCTGTATGAATTAACTGGCTCACTCATTTTAGTAGATTATCTTCCCACTCTATTAAAGGCTGTTACTAGCACATTGAGTCCTTTTAAAATATTTTGTATTTAATTTGGGTCATCTCCAAAATTCAAGGATCCTGGAAAAGTTGGAGGGGATCCAGAGACCATCATTGAGAATGATTAAGGGGAAATGGAAATGGAGGTATAAAGCATGACAAGAAGAAATATAATTTCCAGGGTTGTAAATAACTGTTATACTTTTTTTCACAAAAAGGTCACAGTGAGAAGAAACAGGCACAAATTAGAGTTGGCAGGAGTTAGCATGGACATAATGTACAATGTCCTGGTACTGATATAAGCACACACTTTGAATTTCCTTCCATAGGTAAATGTTGCAGGCAGATAAAATATGGAAATAGGTTGTGACTTATTTTTCATCAACTCGAACTATACCGAGGAAAAAATGGAATTACAGTTGAATTAAAGAAAGTAAATAAGGAGGGGAAGGAGGTAACATCTTAAAGAGAAAGAAAATATAGTCTAAAGCTGTGCTCTTGTGATTGAAATATAGCCTTGAAAATTAAATGCACTTGTAATGTAAAAAATTTTGTGTTATTTGAGTATTTTCTTCTCTTCCCTGGTCAACAAACCAAAATTAATTGATTTATTTGAACTTAACTTATTTCAAATTGCCCCGTCTCCAAAGGCCTAATTAGAAGTGTAATGGGATTTTTAAAAGGTAGGTAGAGGAGGTAGATAATGGGATCTGAAAAGTTTATAGACTCAATTCTGCAGTGTTCACTGGGGATGGCTTTTCATTTCTTAAGACTTTTTATTAGGTACTACTGGAAATCCTCATTTGAAAAAGAATTTTAAAACATGCATCTTAAAGGTGCATACAAATTGACTAACTGTACTGCTAAAATGCATATTCTGATTCAGTGGGGTAGAGCCTGAGATGATGGATTTCTAACACGCCTTCAGTTGTCCATGCTACTAGGCCAGGGCCACAACGTGAGCTGCCAGGCTCTAGATCTATGTTTAATGTAGCTAGTGAGTTTTTGTTTTGTTTTGGTGCCAGGGATTGAACCCAGGGATGCTTAACCACTGAGCCACATCTCCAGCCCTTTTTATTTTTTATTTTGAGACAGGGTTGCTAAGTTGCTTAGGGCCTTGCTAAATTGCTAAGGCTGGCTTTGAACTGGTGATCATCCTGCCTCAGCCTCCTGAACCACTGGGATTATAGGTGTACACCACTGTATCCGGTTGCCATTGAGTTTTTGAAATGTGGCTGGTCTGAATTAACATGTGAGGTAAATGTGAAATAGACACTGACTTTGAAGATTCAATATTTTTTAAAATATAAATTATCTCAATTTTTAATTGCTTGCCTGTTGAAATGATAACACTTGGGGCATATCAGATTATGTGATATATACCATTAAAATTAATTGCGCTCATTTATTTTTACATTTTTATCTAGGGCTACTAAATTTTTTTTTTTTTTTGGTGGTGCTAGTGATTTAACCCAGAACCTTCATCCTGTTAAGCGTGTATTGTACCATGGAGCTACAATCACATCCCCTGAAAATTTAAATTACATGTGTGGCTCATAGTATACTCCTATTGGACAGTGCTAGTTTAACAGTATAGATAATGAAATATGCATTATAATTATTTATTTTTCTTGGGTACTGGGGATTGAACCCAGGGGTACTCAATCACTGAGCCACATCCCCAGCCATATTTTGTATTTTATTTAGAGACAGGGTCTCATTGAGTTGTTTAGTGCCTCGCTTTTCCTGAGGCTGGCTTTGAACTTGCAATCCTCCTGCCTCAGCCTCCTGAGCCCTTGGGACTACAGGTGTGCACCACAGAGCCCGGCTCATTACAATTTTTTTGAAAATACAGAATTATTTCCAGACTTCTTTTAGAAATGAAGACAATTTTGGTTTTGAAAAATTTCATCTTTGCCTTTTTTTAATCTCACATTATAATGACCTAATGAGGAATACCCTCATGTCTCAGGAAAGGAATCTCCCTCTGGCTAAACTAGATGAAAGGCCATGTGTTCAGACAACAGTGTGTTCGAGACCTGGAGCACCGTGGCACCAGTGGACCAACTCATTCTCTCTCTCGATAGTCTCGCCGAGCTCAGGTGGCCAGTTGCAATTCTGTTCCTGTTCCATGAGGAAGTCCACACTCTGCCACACCAGCTCCCGATCTGAGGGTTTGAGGTGCTCATGGTAAGAAAGAAGCATCTGGAGAATGGATGACAGACCATGAGCTGCCCCTGTGTAGACAAACAAAGCACAATTTATCTATGTAATAAGGAGGAGAGGTGTTTTGATTTAGTGAAAAGATAATCACAAGACACACACACACACGCACACACACTCACACAAGTAATATAACTTGAAAGAACATACAGTACTGTAACAATTGAGTTTCTGAATAACTAGGCTGCTGACAAAATGCAGTCTGCAGGCCAACTCTAGTCCACTGCCTGTTTTTATAAATAAAGTTTTATTGGAACACAGCCAGAGTCATTCACTTCATATTGTCTATGGCTACTTTTGTGTTAGGATAGCAGAGTTGTATTTGTGACAGAGACCATATGACCCACAAAGCCTAAAATATTTACTATCCAGCTCTTCATAGAAAAAGTTTGTTGTTTGACTAGGAAGCAACAAATCCCATCATTATGTACCACTATAATGCACCAATAAAAAATATGGAAAAAGAATAAAAATTGTTGACTATCTTACTTCAGAGATTTTTAAAAACATTGTAATTAATATATCAATAGCTTTTACAAAAATACTCCTAAAAGCCAGTGCGGTGGCACATGCCTGTAATCCCAGCACTTGGGAGGCTGAGGCAGGAGGACTGCGAGTTCAGAGCCAGCCTCAGCAATGGTGAGACACTTAGCAACTCATTGAGACCCTGTCTCTAATAAAACACAAAAATAGAGCTGGGGATGTGGCTCAGTGGTTGAGTGCTCCTGAGTTAAATCCCTGGTACGAAAAAAAAAAAAAAATACTCCTAAAGTACTTGACCACAATTTGATCTAGGTATCATAAACATTCATTTATTCATTACCTAAGTATTAAGCATCTACTATGCACCAGGCACTATTCTAGGTGCTGAGGATAAATCAGTGGGCAAAACAGTATAAATCCTTTTTTGTAGACATTTATCAATTAGTCTTAATTTATTTAATTCTTCACATTTTATACTCGTGTATTAGGCATTGTCTTGTCCTGGGATAGAGAGATGAATATGTTAGTCCCTACCCTTGACGACCTCCTTATCTAACACAATGAGAGAGTCAGGTTTGCAAATAATTAGAACATGAGGTGTTAAGTGTTCTATGATAGGTGTGTATCAGGAGTGTGATGATTAATATTATGTGACAATTTAACTGGGACACATGTTGGCCCAATATTTGGTTAAAAATTATTTCTGGGTGTATCTGTGAGGGTGTTTTTGAATGAAAATAACATTTGGATCTATAGATCAAGTAAAGCAGATTTTCCTCTTCAATGTGGGTGGGCCTCATCCAATTCATGGAAGACCTGAATAGAACATAATGGAACATAAGAATTTTCCAGCTGGGACATTAATCTTTTCCCTTTGGACATAAGACTACAATTTACAACATTGCCTTTTTCAGCTTCCATAACCTCTTGAGCCAATTCCTTTCCACAAATTATTAAAAGGAATTAGTTCAAGTGATACACACAATCCATTTCTCTGGAGAACTTTGACTAACACAGGAGCTAAAAGGGAACCCAGGAAGGAGAGCTTAATGTGGCCTCAGGGTTGGAGGGGGCCCTGAAGGTTCGGCACAGATAGTGTCATCTGAACAAAATCTTGAATTCCTGACAGTTCCAACAGAGGATACTGAATTAGCAAAGGCCTGAACACACATTTGGAAAAGGATGGTACAACTCATAGAGAAGGCAGCCTAATATCCGTCTCATTCAACCACCTTTTTTTTTTCCCCCCCTCCCTCCCTCTTGAGTTTTCACTCATTCTGAATTAGTATAAGAGTAGAGTCTTTTGAGACTGACTAACTTCCCTTAGCTTTATGTCTTCAACTTCATCCATTTACCTGCAAATGCCATTAATTTATTTTCTTTATTGCTGAGTAAAATTCCATTGGGCGTATATACCACATTTTCTTATCAACTCATTTACTGAGGGACATCTAGGTTGATTCCACAACCTAGCTATTGTGAATTGTGCAGCTACAAAAACATTGAGATAGCTGGGTGTCACTGTAATATGCTGTTTTTAAGTCCTTTGGGAATAGACCCAAGAGTGGATGGCTGGGTCATAGGATGGTTCCATTACCCAGTTTTCCAAGAAATCTCCATACTGCTTTCCATAACGGTTGCCACCATTTTGCAGTCCCTGACCAGCAATGTATGAGTGTGCCTTTTTCTCCACATCCTCTCCAACATTTATTTGTTGCTTGTGTTCTTGATGGCTGAGCCATTCTGACTGGAGTGAAGTGAAATCTTAGAGTAGTTTTGATTTGCATTTCTCTATTGCCAGCGATGTTGAACATTTTTTCATGTATATTGTTGATTAATGTGTATCTTCTTCTGAGAGGTGTCTTCTCAATTCCTTAGCCCATTTTATTGATTGGGTTATTTGTTTATTTTAGTGTAAGTTTTTTGAGTTCTTTATATAATCTAGAGCTTAGTGCTCTATCTGATGTGGCATGTATTTTTAATATTTGTTCCCACATTAGTTGGCTCTCTATTCACCTCACTGATTGTTTCTTTTGCTGAAAAGAAGCTTTTTAGTTTAAATCTATCCCATTCATTAATTCATTGGTAGTAATTCTTGGCTCTACAGGATTCTTATTAAGGAAACTTGGGGCCTAATCCAACATGTTGGGAAATTGGAGCTTACTTTTTCTTCCTATTAGGTTATTGTCTCTGATCTAATTCCTAGGTCTTTTGATCCACTTTGATTTGAGTTTTTGTGCTATGGTGAGAGATAAAGGTTTATTTCATTTTGTTGCATATGGATTTCCAGTTTTCCCAGCACCATTTGTTGAAGAGGGCTATCCTTCTCTCACTGTGACATTTTTAGGCACCTTTGTCTAATATATGATAGCTGTAATTAAATGTATTAGTCCTCGTATCCTCAATTCTGTACCATTGGTCCACCAGTTCTGTTTTTGGTGCCAATACCATGCCTGTTTTTTGTTACTATTGCTCTATAGTATAATTTACAGTCTGGTATGGTGATGCCCCTGCTTCACTTTTCTTGCTCAGGATTGCTTTGGCTATTCTGGGTCTCTTATTTTTTCCAGATGAATTTCATGACTGCTATTTCTATTTCTTTGAAGAATGACATTGGGATTTTGATAGGAATTGCAAAATCTGTATAAGTGCTTTTGGTAGTATGGGACAATTGTTGACAATATTAATTCTACCTATCCAAGAGCAAGGTAGGTCTTTCCATTTCATGTGTTCATCTATAATTTCTTTCTTTAGTGTTCTATAATTTTCGTTATACAGTCTTTCACCTCTCTTCGTTCGGTTGATTCCCCGAGGTATTTTATTTTTTTTGATGCTATTGCAAATGGGGTATTTTCTATCATTTCCCTTTCAGAGTCTTTGTCCGCTGATGTAACACAAATGGCCTTTGAGGATTTAGCTTAACAAAAGGAGAAGGCAGCCTAGTCCCTGTAGGAGTTTTCACTCATTCTGAATTAGTAGAGTCTTAATTAGTGGCACTGGGGTTAATATATATTCCAAGGACTTGCTATTAAAACTCAACTCCCTAATTTAAAAAATTTTTCTTTGCACTCAGGCATCTTTCACTTTACATACATGGAACTTTCCAGAAAATCAGTCTTTTTCTTTTTTTCTTCTTTTTTTTTTTTTTTTTTTTTTTTTGGTAGTGCTGAGGATTGAACCCAGGGCTTTAGTGCATGAAAGGCAAGCATTCTACTAACTACCAACTGAGCATATATCCCCAGTCCCAGAATAGTCTTAGAGTCTTGTCAAAAATTCTATTGCTCTTAAAATTTGGTCATGCCATGGTGGCACACGCCTGTAATCCCAGTGGTTCGGGAGGCTGAGGTAGGAGGATTGTAAGTTTAAAGCCAGCCTCAGCAAATTAGCAAGGCCCTAAGCAACTCAGTGAAACCCAGAGTCTAAATAAGAAATTAATATATAAATGAAAATAAAAAGGGCTGGGGATGTGGCTCAGTGGTTAAGCACCCCTGGGTTCAGTCTCAAGTACCAAAACAAAACAAAAATATTTGGTCATGAAGTTTTAAAGTACCTTTCTTTCACTGGATTTGGAATTGTTATGAAAAAGTTTGTTTTTCAGGAAAATGTTTATGCATTTGATGGAAATCTGGTTTGTGCTATCTATGTCAAGGGCCAGAATGCTAATTTCTCTAAAAACCAAAAATCTCAAAACTGAAAGGAATAGCTCTATCAGGGGACTAGAGCAGACACTGCCAGTAACTCTCCATTCAAGTGCACCTGCCTCCCCTTCCTACTTCAAACACCTACCATTCTGTCTGAGGCCTTCTCTGGCCACAGGGTATGCCCAGCTCATAGAGAACAGGGCATAATTACTAGGGAATTAACACCTCTGGAGCAGCTGACCAATAAAGTAGGGAGTTAGTGGGTGAATAGCAGTTTCCTCAACTCTTCAGTGAGATAATTTCAGAGCCCTGGGCTATATATAGACTCTAAAAATCCCCAGGGGAACTGAGCCTCAGTTGTCCACAGGCTCATTATTACATACTCAGTTAACTTCTTTCTCTTCCTTGTCTCATTTCTCCACTAGTCTTTCCATGCTTTCTGGAATCATCTTTCAAATAAACTTTTATACTCAACTTCTTGTGTCTTGGGGTCTCATTGCAGGCAAACTTAGGAACTTAAAGGTTTTTTGAGCCAGCTTTCATTAAAGTGGTTCATTAGTCATTCATTCATTCATTTGAGTATCCTCGTTCTGTGCAGGGAGAGGTCCAGGGATCACAAAGATAAATAAAAGTAAGTCCCCATCCAGAAAAGGCACAAAGCCCACTAAAGCAGTTGGACCAGTGAGCCATTAATTATAGTGTAATGTGATGAGGAGCTCCAATAAAAGTGTGGGCAGGGTGACATAATGTTACCCAATTTGCAAACATGTGAATGGTTTTCCAGAATATTTTTCAACACCCCTTTCTCCTAAGGCAGAGAAAATATATCAGTAGATCTCATGATGTTGGTGCAGAGTCTTGAAGTCTGGGTATTACAGGCAGATGCAGAGGTTGGAGGAAGTAGAGTGTTCTAGGCAAAAGGAACATGCATAAAGGTATAAAAATATGAGGACACTTTGTATGTGGGAAATTATGATGAACAGAACATGGAGGGAAGAGATAAAGTATGAGTCTAGAGAGAGGCAGGTGGTCTACCTTACAAATCTTGCTCTGGAGTGCAAGGGCTCCAAAGGGGAGTAACTAATTTACTCCTTATGTGGCTCAGAGCTAAAAATTACTCCCTGCAATTCAGTAGTCTGTTATTAATCCATGAGTACTAAAAAAACATCAAAATGTTAGTGACTGAATCCTATTTCCCTATGCCGAGGCACTCAGTGTGAAAGTTGCTCACAATCTTTCAGCAAATTAGGCTGGGCACACTGGTGCACACTTGTAATCCCAGCTGCTGAGGAGGCTGAGGTGAAAGGATCGGGGTTTTGTTTTGTTTTGTTTTGTTTTTTGTTTTTTTGTTTTTTTTTGTACTGGAGATTGAACTCAGGGCACTCGACTCGCATCCCCAGCCCTATTTTTTTTAATATTTATTTTTATTTACTTTAGTTGTACACAATGCAATGCATTTATGTTTACGTGGTGCTGAGGATCGAACCCGGGCCGCGCACGTGCAAGGCGAGCGCTCTGCCGCTGAGCCACAACCCCAGCCCCCCCCAGCCCTATTTTGTATTTTATTTAGAGACAGGGTCTCACTGAGTTGCTTAGCACCTGGCTTTTGCTGAGGCTGGCTTTGAACCTGTGATCCTCCTGCCTCAGCCTCTTGAGCTGTTGGGGTTACAGGTGTGTGCCACCATGCCTGGCTAAGAGGATCTTTTGAGCTCAGGAGTTTGAGGCCAACCTGGGCAATGTAGCAAGACCCTGTTTCAAAAAAAAAAAGGGCTGAAGAACCTTTCAATCTAGGGTGAAAATAATTGTTAAAACAGCTCCAGGCTAATACTAAGTTGTGGTTTGTAATATTCATTGATATTTTCTTTTTGATTTTTGATTTGTTCTTTTTTAGGTATACATGACAGTAGAATGTATTTTGACATGTTGTACATAAGTGGAGTATAACTTCCCATTCTTGTGGTTGAACATGATACACTGGTCATGTATTTATACATGAACATAGCAAAGTTATGTCTGATTCATTCTACTGTCTTTCCTGTTCCCATCCCCCCCTCCCTTCTCTTCATTCTCCTTTGTCTAATCCAATAAACTTCTATCCTCTCCCTCACCCTCTCTTATTGTGAGTTAGCATCCATAAATCAAACAGAACATTTGGCCTTTGGTTTTTTGGGATTGGTTTATTTCACTTAGCATGGTAGCCTCTAGTTCCATCCATTTACTGGCAAATGGCATAATTTCATTCTTTTTTTAAATATATATTTATTTTAGTTGTAAATGGACCTTTATTTTATTTATATATGGTGCTGAGACTTGAACCAAGGGCCTCACACATGCTAGGCAAGTGCTCTACCACTGAGCCACAACCCCAGCCTTAATTTCATTCTTCTTGATGGCTGAGTAATACTCCATTGTGTACATATACCACATTTTCTTTATCAATTCATCTGTTGAATGGCACGTAGGTTGGTTCCATAGCTTAGCTCTTGTAAACTGAGCTGTTCTAAACATTGATATGGCCATGTCACTATAGTATGCTGATTTTAAGTCCTTTGGGTAGGATATTTGCTTTTAAATGACATTTTTAAGTGTTTCTTGTTAACGAATCTAGTGATAGCCTATGGCAGAAACAAAACATCCAGTGTCAACATTAGAGACTCCCTCTATTCTACAGAGGTCTGTGCCAACATACTCACTCACCCAAGTATTCGGTTCCATAGTAAGAATACATCAGGGGGAATGGTTTCCTCTTCTTCATAGCATATTGCTTCCCAGAGTCCAGAATTGCCTGGCAAATTGATTTGATCTGTGCTGGGGTCAGCACCTGAGGAAGGAAATCAAGAAGCAGAAGTCAAAACAGGATCTTTTTCCCCCTCAGACATTAGATTTTCCTGCTTCAGAAGTCCATCATCATACCCCCAACATTCTTTCCTATGCCTAATTAAGCTTAGACCATTACAGCTTACTTATTTTTTTAGCCAGTGATTCTCCTTTTGAGGTTAAGTTTATCTATCCTCTTCAGAAAACTCATTGTTTTGATGGAAAACACACACCTTTACTCTTTAGGCTGTTCGAAAATGCAAAGACCACCAAAGGCTGTTGTCACAGGAACATGAATTTGCTCAGAAAAGAACAAATACCGGATCATGGATCATGCTTAACAAAGCTGTTCCTCCTGGTATACAGTATGGTTCAGGTCTAGCCCAGACATTAGGACTTCAATTTATGTCATTTGGACTGTGCTTATAAAGCCATGAGTCTATGAGAAGGTGCTGCATGACAGGCTCACTTTGGCCATTTGCATTCCCTGAGTGAAACCAGAGCCCAAAGGTGCCAAGGCAAAATAACTTCTAATGTCAAAAGAATGGAATAGACAATGGCTAAAATGCAAGAACCTGCAGCCCTCCAGCCCTCCACTTTTTGTTCTATCTAGCCACAGTCTTAGGACTATGGAGGTTAAAATGTTCTCAAGTCTTCGAAGCATCATGGAGTTCATTAAGATTCTGCTCACAGGGGCTGGGGTTGTGGCTCAGTGGTAAAGCGCTCGCCTAGCACGTGCGTGGCCTGGGTTCGAGCCTCAGCACCACGTAAACATAAATGCATTGCATTGTGTACAACTAAAGCAAATAAATAAATATTTTTTTTAAAAAAAGATTCTGCTCAGGTTTGTACTGTGCTCTGTGTCCTGCCCCTCCTCATGGGCAGATTGGACGCTCCCTTTGGCAAGCTCCCATATCACCAGGCCTCTTGCTCTGGTGAAGCACTTACCACCGGCTGTGTTAGGTCTCTCTCACTAGATGATCAGGTTTTTGAGAGCAGACTGTGACATCTCATCATTTTGTATCTAATGCAGAACATGAGGGGACTGTTGGCAACTGATGAGTGAGTAAGTAGGTGCCAGATTAATTGGTATAAAATGCAGATACCTCCCACATCTTCTTTCCTTGATTCTGTCTCTCCTTCCCTCTTTCCATGCTTGCTTATTTATTTATTTATTCTTTCTTTCTTCTTCTTCTTCTTTTTTTTTTTTTTTTGTTGCTGGGGATTGAACCCAAGGGTACTTTACCAGTGAGCTACATCCCCAGCCCTTTTGATTTTTTTTTTTTTTTTTGAGACAATGTCCTGCCAAGTTGTTTAGGGGACTAATTAAGTTTCTGAAGCTGGCCCTGAACTTGCAATCCTCTTGCCTCAGCCTCCTGAGTCACTGGGATTACAGATGTGCACCTCCATGTTCAGCCCACAGATATTTCTTAAGCCCCTTCTCTGCTTCCCAAAAGCCTGTTCTTGATATTGGCAATACAACAGTAAGCATGATGGAGAATACTTCTGTTCTTGTGAAATCAACCTTCCCCAAAGTCAGACTCACACAGGAAAGGTACTAGTCAGATTAACTAGAAGAAAAAAAAAAAAAAAAAAAAACACCTAGAGTTCAGCTTGATTGAATGAATCTTGAGATCCAGGAAAAGTCTATTGGAGTCTACAGAAGCCTCGCTCCTAAGACTCAAACATATCATTTTCCTGCCTGAAATGTGGCATTAGAACCACCAATTCCTTTTGAAATAAGGCCCTAATGATTAAAGCCATAACTTGATTTTCTAATTTACCTAACATTAAAAGAGTAAAATATCCAGGTTTTTTGTCCTCAAATGTACCACTTGATTGGGAAAAAAAATTACTTGAAGAGGAAATGATTCATTAATTTATTCTGCCAACTACTTTTATTGAGCTAGTATTCTAATAAGTCCCCACCCTAGGTATTGTGGGGGAAATTGTAGAAAGCACCATCACTGCCAACACACACACACACACACACACACACACACACACACACACACATACACGGAACTTACTATCCAGTGGTGGAAATGAAATATAGATAAAAGTCTAAAACAGAGGAATTAAAGTTCATAAACTGGAAAGAAACAGTAACATAGGGTATTTAACATGGGCAATGAAATATTGTTCAACTTCACCACTATTTTATTTTATCCTCAGTTTTCATCTGCTCAGAAACAAGGATGTCATGGTTATTCACCTACCATTCTTCTTCTTATTCTTATTATTATTGGTACCAGGGATTGAACCCAGTGAGCCACATCTCCAGCCTTTTAAATTTTTTTTTATTTTGAAACAGGGTCTCACTAAGTTGCTGAGGCCTACCTCAAACTTGTGATCCTCCTGCCTCAGCCTCCCCAGTAGCTGGCATTAGATGCAAGCATCTCCACATCCGGCTTGCTTACCATTCCTTTTTTTTTTTTTTTTTTTGCTCACCATTCTTAAAGATCCTATCTTCTTATATTTCCTCACTGTCAAGTTGAATTAATCCCCAAGTTTTTCCTTAGCTCAATAGCAAATTTCTCCCAAATGATTTCCTACTTTTACTCATTCAGATTCCTACCAAATTTTCATTTGCTATTGAAAACACTTAGTCATTGTGCTTTTATCAGCACCAACTCATCTTACATTTAGTCTTCCCCTACTTAAAATCTTGCATCACTAATCTCAAATCAACCCCTCCATCCTGTATAACCTCATAGAAACCTACCAGAGCCTTGAAGGACATGCAGTTAATAGGATTCTATCCTGGTTCCATCCCATATTTTTCTGGGCAGATAGCTTCCTCTTCCACTGTATGCAGGTCCTGCCTGGCTGATATTGATTTTGAATCCATATGACAGAGGCAGTTTTTGTAGTAGGAAATAGTCACTGAATTTTTGGGATGTACTCATTTGCATTACTAAAATTCTATTTGACTTTCATACCCATAACTGAAAATTGGCTTATTCTTTCCTCAGTTGAACATTTATTCATGTTTTCCATGTTCGTGAGTTTGCCTGCTTATTTTTAATCCAGAAAAAAAAAATCAACTTGTTATTAGGTGGTGCCCTCCCCCATTTTCTCCATCCCTGATGCACAGCTCAGAATGGGGAATGAGTTTATAAAATATTATTTCAAAACCTCCCCTGATCATGCATCATGTCTGGGGGTGGTTTCCTCTTATCTCTCAGAAACACTGTGAAAAACAAAGAGAAACCGGTGCTTGTTCAGCTGGATAGAGACCAGTTATGCATGCAGTTCTTTATCTCTGGGAACAGACAAGACCTACCCTTGAGTTTATTGATCAGTGAATAGAACAGAAAATAGTGCTCATTAAAAGTCTCTGTGTGGGGAACACCAAGAAAGAATGTGCCCCTCTTTCCCCCCTAAACACACAGTACAGAAAGAAAAAAAGAGATGAGACCTAGGGGTAGGGGCTGGATCTTGCTCTCTCATTTGTCTACTTTCACAAACGTCCCTCCATTTCCTCTTCGGAGCACACAGGAACTCGTGCATGAGCACATCTACTCCCTTCAAGAAGATGGCCTCCATGCTTTCAAACACTCTGAGGTCCTGGGAATGAGAGAGTAGCATTTCCTGGGGATTAAAAGCAACTCTGGATGGCAGAGGCGAGCTCCCTTTGCCAAAACAAGCCCCAATTCCATCTTTGTGTCTATCCATGTGTTGATATTTTGGATAGATTAGGTTCTTTAGAACTTTTTTTTTGTAGTGAATTAAACTAAATTAAGATATCTCAAAAATACAAAGCCAATCTGTGGTGCTTTGGTTTAAACAGTTTCATTATTATACCTGACCCTGTAAAAGATTTCTATTAGGCTGACCTCTAAGTGTAGACAGCAATAAAGCACAAGTATGTTGCTTGGCCCTGCCTGAACCACCTCCATGCAGAGGAGAGTTGACCTTAATTAAGGAAATGAATAAAATGGACCAAGCCATATTTCTTGCTTCACCGATGACCCCTACCTGAGACAAGTGTCCTACCCACAGTCCTTCAGAAGTGGCAAACTATATTTCTTTTTCAAAACACCAAATACCTACTGCTATTCTCTGATCAGCATTGATTGAATCCACAGATAATGGCAGCCAAGTCCTGAGTGTGCCAGTATCTCAAGGCATACTATGCTGGTCAAATTCCTTTCTCAACAATTTGAAATGAGTGTTCAAAAGAAGAAGAAGGAGAAAGAAGAAAAAGGAGGAGGAGGAGGAGGAGGAGGAGGAGGAGAAGAAGAAGAAGAAGAAGAAGAAGAAGAAGAAGAAGAAGAAGAAGCAGCAGCAGCAGCAGCAGAGGAAGAAAGTGTCAGCAATCACAGCTGACGCTGAATGCAGGTCAAGAGGTGGAGCTGGACACGTGCAAATTTGAGGTTTGGTGGGATTAAGCAGGAGCTGTGAGGGGGAATGACAGAATAAGTCACTCAATAGTGAGAGTGAAAGGAGACTAGGGAAAATATACTAAAAGAAACAAAGATACTGAAAGAAATTTAGAGAAAGGTGTCTGATTTTTACAGCTCCCTTAGTTACTAAGAGTTTAGGGCTACTTCCTTGAGGGCTCCCTGCCAAGTTTCCATACAACACACACCTCCATCCTCCTATCCCTCCTTTTACCATAGTTATTTGATAAAGTCTTATGGTTTTTATTCATTGTGTGTGTGTGTGTGTGTGTGTGTGTGTGTGTGTGTGTGTGTAATAAAAACCTAACTAGAACAGGCATAGATACAAAGTTGACACTTTCATTTTTCACTCTTCCACACTCCACATAAATACATGAGCTTTGCTACCTACCATGCTGGATTCTTTCAGCTCAAATAACAAAGATACCTGCATCTAACATCCATGATAGGGACTCCAGTCTTGAATTATTTATCCTCAAACTTCTGTCAAAATCCCTGTTGAGATATCTGAGATCTGAGAGCCATCTGCTTCTCAAAGTGTGGTTCTTGGACCAGCAGCCTGGGCATTACCTAGGAGACTGATAGAAATGCAGATGTCCAGGCCCTGGTCCTGCTGAATCAGAAAATGAAGTTTAACAAGATCAGCAAGAGGTATGCATGCACATTAAAGTTTGAGAAGTACTGTATTAAAAATGCTATCCATGAATTCTTAAATTTACCCAATATTAGGTTAGGTCCCAACAATAATGTATATTTGGATCATATAAATCTGATTTCCCATAGATTTTTTTCTAACAATGAGTTTCCTGGGTTTCTATATGAAGGAAATGCTGATATAAGAAATAGACAAAATTTTGCTAAACCGTTACTGAAGATATTGTTAACAGTTTTGTTATACTTCTATATAAAGGCCCATGAGATAAGCTCCTCTCATAGCCCACCAAACAAATTGATAAGCTTTGTTTTTTCACAGTGGGACAAACAAGAGGTTTGTCTTAATCTTGAAGGCCTAGAAGCAGAGTTCATTAGTACAGTGACTTCTTTAGATGTTGTCCTATAAATATTTTTCTTCCTAAGCCTTAATCATTGGTTGAATGATTAATAGTTTCATTGTATTTATACATTTTTCTTGTAAACCATCCTAATGTTTTTTTTTTTTTTTTTAAAATAGGCAGAACAAAACTAAAGATCTTTACAATATAGGGAATAGGTATTTCGGGGTGGCGATTCAGGGCATATGAATTATTAGTGTTGAACTATAGCAATCAAGATA
Organism: Tamias sibiricus; assembly: GCA_025594165.1. Classification (NCBI taxonomy): domain Eukaryota; kingdom Metazoa; phylum Chordata; class Mammalia; order Rodentia; family Sciuridae; genus Tamias; species Tamias sibiricus. The sequence goes on along the minus strand of CM046667.1, from coordinate 29,374,321 downwards.
GCCTGGCAGCCGATCCTTACTGAGTCTAAAATAACTGTCAGGAGATGCTAGACTTCCCACCCCAGGCCACGCTCAACTGCCACCAACATTATCATGCAATAGTCCCCAAATGCCCCAAGTGCCCATCTACATAGAATGCAGAAATTCACTCCAATATCATCCCAAACACACATGTAACAGACTAAGAATTTGCTATCTGCTTAGGTGTTTTCCTCAAGCAATTTATTTCATCCCAATACTTTGTCTCTCCATTCAGGTGGTTGTGAAAGCTTCTGTTCAGATAAAGAAACAAGCCATTTGACCACTGATGAACATCAAAACGGCTCTTGATATCCATGGACAATAGTTTTGAGGGAAAGGCTTTTCAGCTGTAAGAGCCTGGGTATTTTTAGGATTTCAAGTTTATGCCACATAACAATAGACTTACAGGATATGCAGAATCAGGATGGACATATACGTTATTTAAGGTGGGAGGAGTTGACTTGAAAAGGAAACTGAGAAGTTGAAAATCAATAAGGAATCACAGCTTCTGGGACAGGAGTCCCCTGTGTTTGTCCTTTGCTAGAAAAGCAATAAACCTCCCCCCTCACAGACCACCAAAAAAAAAAAAAAAAAAAAAAAAAAAAAAAAAGAAAGAAAGAAAGAAGAAAACTCAACGTGGAGTTCCTGCTCCCCTACCTGCACCTTCTTGTGTCAAACCCTAGAAGAGATACTATAGTCCTCCAGATAGGTTTACAATCTATAGGTAGTTATGATGTATGTGCTTCCCCCATCCCTTCCTAGAACTCTGGAAGATGGCAGCCTCAAAGGCTGGTCTGCCGTCTCAGGGTCTGGGACCAGTAAAAGAAATATCATTATATGGCTTGTTCCACATGAGAGAGTTCAAGATGATCCTTTATTTTCTGTGAGCACCAGGGTAGAGTAGAATAATATCCCATCCCCCCAAACAAATTTATTTTTAAAAATTCCCAGTCTAAATTATTGCATACTAAAATAATGTTAGGGAAAACATTTTTTTTGCAAAGTGGATATTCATAAGTGGTTAGATTTTTATTTTCGATATCTCTTTGGGGCTATAGTTCATTGGGAGGTCACTAGGTTACAGGGAAAAGCCAGACCATACAGGAAATCTCTAGAGTAGGTGAAAATTTATCTAAGGCATTAAGAAGACAAAAACTTGGAGGAGCTACTTTAAAAGCAAAACATCAGGGGCAGAGGAAGTGTTGAGGAAGCTTAGAAAGGCAAAATAAGGTTAAGTGAAAATGTTCAAGCAGGAAACGATCTTAATAAACAGAATAATTCTTGAGTGCAAAGCTTGTGAGAGGCACTTTGGAGGTATATGCATTCTAAATAATTCGGCTAAGTTAAAATGTGAACTATTTAAATAATGGAATATTCAGCATTCATTTCAATCTTAAAAGTAATGACCTATAGGAGTAAGATGCTGGCAGTTAATATTGGGGGCTTCACAAAGGAAAAGATATATGAACTGAGTTTTGAAAGATGAGTAGGAAGTGGATAAATGAAAGCAGTGAGAAGAGTGGGCATTTTAAGCTATGAGATGATGGGGAAAACCCTATATTAGAACAATGCTTCTCAAACCACAATGTGTACAGGAATCACATGAGGCTTTTGGTACCAATGAAGATTCTGATTCTGTAGGCCTAGTTGGGGCCAGGATCCTAGTTTCCAACAAGTCCCCCCCACCCCCCGACCCCAGATAATGCTGAGGCTGATGCTGCTGGCCATGGACCACACTTGAAGTAGCAAAGGATTCTGGGAATATGGAGACTGACTGCAGCAGAGAATTTCTCTAGGGAAAGGTGAGAAGTCAGATCAAAAGAACTATATGAAGTTCCCAAAGACAATCAGAGAAGCAAAAAGGAGCACCAGGCAAGGATGCTGCACACTATAAAAGATTAGATTCCCCAGAAAGGAGAGCAGCAACAATGGGAAATTCTCTACCAATATGCTGCATGCAGGAGGAAACATGTCCAAATTTACAAATACCAGTGGGGAGCTCTCTTAGCCAATGTGGCCAGGTTTGTTATTTTCTTAATTAGTCTCTAAATGGGGCGTGTGTTGCTTGTGCAGAATGAGTGAGTCCCTTCCATCTGGTCTTCCTGATGGTCCCTGACCATTATTATGCTGGGCTATGAGGAATGGCGACATGTTGTTGAGTTGATGATCATCCTTCAGTCATTAAAGGAAGCCAGTGGGGAATTTTCAAAGATAAACATTTGGTCCCAGATACCATTTCACTGTTGTTTCTTTTTCCTCCTCATGTCAAGAAACACAAGCCAAGAAAACAATGGAAACCGGAAAAGAAAAACAGGTTTTACTTCATTCTTGCAAACTGACTGCTGACTTTAAGGACTCATTAGAAGTACCTGCTAACTCAATCTTCGTAGCACTAGATAATTTCCTTCTTCTGAGACCCCCAACTGTCTTAGGGCCTGAACTACAAAAAAGGGATCACAGTACTTGTCCCACTTGTATCTTCAGGTGGTGGTGAGACTCTTAGGAAAAAGCAGCTTCCAATGTTTGGTTGCACACCGCAGTCACCTGGGAAACTTTGAGAAATCCTGATGGTTTGGGCACACTCCAAAACAAAGACATCTTACTCTCTGGGCATGGGACTCTGGCATCGGAAACTTTTTCAAGCTCCTCAGGTGATTACAAACTACAATCAAGGTTGAGAACTACTGCTACGAAATAGTGACACAATAGTTTTTCAAAACAAAGTGATAATATAATTATGATGAGGAGGAAGAGGAAGAGGAAGAGGATGACAATGATGAAGGAGGGCTAAAGGAAAGACAAGCAAAAGATATCTTGGGTATAGAGAAATGCCTTTGGTGAGAGTCGTGGAGGAATGGAAAGGAGATACAGGATATGCACATGAATGAACATGCTGAATTAGGTCAGAGGTCCATTAAACACTAGCCTGTGTTTACAATCCAGGCACCAATGCACATTTTTTTTTTAATTTCTTAGTTACACATGGACACATATCTTTATTTTGTTTATTTATTTTTTATGTGGTGCTGAGGATTGAACCCAGTGCCTCACATGTGCAAGGCAAGCACTCTGCCAATGAGCCACAACCCCAGCCCACCAATGCACATTTTGTGGGAGGGTAATGGAGAAACCACAGAACACAGCAGGCAATGTACTAGACTAGGAATCAGGAGATCTGGGCTTGAAATCCAATTTAGGTACCAGTACCATGGCTAAGTCATCAGATCTGTTCCCTCATCTATAAAATAAATGGACTGGGCTAGAATCTGTTCACTATGTCAGTGTGCTTCTTAAATTTCATTGTGTCTAAAAATCACTTAGTGAGCTTTTAGAAATACAGCTTCCTGGGCCTTGCTCTCAGAGATTCTGGGTTAGTAGCTGTGGAGGGATCTGAGATCCTGCCATTTTTAACAAATTATCAGGTGATGATGCTGTTGGGGAAGAACCTCATGAGTTGCTCTATAGTAGGTAATCTCTAAGGTCTCTCTGGGCTCCAAACTCTATGGTTCTCTAAGGTATTAGAGGAATCTAGCTTTTAAACATAAGAGCGAAGCATAATGATCAAAAACATGGAATTGGAGTCAGATAGAGACCTAGTTCCCAGACTTAGCTTCACTACTTTCTAGTACCGTGGATTTGGACAAGTTGCTTATCCTTTCTAAGCTTTAGTTTTCTTGTTTGTAAAAAGCAGTGATAATAAGACCTACCTTACTGAGTTGCTGTAATGGTTCCATGAAAGATACTTAGTGCAGTTCCTGGCATAAAGCACATGCAAGCACTAGAGAAAAGGGACATCTGAAGTCCAGTAGTGACTCAATTCCAACCATTCAGCCTTGGAGGTTTGAGCTCAGGAGATTTCTCACAAAATAACCCTGTTATTGCCCATCTTCATTGCCTCATCCTCCACCAAGTACTAGCTTATGGCCTCCTGCATTCCTAAGTTTTGGTAACCTGTAATTCATAAACTACTAAGGCAAAGCCCTTCACGTCTATGCATTTACTTTTATTTTTCCATCACTAAACTTGCAGCCTTCAATGTCCCACTTTTGCCAAAACCACATTCCTCTGCTCTTTAAAAATACCTCCCCAGTTTACCTCATTTCTAGATAAGTCTCTGTCACTAACTACGTAACTTTAGACAAATCAAGCAAACTTTCTAGACCTCAGTTTCCTCATCTGAAAAAAAAAAAAACATGGAGTTCAGCTGAGGTGTTCTTTAATGTGCCTTTGGCTTTAGAATTTTGTTATTTAGTGATTTGATATTTTATGGTAAATATTTGCAAACCTACATATACATATTTGGGCTAGACTTTTGGATTGTGTTGTGATAGTCCATTTCAGTGGTTTAATTTCTTACGAAGTAGGCAAAAAGTCCTTTGTAATGAAACTATATCATCTGTTTAACTTGTCCTGTTCTAGAACATTTTATTTTAACAAGAGACTTATTTTCCTAAATACATTCTTCCTAGTCAAAAGTTAAAAGAACAAGAACTCTTTTGGGTGGAGTACTGCAGATTGAACCAGGGGCACTTTACCACTAAGTTATATTCCCATCCCTTTTTATTTATTTTGACATAGGTTTCACTAGATTGCTGAAGCTGGCCTCAAACTTGTGATCCTCCTGCCTTACCTCCCAAATCGCTGGGATTAATGGCATTTGCCACTGTGTCCAGCAGGACCAGAAGTCTTTTTAGCTTCTTGATATCAGTTGTTTAAATATCTGGAGTTACCAGTCTTCTGGTTCCCCCAAAAGTGAATGACTACATTATAAACACAGATGTTAAGTTGACCATTTTACACCAGACCCTCTTATAAGTCATTATTGAATCAGTATGCCATTACAGTATTCTTAAACTATACTACTATGGTTCAATTCTTCAAGTGCCTGCTGGGAGCATGATACTTTGCTAGAGAGAATAGAAATACAGAGGCAAGTATTTGCTTGTATCCAGATAAACAGTAAATGCTTTTCTTATTTGGAAAGGCCAATTCTAATTACATGTTTTTGGCTGATTTTGTTGGGGAGAACATCCACTCTCTTCTTATTCCTTGCTAACCAAATCTCAATTTTATTGGGGTGACAGATCCAACCCAAAGTTATAGTGATTAGCCTTAGCCAAACACATCAATCCTATTGTTTGTAGGGGATTAGCAATGCAACTTCATTTTGATAAATGGGGAAATCTGCAAGAACTTCATAGAAGGCTTTTTGCTTCATAATAAATGAAAACAAAATGGATGGACTTGGCCCTTACCACCCTTTCCTTTTTTAAATTTTTTTGTTGCCTTGAATGTACATGTGAGATCTGGAGTAGCAACTGCCATTTCTTATCCTGAGGCAATTAGCATGTGGATGATAGGCCAACATTCAAAATACCATGGTGGGGGACTGGGAGAGAAAATCCTAGGGTTTGTGGACATCAACAAGCATCTGCAACACAACCAGAACCACCTGTCTCCAGACTCTTGCTTTGAAAGAAAATGTGATCCCTTTTTTAAAGCCATAGTTCATGGGGTTACTTACAGCCAAACTCACGTCAATTGGACAGCCATAAAGTGCCAACTTAACAACATTGCAAACATTGCATTTTCCCTGCAAAGCAATTTTTCTTTGCCCATGTGCACATCTGTTTCCACAGAAACCTCTAGCTCTAGAGCTCTTTAACGTGGGGCTGACTTCCTAAGTGGGAAAAGTTCAACACTACAATTTCCAGTTCTGTCTTTACTTGTGATTGATTTTTCTCATTAAGTGCTATCCTGGAGCCCAGAGACAAAGGGTGGTAAACATGCCATCACCTTTGCTGCCACTGTCCTGGATGACCTCTCTATTCCTTCCACTTACACTGCTTCAGGTCAGACACAATGGACATTCTCCAGCTGCCTCCATGACAGTGGATCTTCACATCCTCAAAGCCATAGAGGCCTGGCAACCAGTACTGTGAAGCAATTATTTGCTTTTGAAGTAACTGCTGTCTCCTCAACTTAAGTGGCTGTATCACATACTGCCTACTCTGTCACCTTAGAGAGCTATTCAGGGAAATGGTCCTAGATGAACAATAGTTGAACAATTTGCACATCTTAAAACTTCAGTAGCTCTTTCACCTAGATGCTTTCAACAGAACCAGCTGAAAGGATTTATTTTGCTGAACTTTTTTTTTAAGTACTGAGGATTGAACCCACAGGTGCTCTGCCACTGAGCTACAGCTCCAGTCTTTTTTTTTTTTTTTTTTTGAGACAAGTTTTCAATAAGTTTCTTAGGGCCTCACTAAGTTGATGACACTGGCCTCAAACTTGCAATCCTCCTGCCTCAGCCTCCTGAGTTGCTGGGATCACAGGCATGCACCACCACACCTGGCTTGCCATGCTCTTTGACATGGACCTGTGGGATTGAGGGTCAGACACAAGCAAGGGAAAGTAAAAATTCTTTAAAACTGCTTACATCTCTCTTCTTTTTACCCCTGGTACCTTAAAATACATTTTAATAAATGTAATCCTCAGATTAGGGGAAGCAGTGTGATCTAGTGCTAGTTTGACCACAAATGGTAGCTTCTCTGTGTGCAAAATGAAACCTAAAGATGTGGGGGGTCAGAGGTGGGTATTCATGGTTGGGAAATTGCAAACTTGTACTTTGTCATTATATCATCCTGAGTTAAGTGATATATAGATATAGATATAGACATGTAGACATTCCATTCCTTCTCTCTTACTCATTTAAGTATTGTAGGTAATCTATCCTTTGTGTGATCCTGTCCAAAGCAATTTTGTTTTGTTGACATTATGTTTTCTGGCATTCTAAAGGAGAAACTATGCCAGGTATGGTGGCTCACAGAGGTGAGGCAGGAGGATTGCAAGTTCAAGGCCAGCCTCAGCAACTTAGCACAGCCCTGAGAACTTAGTGAGACCCTGTCTCTAAATAAAAAGTAAAAATGGCTGGGGGTTTAATTCAGTGGTTCAGCACCCCTGTGTTCAATTCCTGGTACCAATAAAATAAAATAAAATAAAAAAGTAAATAAAAGGAAAACTATTCTAGTTTCTGTTAGAAAACAGTATTAGCCAGAAATCTTTTTTTTTTCTTCTTTTGATGGTACTGGGTGTTGAATCAAGCACTCTACCAACTAAGCTATATCCCCAGCCCCATTAGCCAGGGATGTTTAGGAGAGTTAGACTATAAAATTCAGATAGAATCACTTTCTACATAAAGGACATATTGGAAAAGGAGATTTGAGGTGACGTAAGCATGAAGATGTGCTGAAGGAGCTGCCACTATTGTCCCCTGAAGTGGGGCCAGGCAGCCATAATGAACAAAATTGCCTCTGTGGCTGGTTTCAGTGTTCGTTTTATGCCTAGGGGAAGGAGAAAGGAATAGAAAACTTCAGGAGGAGCTGGCTCCATCACTAAAGAGGAGAAAAGAGTTGTAAATTGACAGCTTCACTCTGTTAAGGGCAACAACTTCCCACAGACTCTTTCTTCAATTTGAGTTTTCACAAGTTCTAAGTGGTTTTTTCACATGAACAAAGCTGGGGAGGCTTCTGGTCCTTAAAAAGGCAGGTGGAAAATATAACCAGCACTAAGCAAAGCAGGATTTATAAACTGGGAATTCAGTATCTTAAAGTCCTCATCTTAGACTGAGTGTTTAGTGTATAAATATTTATTGAGCCCAGCTGTGGCTCAGTAAAACACCAGTGAGCAAAACAGAGGAAAACCGCTGCTATCATGGTGATCTAGTGGGACAGTCTGAATAAATTCATATCCTATTCCATATTCTATTTACCCAAATATCTCATATTCTGACAGTCTTCATAACTTTCTATTATTTTAACGGGGATTTTTTCTTCCTCCCAGTACCCGGGATTGAATCCAGGGAGCTTAACCACTGAACTACATCCCAGGCTTTTTTATGTTTTATTTTAAGACAGGGTCTTGCTAAGTTGCTTAGGACCTCCGCTAAGTTTCTGGGGCTGGCCTTGAACTTGAGATCCTTCTGCCTCAGCCTCCAGAGCCACTGGAATTACATGTATACACCACTATACCCAGCACTAACGGGGCTGTCTTTTTTTTGGCGGGGGGGTTACCAAGGATTGAACTCAGGGGCACTCGACCACTGAACCACATCCCTAGGCCTATTTTGCATTTTTACTTAGAGACAGGGTCTCACTGAATTGCTTAGTGCCTCAATGGGACTGTCTTTATAAGGAAATCAGCATTAACTGAACCATTGGCCTCATGTCATGTTGCCCAGGGAAGGTTTAACAGAAATGAAACCCAGTCACAGTCTTCAATGTTCAACCAAGGACAACCACCAGAATTTTAAGGATGTACATAGAAAAGAAGTGGCCAGCTGCAATAGCACATAATTACATGGAAATTCTCAGAAATGGAGGCATGGCTCCAGACCAAAATTTCAGAGGGGTGGGGTAGGACTGAACACTAATAAAACACAACAACAACAAAAACTCCATTTGCGTTGTTGGGACACAGACACTGTTTTACAGGGCTTTGCTTTGCAAATCCAGCACTATTTAGTATTGTAAATAACACAGGTGGTTGGAACAAGGAACACAGCTTAATCTTTTTTTTTTTTTTTTTTTTTTTTTTTTTTTTGGTACTGGGGATTGAACTCAGAGGCACTCAACCACTGGGCCACATCCCCAGCCCTTTTTTGTGTTTTATTAGAGACAGGGTCTCACTGGGTTGCTAAGTGCCTTGCTATTGCTGAGGCTGGCTTTGAACTTGCAATCCTCCTGCCTCAGCTTCCCAAGTGCTGAGATTACAGGCGTGCTCCACCGTGCCCATCACAGCTTAATCTTATGTGGTTCACCTAGCTTGGCTGGATTTATTCCTAGTCACAGACTAGATTCTTAATTATAAACTTAATGCCAGGTACTCTCCATATAAATTTGCTTCAATAGTTGTTACACAGAATATTACTGACCACCTACCACTTAGTTTTATTGGTACTAAGGATTTAACCAGGGGGGGGGAGGGGCGGGGGCGGAAGGATGCAACCTAGCCACATCCCTTTTAATTTTTTATTTTCTTGCTAAGTTGTTTATAGCCTTGCTAATTTGTTGAGGTTGGCTTTGAACTTGTGATCCTCCTACCTCAGCCTCCTGAGCTGCTGGGATTACAGATGTGCCACCATGCCTGGCTCATTTACCACTCTTTAACTAAACAATAGCATGCTTCTCCATGATACTGAGAAAATAACCTCATACTTTATATGTAAACAGTACAGGTACATAAAATATATAAATACTTATGAGGAAGTACTTACAAAATAAGTACTTTTTATTCTTCAATTATTCTATGAAGTAACAACTCAAAACAAAATTTATCTTGGTAAGTGCATGTAATTAAGTGTGCGTATATGTATATGTATATGTACATATAATTTATATACCAAATAAAGATGTTTAGCTTGGATTTTTACTACAATATATCAGTGTCCAAGGGAACAAAGTATCTACTTGTGTAAGACTGCCCATAGTGGGCTGGGGATATAGCTCAGTTCGTTGAGTGCTTGCTTCACATGCACAAGGCCATGGGTTCAATCCCCAGCACTGGAAAAAAAATGCCCTTAGGGCCAGGCACAGTGGCACACACCTGTAATCTCATCAGCCTGGGGGCTTGGGAGGCTGAGGCAGGAGGATCATGAGTTCAAAGCCAGCCTCAGCAACTTAGCAAGGCCCTAAACAAATCAGAAAGACTCTGTCTCTTAATAAAACATAAAAAAGGGGGGCTAGGGATGTAGCTCAGTGGTTAAGCTCCCCTGGGTTTAATCCCTGGTACCAAAACAATAAAAAAAAAAGAGAATGCCCATTGGGGTGGAGCACTTCCCTAGCATGGGGAAATCAATCCTTGGCATTGAAGAAAAGAATGTCCATAGTGTTGTTGCTTTTTAAAATATTTTGTTTAGTTGTTGATGGACCTTTATTTTATTCATTTATTTATACGCAGTGCTGAGAATTGAACCCAGTGCCTCACACATGCAAGACAAGCATTCTACCACTGAGCCACAACCCCAGCCCCTGTCCATAGTAGTTTTATTCATAAAAATGAAAACCTGAGAAGATCCTAAATGTCCCCAACAGGTGAATGAATGAATGGACTGTTGTATTTTCATACAATGGAATACTGCTTAGTGATATAAAAAGCTCAAATTACTGATAATTGGCAAAAATCTCAGTCGATGAATGTGTTGACAAAAGAAGCCAGACGCAAAAGGGTGTCTGATATATGATCCATTTACATGAAGTTTAAGAACAGGCAGAATCTAACTATGGTGATGTAGGTCAGAAAACAAGTTTGTGTGTGTGGTGGGGGAGGGTTAGTAATACTGACTGAGATAAAGGAAGCCTCTGGATTGATGGAAATGTTCTGTATCTTGATCTGGTAATAATTATACTAATCATGCAGTTAAATCATTGAGCTATACATTTAAGAGTTGTACATTTTGCTATATGTAAACAATACTTCAATTTTAAATAAGTAAAAGAAATCAGGGTGTTGAGCATCATATCTATTAAATGGTGGAGCAAATGGCTTAGCTGGCTTGTTAATATTTTGTGTGAATATCAAGGTCCTTTGGCTGTGAAGTAGGAGCCACCAACTTTACTAGCTGTCCCAAAGAAGGGCTTTCTTATACCTTTGGATGAAATAGAAAAAGTTGTGCTTCCTTCTGAATGGATGAATTACATAGAAATGTACATGACCTCTGGGCTAATGCAGCCCCAGGTCAGGGTTTAGTGACCAGAACATGGAAGCAGGATTTCACTTCCCCAACCCTTTTGGCCCTTGTGGCCCTTGTGTACAGCACAACCTTACCAACCACCCAAGGCTGCCCCAATTTCTTGAAGGAAGCTGGAAAAGCTCCAGGGATCTGAGAGCAGCCAGGACACAGAAAGCCACCAGGCTGCAGGCAGGTTTCTCTCTTTTGATGACAGAGGTCTCTGCCTTTCTTTCACTTTCAACAGGCTTGTTTTCTCTACTTCTCTATGGCTGAAGGTGACATCTCGTCATAACATCACACACACACACACACACACACACACACACACATTCATTAACTCACTTTCCAAGTTTTAACATGCTTCTCAGTTTTAGCCATACTTGCAGTATTAACTAGAAACCCACTGAAACACAACTTCAGAATCCTGAGAGAATCTCAGGATTGGTTCAGTCAGGTGTATTTACCTAGTTGTAACTACTCCAGCTGAAGGAACAGGGCCAAGTAGCTTAACATGGATGCCAAGACCCAGAGAAGGAGCGGGACAACATTTTGCAGAGAAATGAGGTTATTTTGAGCTGGGAAGGCATCCCCGGAAGTATTTGTGTCCACAATAGAAATATTAAATAGAAACTATGGCTTCCACTGGCTTACTCAAAAAACATGTCATTTTTCTTTTATAACAAGTCCAGATGTGGTCAACTGCTGACATTGTTTAGTGACTTGTGATATCTGACACAGAATAATGCAATTCCCTATTTTTTTCCTCATGTTGGCACACAGGCACAAAATGGCTGCTGCAACTCCAGACACTATGTTTACATCCAAGGCAGGAAGAAATAGGAAAGGGCAGCTTCCAGCCTTATGCATTCTCCTTTATCAAGAAAGTCAGAACCAGTTGTGGTGGCCTGAGATTTCACACAAGCTTAAAACTAGCCTCAACATTTAGAGAGGCCCTAAACAACTTAGCAAGACCCTGTCTCAAAATAAAAAGGGCTGGGGTTGTGGCACAGTGGTTAAGCGCCTTTGGGTTCAATCCCTGGTACCAAAAAAAATAAATAAATAAAAATTAAAAATTAAAAAAAAAAAAAAAAAAGCCAGAACCCCCCACGCAGACTTACACTGCCTTTGGCAGTTCTCTTTACATGGCCATTCAAGTCAAAGCTTAGAAGTTGGAAAATCAAGTAATTATCATCAAGCATTGTGACACCAAATGAGATCTAGGTTCCATTAGTGTTGGCAATGTGAAAAATGGAGCTTTGTAGGTAACTGTGTCCATCATCTCCTTCAACTGTAGGAATCCATATTTTCGGAAAATTTATGTCAGCTGTTCAGGATCCTGTGTGAACTCAGGTGATGAAAGGCATATTTAATTCTTTTTTTAATTCATTGCTTCTCACCACACACTAAGCCACTATATATTCAATTTTGCACTCCACCACCTAGGATCCTTTGCCTAGGATTTGCATTCTATTTCAAAAGCTGTCGTGCAGGTAATTGGTCCAGGAAGGTTTCTCGGCTCTAACCTGACTATCTAGCCACTGCACAAATGCCTTTTCTACCAAAGTAACAGAGGATTATAGGAAGCGTATTTAAAGGATACTCAGCTTTCTCTAAATATACTGTTAGTTCAGAAGTGCTCTAATAATAATTATTTCAATATATGTAAATAGATAGTACTCCAGTTTAAGTCTGTTCCTTACTGTGAAACAGGTGCAAGAAATGAAGGGGGAATGTTTAAGCCACCAACGCAGGAAGACTTCACCTTTAAAAGGAATGGGTGGGGCTAGATGGCTTCTGAGCACCCCTCCTTGCCTGATACTGCACTTTCTAAATGGACTGCAATCACAGTCTCTCCAAATCATGAGGGTCATTTCCAAGAATTGAGTCTAGATTAGTGTTCCTTTTCAATCAAGAGTCACTGTATTCTATGAAGGGAGAAAAATGCCATGGAAAAAGGCAGAATGTACCCACTCAGATGAAACATGGAGAAATTCAAATCTGATTTTTATATATCGGTTAAGATTGAAAGACAATTACTGATGTTTTGTATATTTAAACATTTTATTTCTCATATGCACATTTAAGGGCAAAATTTGGGGAGAAGTCCATGCTACTGAGGGGAGACGTTTAGATATTTGTTCATACAGTATATATTCATGTTACAGTGTATTTATCATTTCTGTTAATTTTGTCCTTACTTCAACTCATAGTCTAACTTAAAAGTGTAAGAAAAAGATCAAACTTTGAGGATCCCTTTATATAAGTACCAGGTGCTAACAGATTGTACCACTGGAGCCTTAGAGTCCCTTTATAAGCCAGTATGAAAAGGAGTCCAAAATAGCTATATTAATTAGCTATGGAGTACTTGGGCAAATTACTTTGGCTGTATAAAGCTCAGTTTTCTCATCCATGATGTGGAGATATTCAAGGACCTTAAAATTCCTTTCCTGCTCAAAAGTTTCATGTTTCTATTAGTCCCAGAGAAGCTTATTTAGATATAGTTTGTTCCAGTAGCATGAAGTCTTCACTTCCAGTTCAGAAGTTTCCCCACGCTATCCTGAGTCTTTTTTATTGGTGGTGCTGGGGATTGAACCCAGGGCCTTATGCATGCTGGGAAAGCGCTCTACCACTGAGCTACATCCCCAGCCCTCCACTACCCTGAGTCTTACATCTCTTCATTTCATTCTGCGAAGTTTCCCAGTAGTCTGCTTTTATTTTTATACATTTTTATTATATAATTCCAAAGACTTACAAGAATGGTACAAAAATTCCCATAAACCATTTGCTTGTTGTTATCTTTTGTTAACATGTTGTCACATTTGCTTTTCATTCTATTTGGGAGGCTCCTTTTTCCAGAACTGCTTCAGTATTGTCTGCTAAAAAAAACATAAATTCTTACCTAACTATGGTGCACGTATCAAAATCAGGAAATTTAACATTGATAGACTACCATTACCTAATTTCCATCTTTAAATTTTTCCAATAATCCTGAAAATGTCCCTTTTTAAAAAAAAGCTACCCAATCCAGAATCACACAATGCATTTAATTGTCATGTACCTTCAGACTTCATTAATCTGGAACAGCTCCTTAGCTTTTCCCTTCTCTCCCCCCCCCCCCCACAACTTTGGAATTTCTGAAGAATATGGGCAATTTATTTTACAGTATATCCCTCAGTCTGATGTTCCTCACGATTCAATTCAGCTTATGTGTTTGGGGCAGGAAGGCCCTAAAGTGATGCTCTGTCTTTTGTGCAATGTCATATTGGGAGGGACATGATGTTTGACCCATATTGGTGACCCTCACCTCCCCCCCCCTTTGATATTAAGCTACTTTAAGTCGAATCTCTCTGTTGCCTGGGATTTTAAAGGCTGAGACTAATCTAAGGCTTTTATTACTGAAGACCTGTAGGCTTTGGTAAAATACAGCTTCAACAGTAAGATGTGTCATCACTTAAGCCTGGCTGTAGGCCAGCTAGAAAGGCCCAGAAATTAGGAGTTTGGACCAATGACAACCAGCCAATAAGTTAAAAATATTATGGAAGCCAGATAAGTCAGCCAAGTCAATGGAGGGGTAGACAGGTAGGCACAAAAAGTCAGAGTCCATGAGGTCAAAGTCAGTAAACCCCAGCCTAAAGGATAGTAAGCTCTGATTTCAGGGCAGAGGCTGTGGGCTCACTGCCCAGTGTTATAAAGCTAATGGGTGGGGCTGGCCCTGCGCCCATGGGTATTACTCATAGACCTCAGTGGAATGCAATAGTAAGGCATTCCTGGCTATGGCAGTCTGAGGTGCCAGCACTATTGCCTACCTTAGGTTTGGCTTTACTGTGTTCTTTCTCCTTTCTCTAAACCAGTGCTGCTCAGATTGTAACGTGCATGCCAACTCCCTGGTAATCTTGTTGGAGTGCAGCATCTGATCCAGTATGCCTGATGTTTGGCCTGCTATTCTGCATTGCTAACTAGTTCCTAAGTGATACCACTGGTGATAATTTAGACCATCCTTTGAGTCCCAAAGCTGTGGGAGATCACCATTTTTGGCTATGGCAGAAATGGAGTTGCTACCATGATCTCACGCATACTCAGCGCTATTGTGAGATTCCTCTCTATACCATCAGATAGAAGTTTCCTTGACTTGGTCAGCTCAGAATTCACTGAACATCCTACCAAATCATTTAAATTCAAAAAAGAAAAAGAAAAAAGGAAAAAAATGAAGAGGTAGGAAAGGAGAAAGAGACATACACGGCATGCTGCCAAGCCAGAAATATAGTGAAATTCCATGAATATTCAACAATGAATAATGACTTTATTTTGTAAATTAACAAGAAATCTCATTTTGATAGCCTTGAGGATGTGCATGTCCAGAGAACAGGTGGTTCCTCATGGCAGGGGAAGAGTTGATTTTACATTCATCCTCACTTTTTCTCTGGAAAATTATAGTCTACCTACAAAACATAATGAACCTGGTGACTCAGGATAATTTCCTTTCAGCAAGCACCTCTAAACAGGCCCATCACAGCCTTTCTATAGTACTCCCAGATGTTCTAAACTGAGAAGGTTAGAACTGAAGTAACAAGGGCATTATTCACAGGAACTAAGAACCTGCTTATTATGAACAATTCACATCTCTGGCAAATTCTTTAAAAGTGGTGCCTTTTGTAAGGCTCTGTTTTGAAAAAAATACAAAGTCCCAGTTGGTGTTATAATTCTGTGACCGGTAACTTTAGGACATAGAAGCAGAAACATTATAGGAAGACAGTCTAGCAATGTGGCAATTTGTTTATTACATTTGCTTTCAATTAAAGGCAAAGCGTCTTTAAGTCTTAAGAACAAAGATGCTCATTTGCTCCAGCAGAGGGAGCCTGTAAGTAAAAATCGACCCTGATCTTGTCAGAATGAATAGGGTCATTTGCCAAAAAGAGAGGGAAAAAAAATACAGTTTACTGAAGCATGAAAGCATGAAAATGACCTTGAAATAATGATTCCAGGTATTCAATCAATACCCACTTAGTGAATTTAGAGGTTTGCCTCCTTCCCCAGGGAGCCATTGTCTCAGTGACTTCCCATCTACTCATCAACCTCATTGAATGCCAGCATTCAATCATACAACTGTCTTCTGAGAGAAGCTCATTTAGTAAACATTCAGACTTTTTGGGTGGGAGTGGAGGGCTACCTTTTGTTTAGGGTCTCTAAACACAGATGGCTTATGACTAATCTTCACACCAACCTGGGGAAAAGGGCTCACTGCCATCTTTAACATGAAGAGACTAAGTAAGGTTCTGAGAAGCTAGTGACTTCCTTTAGATTCACACATCTAGAAGGTGAGAGGTTGGAAAATTGTTCAGTGACTTCATTCCACTGTAATCGGATTATACATCCACATTTTTGCCATCTAACCAAGGTGCTTCCCATTATAGCTGGAGCATCTGCTGATGCTCCAATCCCCTGCTGGTCATGTGAATAGCTTTGGTCAATGGAATGTCAGTCACATAAGAAGATTCAAAAGAGCTGGTAACATCTGTATTATCCTGAAGCACATGGAGTTGAGCTGAAACCTACCCATAGCTTGAAGCAGAGCCATCCCTGATGACCTGCAGACCTAATTAACAGGAAAAATCAATATTTGTTATTGAAAGCCATTGAGACTTAAAAGATTGTTGGTTACAAAGTAAAAACTGACTAACTACAACAACTCTGTGAATTATACTTAGCCCCAATTTGTGGATGAGAACACTGAGGTATTAAGAAGTTAAGTTGTTTGACCAAATAGGAAATCAAGTTTGAAAGCTCCCAAGGGTACCCAGAAGAGTTCTCCTTATGTCTGATTGACCAGAATTGTGAGACATGACTACTACCTCCAGCTGTAAGGGAAGCTGGAAAAACATTTGGCACTGTGAGCCTCTACTGTGGGCATGGGGTCCACCACCATGGGAGCAAGGAGGAGATAAATGTGTTTGTTTGTTTTTTTAGTAAGAATCCAACAGTGTCTGTCATTGCAGTGTTGTCAGGTTCTTAAGTCCATTATGTTTACCAGTACCATATGTTGCCTATGTTGTGTTCTACCATGGAGAGGCAAAAAGCAACTCGACCTTGGTGAACTCCATATGGTGCTATGACTTTTTGTTGTGTGTGTTTTTTTTTTTTTTTTGGTGGGGGTGGTAACAGGGATTGAGCCCAGGGACACTTAACCACTGAGCCACACCCCTATCCCTTTTTCATTTTTTATTTAGAAACAGGGTCTCATTCAGTTGCTTAGGACCTCACTAAGTTGCTGAGGCTGGCTTTGAACTCATAATCCTCCTGCTTCAGCCTCCTGAGCTGCTGGGATTACAGGCATGTACCACCATGCCCAGCTGGTTCTATGGTTTAATTTGTCATTTGAAGCTTCTACATTTGCCACGAGAACATGACTCAGGCAACAATGGTCCAAGAGAGTGAGAACACACATGGAACCCACCTAAATCCACACAGAGCTGCCCCATGAATGAGAAAAACATTAATGTTTGCTGTTGTAAGTCACTGAGATTTAAGGACATTCATACGTATTTAAAAATAACTCATAGGCCAGCCATGGTGGTGCAGGCCTATAATCCCAGCAGAGGCAGGAAGATGGCAAGTTCAAGGCCAGCCTCAGCAATTTATCAAGGCCCTGTCTCAAAATAAAAAGGGTTGTGGAATGTGGCTGAGGGGTTAAGCACCCCTGGGTTCAATCCCCAGTATCAAACAAACAATAAAACAAAAGTAATAACAATGTTTTGAAGTTCACTCAGTTCCACGGAGTTAAGAATTCTAGACTCCAAACAAATGGTACAGGTGAGCTTCAACTCAGGGGTATCTGCACATGATATTGTGTGTAACTACTAATCAAAGAACCTTCCAGTTTTCTATGGCATTCCTTCTCCTCAGTGCCCCCAGCCTGACTGGCATATAATAGTGTGGGTTTTCTTCCACATGGAGATAGTGAAAGATGGCCAAATCTCACATGGGTGTCCCAGGAAGGTGGTGAATGTGAGCAGATACACTTGTCTGGATTACCCAAGGCTAAGCATGGTGAGAGGAAGCAGTGGAGACCAGGGTCAAGGCTGACTCCCTGACTATCACCATCACTTCCACCACCGTGGCCCAATTGCTGATGTTGTGGTAAAGTGCAGTATAATCTATTATCCCTCATAAATGGCAGATTAGAGAATCTACTGAGAGGAAGCTGGGAAGAAGAGCAAAGAAAATGTTGTAAATGTGCTACTGATTATATTTTGACCACAGCTGATACTAAATCAATATGTTAGACACTAGGTATACAATGGACCCCAAAGAAACTTGGCCTCCATTCTTACGGGAATTAAAATGAGTTCAAAAGGTATTATTTCTATAATAATTTAGTATAATAAAATAATTTCCAGATGGATAAAATATTAAGCATCAAAGAGGAATGATTTTATGTTTTGGGAAAATATATAATAGATTATATTAATATTTAAAATATCACAAACTAATTAGAAAAAGGGTAACAATTCAATGGAAAAATGGAAAAAGACTGGAACAAAGAATGTACATGCAATGATATGCAAAAGACTTAAAACATATGCAAAAATTATTTTCTTAATCAGAAACAAGCAAATTAAAATGATAACTTTTTGGGCTGGGGATGTAGCTCAGTTGGTAGAGTGCTTGCCTCACATGTACAAGGCCCTGGGTTCAATCCCCAACACCACAAACACACAAAAAAAATAGCATTTTTAATCTGGCAGAGTAGCAGAAATGGGTAAATTAAATTTATAGCACAGGCAACTGGTAGGGAAATGAACATTCTCATACTCTGATGAGGGAGAAGCAATAGGTGTTGCCTCTTAGGGCAATTTGGCAACATTCATCAAAATAAAAACTTTTTTTTTTTTTTTTGGTACTGGGGATTGAACCTGGGGTTGTTTTACCACTGAGGAACATTCCCAGCTCTTTTTATTATTTTTTTTTTTATTTTTGAGACAGGGTCTTGCTAAGCTGCTGAGGCTGGTCTCAAACTTGCAATCCTCCTGCCTCAGCCTCCTGAATCGCTGAGATTACAGGCGTGCACCATCATGCCTAGCTCAAAAATTATCCTAATATCTCCACATCATGTACAACAACAAGACTGGGATCCTAATCTGAATAAGATGTATTCCATGTTTGTATAAATGTGTCAAAATATACTCTACTGTCATGTATAACTAAAAAGAATTTTTAAAAATTAAAAAATTTTCTTAATAATTTCAGTGAATATTTTTCTGCAAGTATATAAAGATAGATGACTTACTCACTGCAGTGTTGCATACCATGGCAAGACTAGAAACAACCAAAATGTCTGTTGATACAGCACTTACTGAATGAAGTGTAGTGCATACACACAATGAAATAGTCAGCCATGAAAAGAATAAAGTAGGTCTATATGTGTTGATGTGGAAAGATCCCTAATATACATACGCCAAATAAAAAACAGGGTGCATACAGCATGCATTGCATGCTCCATTCACACATGAATGTCTGTGGATATGTTTAGAACATTCCTGGAAAGACTCAGAAGTAGGTTAAATGGTTGCCTGTAGAGATGAACTAGAGACTGGGAGCCTGAGGCGCCAGGAAGTTTTACCCCTCATTTTACATCTGTTTGTATATTTGGGTGTGTTTTTGGTTTTGTTCTTACCAAGTGCATGCACTACTTTTAAAAATGAAAATTGAGTTAATAAATCATATAATAAACACATGACTGGACAGTCCCAAAGGTATGCAGGAAAATAAACCCAAAACCTAATAGCCTTCCTATTGCTCTTGAAAAATCAATACTTTTAAAAGAGTAACTTTTTAAAACAATGATCTAGAGATTGGACTGGGTCATGTTGAATTTTCAAGGACTATTGAATTTCACTCAGTGGACAGAGAATGACCTGAAAAGCAAACTGATGACAGTTTTTCAGTTGGTAAAGGAAGTAGGGTTATTTACATAACTCTGAGGACACAGGAAAGATAAGTCTGCATTATGTTCATGGCCAATCTTCTACTGTAGACACTGAAGGGATAAGACCCTCAGTTTACACCTATAGTGTGGCTGGTCCAGGAGAATTAGTGTTCTCAGGCACTAAGCCATTATGAAATTCCAAAGCAGTCACTTCTTGTTGAATTAGACAAAATAAATCCACAACATACATTCTGGGGATGTGGCTCACTGTTAGAGTGCATGCCTAGTGTGCATAAGACCCTGAGTTCCTACCTTAGCACCACAAAAACTAAACAAATAAAGTAGAAATAAATGTATTGGACTTTGTGGGGAGGTGAATGCAGCATAGACAAATTCTCAGGGAAGAACTGAATGGTACATTGTTAAGGAAACTACATTCAACGCAGAAAAATGCCTGTCAAAAGATGCTATTTCTAAACATCCTTGTTACCCATTAATCAATGAAGAGGTATTTAGGTGTTTTGTTGTTTTGTTTTGTTTTGTGGTGCTAGTGATTGAACCCAGGGCCTTGTGCAAACGAGGCAAGCACTCTACCAACTGAGCTATATCCCCAGCCCCCTTTGTTGTTGTTTTTGAGATGATGGTCTTGCTATGTTGCCTAGGCTGGTCATGAATTCCTGGGTCATGAATTCCCACCTCCTGAGTAGTTGGGACTACAGGCATGCACCATGACACCTGGCTATTTGGTGATTTTTTTTAATATCCTTGAAAGGAACTAAGGAGACATAGCACCATTCATGGGATATGGCCATGCCTTATGGGAATGTACTGTTTGTGAGGACAACATTTGGTCTTAATCTGGTGCAGCACTGGAGACAGAGAATAGGCAGTCAGAGAAGGGAGAAGACAGAAAAGGCTTCACATGAGATTTGGAACATGAGCCATGTCTAAAATTAAGGGTAAAAGGTAGGCAAAATGGCATGCACAAAGGCTGGAGCACCTCAAACTGAGCAAATGGATGCCAGCACATCAGGTTGTGAAGGAGAGAGATAATGGTCATGCTGAATGGAGAAACTCATCCAGTTTGCCATAGGCTTGCAAGACACGAGGAAGTATACAATTCACGTGTTAATCATGTGTTTACAAAATTCTGTCATACCAGAAGATAGTAGATAATTAGTGGGGGAGGAAAGGACAGGGAGGTTCTTGTGGTTAAATACTTGGGAACTATTAGATTTTAAAAGTTTTTTGGGGCTGGGGTTGTGGCTCAGCAGTAGAGCGCTCGCCTAGCACGTGCGCTGCCCGGGTTCAAACCTCAGCACCACGTAAAAACGCATTGTGTACAACTAAAAGCAAATAAATAAACATTTTTTTAAAAATAGGTGTTTTTTTTTTTTTTTCCAGTGTAGGATTTCTCAGTGTAGTATGAACCTCTAAGAGTTGGTTAGAATTTGCAAACAAAATATGTGACACAAAATCCCTCTACTTGCAAAATCATGATTAACATGAAATTCTTGTTTGGGAGATGTCAGAGAGAGAACAAAAAATCCCTACTGATTTCAGAGAAAGGAAATGATCTACAAGTTGTGGGTTGTAAAACCAGTTAAAAGAGCAACATGAGAACATTGAAAATTCTTCCTTATGAGTACACAGGTTTCTCTTCAACTTGAGCTCCTCCCACATACACCTAATTCTGACGCCTTTTCACCACTGTTAAGAATTTGGGGCTGGGGCCAGGTTAGATTAGGTGGCCTACGCCTGTAAGCCCAGAGACTCGGGAGGCTAAGGCAGGAGAATCACAAGTTTAAAGCCAACCTCAGCAACTTAGTGGGGCCCTAAGCAACCTAACAAGACCCTGTGTCAAAATAAAAAAGGACTGGGTTCAATCCCTGGTAGACAGACAGAATGAGGGGGGGGGGGGGGGAGAAGGAAGAGGAGGAGGAGGAAGAGAAGAAATGAATTATGGGCGGGCTGGGGATGAGGCCCAGTGGTTGAGTGCCCCTGAGTTCAATCCCTGGTACCAAAAAAGAAAAGAATTATGGGCTAGACATGGTGGCACATGCCTATAACCTCAGTAATTTGGGAGGCTGAAGAGGGAAGATCCAAAGTTCGAGGCCAGCCTCAGCAACTTAGCAAAAGCCTGTCTCAAAATAATAAGGGCAGGAGATGTAGCTCAGTAGTAGGCCTCTGGATTCAATCCCAATTATGGGGTTGGGGAGGTGGAAAAAAATAATTATGAATCCAGAAAACTCCAAGTGGGGGTAAGGCAATTTTTTGGATAGTGAGGCTTTTAGAAAAGGAGGGAGCTGATAATTAGGGGGTAAGACAGATGGCAAAGAGGAACAGAGGCTTCAGCTATGGTATCTTGGTAAAGATGAAGGACAATAAGACTCAGCCTGGGCTTCAGAACTGTAAACTGTTTTCAGGGGTATACCTGAGAGACATGTATTAAAAGAGCTGACATTAGGTACTTTGACCTAAGCTATGGGAACAGGGTCAAGGGTATGCTACCAGTTAAGTGGGGTGGAACAGAAGCTGAGCTGGATCAGAATCAACACAGCTCATTTCATCTCAAGCTTCTAAGTGCCTTCACATCCCTGGGGTATAGTGTTTCATCAAGGTCGACCACTTGGAGCTCAAGGTCAACTACCTCATCATAAAACCAGAAAGACTCTGAACATTTGGACCGAGATATTCCACGGTTATCTTTTCACAAATGAATTTTTTGTGCACAAAACCAAACAAATCATTTCTTTGAAGTAGCAGGGAAGAAAGACAATTCTCGAGGAAACTGAATAGAAATAAATAGAAAAAAAATAACCAACCACTATCAATTTAAGGTGATAAAATGTTATTGATATTCTCTTTATTTAGAATGCCATTTTTAATGTTTTACTTCTGTAAAAATATTTGTAATGGGTTGCCATTGATCTGCCAACACTTATTTCCCCCATAAAGGTGACCTTTAACTAGAATTTTCTTTAGCAGAGGGGTTTTCTGGCACTTAATGCTTGCAGCTACAGAAAGACTTCAGAACTGATGTCCTTCAGAATCAACCAAATATCTGGAAATCACTTGTCAAGCAATAGTATCTGTGTGTCCAGCAGATGCTGTGTAAAGTTCTGAAAAACAAACAAAAGAACCAGTGCATGTCAAAGGGTATATAACTGGACAAGAGGGGCAGGGCCACACAAATACTGCAGGTTTCCTGAGGAGGGAAATAATGGCTACAGAAGGATAAGGGAAAAGATAAGCAAATCTGGATTTGTCCAATCCAGAAAGGATGAAATCATGTGTTAAGTGTTTCTTAATTTGGATGTAAATGAGATGGGGGCACTATGGATGCTTCAGTAACAAGGCTGTGATCTGCACTTGAGAAATTGTGAGCTGAGAGTCTACTGTCACTTCCCCAATTCTTTGGGTTATTCCAGAAGTGTACTAGGCAGAGGAGAGTGCATGTGATAGCAAAGGGCCTCTAAGCTTTGGAAGGGGCATCCCTCTAAGCCAGGAATGTAGGGTTCAATGTTAATGAATAGATAAGAAGCCAGATAACTGTTCTGGAGCCAAGACCTGACTACTACGTTCCACATGGCTGTCATCTCCGGGACAAAAGTACTGAGAAAAGTAGCTGAGCCTCCCAGTCCTGATCATGGTCTCAAGGTAAGTTCTGTGGTCTTGGCTCTATTTCCAAGTTCCCTGAAGCACTGTGAAGTAAAATAGCCACAGGAACGCTAGGATTTCTGGCTCTAGAAGTGGGACCACTTAAAACTGCATGGTTGGAGCTGGGGTTGGGGATATGGCTCCATGATAGAGTACTTGCCTAGCATATGGAAGGCACTGGATTCAATACCCATCCCCGCCAAAAATAAAAATTAAAAAACAAACTGCATTATGTGGGGAGGAGTCTGAACCAGAGCGGTACCCCAAATCTAAGCCACATTGGACATAAAGATCTTTGGAACTGCCAGGTGTGGTGGCGCACACCTGTAATCCCAGCAGCTTGGGAGGCTGAGGCAGGAGGATCACGAGTTCAAAGCCAGCCTCAGCAAAAGCGAGGCACTAAGCAACTCAGTGAGACCCTATCTCTAATAAAATACAAAATTTGGGCTGGGGATGTGGCTCAGTGGTTGAGTGCCCCTGAGTTCAATCCGTGGTTAGGCCTCCCCCACCAAAAAAAAAAAAAAAAAAAAAATCTGGAACTTCTCTGCAACTTTCCCCGCTTCTATATAATCACGTAGACCCTGGAGCTGAGCCTCATTTCCCCAGACCAGTTGGTAACTTGGTATTTGGAATTCACTGCCTCCATCACAGGCTGGATTATCTGTCTCCTTTTACTGAGAAACAGTTTCATCCTCCAGCAGCCAAGTGGTACCAGTTGCCTTCCCATATTTGAGACCCCAAGAGTCATCTGTCCCGGGCCTTCTTTCACTAGAGACTTTCATACTCTGTATTTCACCTTAGAAGTCAGCTGGGTCTTAGGGGAGTACAGTTCCGGAAAACTCCAGCTGGTCAATAAGGATAAGCACCTCAGAGACAGCAGACTATGGGAGTTCTGGAGACAAGAGGAGAAAAGCAGGTTGTGTCACCTGAGGCTTTGTTTACCTGCCTTCCTAGGGGCTTCCCCATTTTAGGCCTTCCCATGTGTGCTCCAGAACTCTCTCCCTGGTCAAGTCCTGAAGAAAAAGGGATACATTTTGGCAGAAAAGTAAGAAGCAAAGGCATTCCAGGCAGGAGTGACAATGTGAGCAATTGCTAAGTGCTTTTGTGAAGACAAGGGAGTCCACACAGAGGGAGGAAAATGTTCTGAAGAAATGAATGGAACTTGTTGACAGTATAAAGGAAGTAGTCCGATGTAGCAAACACGAGTCTTTGAGAACACGGAGAGCTGAATGGAGGCTCTGTGCAGCTGCTTTCCATTTCCGGGAAAATGGGATAAGAGGAAATTTCCATTGGGTAAGAGGAAACAGTCTTAACATTTAATCAAAAGCAGATTGTGAGCCGAGTGTGGTGGCAAGCCTGTAATTCCAGGAGTTCTGGAGGTTGAGGCAGATGGATCACAGGTTTAAAGCTAACTTCAGCAACTTGGTGAGGCTATAAAGCAACCTGGTGAGATCCTGTATCTAAATAAAAAATTAAAAGGGCTGGGGATGTGGTTCAGTGGTTAAGAACCCTTGAGTTTAATTCCTCAATCCCTGGCACCAGATTGTGTTTAATAATAAGATATATTACCAAATTATGACCATGTATTCTAAAAATAACTTGGTTCAGCTAAATTTTAAACCCATACTTGTAAGTGCATTGGCACTCCTCCCCCAACATACTGAATTATGAATTTTTAATTCCATTTTATATTTCGTCAGGAAACATCCTCAAGGAGAATTTATAGAGCAAAAGTGGATGCAAAAGGGATCTTGATCACTAGCAGAGAGGAATGTACTTCCAAATGAGAATCTGTGTGCAAGTGCTATATAAATGGTAATACTGGTAATAATTATAATAATTATTCAGTCTTGATTCTGCTCTTTTTATTCAAACTCAGAATCTCATGCACCAGATTAAATATAGGCATATAGTTTATTTCCAGTGTCTCTTCTCATGACGCTCTACACAATTATTACTTCAAGCAGAACATGAGAATGAAACTTTTTTTTTTTTTTTTTTTTTTTTTTGGTAGCAGGGACTGAATCCAGGGGCACTTAACTTCTGAGCCACATCCACAGCTTCTTAAAATTTTTTATTTAGAGACAGGGTCTCACTGAGTTGCTTAGGGCCTCGCTAAGTTCCTGAGGATGGCTTTGAACTTGTGATCCTCCTGCCTCAGACTCTTGAGTCGCTGAGATTACAGGTGTGCACCACAGTGCCTGGCAAGCATCTGAATCTTACTCAAGTCCCCATATGATGTTTATGGGCTGGTCCAAGGGTCACTCTCTGACGAAACACTGCTCTATGACTCCATGTATCATTTGTATTATTCTTGACACACGCGATCTCTAACAGGTAAACTTGTTCCTGCTTGTATTGAATCTCCAGTAGTTGTGTGAACTCCTTAAGGGCAGAGACCATATCTCATGCTCTTTGGTGTCCCCAGAGTACCTAGCCCAGTAGCATTCAAAAACCTTCACTGAAGGCTGGAGAGTGTTGTTCAGTGGTAGAGTACATGCTTAACATGCGCAAAGCCCTAGGTTCAATCACCAGCACCAAAAAAAAAAAAAAAAAAAAAAAAAAAAAAAACCTTTACTGAGTAACTGAATGAATGAATTCATGAAATGAATACAGCCAGGTCAGGTTTGCTATTCCTAAAAGTGATAAACTAGATAAGTCAGTACCTCTGTGACATTTCTGCAGAGAAAGTAACAGCTTCAGAATGATAGTCAGTAATATCCAGCCAAAAGTCCTTTTCTTAATATTGGATCCCATTACAAACACAGAGTAGAGACACTAGGATTTCACCTCTGATTTCTGTTAGGTGAAGTCACATATTTTTAGGAGTTACATATTTTATATTACACACTTTATTCCCTCTGGTTCTCTGAGCCAGAAGTGTCTCTTTAAATAATCTAATAAGTAAATAAATTGCTTTCTAGGCAAAGGCTCTTTTTCGCATATATACATTATCTAGTTGGAAAACATTATCCAGAGTGGTGGGAATGGGGAGTTCTTCCTTGGAATTTTTTTTTTTTTTTTTTTTTTTTTTTTTTGGGTATGGTGCTGGGGATTGAACCCAGGGTCTCAAGCATGCTAGGCAATCTTGCTAGAATACTTGGTTGAACTGTTGCAGGGAACCTGACATTTGATTCTTATTTTGATGGGCCTTATTCTCCAGAGGCCCCCCCATCCCCACCCCCACCTCCAGGAAATCTGTGAACTCAGGACACGTGGGGGACATGGGGGAAGTGGGGAGGGGGGAGTGTGTGTTGTGAAACTGAACCTCCTGCATTGCACAATTACATTGTGGCTATTTCCTTTCCTCCAAAAAGTGGAAAATCTTTTTGCTGATGCCAAAAACTTAGGTTGTGGAATTATTTGTAAATGAATATTGCTTCTCTATTGGTATTACTGTTCAGACAATGGAAAAGGAAATATTCATATCAGCAGGATGCCAGGTCTGTGCTGCTTTTTCAAAACCAAAGGCAGTGTAAACATACACACAGAATGATATTGCTAACAAGAACTTCCTAAGCTGGTTCCTTTTTGTTCCCTCCTAACAGCAAGGGTCAAAAGACCTGTTTATGGCCATCAGCAAGAAACCAAGGTGAAGATAATGGTTGTTACTAGACTGAATTCCAAGGTGTAAAAAGTACAGATGAAAGATATATAGTTACTTGGGTTCTATTCATCACATTTCAACCTTTCACTATACAATGGTGGCCCACTGGGTGTGGAGCAGAATATCAGCTTAGTTATTCATTCTATAGCCATTTACCAAGCCCCCAAACAAAGCAGGTAAACAATCATCTTTGAAACCCAACTGCAGGAATTCTAAGCACAGTTACACTATATGTGTTGTGAGAAGCTGGTGAACTCACTATCTTCTTTGAGCCTCAGAATACTCACCTGAAAATGAGGACAATTAATAGCAATTATTTCATAGGGTTTGTCTTTGCTTCTCAAAATGTAGCCTATCAATTTGCAGCAGCCACAACTCTTACAGCTGGTGAGCAATGCAGACCCTTAGGCCAATCCCCCCCACCACCTACTGAGTAAGAATCTGCGTTTTAACAAGATCCCCAGGTGGCTTTTATCACATTAAAATTTGAGAAGCAGGGGTTAGATGATAAGGAAGGCCTCTGAGGCTGTACTGGTTGAATCCTAGCTCTACCACTTACCATCTGTGAGGCCTTGGCATGGTACTTAACCAATCTGTGCCTCTATTTCTTTCTAGTTTTTTGTGTGTGTTTTATTTTTTTAATCCAGGGGCACTTAAACACTGAGCCACATCCCCAGCACTTTTATTGTTTTATTTTGAAGCAGGGTCTTGCTAAGTTGTTTAGGGCCACCCTAAATTGCTAAGGCTGGCTTCGAACATGCAGTCCTCCTGCCTCAGCCTTCCAAGCTGCTGAGATTATAGGCATGGGCCACCATACTGGGCCTGTGCCTCAGTTTCTTAACCTATAAAATGGGGATAATAATAAAAGCTCAACTCATAGGGTTGTTAAGAGGAGTAAATGAATGAACACATTTAAAGAGCTTACAACAGAGCATAACAGAGAAATGCTCAGATTGCTGTTGTTATAGTGAGGATTGACTGAGTTGTAAATGCTGAGCAGTAAATACCCAAAATATAAAGTGCTTGGTACATGTTAACTGCAGTAGACAGAATAGAGTTGGGCATTGTCGGGAAAAAGATGATTTAAAAAATAAACTCTGGCTGGGCATGGTGGTGCACACCTGTAATAGGGACTCACTTGGTAGGCTGAGGCAGGAACATTGCAAGTTAAAGGCCAGCCTAGGGAACTTTATGAGACCCATGGCAACTCAGTGAGACCCTGTCACAAAATTTTAAAAATTAAAAAAAAAGAAAGAAAGAAAGAAAAGGATTGGGGATATAGCTCAGTGGTAAAGCACCACTGGGTTTAATTCCCAGTATCCTCCCCCCCCAAAATGAACTCTGACTTCGTAACACTTGTAACCTAGTGGAGCAAAGTCTGCTTATATGTGGTATCCACTGTAAAAAGAGTACAATGGTTCTTCAGAAGTACCTATTCAATGGTAGGTAAGGCATCCCTGCCACAGCCTGGAGCTTAAACAAGGTATCAAAACTGTGAGCCAAATTTTAGCTAATACTGCTCTAGACACCATGAAACGACTAACCTGGTAGACTAAAAAGCCACATTCCTTGATGTCCCCATTTCTCAGCAGTTTTCATATAAATTGCTCCCTGAGATTTATAAAGTGGGCAGCATTTAAAAGAATCCCATCTAGCCGGGCGCGGTGGCGCACGCCTGTAATCCCAGCACTTGGGAGGCTGAGGAAGGAGGATCGCGAGTTCAAAGCCAGCCTCAGCAATGGCGAGGCACTTAGCAACTCAGTGAGACCCTGTCTCTAATAAAATACAAAAAAGGGCTGGGGATGTGGCTCAGTGGTTGAGTGCCCCTGAGTTCAATCCCCAGTACCAAAAAAAAAAAAAAAAAAAAAGAATCCCATCTGATAAGATGTATGGAAACAAACTTGCTCTGCCCACTGGGGGGAAGGGAGTGAGTCGATTCTACATGTTGGCATTGTTTTCTAGGATATGCTGTGGTCTGCAACAGTTCTCAAACTTGATTGCCCACTAGAATCCCCAGAGAGCTTTTCAAAAATACTAATACCTGGGTCCCAACCCGAGAAATGCTGATTTAATTGCTTTGGAGTGGGGCCCAGGCATGAGTATTTTTAAAAGTTCCCCAAGTGATTATAAAGCGTAGCCATGGTTGAGAACCACTTCTATAAAACACATTAGACCCAAAGGTGTCCCCAGTTGGTGGAGGAAGTTAGCAGAACACGAACACAAAGCAAGGACAAAAGAGGAAACAAAGGGAAGGGTATCAGAAGGGATAGGTGACCAGCTTTTATGTCCTGGGGTGAACCAGCAGGAATGTGGTTTTCTTCCACCACCAGTCCAACTAGGGGTTTGGAAAATTTGATTTGGCTCCAGGTAGACATCACAGGCCCAAGCATAAACCAGAACCCTGAAGTATCATGAAGAAAGGGCACAGTTAGGACTGACAAATGAAGTAATAAGGAAAACCATCCAAAATAGTTGCCCTCAAATCCATGTCCTTTATTCACACAGCCTTGCAGGAACTTTCTCCAAACTTCTTTTCTGTAATAACCAAACTGGAGGCAACCCACGTGTGAGTAGAAAGAATGGATTAGATATATTGCAGTAAATTCACCCAGTGGATCTTATAAGAAATGATAAAGCAGGAACTGCCCCAACACAGCACATGGATGAGTCCCACAGACATAATGTTATTGAGAAGGCTGAGATTTATGAGCACAAACAACATGACTCCTTTTATATGAAATTCAAGAATCAGCAAAATTAATCAATGACAATAGAAGTCAGAAGAGTGATTATCTCTTGGAGGAGGGCCTATCCGGGAGGGATATGCTAGGTGGGTGCTGGAAATGCTCTCTATCTCTGCCTGAGTGGGGGTTATCATGTGTGCATCCATACCATATTTGTGGGGTTGAACACTTACGGTGGGTGTATTTTACTACATGCCAGTTATATCTTGATAAGAAATAAAGAAAAAGAAAACTTATTCTCTATCCGTTGTCAGTCATTGCATAAGCATTTATGAAAAGTCTATTCTGAGCCAGGTCACATTCTAGTTATGGGTTACTGAGGTTTAGTAAACTGACAGAGCCCTTACCCTACTGGCACTTGTATTCTAATGCAGAAGGCAGACCATAGAAGAGAAACAAACATATGTCACATGATGTCAAGTACTAACAAGTGCCACAAAGGCTAACCAAGCAGGGTGAGGAGTACGGAGTTTGTGTATGGGTGGGGGATGCTATTTTAGATGACAAGGTCAAAGAAGGCTGTTTTGAGAAGGCAACCTTCCAGAAAGTTCAGAGTATCTGGTTTCCAGCCCACAGCAAATTAGAAGCAGTGCATTAGATGAGGATGGGAATGTCATTTGAAGGAAGACATCCTGATAGAAGGAAAGAGTGTCAATTGACAGCAAAGGAAGGACACAGGAACTACTAACAGGCCCAAGTATCCAGTGGTTCAGCGTGAGAGCAACATACCTTCCCACTTTAAAAGCCTTTAGGACATCTCTGTGGTAAAGCAAAAAACAGTCTTCTGTTCTGTCATGTCTTTTACTGTCTTGTCACCACTTCCTGGCCTCTCTTACATTAGACAGGGAGGGATCTGGTCCCTGCTGAAGGGAGGGATCTGGTCCTGTTCATCTTCATATCTTTAGCACCTACCAGAATGAGGAGATCTAGCAAAGCAGCCAATAAATATTTACCACCTATTTGGCTTTTTGATGATGCTGAGTCACCCCTAATATATCACACTACCGTTTCCAGAATTTACTGTGTAAGAATGGTAACAACCATTTTGAGTTAAGAATGAATAATACGCCGGGTGTGGTGGCAAACGCCTGTAATCCTAGCAACACAGGAGGCTGAGGCAGGAGGATTGTGAGTTCAAAGCCAGCCTCAGCAATTTAGTGAGCACTGAGCAACTTAGCAAGACCCTGTCTGAAAATAAAATTTAAAAAAGAGCTGGGGACATGGCTCAGTAGTTAAGTGCCCCTCAGTTTAATTCTCAGTACCCCAAAGTAAAAAATAAAAAAAGAATATACCAATTTTTAACTTTTGAGATTGGTGTTTAAAACAAAAGGAGAGCCTCAACCATCTCAAGAACTGACTTGCAGGAAACTCCTCATTTCCCAAAGATTCTGGAGAAATGAAGTGTTACTGTACCAATTGATCTTGTCTTGACATTGTCTTACCTCTCTCCCTGCCTGTCAGCCTAGAGCACTGGTGTTCAAACTTCAGGATGTATATCAATCTCATGCAGGGGAGGAGGAGCCTGGTTAGAACATTGATCTTTGAGGCTCCTTCCTGTGAGATTATGATCCACTAGGTCCAGTATATGGACTAAGAAATAATAAAGGCCAGGCTTGTAATCCCTGTGGCTCAGGAGGCTGAGGCAGGAGGATCTCGAGTCCAAAGCCAGCCTCAGCAACTTAGCGAGGCCCTCAGCAACTCAGTGAGACCCTGTCTCTAAATAAAATATAAAAAGGGCTGGGTATATGGCTCAGTTGTTAAACACCCCTGTATTCAATCCCTGGTTCCAAAAATAATAGTAATAATAATGATAACAATAATAAAACAAATAATGTTATTGAACACTTTGTAATTGGCAATCATCATTCTAAATTCATTTCATGTTTTATTTAATCGAATCCACAAGACACAGGTGCATTTAACAGATGAGGAAAACGAGGTACAGAAGGCTTAGATCATTTTCCCAGGTCATACAACTAGTAAGGAGCTCTGGGATTCAAACTTGAGCACTCTGGATCCAAAGTCTATGCTTTAAAACCCCTCAGTTTATTGTTTCTCAATATGTATGTATGTATTTTAAAAAATGTTTGTAGTTGTAGATGGACAGCATGCCTTTATTTTAATTGCTTATTTTTTATATGTTGTGCTAAGGATCGAACCCAGTGCCTCACATGTTTTAGGCAAGCACTCTGCCACTGAGCCACAGCTTCATCCCCTTAATATGTATTTACATTAAGCAGTCTGGTTATGCTCATGGCCTGGGAGCTTCACTATTAAAAACACTGGCCTATATCAGTCTTTTCCTTCACTTCCTACATCCCCAATCTATGACTAATGCAACCTTGGCCCTCAGCATTCAGGGAACACTTCTAATTCCCACATCAGAAAGGGACTACAGGCCCTGTCCTCCAGGTTTGAAAGGACAGGATGACTAGGCCCACATCTATGTCAAGGAGGGAATATAATACAAATCAGAGTAAGTAAGGTAAGCAAAGCCATCTCAAGCCATGATTTGGCATGGGAGACAAATAAAGAAACCACCAGAGCTGTGAAACAGAGAGATGGCCAAGGGAGAAGGGAAGGAGAGGAAGCTCATCAGCATTTGCTTCTGTCTTGGCCTGCCCAGGGGGATCATCCGGGAGACAATGCAAAGATTGGCACTCTTCATCCAAAGACTTTCTTGGTCTTCAACATTGCATTTAACCCGGGCCTAGGGCAAGCTGAAAGTGTCAGAGTTGGCACCTTTAATTAATAAGGGACAGGAAGTGGTGAATAAATATTCTACCTTCCTCATTCCTCTTGGGAGACAACTCTGGGTGTGTTCTACATCATCTATCAAGGTCCCCATGGGACTGACACCCAGTTGCCCACAGAGGTAACCTGCTTATTATCACATACTTTATTTATTGGCTTCCTTCCCCTTCTACTGCTCCTTCTACTCCCTCACTATCCTTCCTGGGATTACCTGTCAAAATCCTTGTCTTCGGATGAACTGTGGAGGAACCCAAATTGAGATGAAGCATACACATGATAAATGTACAGCCAGGTGTCAGGGTGCACACATGTAATCCCAGTAACTTGGGAGGCTGAGACAAGAGGATCACATGTTCAAGGGCAGCCTCAGGAACTTATCAAGGCTCTAAGCAACTTAGAAAGATCCTATCTCAAAAAATAAAAAGGACTAGAGATGTAGTTCAGTGGTAAAGCATCTTTGAGTTCAATCCCTAGTATCTGAAATAAATAAACAGTGAAGTTCTAAACTTGGTGAACTTCTTAGTGTGCTAAGGAAGGCCATCGCTGGCTGGAAAGACCAATGGTTAACACTTGCCAACTTCTACTTCTCTTTTTTAATTTTTTTTTTTTTTTTTTTTTTTTTTTTTGGTGGTGCTGGGGATTGAACCCAAGGCCTTGTGCATGCAAGGCAAGCAATCTGCCAACTGAGCTATAACTCCAGTCCCTCTTCTTTAATTGTTTTTTGACCATTTCCTTCCAAGCTTTGTGGCCTGAAATATCTTAAGAGAGCCAACACCGGCGTCTTAAAGCAAAGATGAGGAGGAAAAATCAGGATTGATTCTAGGACTGACCTTTTAGTAAGGGTCAAGCATTATGTCTACAGGGATAAAGGAAGAAAAGGGAGCCAGGTGAGAAACACTGAGCATCTCTTTGCCTATTGTAAACCCTGATTTTAAACCCAGAACATATAGCCAGGTGTGGAGGCACATGTTTGTAGTCCCAGCTACTCGGAAGGCTAATGTTGGAAGATCACTGGAGCCTAGGAATTCAAGGCCAGTCTGGGCAGCACAGTGAGGCCCTATATTTTAAAAACTAAAAATGAATAAAACCTAAAACATGCCACAGGTTCCCTGAGGCAGCAGTTTTTATTATCCAAAAATGTTCACAATAGCCCATCTATGTGCCACTTCCCATACCCTTGAACTTCTATGGTTATTGTGACTACTTTGACTAAAGCAGAAGTGACATTATATGATATTTGAGGCTAGGTCATGAAATGTCATGTACTTTTGCCATATTGTCTTTGGAAGCAGAAAGGCCAATGTGGAGAAAAAACAAAGTTCCTACTCCAGCTGAATTCCCAGTAGACATCCAGAACAGGCCTGCCACCCAGGTGAATGAGCATCTTGAAAATGGCTCCTATAGGGCTGGGGTTGTGGCTCAGCGGCAGAGCGCTCGCCTCGCACATGTGTGGCCCGGGTTCGATCCTCAGCACCATGTACAACATAAATGCATTGCACTGTGTACAACTAAAGTAAAGAAAGAAAGAAAGAAAGAAAGAAAGAAAAGACAATGGCTCCTATAGCTTCAAGTGGAGACCCTGTGGCTGACAATGGAAGAAGCAGAGGTAGGCCTGCTGAATCCTACCCAACCCATATATTTTTGAGCAAAATAAAGGATAATTTTTATTTTGAATTACTAGGTTTTGAGGTGGTTTGTTATGCATCTGTAAATAACTTATATATCTGGTTTCCCAAGAATGGAAAGCTAACTCCAAGTTTTTACCAAAAAGCCACAATATATTTGCCCCGTTTTGAAGCCTGTAGTCAAGTTCACCCCTAAATCTGTGTGCCTTTACCTCTTTAACTAAGTCTGCTATAGCAACAGGGAGTTTTGTATCACCAACAAGAGCTTTCAAATGATGATAAATCTTTACTAAATGATAGATAAGTGTAGGAGCCCTAATAAAGGAGATAGCTAAGATTGCGGTTAGCTGTGAGCCATAAGCATTACCACCTTCCATGGTCTCATGAGACTTGGCCCGAGACATTGCGGATCGGGTCGGCACCATTTGCATGGTCTCGCGAGACTTGGCCAGGGACATTGTGGATCGGGTCGGAGCCATTTGCATGATCTTGCGAGACTTGGCCCGGGGGATTGTGGGTCGTCCTCGGGGCCATTATGTGGTTGTTGGAGGAGCGTGGACGGCGTGTCGGGGTGTTGTTGGAGCTGGAGAGAGAAACTGGCAGAATAAAGAGCCTGTTTGTTTCCAGTCTGCCTCTGAACTTATTCCCGCAGCTTTGTTGCTCCAAGCGGCCATCGCTTCAGGTGGCAACAGGTGGTGGCCCGTACGGGAAATTCGGAGCGGACAGGTAAGAACCGAAAGGTCTCTAAAGATAGGTATGAATATAACTGAATTTCAAATGATAGAGGCTATGGAAAGACTCCTTAATATACCTGACTCCATTGTCAGTGAGGAGGATTTAGAGAAAAGTGAAAGTGATCAAAAAAGCATAGCTTCCACTGGGTCAACTAAGACCAGTAAAGAGAGTATTAGAAGAGTCCCAAAAATGACAAAAATCCAAGCTATTAGAGCTATTCGGGAGTTATTGGAGATAGCTGAAGAATACTTGCTCTTCATGGAACCTGGGACTCAGGATATTGCTGTCAATGAAATTAGCAATATTAAGGAATCTAGTAAAAGTGATCCTGAGAAAATGAGGAAAAAGAAACTAAAAAAGACCAAGAAAAAGGACCGTCAAGTAGAGGAACCACTTGTGTCCTCTACTCCCCCATGGGTGGAATCCATTACAGAAAATATGAAGGGTATTACTAGGCTTTTGCATACCCTAGAAACAGAAATAAAGTCTTTCTGAGTGCTTATGCGCTCTCGAGGGTAACTCACAGATACATTGGGAACTGCCAGCATTTGAAAAGAAAAATGGACAGAGGGTCCATCAGTCAGTAGATTTCAAAACAATAAAAAATCTCAAAGAGGCAGTAATGACTTATAGGCCCCAAGCTCCTTTCACGTTGAGTATGCTAGAGTCCCTTAACACCTTTAGCTTAACCCCCTCAGACTGGAAAAGTCTATGAAAAGCAGCATTAAGCGGGGGGCAATACTAGATTTGGCGATCGCAATTCCAGGAACTTTGTATAGAAACGGCTAAAAGAAACGCAGCTGCAGGATTTGGAGACTATAATATAGAAATGCTCACAGGAGAAGGGCAATTCGCAGACTTACAGGCTCAAAAAGATTATGACCCAGGTGTATATGCTCAGATAAACGCAGCTGCCTTAGAGGCATGGAAAACTGTACAAGGACCTGGGGATCTACAAGGTAGCTTGTCAAAAGTGATTCAAGGACCTAATGAGCCATATGCTGACTTTGCTGATTGACTTCTGAGAACTGCAGGTAGAGTGTTTGCAGATGTTGATCAAGCTATGCCATTAGTTGTTCAATTAGCATACGAAAATGCTAATAATTACTGCCAGGAAGCCATCAGGCCATGCTAAAATAAAAAGGATCTTTCTGTATATATACAACTATGTAAAGATATAAATGATGCCTTTGTCACAGGAAATGTGATTGCAGCCTCAATGAGAGGTACTTCCCCTTAAAATTTCTCAAAGGCTCAACCTAGACATTATAATCAATCAGGATATTCCAGGCAAAATTATCATAATCAATCAGGCTATTCTAGGAAAAATCCCAAAAGAGAAGTAAGACCAAGCTCATACTTTGCCCCAGGCCGCTGCCCCAGGTGTAAAAAGGGAAATCATTGGGCCAATAAATGCCATTCAAAATTTGACATCTATGGAAATCATTTGTTCAGGAATTCAAAAAAAACGGGGCACGGGGCCCAATGCCCCGGGGCCCACAAATGTACGAGGCATTGGAGGAGAAGTATCTTCAAGCATCCACTCAGATGCTTCCCCGACACAATCCCTATTACCCATCCACTCCCTCGCCAGAGGAACAGGAGGAAATGCAGGATTAGACCTCTGTTCCACCGCCAGAATAGTGTTAACACCTGAAATGGGGGTTCAACTGATTCCCACAGGAGTCAGGGGACCTCTTCCCTCAGGGACTAAAGGACTTATTCTCGGGCGAAGTCCTAAAAGCTTATTAGGTTTGCAGGTGACCCCAGGTGTAATAAACTCAGACTACAAAGGGGAAATAAAAATAATGCTTAGCTCACCCCAAAGTATAAGTTCTGTTAATCAAGGAGATAGAATTGCTCAGCTGCTTCTCCTTCCTAATTTACATAATTCATTTAAAATGAGTATGCCTCAAAAAAGGAACAATAGAGGATTTTGTTCCACTGACTCGAGACCCATGGCTTGCTGGGTTCGAGATTGTTCAAGGAGGCCTATGTGTAAAATAAAAATCCAAGGAATAGAGATGGAGGGACTGATAGATACTGGAGCGGACTCTTCCATCATTAATCTACGGCAATGGCCCAAGCACTGGCCTCTGCAAAAAGCTTCAACCAGTTTAAGAGGCTTGGGATATAATAACCTCCCAGAGAAAAGTGCGGTAATTTTAAAATGGGAGGATGATGAAGGGCATAAAGGAACATTTCAGCCTTATGTTTTACCTAACCTACCGGTTACTTTATGGGGAAGAGATATTTTGCAACAAATGGGAGTACACCTTGCAACCAAGCCTGCAGGTGTTAAAGGTGAAAATCTATAGGGTAATCTTAACCCTAAAAGAAATCATTATCAAAAAGTACAGGGTAATCTTAACCCTAAAAGAAATCATTATCAAAAAGTACAGAGTAATCTTAACCCTAAAAGTAATCATTATCATAAAGGAAAAACATATTTTCTATCGGGCCACTGAGAAAATAATTTTGAAAATACCATGGCTTTCTGATAAACCAGTGTGGGTCCCTCAGTGGCCCCTATCTAAAGAGAAATTACAAGCGGCCCACCTACTAGTTCAGGAACAACTAGAAGCAGGACATATAGAACCTTCCACCTCTCCCTGGAATTCCCCCATATTTGTGATCAAGAAAAAATCAGGAAAATGGCGATTGTTACATGATCTTAGAGAAATTAATAAAACCATGCAAATCATGGGCCCTACTCAACCTGGACTTCCTAATCCTGTAGCTATTCCAAAAAATTTCCATCTTATTACTCTTGATATAAAGGATTGCTTCTTTTCCATTCCCCTACATCCTCTGGATGCCCCCAGGTTTGCTTTTTCAGTTCCTTCTATCAATAATAATGGCCCTGATAAAAGATATCAATGGAAAGTGCTACCGCAGGGAATGGCTAATAGCCCCACCATATGCCAAATATATGTGGACAAAGCAATCCAACCCATTAAAAATAAATATCCAAACCTCTTGTGTCTACATTACATGGATGATATTTTACTGGCCCACCTTAATCAAAAAATCTTATTTAATATATTCAGTGACATGGCAGAAAATTTTAAAAAATATGGATTTTATATAGCAGAAGAAAAAGTTCAAAGCAGATCACCCATATTATATTTAGGATTTAAAATCATGGATACCTTTGTTAGACCCCCCAAAAATTCTAATAAATAAAGAATATTTGACCACCCTCAATGATTTCCAAAAACTACTGGGAGACATTAATTGGCTTCGCCCTACACTAAACCTCACTACTGGCCAAATAAAACCTTTATTTGACATCCTTTGTGGGGACCCTGATCCATCTTCACCGTGAACATTGACTCCTGATGCTAGGAAAGCTTTAAAGTTAGCAGAAAAAGCCATCAAAGGAGCTCATTGTGATAGATTTGATTTAACTCAACCGCTGATGTTGATTATTATTTCTTTACAATATACACCCACAGGAGTATTTTGGTAACAAGGGCCTTTATTATGGATACATTTGCCCGTCTCTCCTAAAAGTATAATTGAGTCTTATACCTCCATGGTGGCTAAACTTATTCTTCAAGGACTTAAGACTTCTACTAAAATATTTGGCATTCACCCTGCTACTATTATTACACCCTATTCATCATCATCACAGATTGAATATTTATGCTTCAATGATAATGATTGGGCTATCGCTAAAAGCTCAACTTCTGCAAATTTTGATAATCTTCTTCCTAAGTCTCCTATATTATCTTTTTGTATTAATCATCCTATTATATTTCCACAGGTAATAAAAAAATCAACCTATTCCTAAGGCATTTAATGTATTTACAGATGGGTCCTCAGATGGTACTGCTGCAGTAGTCACTAAAAAAGAAAATATGACTTACATAACTGCACACAAATCAGCTCAATTAGTGGAACTGGAAGCTGTGGTAAGAGCTCTGGAAAATCTTAGAGAACAGCCCATGAACATGTTTTCAGATAGCCACTATATTGTACATGCCGTCCCAAAATTAGAGCTAGCAGGACCAATAGCACCTCATACTCCAGCCTTTAAATTGTTTTATCAAATACAAAAACTTTTGTGGGCAAGAAAAGAGCCTCTATTCGTAGGCCATATTAGAGCACATACTAATTTGCCTGGTCCTCTCCATGAAGGTAATCAAAAGGCTGATGACCTTACCCAAACAATCTTTATACTTTCAGCGCTCCAGCAAGCTACTTTATTTCACTCCCAGTTTCACGTCAATAAGCACCACCTTGCAGCGTAGGTTTAAAATCACAAAGAAGCAAGACAGAACAATTGTAAAAGATTATAAATCTTGTATGACACATTTGCCCAATCCTCATTATGGTGTGAACCCTAGAGGATTAATGCCCAATCACTTGTGGCAGATGGATGTTACTCATGAGCCAAGTTTTGGAAAATTGTGATTTATTCATGTGACCATAGAGACATGTTCAGGCATGATTTTTGCTTCCTTACATTCTGGAGAAAAAGTTAAAGATGTTACATCTCATTGTTTCCAAGCTTTTGCTGCATTGGGTATCCCCAAAATGCTTAAAAACAGATAATGGCCCTGCATATAAGTCCTCATCTTTCAAACAGTTTTACACAAAATTCAATATATCCCATAAAACACATCCCATACAATCCTCAGGGTCAGGGCATTATTGAAAGAGCAAACCGCACACTGAAAATTATGTTATTAAAACAAAAAGAAGGAAATTGAAAAAGTCCTAGGGACAGATTGGCAGTTGCCCTGTTTGCCTTAAATTTTTTAACTTTAGACTCTAATGGTTATTCTGCTGGAGACAGACATTGGAACCCACACCAACAACATAAACCTTTGGTTTACTGGAAGGATGTTCTTTCAGGTACATGGAAGGGTCCAGATCCAGTATTAATTTGGGGGAGAGGATCTGTTTGTGTTTTTCCAAAGCACGAATCCTCTCCAATATGGATACCATCTAGATTAATAAAGCAGGTACCACATCAAAAAGATTAAGATGAAGTTGTTGAGGAATCAAGATTAATAAAAAAAGTACAAAATCAAGAGGACCAAGATAAAGGTATGGAATGATTCCCTCAAAAGAGTCCTTCAAAATATTTCACAACTTAAGTGTCATTCCTCCCGGCCGGGATGAGGAGATGTCTCTTTAGTGTACACACAATTGTATTTTTTTTCTTTTTATACATGTCTTTATGTCTGTACATTTGTCTACATTTCATGTTAATGTGACGTCACATATATATGTTTGTATGTTTGTGCGTCTGTCCAGTGTGACGTCACAAATAACAAAGCGCTTATGGAAAAAAAAATATGGATCCAAATAACTTTAATTCATTTTAGTTTAAGAGTATTCAATTTAGGTAAATAATTTTATAAGTGAAGGTACTTTCAATTTTGATTTATAGGTGTCCCTGGGACTTCTCTTTAGTGAAGAATATGACTAATGCTGTATAACCTGATATTTTGGTGTTTTGACATAGGATTGTTTATTTGTTATTAACTTCATTTGTTTTATACCTGATTAATTTAAATTATTTCAACAGGTAAAGGATTGCTGTGTATGCAGAGACTCTAAGATTCCAGCTAACAAATTATTTTTCCAAAGTGCCTTTAGCTTTTCTTTAACCTATCTTTAATGCAATAAATACCCTTAGTCTTTCTCTGTTTTGTTCTGAATATGATATTTTGCTAGCTTATGTTTGTGGGAGCTCAAGCAGCAATGTGTGTGAGCAGAAATCAATTTTAATCTTCTAATCTAATAATTCTATTTTTTAGTTTGACAACTCGCCTCTTGCCTCAATGCTGGAATAGCACTGCCTTTCCTTTAATAATTGATGCTTGAGTTTCTAGGTAGCGGGCCCTGAAGATTTGCCGGTGACATTGTCTAGACATAAAAAAGACGGCTGCTGCTACAGCTGCAAGCATCCCTGCTGCTCAAGCATCAAACAACCTCACCAGTAGTGTGGCCTCTGCTCTGCATGCATGGGGCCTCCTAGATCAATGTGTTATAACAAGTGGACATTTTGATCTTTGATTGTTTGGGACTTTACGGAACAATGCTTTGCGGGTATTTGTCTAGAGAACTCAGTGTGTTACTTGATAGAACTCAGGGCAGCTGATTTGTTTAAAAAATTTGATATGCTATGCAACTTGGCTTGTCAACAGAAGGCTTATCGCTTTAAAGCCGCAGCATCTCCCCACAACTAGACGGCTGTTAGTCACCATACACAGTCGATCCTGAAGGGCTCCATTGGATGGCTGGTAGCCAATGACGGGTAAGATCCCCACAGGGGGACAATCTAAGACAGGCACAGTCGCACGGGACAGTCTCATGTGGCCGACATATCAACCTAAGAGAGGAGTCAAGGGCACAGCCTTGATTATCCAATGACGGGTAAGAATGTTGGTTGTACATGGACGTCCTAGAGCATCCCCTCTTTTAAAAACAAAAAGGGGGGAAATGCAGGAGCCCTAATAAAGGAGATAGCTAAGATTGTGGTTAGCTGTGAGCCATAAGCATTACCACCTTCCATGGTCTTGTGAGACTTGGCCCGAGACATTGCAGATCGGGTCGGCGCCATTTGCATGGTCTCGCGAGACTTGTCTCGGGACATTGTGGATCGGGTCGGAGCCATTTGCATGATCTCGCGAGACTTGGCCCAGGGGATTGTGGGTCATCCTCGGGGTCATTTTTTGGTTGTTGGAGGAGCATGGATGGCGTGTCGGGGTGTTGTTGAAGCTGGAGAGAGAAGCTGGCAGAATAAAGAGCCTGTTTGTTTCCAGTCTGCCTCTGAACTTATTCCCGCGGCTTTGTTGCTCCAAGCGGCCATCGCTTCAGGCAGCAACAGATAAGCACAGCATTCCTGGTGTTCCATCCACTCTGGTTTCCTAAGAAACTTAATTTTCCATAGATTTTCTTGGAAAAACAAATATTATTAGAGTAGAGATTTAGTTTTAGGTACTTTGGGTAGACTTAATAAATTCAAGGAACTATGTGGCCCAATCTTGGTGCAGTGTCTCTTTTAGCAGCTACAGATAATCAAAACGCAGCTTCTTTCTTTACTTGTCTCTCAAAGTACAATAATAGAGATAAATCCACACCCCCAATAACACTTCCATAGGCCCCCTCCCCATTCTCCAATTCCTTTGTCCTCACAGCTGCTTCAAAGCCTTTTACACATCAAGGCTTTTTCAAGACCCAGAATCCATCTGTGTCCATTCCCTGCCCCCATTTTCTCTCATCTAAGAAGATGAAAGGGACAATAAAGAGGGATTCTGAGCCAGCAAATATGGATTTCTTTTTACAAGGTAGAATATTTTTCTGGAAGGAGGTGGGAAGGAAGGTTACTACCACCAATTTACCTACAGATTTGTCTTGCTATATATTGTAAAGCATCCATTTGAATGTAATTACCTAATGAATACTGACAAAAAGATAAAAACTAGAAATAATTGAATATAAAATGTATATTAATAAAAAGAGGTGCTTAGACTCTGCTATTAAGAATTTAGCTCTCAGATTTAATTTAATGTCAGAAGGCCTAAAGCACATTTCCGACAACAAATTTGTTAACTGGCCAGGACAAATAAAATTTGGGAGGATTAAATTTCTATTTTAAATTCAATTTTCTTTGTCAACTCAATTACCCATTTTACTTATTTGTTTCCAATCATTTCTGGCTCTCTTTTTTTCCCTATGCTGATACAAATATTCAAAATGAATAAAGGCTACCTAAGAACTTTCTGGTGAGGATTTGGGTTCTAAAGAGGTATTTACAATTAACTTTTGTGTGTGTGTGTGTGTGTGTGTGTGTGTGTGTGTGTGTGTGTGTGGTGCTTATGTTCCCTGGATTCAGAGATTCAGACTGACTAGAGGGCAAGAGCCAAATATTGTTTTTTTTTGGACTCAGCCAAAATTCAAGGTAGCTATTACACAAACTAAATATGTTTTTATTCCTGTTAATTTCATTTTGTGTTTTCCTTGTAAACTCTATAACTGTTGCCTGTTAATGTTTTGCAGAGGTATTGCTTCAAGAACACACAACCTGGGTTAATTTAAGATAATAAGCCATTACCTACAGGACAGATAGGATAACACAGACCCCAATTAATAAAAAAGGTAAATGACTATAAAGTCATAGACATTAAAGTTAAAGCCCAGTACTCTTAATTTAAGACTGGTGAGACTGACTTGTTAGAGTTTAAGATCAAGACTTAAAAATTAAAGTTAAATTCATAAAAGGGCCAAGAAAACAAATATTTGGCTCTTGCCCTCTGAGTCAGTCTGAATCCAGAAAACAGGGAACTTCTAAAGAGCTTTGCAACTCTGGGCCACATAACCTCTCAATCAGGGAGATTAATAAGACTACTGGAGAACCAGAAAGCCAATCGGTGCACTTACTATGAAGAGGAGGGTCACTGGAGAACGGAGACATCCTTGATGCTTCCAAGGGTAGCCACGTGGTCAGGAAGACCTCTACCCATCCTAGCACAAATGGGACTAGCAGAGCTAAGAAGATGCTCTCAAGTTCTCCAAGAGTAACTCCCATGGGAACTCAGCTGACTCTTAACAGCGGATAGGAAAAAAAAAGTCAATTTTGACCAGCTTGATCTTAAACACCTAGCAAAAAACAGTTAAACCAAAATGCAGCCATTCCTGGGCATTTTAAAAACATAATAGTTAAATGTAACTTAAGATATACACTGTGTTAGCCCCCAAGAATAAGTAAGACTGGAGGCTACAAAAGAAATATTCATAGGAAGGAATGCCTGATAACTATCAAGAGAAACTGCCAGAGTCAGAAGTTTTTAGTCAGTTTAAGGCCTACAGATCTTCCTAACCTCTTACACAGGTCAGATTAATGTTTGCTAATATAATTATCTAGCCCTAAGTACCAGAATAAAGGGATCTCTATTAAACACATAGGTCATACCAATAAAAAGATATTTTACAAAATCAGATGACATTAAACAGCTTAACTACATCTTGTGAAGATGGACATCTGTAACATTACAAGTTAAAAATTGTGTTTACATTTCTGATAACTCTAACTATGTTAAAGATTTACATTACCAAATAAAGGCCTTGTCCTCTTTAGCCTTGTTATAGGGACAACTTCTCAGCCCTCACACCACTAAGTGAGAGAACTTCTATTATCTTCATGATATTCATTGACATGTTCCAGATGCCGTAACATTTATTTTGTATTAATCTCATTCCAGTACTCATGTCTTTTTGTTTCTTTCTCATAGAAGCACCCACTCTCAGATGACTTTACAAACTGTTCTTCCCCAACCAGACTTCAATCCGACCTGACTTCTAAAAAGGGAACTCTAAACTGCTTGCCCTACCTCACGTTGCCCCCTCTCAGCTCAAAGCAGCTAGAGCAGTCATCACCCCTTCTCCTTACAGCAGTAAGGAGTTCCTAAAATTAGGGGGGGGGGGTGAAGCCAGAATTAGACAGTTGGTATAGATAAGTAAATCGAGTCAGATTGGATCAAGGAGGCCAATTTGAGTGAGTCTGGGAAGTTGAAGACTGCCCCCTGAAGGACTGAAATGCCTTCAGAGCCCTTCCTCCACCCTTATAAAGATAACCTGCCCTTGCTCCAACCTGTTGCCAAGGTAACCTGTCCCAGGAATTGTCCCTC
The DNA here is from genome assembly GCA_025594165.1 of Tamias sibiricus. NCBI lineage: Eukaryota > Metazoa > Chordata > Mammalia > Rodentia > Sciuridae > Tamias > Tamias sibiricus. The sequence continues at coordinate 29,329,876 of CM046667.1, read as the reverse complement.
CCTACAGGGAGTTGTAAAAGTTGTTAATTAATGTGTCCTGGGCTGCTCCATCCTGCCCTTCACCCCTGTCCATCTGCTTCTTGCCTTTTGGTCATCCCACCTGAGCATTTCCTGGGCCTAGTCTTGTATGCAGAAAGAAGAGAGATAAGGGGAAGAGAGCAGAACAAAGGAAGCCTAGGACATATAAAAAGGCAAAACACCCTCACTCCTTGGGATACCAGGATACCAGCGATGGCCCCCTTTTCCCTCCTAGGAGAAGTCTATGTTACCCCTTTTTAAATAAACCTTGCTTTATATGCTCACCTTGGCATGCTTCTCTAAATGTTATATTTCAACATGTGAGGGAGCAGAACTTGTCACTGGTAACCGGAGGTATCACTGGGGATTGAACCCAGGGCCTTGTGCATGTGAGGCAAACTCTCTACCAACTGAGCTATATCCCCATCCCTAAGAATTATCTTTTATCTTAACATTATCTCCTAGTCTGGGGTTTCATTCCCTGGGCATTGTTTCATTATAGTCCCCTTTACTGACTCTCCAGTGTTATGATTTAGATTAGGTATCCCCCAAAAATTCACATGTGAGGCAATGCAAGAAATTTCAGAGGTGAACTGATTGAGTTATGAGAGTATTAACCAATTTATGCATTAATCCACTTGAATAGATTAACTCAGTGGTAGCTGCAGGTAGGTAGGTTGTAGTTGGAAGAGGTCCGTCACTAGGAATTTGCCTTTGAGGTACATATTTTGTCCCTTAAGAATGCAGTGCTCTCTCTCTCTCTCTCTCTCTCTCTCTCTCTCTCTCTGCTTCCTGGTTCCATGTACTGAGCTGCTTTTCTCTGCCACACTCTTCCTCCATGATGTTCTGCCTCACCTCAAGCCCAGAGAAAGGAGTGTGCCATCTATGAAGTAAGACCTCTGAAAATGTGAGCCTCCAAAAAAAACTTTTCCTCCACTAAAATTGTTCTTATCAGGTCTTTTGGTCACAGTTGTTAAAAAGCTGATTAAAACATTCATGTTCCTAATGGGACACAATTCTGAGTTGGGTAAGGAATTTACAAGGTATCTATAATGGACATTAGGAACCTTATTTAGTAATAATTACAAGGGTGACAGACAAAGTAAATTTACAAACAGACTCTTCCATTTCCTGAGTACTAAGATGTTCAGAACTTTTGCTCTAATCAATCTATGGATCAATTAATCAATCATTTCCCCTTCCCCTACAGGAAACTCCACAACTGATTCTTTTTTTTTTTTTTTTTTTTTTAGATTATTTATTTACTTATTCATAATGCACAAGTATATCATCTTTTTACATACAACTGCTTGTATACAAAGTATATAAGTACTATTCAGATCTTTAAACATGCATTTAGGATAGTGATATCCATCTCATTCAACCACCATTTTTCCCCCCTTCTCCCCCCCTGCTCCCTCCCTTGCCCTCCCTTTCCTTTGACCATTCTAGTGTTCCTCTAATCCTATGTACCCCCATCCAATCACACTGTGAACTAACCTCCTTATATCAGAGAAAACATTCGGTATTTGGATTTTTGAGATTGACTAATTTCACTTAGCATTATATTCTCCAACTTCATCCATTTACCTGCAAATGCCATTATTTTATTCTCTCTTATTGCTGAGTAAAATTCCATTTTGTATATATACCACATTTTCTTTATCCACTCATCTACTGAGGGACATCTAGGTTGGTTCCACAACCTAGCTATTATGAATTGTGCTGCTATAAACATTGAAGTGGCTGTGTCACTGTAATATGCTGTTTTTAAGTCTTTTGGGAACAGACCCAGGAGTGGGATGGCTGGGTCATAGGGTGGTTCCATTCCCATTTTCCCAAGAAATCTCCATACTGCTTTCCATAGCGGTTACACCATTTTGCAGTCCCACCAGCAATGTATGAGTGTGCCTTTTCCCCCACATCCTCTCCAACATTTATTGTTGTGTTTTTGATAGCTGCCATTCTGACTGGAGTGAAATGAAATCTTAGAGTAGTTTTGATTTGCATTTCTCTAATTGCCAGAGAGGTTGAGCATTTTTTCATGTATTTGTTGATTGATTGTATATCTTCTTTTGAGAAGTGTCTTTTCAGTCCCTTAGCCCATTTAGTGATTGGGTTATTTGCTTTTTTGGTGTAAAGTTTTTTGAGTTCTTTATATATTCTAGAAATTAGTGCTCTATCTGATGTGCATGTATTAAATATTTGTTCCCAATTAGTTGGCTCTCTATTCACCTCACTGATTGTTTCTTTTGCTGAGAAGAAGCTGTTTAGCTTAAATCTATCCCATTCATTAATTCTTGGTAATAGTTCTTGCGCTACAGGATTCTTATTAAGGAACTTGGGGCCTAATCCAACATGTTGGAAATTGGAGCTTACTTTTTCTATTAGGCGTATTGTCTCAGATCTAATTCCTAGGTCCTTGATCCATTTTGAATTGAGTTTTGTGCATGGTGAGAGATACAAGTTTAATTTCATTTTGTTGCATATGGATTTCCAGTTTTCCCAGCACCATTTGTTGAAGAGGCTATCCTTTCTCCACTGTACATTTTTGGCACCTTTGTCTAATATAAGATAAATGAAATTATATGTATTAGTCTCTGTGTCCTCAATTCTGTACCGTTGGTCCACCCGTCTGTTTTGGTGCCAATACCATGCTGTTTTAGTTACTATTGCTCTATAGTATAATTTAAAGTCTGATATGGTGACGCCCCCTGCTTTACTTTTCTTGCTCAGGATTGCTTTGGCTATTCTGGGTCTCTTATTTTTCCAGATGAATTTCATGATTGCTATTTCTATTTCTTTGAAAAATGACATTGGAATTTTGATTGGAATTGCATTAAATCTGTATAATGCCTTTGGTAGTATGGACGTTTTGACAATATTGACTCTACCTATCCAAGAACAAGGTAGGTCTTTCCATCTTCTGAGTTCTTCTATGATTTCTTTCTTTAGTGTTCTATAATTTTCTTTATAGAGGTCTTTCATCTCTTTTGTTAAGTTGATTACTTTGTGTACAGTTGTATGTAAAAAGATGCTATATATGTGCATTATGAATTGTAATACATACTACTATTATAAATAAAAAAATTTAAAAAGAATATAAAATTGGACCAGAATGGTACAATGACCTGAAAGCCAAAAAATCTTAGTTCTTTTCTATGTTTTGCTATTAGTTTATTGTATGGCTTTCAACTTAGTACACCTCTCTGGACCTGTTTTCTTATCTATAAAATTAAGAATTTGGGATAGAAATTATTTAACGTCTTTACCAGTTATAGGAAATAACAACCACCATTATCAAGAGCATTAGCCAAGTACTGTAGTATCTTGGCACATGATTCCTTTTTTTTATGTCAGTTTTTTTTTTGGGGGGGGTGGCCACTGGGTATTGAAACCAGGGGCACTTTATCATTGAGATATATCCCAGCTATTTTTATTTTTCATTGCAAGACAGGATCTTGCTAAGTTTCTGAGAGCTGACCTTGAACTTGTGATCCTCTTACCTCAGCTTCCTGAGTTGCTGGGATTACAGGTGTGCACCACCACACCTGAATCATGTCAGATTTTTAAAAATTTGTAAAAAGGCTACCCCAATCTTGTCAAAATGACTGCTGTATCTAAAACATTTCTATCAAGACCAAGTCATTTGCTCAAGTTGCTGGTGAATGCTCCCTGACAATTTATCTCTCACAGAATTTATCATATCTCAGTCAGAAATATTAATTTATCATCAGTCCAAGAATTCCGATATGTAATTATTTTTTATTTGACCCCAAAATAGATTCCTAATCCCCCTTTCATTCATAAAAGTATCCCTGTACAAATATGTCTCAGCCTACATTAACATTGTTATGAAAATGCCAACCTAGCAATTCTATTGGTAGTAGTATTTTAAGACATTGTTGCAATAATATCAAAACAATTTTGATGACAAATGTTATTCTTATTTATATTTTAAGATGATTATGTGATATTTATTTTGGAAACCATTCACTCTTCGTGTTGATAAATTCAATTCAGTATTTTTTAAGCTGAGACCAATATTAAGAAGAGGCACAGAACATGGGTGGGCTGCTCTTTGTTGAATTTCAATAAATGATTAATTCCATCAATTTGTCAAACTTCAGAATGTGACAGGCAAACTTGTGATGATATAGGTAGACTTTCCAGATGGGATGAAATCTTGACACAAATAGCTTTGAAATCAGCTTAATCTTTCTATTACTGTGGGAGCAGGGTATGAAAAATGAGGGATTTTACCTTAAAAAGTCAAAATAATAGGTACACTGAAGAGCTTACACAGTCACAATGAAAAAATGGTTCAGGACTGGGAAATAGAAAAATGAGGAAATATGCTTTATGTGAAGAGAAAAATCCTTTAATATGGCATTTTTGCCTTTGAAAATAAACAATAAAGAAGAAACTGGCATTGCTGGTATGAATGTCACAACCAGCCTCTGGTAAAGTCATAGAGTACATCTGGGCCAGTCTCCAGTCCAAACAAGTTAAGAAATGTTTATAGACAATATAACATTTACTTAGCACTGTGTCAGGCACTGTGAATGACAAAATATAAATGTGGTAAAGGAAAAACAGGACCAAGACAACCGTATTCTCATTAAGCCACTAACTGGGGTACTCTTCCATGTTACCCCTGAGCAAATGGACTCTTGAGGGGGATAGTCCTTTCAGGTCTGATGCTGCAGGATTCCATCATAAGGGTCTGGAACTTTGTGGAGGAGATAAACTTATATGTGAAACCATCAGAAAATTAGATTAGGGTGTGGCAGCTGGGCTGGTTTGAGGCTCCCTGGACAGGGATATGTTTGGGTAAAAGACAGTGGGGATAAATTAGACCTTTCCTCCATTGCATAGTATTCCTATCATAAAGTTCGCCCAAGGGCCTAGGTCCTGGCTATTTATTCAAGAAATATTTACCATGGTAAGGCGCTGTTCTCAGAGATGCATCATGGAACAAAACAAAGATCTCCATCCTCAAAGAGCTTGTATTCTTGTATGGTATGAGAAAGGGGTCAATATAGCAGCCCCAAGGCCTGCTCTGTAAGTTTAGCCTTTGGCTGATGTTGGCAACTTGGATTTGGGGATCAACATTCCCAGGACTGGCAAAAGTGGCTCATCCTGCCTAAACTGTTTGTGCAAACAATGTTACATATATGGAAACCCTGCTTTCTTTCTGAAAGTCTGGAGTGTGGTGGGCAGAGCAGGTGGTTATGTGATCAGTCCCCAATCCAAATCCTGGACACTTGAACGAGCTTTTCTGGTAGACAACATTTCACACATATTGTCACAACTCACTGCTGGGGGAATTAAGTCCATCTTTTTTGACTCTGCTGGGAGAAGACACTTGGAAGCCTATGCCTGTTCCCCGCCAGGGCTTAATTTCATGTACCTTTTCCCTTTGCTGATTTTGTTTTGTATCCTTCTACTATAATAAATCATAGTCATGGTTATGACTATATGCTTAGTCTTGGAGCTCTCCTAGTGAATCACTGATCCTGGAGTGGTCTTGGAGATTCTCAACACACACAGATGATATGCAGTTCATTTTATTTTATTTTATTTTATTTTATTAATTTTTTATAGTAGATGGACACAGTACCTTTGTTTTATTTTTATGTGGTGCTGAGGATCAAATCCAGTGCCTCACACGTGGTAGGCACACTCTACCAACTGAGCTACAGCCCCAACCCAATATGCAGTTTGTAAGTGAATAAATTACAAAATATACTAGAAGGTGATCAGTGTTCAAGGAAAAGGAAAACATAGAGTAAGGAAGGCAGATTGGGATATTTGGTTGAGGGGTGGTAGTTTGCCTATTAAATAGGAAGGTCGGCATAGGTCCTCTTATCTGATCAAAGACCTGAAGGGGTGGCTGGGGTTGTGGCTCAGTGGTAGAGCGCTTGCTTCACATGTATGAGGCACTGGGTTCGATTCTCAGTACCACATATAAATAAATGAACAAAGGTCCATAAAGAACTAAAAAATATTAAAAAGAAAAAAAAAGCCAAGGTGACATGTGTAGGAAGAGTACTCTAGGCAGAGGGCACAGTTCATCAGCAGCCCTAAGGTGGGAATGTACCTGTGTGTTGAGGAAGAGTAAGGAGGCCAACATGTTTGGAGCAGTGGAAGCCAGAAGGGACAGACAGGAGATGAGATCAGAGAGGCAAAGGAGGAAGGGCTGTTGCCCATCATTTAGGGCCTTGAGATTATCATGAGGATAATAAGAAATAAAAATGAGAGTAGGAGGGGCTGGGGTTGTGGCTCATGGTAGAGCATTTGCCTAGCATGTGTGAGGCACTGCGTTCAATTCTCAGCACCACATATAAACAAATGAATAAAATAAAGGTTCATCAACAGCTAATAAAAATATTTAAAAAAGAAAAAAAAATGAGGGTAGGATAACTAAGATAACATCATGGATGAGGTTATTAAGACATGCACCACTGACCTTCATCATCATTAAATGAGCTGTGTATTTGTTTTGGTCTGAAGGGGTAAATCTCAGGTATCCCGTCACACTATTTCAATCTAAAGTCTGGACCGATGTCAAAAGCTACAACATAATAGCGTAATAATTGGTCCAAATAATAACTATCCATTTTTTGCTTTTCACATGAAGAGCAAATAGTAAATGCACATTGCTGAACAATACCGCATCCATTCTGGCCTTATTCTGCAGTTACATACATTTAATAGCTATCGCTGGCCCTGTGGAGAGGAAGTGGTAAATGGTTCACGATACCTATGAAGTGAAGAAAGCTGTTTGGGATCATTTACAGCAGCCCTAATGAGAGAAGATGGATGCAAAACTGCTCTGCACCTGCCACATCCCTTCTCCAGCAGACATATCTTTCCACCCTTCCTAGAAGTCTAGAACCCTGAGAGCACATGAACATGTCCATATCCAACACACTACTTCATGCTGTCACACGTTGTGACAGACTGCAAAAGCAGCAGAAAGTCTTTCCCTCTCTGCCCTTGGAATTTCACCTTCTAGTTCCTCCCATCAAGAAATAGAGTCCAGGGCTGGGGTTGTGGCTTAACGTCAGAGCGCTCGCCTAACACATGTGCAGCCCGGGTTCAATACTCAGCACCACGTAAAAATAAAATGCATTGTGTACAACTAAAGTAAATAAATAAATATTTTTAAAAAGAGAGAGATAGAGCCCAGTTGTCACCTTTTGAAATCAGATTGGCCATATGACTTGCTTTGTTAAACAGAATGCGGCCTCAAGATGCTTTACATGCTTCTTTCTATTTCTATTCTTGAATTTCAGTCACCCCTATCCTATCACCCCAGCCACCAGCTGGCCAACTGAGAAACATATGAGTAAAGCCATTCTAGCCCAGCCACTGTCAGCTGAGCTTTTAGCTCACTGCAGACACCTCAGCAAATCCAGCCAAGATCAGCAAAGACCAACCCAGCTCAGTAAAACCACCAGATGACCTGTGGACTTGTAAGCAATAATAATAAATAACACACAATCCACTAAGTTTCGCCAAAGTTCATCTTGCAGCCATAGATAACTGACACATATGTCCAGGCTTGAGTGTCTCTGAAAAAGTTCTCCAGATAACTCCTAACAGGAGTTCAAAGTTAAAACCTCTGCAGACTATGTCACAGCATAGGACAAAGGTAGAACTGACTATCACTTCAAAGCCAGAAACACTTGGAGGGAGGCCACCAGCTTCAAAGACGGGATGCTTCACTTCAGAAGAGTCCTTACGTTTTGGCTCGAGAGTTCAACATTGGTCACACTGCTTCATTTTCTTTCTCCAGCTCACTAGGAGAAGAGCAATTGAAATGTTGAAAACTTTCTCTGCTCAAGTACAACAAAGGGCAGATTCTCACATGGCTCAGGGAGGCAGAGCTTTTGGCAAAGCGGGGAACAGCAAGAAGGGCACAGACGCTGGAGTGGCAGAGAAAGAACTCGGTGCCTGGGTGAAATGTCAGCAGGCTGCCAGCAGTGAGGCTGGCATCATTTCAATAGTACAGCCTCATTTTTGTAGAGCTGAGATAATATTTTCATCTCAGAAGAATAGCAGAGTTGTCTATTTTAATGTTTGTTTCCTAGGCAACAACGTGTAAAGGTAATTTATAACCAGAATGTGCCCATGATTATCATCTTCAACATTTTTTCCTTCTCCCTGTCCCCCCACCTTTTCCCCCTTTACTCCTGTACTGGGTGGTCCCCTTTAATCATTGTGCTTTGAAAAGAAAAGGCCAAGATATCAAGAAATTTTCTGAGTCATACTGAGAAGTTTCTCAACACAAGTTGATTAAGAACAGTGGAAAGCAGACAATGAGAATGTTGATGTTAAAATGAGATAAAAACTCAAATTTAAGGGCTGGGGTTGTGGCTCAGCGGCAGAGCACTTGCCTCACACATGCGCGGCCCGGGTTCGATCCTCAGCACCACGTAAAACATAAAATGCATTGCATTGTGTACAACTAAAGTAAATAAATAAATATTAAAAAAACCCCTCAAATTTAAGAATTAAATTAAGGTTCTTCATTCATTCATCAATTCATTGGGCATCCAGGATGGTAGTAAGCAAGACAGAACATATCCCTCAGCTCTGCCCTCAAAGAGCTCTCAGCCCTGGCAGAGCTCAGGACTCAAAGTACCAAGTGCTATGGCTGAAGAAAGTTCCAAGTTTTCTGTGCAGACACAAAAGAGGAGCAGAGCTTATAAGCATGTCAACAGGAAAAGGGGCACTGATGAGCATAGCGTTCCATTCCAATGGACATATCTCCCGGGGTCTGTGAGCTCAGCTCATTCCTTCTGAGGTCTACACAAAATCACCTGAAATGCTAGTTTTCATATCTCTGCCATGCTATCCTGCTTAGGACCCTGTCCATCCTTTAGACCCTGGCACAAGATATTTCATGCTTTCTTTTGGAAGTAGAAAAGGGAGTTCTCTAGAAAGAACTGATCTCCGGATTCAAGATACATCAAAAGAGCCTGCCTGTATCTTTTCACAATCAACATTCTCTGTCAGACTCTTTTATGGGAATCTTTGAAATGCTTCTATTTCATTTAGATGAGGGAAACAAAATTAAAATTTGTCTTTTATCTCACTTTTCTCCCCAAATTCTAAAATCTGCGCAACACAGAAATCATTTCTTTTCATCAGGTAACTAGACCACAGATAAAAATGCATGAGCTAATTCAAAGCCAGAAAGCACAGAGAAAGAGGATTAAACGAGGCAATCACCTTCAAAATGTTACAAAGCCATGCTGAAAAGCCTTATTTTGACTGTACATACTGTTTTTAATTGAGAAAGGTGAAGGTGGGGGTGGGGATCACCTCTCTGACCAAATTTGCATTTTTCTTCAATTTCAAAAGAGGAGTTAACTCTTAGTGACTCAATTATTTTAATAAGGTTAGATGAAGATGAAGGGAACAAAAGTAGTTACTGAGGCTCAACAGCATGAAAGTCCTAGTCTAATGCAAGTCTAATTAACTTTAGTTGCTGCAGAAGGTCATCTAAAAATTAAAAGCAAAAATATACCAACATTATTAGAAGAACATTTATTATTCAAAGAATCAATGTACAAAGGGCATTTTAGAAAGGAATATACTTCCAAGATTTCCCCCATTCCATGCTGCTTCATTCTTTATCCAAAGACCTTATTGATTGCTCCTTATCAAGAACTGAATCTTGGAGCACCCAAGAGGCATTCTAATTATAATTAATAGTACAAGGTTTTCTTTCAAGATCATTAGGGATTCTTTAAGCTGACAACACAAGCTGTTTAATACTTGAACTTTTAAAAAAAAGAATACTGTAGGATAAGGGGTGCCACCATAATTATGGCTTTGCAAATTCTGCTGTTGAATTTTCAAACTGCTATTGAATTTTCAAACTGCTATGTATGTACCATATGTAGGATATAAGGTCCACTTGCCTTTCTTTTTGATCTCAGGTAGAATTTGTGCCTTTAGAACCCCATGTGTATGGTATCTCACTGAAGAAGATAGAGTTTGGATGTTGAAAAGTTATTTGACCTTTGCTTCTTTCCTCTACCAAACCTCCCCACTGCCATATAAGCACACTATTTCCCACTAATAAAGGTTGCATTTTGCAAAGAAAAGTACAAAGTTGAATCACAGCAGGCAGAGAAATTTTATTTCTAGTTATTTTTGGTGTGGCACGCAGTTGCATACCCCAAAGCCATTTCTGCTTTCTTTCTTAAATGCTAATTTTTTCAAGGTAATCCAGATAAATGTAAGTTTTCCTAGTCTCCCTTATGTGGTCATGCAGTAGTCCTGGTTTTAGATTTAAGGAGAATTTGCTGGATTTCTTGGATAGCTTTAGCTTTCCTAATAAATTCTGACTAGCCTAGTAAGCTCACAGCCTTACCTCTTCTTCCTGCCTTGGAATAAAGACATGGTATCTGGAGCTTCCACACAGCCATGAGACAGGAGGGGCAAAGAAGTGCAGACACTGGCCTTAACATTGTCAACTCACTGAACAAATGCCAGCAGTTGGCTACTTCCAGACTTCTTTATATGTTAGAAAAATCACCCTATTTTAAGCCACCATAAGACATATTTTCTAACCCTGCAGCTAAAAGCATTGCTAACTGATACATTTGGCTATAAAAGGAATCCAGCATTTACCCTCAAATCTGAGTTGATTTCATTGTTTGAAAGAATCACTGATACTTTACAATAACCTGCTCCTTGGGAATAGAAACACACTAGGTCTCACAGTGCATGAGGGTCAAACACAAGCTCACTGAAGATCTCTCTCAGCACTCCTGTTTCACCCAAGACCAAAGCAAACAATGACATTATCATTTTATTAAAGCAAAACTCATTTCATGCACCACTGATCAGTGATGAAAAGTTGAAGTTTACAAGTGAAAGCTATAGCCTTCTTCAGGATGTCACTAAGTAGCACATCATAGAGCCTGCATCTTCTGTTTTTCTTCAGATTGTGGGAAGTTTTCTCTCATACTATGCTATGGATTTACCTTCAATGTGACATTCATGACAACCCTTCCCCCAACAGCATTTTCTTTCCTTTTTATAATTGGTGCATTATAATTATTCATAATAGTGGGATTCATTATGCCATATTTGAGCATGCACATAATTTGATCATTCTCATTCCCCAGTACTTTCCCTTTCTCTCCCCCAGCACTTTCTCAACTTTACTGATCTCCCATCTATTACTGATATTATTATTTTAAGTAGTGCATTATAAATATACATACACATATATATGTGTATACATATATATGGGGGAAAGAAGGAGAGATGTGGGATTTGTTGTGGCAAATTCACACATGGAATAGATTGGTAGATTTCATTTCCTAGTACTTTTTTGTGCCCTGTCACCTCCTCCCTCCCTCTTGACCCCCTTCCTCTACTCTATAGAATTCCCTTCCATTTTTGTGAGATCCCTTTTTTATTCTCCTCTTTCCTCTCTAATCTTCACAAATGAGAGAAAACATTCAATCCTTAATTTTGTAAGTCTGGCTTATTTCACTTAGCAATGATGTTCTCCAGTTCCATCCATTTACCACCAAATGCCATAATTTCATACTTCTTTATGAACGAATAAAAATCCATTGTCTATATATACCACATTTTCTTGATTCATTCATCTACTGACAAGCATGAGGACTGATTCCATAATTTCACTATTGTGTATTGTGCTACAATAAATACTGATGTGGCAGTATCACCATCCATTTGCTGAAGGGCACCTGGGCTGGTTCCACACCTGCCATTGTGAATTATGCAGCTACAACATGTATCACAAACAACATTACTGATAGAAATAAATTTGATTTTTGTTGTTGTTGTTGTTGGTGCTAGGGATTGAATGTAGGGCCATGCACGTGCCCTACCACTGAGCTATACCTGCAGTTCCTAAATTTGACAAATGTGACAACAAAGGTTAAAAGGATCTCAAAGGACATAAAATGCTAAATGTTTAACTGTGTGAACATAAGGATGTAGGCAATAACTATTTTGGGTGACCAGGCTAAATTTCTGGTGAAGGGCACACTAGTGTCCTTTTTCCTAGTTCTCAAAATGGAGTGCCCTGTGAAAGCAGCTGGTTCAACCACTGGACATGTGGTCCTCAGATCAGGAACAGTGGCATCAACAAGGAGCTTAAAAGAAGTGCAGAATCTCAGGTTCCCTCCCAGATCTCTAGCAGGTCCTCCAGGCATACCAAATGCACTAGAGTTTGAAAAGCACTGCTTTACAACTCTAAGAGCATCCATTCCTAGCAGATTTAACACCTGGAATTAGGAGGTACTAATCATTCCAACCCAGTGAAAGAAAGGCATCATCTAATATTCTGTGGATCTTGCCTATGGACACTGCCAAAAATTGCAGCATTTGCCATGGGGGCATGAAGGAAGGTTACTCTGCTATGGCACCAATGATGAATTTTCTCCTAAAGGTCATTTTATCAAGGTCTCCATTGTCTCTTGAAGATGACAATGATAACATGCCACTGGAAAGCATACTGCGGATATGCAATGCAGATCTTTCACAAAGAATCTACCTACTGTCACTTGCTTTCACAGGGTGCAAATATCTCAGAAGTTTGATATGCCATCTGGTTTAAACCACAAAAAAGGGATACCTTGGGCTTTTGTGGTACTTGTACAGTCAGAAACTTGAGAATGCTGTCAACAGATTGTCCACATCGTTCTCAGAAGAACGAGGAGCTTATTTACACCCAATCACGGCACCAATTCCTCAGAGAGGTAAAACACACATTTTGCTCTTTTAAGAAGAACCTCTAATCAAACAAAATCACATATACTCTGCAGCCTACACTGATTGTGCCAGTTCTGAAAGTGAGCGGTGTTCTGAACTGTGCTCCAAGAAAAGATCAAACAAACTAAGGTTGAGAGAAGATACTCTAACTTCACTAAAGGTCAAGAGTGATCGCTGGAAGCAGAAATGTTCCAAGAGAGCATCAGAATTTCTTGTCCTATAAACCAAAGAGGAAATTCTTGGCATAAAATTTCTGCAGCTGGCAGTATAGTAGTCTTGGACAGTGGTTCTTAAAGTGTAGTCCCCAGTGTATCTGAATCACTTTGAAATTTGTTAAGAAATGCAAATTCTCCCACTCCACACCCTCTGTAATACCCAGCAACCTGTGTGTGTGTGTGTGTATCAAGGACTGAACCCAAGGGTACTTAATCACTGAACCACATCCCCAGCCCTTTTTGCTTTTAATTTTGAGACAGAGTCTTGCTGAGTTGCTTAGGGCCTTCCTAACTTGCTGAGGCTGGCCTCCATCTTGCGATCCTCCTGCCTCCGCCTCCCGAGCTGCTGGGATTACAGGCATGGGCCACCACAACCTGTGTTTTAATAAGTCCTCCATCATTTGAGAATATCAGCACTATTCAGAATATAACTGGTGAAGAACTAGTCTTGTTTTGTTCACTATATTTCTAGTCCATTGTGGACTACTATTTTTGTAAAATAACATATTGTTACATTGCCAGAAAAATGAAATGAAAGAGATATACAAAATACCGGTCACAATTTTGTATTATTAGACTCAACTGACAAAAAAATTACTCAAAAAGATCCTCAATGCTCATTCCCAATTTCTGTACTTATATCCTCATAGACTAGGAACATACTTGCACAATGGCACAGGACTACAAGCCACACTCTGAATAGTGCTGGTCTACATACTGAGAAGGGCCTTTTCCTAAACAAAATAACTATAGTACATAATTTTATTGATTGTGATGCACTTTTTTAAATGACTTAACATCTCTGAAATTGGAATGCATCTCAAAAATCACAATCAGTCAGGAGGCAACAGGACCTAGCTTTGACAGTCTGTGCACCAGCATCAAAACCTTAAAAGTGGATGTTAACCACATGGAAAAAATTGCCAGAGACAAAGTGGAACATTTTTTAAAGAAATGCTGCATCACCACTGCTTTTGATGGCACAAAGGATGATGCTTTGTGGAAAATCATGGACACTGGTAACTCTGAGGAGAAAGTGATTTGGGACTGTATGAGTCTGAATGTGAGAACATTGTGTAAATATTTTAACCAATTTATTTAGCTTATATTTTTCCACTGGGTATACTTAGGAGTTGTATGACAAACAACAATCAATGTCTAAATAACTCTAAAAGAGATCTTTCAGTAAGTATAAAATCCTAAGTGATACAAAAGTAACATGTCCATTTAATTGACAGTGTTTTATTTTTCTCTTACTGGTACATAAAAAATATACCTTACAATGGACAGAATATTATAATCAATTAAATATTATATATCCTTTATAAAACATATTTACCAATACGTAACAAGGTTCTAAGAAAATACGTTCTAAGAAAATATGCTCTGTAACCCCAGCAATTCAGGATGTTGAGGCAGGAAGATTGAAAGTCTGAGGCCAGCCTGGGCAACTTAGTGGGCTCCTGTCCCAAAATTAAATAAAAAGGGCTGGGCATGCAGCTCAGTGGTAGAGTGTTACCTACCATCTGTGAGGCCCTGGGTTCAATTTTCCAGTATCACAAATGCACACATTTTAAAAAAATTATATGCATATATAATTTAAATATATAAATACATATTTATAGAAATATAGAAAATGTGAGAGAGAGAGAAAAGGAAGCCCCAAGTTCCCATACTAAAGAACAACAAAAAATTTTGTGCAGAAGTTTGTGATAAGCTACCCTGAGGACAAACCAAGCTGGGAACCAGGAAGAATAATACAAGGGTCCAAAGCTAACATTATCCCTAGCTCCCAGAACCCACAAACACAAATATTCTCCATATGGAAATTTGCTCAGTTTAGACACCACATATTAAACCTAACCAAATATGTGTGCACAGTGAGAGACTAAGACCCAAGGAAGCAAGACATTATGATTGATAGTCCATAGAAACAATGACCAAAAATTTAGAACAACAAGAACTTCCAATGTGGAAATTATCAGACAAGGGATTTTTAAAAAGCATTCAATACTGAAAGGAAAAAAATGATAAAATCATTGAATTTAGGAAACAATATGAAACCAGGAAAAAGTCACCTGGAACTTACAGAAAACTACGATTGATAAATATAAAACTTAATGGATGTGTTAAATAGTAGGTGAAACACTGATCAAGAGAGAACTGGCAAATTGGAAGATATATCTGAAGATGTTACTTAGAATTTGGCATTAAGCTGGAAGAAGCTGGAAAATGTAAGAGAGATAGCAATATAAAGTAATTAAAAAGTTGTAATATATATTCACTTGGAATCCTAGAGGGATATAAAACAGTTTGCTACCTTGGTTGCCAAATGGAATCATCCATCTGTGGAACTTTAAAACTATTGATGTCTAGGAGATACTTTTTTTTTTCAAGGTTGGAAATTCCAAATTACTTTTTTTATCCATTTCTTATTGGTGCATTATGGTTATACATAATGGTGGGATTTGTTGTTACATATTCATACATGCACATAATATAACGATATATTTCAGCCAACAGCATTTCCCAGAGATTATGATTTAATTGATCCTGAGTATGGCTTGGGCTTAAGGAATTTTTAAAACTCCCTAGGTGATACTAATGTATCACCAAGGTAGAGAGGCACTGATTAAAAAAAACACAGATTAGCCGGGCGCGGTGGCACACGCCTGTAATCCCAGCACTTTGGGAGGCTGAGGCAGGAGGATCGCGAGTTCAAAGCCAGCCTCAGCAATGACGAGGCACTTTGAGTTCAATCCCCGGTACCACAAAAAAAAAAAAAAAAAAAAAAAAAAAAAGAAAGATTATCATGAACTTGATTTAGACAAAACCTTCTTAGATGACATCAAAAGTACAAGTGACAAGATATAAAGTAGATCAATTGGATAAAGTAGATAAAAAATTAAAAAGTTGTGCTTGAAAAAAACAATCAACAGTTAAAAGACAATCCACATGGTGGGAAAAATATCTGCAAATCATAATTCTGAGAAGAACTCTTATCCAGATAAAGAACTCTTACAATTCAATAACACTAATGATAAAAACAACTCAATTAAAAAGTGGTGCTGAGCCTAATCCCAGCAGCTCGGGAGGCTGAGGCAGGAAGATTGTGAGTTCAAAGCCAGCCTCAGCAATTTAGCAAGGCCCTAAGCAACTTAGCGAGACCCTGTCTCAAAATAAAGTATAAAGAAGGGGCTATGGAGATGTGGCGAAGTGGTTAAGCGCCCCTGGTTTCAATCTCAGGTAACAAAAAGAGTGGCAAAAAATTTGAATAGACATTTCTCCAAAGATGTGCAAATTAATAATAAGCTCATGAAAAGACGCTCAGCATCATTATCATCAGGAAAATGTGTATCAAAGTCATTAGATACCACTTTGCACCTACTTAACACGACTATAATTTAAAAGTCTGACAATAACAAGAGTTGGTGAGAGTATCGAGAAACTGGACCCCTCAGACATTGCTGGCAGGAACAGAAATGGTACAGCTGTTTTGGAAAAGAGCCTGACAGTTTCTCAAAATGTTCAACATAGAGTTGTCACATGATTCCTAGGTTTATACCTAAGAGAAATGAAAACACATGTCCATCCAAAAACTTGTACAGAAATGACCATGGAAGCATTAGTCACAATAGCCAAAGCCTGAAAATAACTTAAGTTCCCATTATCTGTCAAAGATAATAAAATGTGATACATTCATACAATGGAATATTATTTGGCAATAAAAAGGAATGGAGTCAGGCACAGTGGCTCACACCTGTAATCCTAGCGACTCTGGAGGCTGAGGCAGGAGGATCACAAGTTTGAGGATAGACTCAGCAATTCAGCAAGGCCCTGTCTCAAAATAAATAAAATAAAATAAAATAAAAAGGGCTGGGGGTGGGGATGTAGCTCACTGGTAAAGCATCCCTGGTTCCATCCCCAGTACCAAAAAAAAAAAAAAAAAAAAAAGAATGTTAAAAGATGAAGTGACCTTGAAAACATTTTGCTAAGTGAAAGAAGCCTATCACATCTTACACTGTTCTACTTGTATAAAATGTTGCAAAATAGGCAAATTGGTAGGGATAAATCTAGATTAGTGGTTCCTAGAATAGTAGGGATAGCAGAAGGGGTTGAGAGGACTAGAGAAGCAACTGCTAATCGCTCCAAGGTTTCTTTTTGAGGTGATGAAAATCTTCTAAGATTTACTGGAATCGTGGTTGTCCAACTCTATGAACATATTAAAACCACTGAATTGTATGCTTTCAGTGAATACATTTTATGGTATATGAATTATATCGCAGTAAAGTTGTTAAAAATGGAGAATAGGCAATATTTGAAGGGACAATGGCTGACAATTTTCCAGAACTGAATAAAGACAAATCTACAAACACAAGAAGCACAACATAGGGTATTTAAAATTAAATCCACACAGGCACACCACAGTAAAATGAGAGAGCCAAACCAAAGAAATCCCAGGCAATTAAAATTCAGAGGGCATTGGGAAAAGCAAAAGCATTACAATATCTTAACTGACAGAGAACAGAACTTCAGAAGAAGGGAAGACTCAGAATGTACCACTTGGCTTGAAATCTCTAGGAAAAAAAGTACTAGATGGCAACAGAAATCAAAACAGTATTGTTCTGCCTTTGCTTCACATTTGGTTTGTCAGGATGAGAACACAGCTTGCCTGATGTGAAAACATAAAATCCCTCAAGCTTGAAAGCTAAATGATAAAAGCCATTTGACACAGCAGTTTTAGTTAGAACCACAAAGAAATTACCTGCACCAAGGGGAGGAATCAGGGACTTTTCTCTGACTACTGGTGATAGTGATGAAGAGTTACCTATTAGTCAACAGCTTAAATCAGAAACAACTGTTCCATACAGGGTGCCACCATGCTAATTAACAGCTCATGCTACCTAAAGTGGAGAAATATCAAGTCAGAGTGTGCTTCAGAAAAATTCTGAAGGTCCATTTTTCCTTCCAACTTCTGATTTAATTATCTCTTCAGACTGTTTATTCACCATGGGAAGGATGTGATTAGGTATTCATTTCTTAGCTACAGTAAAAGTAAACTTGAAGCAAACCAGCTTTGATTCTTTTAATTTTATACATAGAGGATTCATAAATATTTAACAACTGTTTGGAGGGATAGTATTTTAATATGGAATTAAAGTGATAATGTTATATGTTAAATCCTCCTTTCTTCTTTACAGGAAAAAATCACAAGTCCTTCAGAGCAAACAAACAAGAAAGTCTAATAGCTGATTAAGAGCTCAGATTTGTCAATGTTCAATTTATTGAGAGTGAATGCAAGATTTAAACAGAAGGAGATAAAGGTCCAGAAACAGATTTTATTACCTGCATGAATATAAAAGCAAGGGGGGGTATTTTAAAAAGCAAAGAGAAAACTTTTTAGATGTCAGGTATTGTACAAGTCCAAAATTATAGTTTCCTAAAAGGTAGCTTTAATGTTAACAATCACAGAGATTTATTTGTCAGCACTGGAAAGCATAAGTGAATCATTCTGCCCTGTCACAAGTTAGGCATATTTCCCATTTTGTAATGTAAAAGTGGTAGAATTTCACCATCCTTTGGCTGTCAAAAGGCTGATTGTGAGTGAAAATATGACAATGTTCACAACTAACCAAGAACACTGTCCATCAAATACGTAATCCTAAGTGGCTCTGCTGTCAGAGCCATAAAAGCAAACACATTTGGGTAGGAGCTTGTAAAGACCTAGTTTTAAAATGTGGGCTGTCTCTTCTTGAGACTATACTTGGGCTTCAAAGAAAGGCAATTATTGGCTTCATGAAATTAAAAACATTTCATCTGTCTTTGTTCCTTCCTTCAGTAAACATGCACTGAGACTCTTTCGTTCACCAGGAGGGAGCCCTCCATTATGCTCAGTAATACTAAAAACAAACAAACAAAATAAAACACACACACACACACACACACACACACACACACACACACAAACCAAAAAAAAAAAAAAAAAAAAAAAAACCCAGCAGCGGCAATAAAGAGTGTGGGGTTGTCCCAATTATGCCGCAGGAAAAGCTCCCTAGGAAACATGTAGCAAGAAAACAAATATGATTGTGCAGTGAACAGTACACCCAAAATGGCAGCCAGGGATACCAGGGAAAAGGATCAAGAAAGAAAAAAGGCTTGTGAGAAAAAAAGCAAAAGAAACTCAGGGAACAAATGTGGTGTTATAAACTTTCTGCATACTGATTTACCTTACCATTTGCCATTTAATTTCAATTCACACACTTAACTATCCATACTTGTCTCCCCCTCGTGCTTCCAGTTCTTTTGCCTTGTTTTATTCAGAAATCTCTTACCTGTACCCTAATGCTTTCCAGACACCTCCCCATCTATGACTTTTCAAGCTATTTCAGTATGTCATAAAAGTGAGCAACTAATTCAGTCCTGAATCCCCAAGCCTACTTTAGAAGCTGTGACCTTGAGGGGTCTCTTAATGAAAAGAAAAAATTATGTCTTTTAGTCATCATTTATTGACATATTTCAAGAATGGGGAATTTCATTTAACACTCATGGTACCACCAGACCAAAGCAGCAGGAAGATCACAACTCTGTCACAAGAATTTGGGTTCTATATTAGGCTCAATCCCTTATCAACTGAGGGCCATAAATCTTAGTGACAAATCTTGGTTTGCATCTGTTGTCTTAGATTCCCAACTGGTAGATGCCTGTCAAACGTATCCTGCTTGGGAAATAAATGCTATTATTTTCCCATTTCCCAACCATATATTTTCCTGGGCAAGTTACTTAACCTCTTTTTTCCATTCTGAAAATGAAAGCAGTAATAATATCTCAACTTGAAGAGATTTTGTGAGAATTAAATAGGGCAACCCATGTAAAAAGTACTTGGCAACTCAATGCTCTATATAATTATTAGTTATTATCAGCTGGAATGACTTGGAAGCATTTTAGGATCTTGGAGCATCTTGGACCCACTGCCATGAAAAACTTTTATTCATACTCTGCTTTTCATAAATGGTTCTACCATTCTTTATTTTTATCTTTTCATTTTTATTTCAACTGGGTAGTCTCCTCCTCCTCCCTGGGTAGAAGCTTAATATAGTTCTCATTCTCATTATTTCACTCAATAATTTACTAAAGAAGGCACGACCATGGAAGTTAAACCATATAAAGATTTAAAGTGATGGAGACTGACCACATCAATGTTTATAGCAGCTCAATTCACAATAGCTAAGCTATGGAACCAACTTAGGTGCCCTTTAACAAACAAATGGATAAAGAAAATGTGGTACATATACATAATGGAATACTACTCAGACATAAAGAATGAAATTAGGGCATTTGCTGGCAAATGGATGGAACTGGAGACTATCATGGTAAGTGAAATAAGCCAATCCCGAAAAACCAAATGCTGAATGTTCTCTCAGAAAGGCAGATGTTAATTCACAATACGCAACCATGCCACCACACCTGGTGGGGGGTTGGTTAGGGAAGAATAGAAGTTCACTGGATTAGACAAAGGGAATGAAGGGAAGGGAGGTAGGATGGGAATAGGAAAGACAGTAGAACTGGACATAACTTTCCTATGTTCATTTATGAATACACCACCAGTGTAACTCCATGTTATGTACAACCACAAGAATGGGAAGTTATACTTTATATATGTATGATATGCCAAAATACATTCTACTGTCATGTATAACTAAAAAGAATTTTAAAAACATTTTAAAAATAAAGTGATGGAGAGCTATTTGACCATTCAAACTAATAAAATTTTATCATCTTAATTAAATCTTAATTTAGTATGACTTTTAAGAATACAAGGGATATATTGAGCCATATTTCTGGTAAGAAATATTTGTTGACAAAACTTATCTATAAATAACCACATTATTTCATAATCATTCTCTAGGAACATTGTTTAATCATTGGGAAGATACAAAGTAGAAGATATATAAGATGAACAAGTCTAGAAAGTCAATGCACATGAGAACTATAAATAATAAAAATTGTACTTTCAGATCCAAGCTAAATCTAAATGAGTAATTTTACCTGGTTCTCTCTCTTTCTTTCTTTCTTTTTGTTTTGTTTTGTACTAAGGATTGAATGTAGGGGCACTTTACCACTGAGCTACATCCCCAGCCCCCTTTTAATTTCTTTTCTTTTTATTTTGGGGGGGGGGGGAGTACTCAGGGGCACTTGACCACTGAGCTTCATTCCCAGCCCTATTTTGTATTTTATTTAGAGACAGGGTCTTACTGAGTTGCTTAGCACCTCATGTTTGCTGAGGCTGGCTTTGAACTCACAATCCTCCTGTCTCAGCCTCCCTAGATGCTGGGATTATAGGTGTGTGCCACTGCACCTGGCCATCCCCAGCCCTTTTCATTTTTCTTTTTTAAAGTTTGAGACAGGGTCTCACTAAGTTGCTTAGGGCATCACTAAGTTGCTGAGGCTGGCCTCAAAGTTGTGATCCTTCTGGCTCAGGCTCCTGAGTTGCTGGGATTATAGGCACGCACTACCTTAACTGCTGCTAGATTTTAGCTGTTCTTGCCATAAAAACAAAAAAATCCACAAAACTTATTAAATGATTGACATATTAATTTTCTTTACTACTGTAACCTTTTACTATCAATATGTATCCCATAGCACTGTATTATGTACCTTAATTATATGCAATAAAATTTATTTTAAAAATGACTGGGCAGAAATAGGGTAAATTGAAGGACAGAACAGATTGTGGAGAAATCACAGCCAAAAAGAACAGACAAGGTCAATTAAGAAAAAGTGTCTTTGGATGTTCCTATTTCTCAAAAAAAAAATGTGGATAATCTAAAAGTCAAGAGTTCCCCAAAATAATAGTGGGTCCCTGCCCCACCTCTCTCCATCCATATTACAACTTTTTTGAGGCAAAATATTCAAATACTTTTAAATGTATAGTTTTCTAATAACTTACCTCCATATTTTAAAAATGGCATCCTTATACATCTGTTTCTTGATTTTTCCATTTATGCATTATCTATTAATTTGCGAATGTGAAAGATGAAAACTTAGCTCTCTTATAATCTCCCCATATATGCCTCTCCTTTACCACCCAAAATAGTTTGATCACAGTATTTGACTAAATCAATATTCATTGGGCAATACAATGTGTAATGATGACCTTTTCCTTTCTTCTACTTTTCACTCCTTGTCATTAATATCTAGCTGTCATACTGGTTCGTCCTTTATCACCACTTTAGAAGCTTCCTGTGACCCCACCCACATGGACCCCCAGGTTTTGTGATTCCCACAATTTCCTATTTCTTGGTTCATTTTCTCTTTTGGGTGGACAAAAAAAAAAAAAAAAAAAAAAAAAAAAAACTAATTCTTTTGGAGACCATGTATGTCTAAAGATATTTTTGCTACTCTCATACTTTTTTGTGTGATTGATTATTTTGGCAACTACAGAATTCTAGTTGACAAATAATTTTCTCTGTGAATTTTGGAGGCCTTACTCCATTATCTCATAGCTTCCAAATTGCTATGAAAAGTCTAGTGCTAAACCTTGCAGGGAGTCAGTTTGGGTTCTCTTTTTGGACACCTTTACAATCTCTTTATTCTTTTTCCATTCAACATATTAATGGACCTTTTAAATCTAGCCACCAGAGTCTTTCATGGATAAAAATATTCTTGATTTTTTTTTTTCATAATTTCTCCTTTCATCTACCTTTTTTTTTTTTTTTTAAATAATTGGGATTGACTACTAGAAGCAGGTCAGACTTCCTCTAATTAATCTTTTCTCTTTTTGTCAATTTCGTTGTCTTTTGGTTGAACTTTCTGAAACATTTATTCAACTTAATATTCAAATCCTTCAAATGGATTATTATTATTTCTGCTATCACATTATTAATTTCTGAGAGTTCTTTTCTGTTCTCTGAATATCCCTTTCAATAATATCTTGATTTTATTTTTTATCCACATTTTTTACTGGTGCATTACAGTTGTACATATTGATGGGATTTATTGTGACATATTGGTATGTGCACACAATATAACAATATAATTTGGCCAATATCACTCTCCAGCACTTCACCCCTCCTTCTGTGCCTCCCACCCCTTGGTTTCTTTCCTCTACTGATCTCCCTTTGATTTTTAAGAGATCCACCCCACCTTTATTTTCTTTTTTCCTCTCTAGCTTCTGAATATGAGATAAAACATATGACCCTTAACCTTCTGAGTTTAACTTATATCACTTAACATGTTCATCCATTTTCCTGCAAATACCATAATTTCCTTTTTATTTATGGCTAAATAAAACACACATATATATGTATATAAACATATATATAACTTTTTAAAATTCATCATTTTTTAATTCATTTTTTAAATTCATATATATATAACATAAACATATATATAACTTTTTAAAATTCATTCATCAGTCGATGGACATCTAGGCTGTTTCCATAGTTTGGCTATTGTGAATTATGCTGCTATAAACATGGGCTGATTTTATTTCTACATGTGATCACTTTCCTCTCTGACAATAGCAATTTTGGCATTTGGGAAATTTTTTATGCAGTTAGTCAGCTGTTATGGTAACAAAATACCTGAGATAATTTGACTCAAAAAGAAAAAAGTAGCCAGGCATGGTGGCCCTTGTAATCCCAGGGACTGGGGAGGCTGAGGCAGGAGGATCCTGAGTTCAAAACCAGCTTCAGCAAAAGTAAGGAGCTAAGCAACTCAGTGAGACCCTGTCTTTAAACAAAATACAAAAATAGGGCTGGGGATGTGGCTCAGTGGTCAAGTGCCCCTGAGTTCAATACCCGGTATTTCCCCCCACCTAAAAAAATGGTGGTGCATGCCTGTAATCCCAGCAGCTCAGGAGGCTGAGACAGGAGGATCATAAATTCAAAGCCAGCCTCAGCAACTTAGCGAGGTCCTAAGCAACTCAGTAAGACCCTGCCTCTAAATAAAATATATAAAAAGGCTGGGGATGTTGCTCAGTGGTTAAGAGCCCCCTTTGGGGCTGGGGTTGTGGTTCAGTGGCAGAGCGCTCGCCTCGCACATGCGCGGCCCGGGTTTGATCCTCAGCACCACATAAACATAAATGCATTGCATTGTGTACAACTAAAGTAAATAAATAAATATTTTAAAAAAACTTAAAAAAAAAAGAGCCCCTGGGTTCAATTCCTGGTACCAAAAAGCAAAAGTGTGTATCGACTCACAGTTTCAGATGTTTTGGTCCATGGTCACTTGGTCTGTCTTTTGAGGGCTGTGCTGAAGTAGCACATCATAGTAGAAGCACAAGGCAGAGGAAGTCCTCACCTCAGCCATAAGTGAAAGAGAAAGAGACTGGCATCCCACAGTCCCCTTTGAGGGCACACCTCAGTGACCTAACTTCCTCCCACTAGGCCCCACCTTCCAATAGCATTAACCCCAGGGACCCAGCCTTTAGCACATGGACCTTCAGGGGATGTTAGCTGC
Organism: Tamias sibiricus; assembly: GCA_025594165.1. NCBI lineage: Eukaryota > Metazoa > Chordata > Mammalia > Rodentia > Sciuridae > Tamias > Tamias sibiricus. The sequence goes on along the minus strand of CM046667.1, from coordinate 29,305,406 downwards.
CTGACTTACAGCCACAAACCGCCGCGGGAGAAAAACTCGGAGGCAGAGTGAAGATTCTTCTACTTTTACTTCTACTTTCTTAGTGAGAGCTTAGAGAGAGAAAGAAAGATTTCTTTAGCTTAGAAAGAGCTTTCTTCTTTAGCTTAGAGGGAGCTTAGAGAGAGAGAGAGAGAGAGAAAGATTCTTCTTTTTCTTCTTTCTAGAGAGAGCTAGCTTAGAGAGAGAGAGAAAGATTAGCTTAGCTTAGAGAAGGCTTCTTTCTTCTTTCTTCTTCAGCTTAGAGAGAGAGAGAGATTAGAGAGATTGTTTCTTCTTTCTTCTTCGGCAGCCTCGGCCTGACTCTGACCAGCAATTACTTCTTCTATCTGGTTTCTCTTCTGTCCGAACTCTTAACCGCTCTGACTCTTTTCTTCTTCTCCGACCCGAACTCTTCTTCCGACCGACTGAGCAACTGCACAACTGACTGAATGAATTTCTTCCTTCTAACTCTGACCGCTTTCACCCGGTTATATACCTTTAGCTTTGCGGGTGCCTCACGTGCATTTACAGGTGCATCGCATACATACTTATTATCAGGTGGAACTTATGGCTTCCAGCTAGCCGCAATAGCCCTTCCTAATTGGGGCTCCTTCAAGGGGACATTCTAGATGCGAACTATATATGTTCCCAGTATTATGTGTTTTCTAATGTTTAGTTTACCTATTTGTTTATTTTGTTAGGGTCACTGCTTTCAGATGCTTTCCTCAGATGTATTTTCATTGACAGCTCCCACTTAAGTCTCATCTTATAAAGCTCAATGGGAAATCTGGGCATGGGAAACAGGTAGCCAATTGGTGGGTTTTTCTGTAGGGTGACAAGACGATGAGATTATTACATGGGGATGAAGTACTCCTCCAAATATCAGTATCTGTGGCTCTTTTTTCTAGGGTTGATCTGAACACCACAGACCCTCCTTTAATGTACTACTGGTGGATAGTGAGCTGCCAGTGTTCTGAGAGTTGATGTGAAGGAACGCCTATGTGTGTTTGTTTGCTATGTGTGGTGGGAACGGGGAATCCTCACAATTCAGCTTATAAACTTACATATCATCCTCCTACTTTCTTTATTCCTTATTGGTGTGTGTGTGTGTGTGTGTGTGTGTGTGTGTGTGTGCGTGTGTGTTTTGTAGTATCAAGAATTGAACGCAAGGGTGCTTAACCAGTAAGCCACATCCCCAGCCCTTATTTACTTATTTATTGTTTTGCTTAGTGCACCTTGATTTTGCTGAGGCTGGCTTTGAACTTGCAATCCTCCTGTCTCAGCCTCCCAGCCACTGGGACTACAGGCATGCACCACTGCTTCCAGCTCCCAGCCTTTTTTATTTTGTATTTTGAGATAGGGTCTCACTAAGTTGTTTGTGTCCTCACTAAGTTGCTGAGGCTGGCCTCAAACTTGTGATCTTCCTGCCTCAGCCTCCCAAGTCACTGGGATTACAGGTGTGCACCACTGGACCCAGCTAATCCTCCACTTTTCAATGAGCTACCCCATCTCTGTCCTTGACTGTGCTTGAGGCCTCAAAGTTGAGTTTCTCTGATTTAGTCTGTCTACTAAGCCTTGAGGGCCTGAGTAGAGGAACAAATGGAGCCCCTTCAAGTGCTTCTTATTGGTTCTCACTCCATGTCCAAGTGTCCATGTGCTTTGCTTCTAACTACTTTTTCTCTTCAGCCCTCTTCTAGAGCCCTACTTCAGGGCTACAAGAGTCACTTTGGCAGCATACCAGGAGAGCTAGTAGTACCTGGAAGTTTATGTATCCTGACCTCCCCATAACTGGAGCTAATTATTTGTGTAAGAAACTGCCTCGAGCCTAGAGTATAATTTCCACTCCAGAGTTCCCCTATAGGATGTGACAGAGGCTGGGACTTAGCCTGAAATTTCACCCTTGCTTGGCTTCCTATACTTCACTGCTTTCTTCTTCACCCACTCTTCTATTGGTTTCTCCTGGGATCATTTCCCGAACAAACACTTCCATATGAATTCACATCTCAGGGTCAGCCTTTGGGAAACATGGCCTAAGACCATCATTTGGATTTGGGAAAGGGTCTGGGAGTTTAACTTCTCTATCAAAGTCACAACTAGTTCTGTTTTCTGACCTGGCCTACATCCTTACTACCATCTGATTTCTGAACCTGTCCAATGGTCAGGAAGCTGAGACAAAAAGCCTTCTGGAAATTTGTAACAAAGAAAGAGCATCTTCTTGTATTGTCATTTTTATTCACTTTTAATGGACACCTCAGAAACTTTGATTTTGATAAGAGTTGTATTTAGACTGTTCTTTCAAATGTCTTGGGGTAAAAGTTCACAATCCTCTTAGAACTATGTGATTTTAGCTGGGTGCTGTGGCACACACCTATAATCCCAGCAACTCAGGAGGCTAAGGCATGAGGATAGTAAGTTTGAGGCCAGCCTCAGCAACTTAGTGAGGCCCTAAGCAACTTAGCGAGACCCTGTTTCAAAATAGAAAAGGTTGGGGATGTGGCTCAGTGGTTAAGCACTCCTGGATTCAATCCCTGATACAAAGGAAGAAAGAAGGAGGAGGAGGAGGAGGAGGAAGAGAAAGAAAGGAGGATAAGGTGGGTGATTTAGTAGAAAACCATGCAGAGATTACCTGACTTAAATCTACTGAAGTTGATAGATTGATAGTTAGACAAATATGGGTTCAACTACTTTACCAGCTATGTTATGATGGGTAAGTTACTGAACCTCGCTATGTTACATTTTCTTATCTGTAATGGAAAAATATACTTATCATAGTGTCTGCCATATAGTAAGTCCTATCCTTTGACTTATTTTCTGGTGATGATAAGTTTGTGGTACTACTAACATATGCCCTCATCTAATTCCAACACTTCAGAGATGTTTGGCTGAGGGTAAGGGAGTAGTTCTCAAAGTGTATTCCCCAGACCAGCAGCAGCAGCACTGAAAACTTAAGAGAGCAAGATTTCAGGCTCAAGTATAGATATACTGAGTCAGAAACTTTAAGGGTAGAGCCCAGCCCTATGCATTCATTCAACAAGTACTCCAGGGATTCTAATGAATACTCAAGTGGGAGAAGCACTGGCCTCAGAGAAAAATATACCAGACCAACATGGAGAATAAAGCCAAAATGTAGACCTACTTGGTGTGGTATTGAAGATCATAAGCAGAACTAATAAATATATATATATATATATATATATATATATATATATATATATATTACATCTCACTGATTACAGATAAGGGAAAAATCATAATTACAGACTATTGGAGTAGTATAGTTGTTAGTATTAAGAATATGATGTTATAAACGAATATAAAAAAGATCTAGGCAGTAAAGAGCAAAATGCAGATTTAAGTTTGTAAAATTTACAGTGAGCCTTTACCACATAGCTTTCAAGTACGAATAGGAAAGTGCATTAATACAAGACAAAATAATTTCTGTCCCCAAGAAGCTGAAGAAATACTTGACTCATTAATTGTATTAATCCTTTTCTGAAAAAAAGCTACCAAATGTACATGATCTGGAACACTTGTGGAGGAAAGCTCATTTGAAGCTGTCATTTTGACACAGTCACAACTATTCATATTTCTCTGAAATTCTGAGTTCGTGTCATGCAAGCAAATGATCTTTAGGAGCAAAGAAGAGAACTTCAGAGCAAGAATGAACTTGACTCTGCCACAATATAGGAGGGAGGACTGAGCAAGAAATAAACATTCCAACATCTTCTGCATAGCAATTTACAGTCAATTTAAGCCAATCAGATTATTTACTCTTAAGAGTGCAAATCAGAGACACAGGGAAGCAAGTTCCTATATTAAGTCTGCAAAGATCCTAAAATTTTTAAAAGAGAAGAGTCCTTTCCTTGGAGGAAGTGTAGAGGGCAACTCACTTAGGTTTGTGTTTCAGGGGTGACACCAAGCCACTCAATTTGCTTTGACACATAATCTGTGAGAGCAGCTCAGCTTAATCTCCTGCATGGCAGAGCAGAGGATATTTCTCTCCAGCCCTTTGTGGCCTCTGTGTGAAAATCTCAAAGCTCTGCTGATGCCATTAGGGACATAGCAGCTATGAAAACCACCACAGGAAATATTAGACAGACTGAAAAAAAAAACATACCTATGCTATCTAGTCAATGCAGAAAGTCCAAAAAACATACCTATGCTATCTAGTCAATGCAGGGTTTCACTTCACATTAATGGTAATACTCATAATAATAAAGGCTGACATACAGAATCTTCCTGGGTGCCTAGGGGACCCTCTGCTAAAGCACAGCACGTGCACATTTGCAGTGGCTCTTCATAGTCACCTAAGACATAGGTGCTGCTGGACTGCATTTTGCATGTGAGAAAATCAAGCCTCAGAGATGCTAAGTAACTTGCCTAATGTCAACCAATCACTGAGCTAGAGCCACAATTCCATCCCAAGACTACTCAAATCTAAAAGGTCTGTTTTGAACCACCCTGTTTTGTTTGATTAGTACTTTATAACTATACATAATAGTGAGATTCATTATACTATATTTGTACGTGCTTATAACATAATTCGATCAATCTCCTCCCCCAAAACCTTTCCTTTCCTTCCCCTCCCCCCTCTCCTTGATCTCCTTGCTCTACTCTGCTAATCTCCCTTCTATCATCATCAGCAGCATCATCAGCATAATTTTAATTAGTGCATTATTATTATAAATAAAGGTGTGATTTATTGAACCATCCTGTTTAATGCCTTGAGACTCCAAACCTATTCCAACAGTTGTGATTTGTAATATGTGTACAATTTTCTTTGCCTCACAAGGAAGGAATAAACCAGATTGACAAGCAAAATTGCATTGCTGAAATGTGCATGAGGACAGTACCTCTTTTCTGGATGGTTATTGGATCTCTTCTGCCTTGGATAGCTGCAAAGTCTTTTAAGAATGTGGGTCCTTCCTAAAGTCATTGTGTGAGTGGAGATTCAGCTGGTCTTCACAGTGCTTGCTTTGAGATGGGTGATGCTTTGGTTGCCATGGACACCAGATTTCAACACATCACTGAGCACGGGGAATCCACTCCATGCAAAGCAACTGGAGCTGGCAGATGGGCACAGTAACATCTAACTGCACATTAATGCTATGGTCAATATTTGTTTTTCCACCTCTCATTTAGATGATGTTCTCACCAGTGAAGTCTGTAAGACTTTCTCTCTCATCTGGGAAACAGCTTCTTTATGGCCCAGATAGCAGTACTCACACTTGAAGGTGTCAGTCATTCATTTGTCTGAATTGTTGAATGGTTAAAGCTATTCAGAAAGGGAAATCTGATCTTAAACAAAACACTCCTTTGTTCAGCTTGCAAAAGAAAAGAAGGGATTAAATGATTTCTTGAAAATTGAGTTTGTTCAAGTGGCTAGTACCCACAAGAATTAGGGGTCTGTTAACGTAGTAGGTTTCCCTAGTAACAAAATCCATAAAGAAAATAATTGGAAGAGATAAGTGGTACTTAGATGTATATAAATAATTCATGAGAACATGTTTTTATGAGACAAGTTGAACATTTAAGGCATTGTACTTAATTAAAGACTGTAGGTCAGAGATCAATTTGTGAAATTGAATCATGAAGAGAAACACTTATTTGGACACATCTGAGATTGTTGGGTTGGTTTACCAAGAGACCCTCTCCACTCCATGCAGAAATATGAAAGGACCTCCCTGCCACTTGAAAGAAATCCATTGTGCATTGTGTAGCAGCCAGCCACATAATAAATGTCACTCGTTAAATTAACCAGCAAAAATGAAATTAGCCAAGAAGTTAATAAGAAATTAATACAACTTATCATTTTCACATTCAGAGGTCAATAAATATAATAAAATTCCTCTAATCCTCCTATGTACCCCCATCCAACAATACTTTGAAAAAGCCTCCTTATATAAGACAGAACATTTGGTACTTGGATTTTTGAGACTGACTAACTTCACTTAGCATTATGTCTTCCAACTTCAGCAAGCGGGGAGGGAGGGGGGAAAAAAAAAGGTGGTTGAATGAGACGGATATCATTTTCCTTAATGCATGATTGAAGACCTGAATTGTACGAATATACTTTGTATACAAAGAGTTGTATGTAAAAAGATACTAAATATATGCACTATGAGTTGTACATATTAAAAATTATAAAAATAAAAAAATTAAAAATATATATATAATAAAAATTCCATTAAAACAACCTTCTTATAGAACATGGGGAATTATTGGTGAAATAATTCAGGGCATTTAAAAGAATTTTTACCATGCTTATTTCCCCAATTTATTTATCCAGTAATAAGAAAATTATGAATCATGCTTTCTTCAAATAATTCCAATATAAATAATATGTTGGGGTTTTAGTGGAATATACATTAAGAGACAAAAACGTATAAATAAATTATCTGTTAAATCACTGTATCAAAAAAGATTTAAAAATCAAGAGGACAATGTATGATCATTATTGGTCTAAATTAATTTAGAGTTGGGGAGAAGCACCACTTTATGTGATACAGGTAAATTTAATTGAATGATTCTAAAATGGGAGTAGTTTCAAGCTCAAGTTTTCTATCTGATCAGGGAATGATGTACTAAAGTGTCTCTTCTTGTATTATCATGAAATAGTTTTTTTTGTTTGTTTGTTTGTTTTGTTTTGTTTTTTTTGTGGTACCAGGAATTGAACTCAGGGGCACTCGACCACTGGGCCACATCCCCAGCCTTTTTTTTGTATTTTTTATTTAGAGACAGGGTCTCACTGAGTTGCTAAGTGCCTCGCCATTGCTGAGGCTGGCTTTGAACTCGTGATCCTCCTGCCTCAGCCTCCCAAACTGCTGGGATTACAGGCATGCACCTGTAATATAAATTTTTAAAAAATTTTAATATGCTGGAATGTGCTGGGTGCGGTGGTGCATGCCTGTAATCCCAGCAGCTAGAGAGGCTGAGCTGGGGGATCATGAGTTCAAAGCCAGACTCAGCAACTTAGCGAGGCCCTAAGCACTTAGCAAGACCCTGTCTCTCTCTCTCTCTTTTAATATTTATTTATTTGCTTTCAGTTGTACACAATGCATTTATTTTTACATGGTGCTGAGGATCGAACCCAGGCTGCGCACATGCTAGGCGAGCGCTCTACCGCTGAGCCACAACCCCAGCCCCAAGACCCTGTCTCTTAATAAAAATATAAAATGGGCTGTGGATATGGCTCAGTGGCTAAGTACCTCTGGGTTCAATCCTCAGTACCAAAATAAAAAGCTGGAATGTGGTTGTTTTGATTTGGGCCTTTAAAGAAATTCTAGAAAGCTCCTGTATACATTGCAAGATTACATTTAGTAAGAAAAAGAAATATATGCATCCATTAATTCATTCAAAATATTAACAGAATCCCAAAACTTGCCAGGAGATATGCCAGGTGGTGAGTCTTTCCTTCAGGATAAACTAGGAATTGGAAAGCTGATATTCTGGCAGCTGTGGTAGAAATCATCCATCACACAAGGACAAAATGAAAATCGTTAAGTTGAGAGGATTGGTCAAACTTTTCTGAGAAATCTCATAAAACTGAGAAAAACAGTCATTTAGAACTTTTGTACTCAAGTCTATTCAATGGACCACTTGGAAGCTTGTTAGAGATGCAGAATTTTGGGCCTCATCCTAGACCCACTGAACCCAAACCTGATTTTGAGCAAGATCCCCAGGACTCATATGCATGTTCAAGTGTGAAGAATACAAATTGCAAGTACAGATTTGGCGACAAAAGCCCATCTCTGCCACTGACCAGCTATGTGATCTGGAACTAATTTCTCAACCTCTTTGTGCCTCAGTTTCCTCACTGGGTATGATGAAGATCATAATGGTGCCTATGTCATAAGTTTGTTGGTAGTATTTACCTACATATATGCAGAATGTAAAAAAAGTTAAACTTATAGAAGTAAATGGTGGTTACTAGGCATGGGCAGAGGGGAGAAGAAATAAGTCACACAAGATGAATACATTCTGGTAATCTAGACTACAGCAGGGTGACTATAGTTAATAATAATGTATTATATATTCCAAAATTGCTAAAAGTGGACTGAAAGTAAGCATATGAGGTGATGAATATGTTGATTAGCCTAATTTGCTGATTCCACAATGTATACATGTATTAAAATATCACTTTGTACCCCATACATATATGTAATTATTATTTATCAATCAAAAATAAAAATAAAATTAACAAAATAAAGTTACACTTAAGCACATGAAAAAGGTGACATAATACATGTGAAGTGCTTACAATAGTGAGTGGAAATAAATGATTAATCATCGTTAGTTCCTATTATATCCTTTTAGCATTCACAGGGTTCTGGGTCGTAAGTGATCTAAGCTGTAGCCTATAGTTGTGTCCCACTTTCTCGCAGGTCTATAATCAGGCAATGAGGGACTGGACCAAGTCTATAAAACTCCAGTTTCCCTAACCCTGCTGTCATTTCAAGCCAAACTTCAGGGTTTATGTACGCAGTGTGCAACCCATGCCCACTTAAAATCTGGAGACTGCTCAAAACTAAAAACTAAGTGAAATTCTGCAAATGCATCTTTTTTATTTATTTATTTATTTTTGCATTGGGGATTGAACCCAGGGGCACTTGGCCACTAGGGTATATCCCCAGCTCTTTTTTCTTTTCTTTTTTTTTTTTATTTTTATTTTGGAGACAGGGTCTTACTAAATTGCTGAGGGCCTCATTAAAATGATGGGGCTGGCCTTGAATTTGCAATCCTCCTGTATCAGCCTCCATAGCTGCTGGGATTACAGGTGTGTGCCACCACACCAGGCTTAAAAATTTGTTTGATAAGAATCACACTCATTTTGTACCCTAGAAACCTCCATCCTCCTTTTCTACTTATCAGTTAGACGTATACTGAAGTCTGATGGAATCCACTGTTGAAAAGAATGTTAGGGCCTGGGGTTATAGCTCAGTTGTAGACCTCTTGCCTAGCAAGTGCAAGGCCATGATTTCAAATCCCAGTACTATGAGAGAGAGAAGGACAGAAAAGAAAAGAATGTTAGAAAGAAGGAATTCACAAATGCTTGTGGAGGGACTAGAAATTGATGTAACATTTTTGGAAAGCAATTTTATCATCTCTAAAATGAAAAAATAAAGGTAAACTTTGACCCTGCATTTGTGTATTTAAAAATTTATCCTGCATATAAACTCACAAAAGTAGGCAAAGATAATATATAGAAAGACCTAAATAAGGGGCTGGGATTGTGGCTCAGCAGTAGAGCACTCGCCTAGCACGTGTGCGGCCCGGGTTCTATCCTCAGCACCACATAAAAATAAACACATTGTGTACAACTAAAGCAAATAAATAAATATTTTAAAAAAGACCTAAGTAAGTAGATACATATTATGTATATGTATATATGTATAGTATGTGTATATGTATATAGGATTATATTCTTTATGGCATTATTTGTGATAGCAAAAAAAGAAAAAAAAGTGAATCAACCTAAATGGCCATTCATAAAGGTTAAATCATGTTAAAGTCATTAAATGGAAGCAGGATAAAGAAAGGGACATCTCTGTACACAAAATGTGCAAAGATGCCCAAGGTACATTAAGCAAGAAAACAAACTGTGGAGTATACATATAATATGATCCGTTGTGCAAGTGGATTAAAAAAACACTATTTCTTTAAAAAGAACAAAAAGTTAGTAACTATTATTCCTAAGAAGGCTCATTTTATATCCTGTTTGAGTTTATCTTGTGAGTATAATAACTAATAATTTTTAAGAAAAGCCATGAAAATGCAAACAATTGCTACCATAAAATATATTCTAGGTCCCGGGTTGTGGCTCAGCAGTAGAGTGCTCACCTAGCACATGCAAGGCCCTAGGTTCGATCCTCAGCACCACATAAAAATAAATAAATAAAATAAAGGTATTGTGTTCAACTACAACTAAAATATAAAAAAATTTCCACTATTTACTAGCTTAGATTTTAATAAAATTGATATCATAGCTTGTATTTGATTGACAACTAGTTGGTGGCATAAACAAAACACCTTACAGGTGCCATGAAACATGGAGGTGACCTGGAAAAGGAAACACCAAAGAGAGGACAAGTGAATGGATAAAGGAGGTGGAAAGTCACAGACAGGTCTTGCCAAGGGATGCCAAAGAGCAGACACTTTGGTAACCTCCCAACAGTCATTTCTCTCTCTCTTCTTTCTTGTCAGAATCTGTGTCCAATTCTAAAGGTTAGAAATGAAAGACTCTATCCTTCCCAGGCTTCTCTGAAACTAGGACTGGCCAGGGACCAAGTGCTAGGCAATCAGTCAGAAGAGACATTCTTCTAGGATATAGTGTTCTATATGATAAACAGAGAAGCTGGAGGGGAAAAAAAGCCACAGATCTTCCCTTTCTACTTCAGTCATATAGGAACATGATGCTTAAAATGGTAGCAGCCATCTTGAATACTGAAGGCTGATCCAGCTCCCATATCAGAATAGCAGGGAAGGCAGTGGGTTTTGAAACCTTTCCTGAGATGTTGACCCAATCCTGGAACCACCTCACTGTATACTCCTTGTTAGACGAAGTAATAAATGTTCCCATTAATTCAGTCACTTTTTGATTGTTTGTTCTGGCATGCAGTCTCACTATGTTGCCCTGGCTGGCCTCGAACTCCTGGGCTCAAATGATCCTCCTTCCTCAGCATGTGCCACCACATCTGGCTTTAATCACTTTTTATTAGACATTCTATTATCTTCCACTAAAAGCATCCTCACTTATACAGCTGCTCACCACTGCCTTAGAAATGCACTAAGGACCCAATTAACAAATCTGTGGTTTTTAAAATCACAGCAGAAAGATAATCTTGTATCGAGTATCATTTTCTATCTGATGTTCAGAATTACCTTGGCTTTTCTGTTATTAGGAGTGAAAAGGGCTAACACTGACTTCATTAAGCTTGCTACTATATGTCAAGCACTATGCTACGGATTTTATCTAGGGTTGGTTACAACAACTTCCAAATCAGTCCCTCTTGGCTGCAAAAGTAAAATCACATCTATGTTTTCCACCTTATGTAAACAACTGAGCATGTCCCTTTATTACACATGTAGACCACAACCACCAGAAATACTTGTGACTTTCTCACCTATGGAAATCACAGATGGGGGCTGGGGTTGTAGCTCAGTGGTAGAGAGCTACAACCTAGCTCATGTGAGGTATCACATAAAAATAAATTAATTAATTAAATAAAGGTATTGTGTCCATCTACAACTAAAAAAATATTTAAAAAGAGGAATCACAGATATATGTATATCATACTGCAGGTGTTGAAGATATCTCAAAATATCATTGACCCTCATCACTGTCTCAACAGTACCATAATCATTAGGCTCATTGCAAAATCATATTTAATGTGTTAATAAAAAAGCAGGCATGCGGGCAGGGGTTGTGGCTTAGCGGCAGAGCGCTTGCCTCGCACGTGCGCAGTCCGGGTTCGATCCTCAGCACCACATAAACATAAATGCATTGCATTGTGTACAACTAAAGTAAATTAAAAAAAAAAAAAAAGCAGGCATGCTACTGCAGCACACATTTTAAAAATATTTAGGTGATTGAATTGCAATATAATTGCCTTCCTTTTATAATGCTATGTGTTTTATTTTATGCATTTAAAAACGTTGTTCTAGGGGCTGGAGTTGTGGCTCAGTGGCAGAGCACTCACCTAACATGGGTGAGGCACCACATAAATAAATAAAGGTATTATATCCATGTACAACTAAAACTATATATATATTGGAAAAAAATATTGTTCTAAGAGGTCTTGAAGGTTTCACTAGATTAACAAAGGGGCAAAGGAGTCCTTGGCACAAGAGGTTTACACCCCCATAACCAGTGACCCTTATGATCAGGGTGTGTGTGTGTGACGCAGGAAATTGAACCCAGGGCCTTGTGCACACTAAGGTACACACTCTACCACTGAGCTACACCCCAGCCTCTCATCATTCTTAATATTGTCAATCCATTCTCCAAATAGAAAACCAAGGTGATCTTTTTAAAAGGTAAACCAGATCAATATATGCCCTCACAGAAACATGAAACTCCTGACTTTGATTGACCTGGCCCTGCAGGATCTGATCTGATCTTCTGTGGTTCTGAACTCCTGTCTCCTGCTCTTTGTTCCATTCATGCTGGAATGGAACAAAAAAATATATCTATTTTTTTGAGATCTCGAAGCCATTCCCCATCTTGGGGGCTTTGTCCTTGCTCTCCTCTCTGCCTGGAATGCCTGCTTTTGGGGTATCCACTTCATTCTCATGCTCTTGTGATGAGACATGACATCCCTTCCAGAGATGTCTTCCTCCCAATCCATCTCAAGCACCAGCCCTGCCTCTCCCACCTGCCCCCAGTTAGTTCCTGTTTACTTCCTTTAGATCACTTATCATAACCACATTATTTTGTTGTTGTTGTTCACTACTAAATCCCAGCATCTAGTAAGGTACTTGCCACAGCAGATAGACCTAAAATTCAATGAATGAACGTGTAAAGGGCAGAATAATTCAAAGAAGAAATTCTTACTAATACATTTACAAGTGAGGAAACCAAGGCTCAAAGATGTTGAATTATTTGTCCAAAATAATTCAGTTACAAAATTATTTTAACTGATGTCCTAGGCCTCTCCTTAATCCCTCTACCATTTCCTACTACATTTCCACCAATCCATGGAAAGCAGAATAGGCCTAATACAAATTCTATGACATGACTGCTTGGGACTTCAGTGCCCCATTGCTCAAAGATATGTGCCTAACAAATCCCCGCAGTGACTTCCCTCAAATATTTCTAGGAAGGCTGAGTTAAAAGAAAATCTATTACCTAGATAGGGTGATTCTGTCTGTCTGTGTCTTTCTACATATACACCCATAGTTTTTCATCTCTGAATCTTATAAATGTATGTACAAACAAGAAAATCAAAAGGAGGAAGAAAAATTTTAAGAGGGTAAACTAATGCAGGAAGAAATTAGATTAACCCAGGGGTAAGTGCTGACATATAAAAATACATGTGATGAAGCACTATATGCTAGCTTAGTGGCCCACAGTGCTGGCCACTTACTTCCTAGTGGCCAACACGAAGTGAGAAAACAATCAGTTAAGTGACATATTTTGAAGATTAAAATAATTCAATTAATTACCAGGAGGGGCACAACTATTTCTAAGTCCTGAGATTAAATTCCTCTTGTGGGTCCTTACAACAAAAGCGTGGTGGGATAGAATAATCAGCAATGTAAACTACAGCCTTATAAATAAATATATCAAGCTTCAAAGAATAAAGTCTTACGGCATGTCTTAATAGACATGGCTGGTATAAAGCCAAAACTCATACAGCACTGTATTGCCTTACTACTCAAATCATGACTCATGGACCAGCAATGTTGGCATCACCCAGGGACTTGTTAGAATTGCAGATTCTCAGGCCCCACCCCAAGCCTAAATCAGAATCTGTATTTGATTAACAAGATATGCAGGTAATTCCTTTGTACATTAAAGTTTGAGAAGAACTGACCTGATAGGTCAGCTTGATCTGAGGCAAAATTTGTAAGAAACTATAATTCATTCATTCACCAAATATTTACTGAGACCTTGGTGGTAGGAAAAAATTTCTTTACATATAACACCAGAAGCACCACCATAAAGGAAAATATTGATAAATGGGACACCATTAAAGATAAGTGATAAAGCAATACACAGAGCAGACAATATGTGCAACAACTCCCCACCACAAAAAAAAAAAAAAAAAAAAAAAGAAGAAGAAGAAGAAAAAAATAAATAAAGATTAGAAGATTGGGTACTTAAAATATGTGCCAGGCACCATGTTAATGTTATAGAGCAATGAAACAAAAAAAAATCTCTACCCTTTTCTAACTAGTGAAGATAAAGTTGAGTTAAAATATATATATATAATTTAAAAAAAAAGAAAAACAGGAAAAGGGGGCAAAGCCAAGGGGTGGGTTGCAATTTTAAATAGGGCAGACAGGAAAGGCCTCAATGAAGAGGTAAAGACCTATACAAGGTCACAGAGCCAGCTATAAAAATATCTAGGGGAAGTGTTCCAAGTAGAGAGAACAGAGAGTACAAACACCACCCTGAGACAGGAGAATGCCTAAAAGAGCAAGAAGCTACTGTGGTTGAAGAGGGGTGTGCAAGATGTAAAGCAGGTACACAGGGGGCTGGATCACATGGGCCTTTGTCGGCCATTTTAAGTATTGTAGCTTTAACTTTGAGATGAGAAGCCATTGGAGAAAAGGTAATAAGGAGGCACTGCAGGCTGTTGAACAGGGATATGACATAATGAAAAGTGTTTTTAAGAGGATTGCTTTCTTAAAGTTAGAAGAAATGGCTTAGTGAGGGTACAATGCACTAATCCCTGTATATGGTGAGTCATTCGTTTCACTATTTATTATGTACGTGACAAAGACGTGCCAAGTGGTATGAGGAGGATATAAACTAGGGTGATAACTAATGGAACTGCCAGATGAAGGTGAATAAAAATGACATTGGAAGGAAAGAAACTTGGGTCATAATGACAGATTATTTATAGAGAAATGACACACAAATTAGAAATTAAATTTAATCAAGGTTTATGGATCATTCACTGATCCACAAAGGCAAAGCCATGTACTGGCCAGGACTTGGGGGTGAGGGTAGCATGGTTAGCCCCTGCCCTACACTTTTAAAGCCTTAATTTCTTAATTGCTGAAGCTGAGTTTAGCACTAGGACTGGCTGATCTAACAGATTAAGAGCAGGGTTTTGTTGTTGTTATTTTTTTAATCTTCAGACTTTGTTCTGTCTCCTGGGAGCAGGGGCCAAAGCACCTCAACTTTATTAGTACAAAAAGACATATCTGATTTGGCAGGAGGGCAGAAGAAAGGTCTTAATAAATATCTTTATGGATCAGCATTGCAGACTGGCCTTGGACCACCAATTTGTGGGCAGAGTTCTTTTGGTCTGCTTTCACATGTGACTTGAAGGGTCTCCCAGTCTGTCAGTTCATTCTGGAGAAAAGGATCCAAGGCATAGGAAGGGAAAGAAGCAAGCTTAAGGAAAACAACTGGAAAAAAGAATTTGAAAATTGCCTGCCATCAGACTGCAAAGTCTGAGAAGCAGATGCAAATGCAATGCAAATGATATGTAAATAGCTCTGTGGCCTTCTAAAGGGTTTTATACAACTGGAAGGGCCCTTGGGAAACTGCTAGCAGATAACAATGACTCAGAAGCAGAGTGAACTATTTCAAGACAACTTTGTCACACAGACCTTCGCTGCCCTGCTAGCACACTGCACATTCTTTAGTAATCTTTTTATTCTCACTTGAATCAACTTCGACTGCTATAAATAAAAAAAATGAAGTCTGCTTCTGTAGAGGTTATGGAAGTTAATTACACTTTAAAAACACACTGTATACCTTTAATTTTTCTTCAAATGCCTTTCTCACCCAAATAAAGTCAAGTAAAATGTGTCACTTCCTTCCTAGAACAATATGTGGCTTGGGGTGGATTATGAATGAAAGTGCCTCTCTTTCAGTTCTAGTTACTATGATCTTTCAGTTTTTTTTTCCCCTTCTACTCCACAGGAACTGGCACATTCTCTTCTAATATCCACATTTAATACTTAAAGTGAAATATATATATATATATATATATATATATATATATATGCGCGTGCACACACACACACCTCCCCAATTCCCTTCCAGCAGCCACTGAACCGCTATTCATCAAGAAAAGCTGCCCTGTCAAGAAGGCTGTGGTCTTGATCATCCTAAGTACACATTTTATAATGAAAAATGTGCACATTTGACCACAGTGGGGTACATTTTTGCCTACGTTTATGTATTTAAAGGGAGGACTTTCCCATCATATATGCGTCTAATGAGAGCCATGG
This sequence comes from Tamias sibiricus, assembly GCA_025594165.1. Lineage (NCBI taxonomy): Eukaryota > Metazoa > Chordata > Mammalia > Rodentia > Sciuridae > Tamias > Tamias sibiricus. The sequence continues at coordinate 29,289,476 of CM046667.1, read as the reverse complement.
GATGTGCTGAATTATATTAAGCAACATAGTAAGCACAGCTGACCTACAACTGGCCATTTATTCTTCGGTCACAGAACAAGGCGTTCTGAAACAACTTATCTCCACTTTTGTTGTACTCTAACATTTGAAGGGGCCTCATCTTTTGACAGCAGGGTCAAAAGAAAAGAAATCCTTTCGATTTTGAGTTTTTAAAATCTCACTTAAAAGGGCCACTGTCAGCCCCCAGGAAGCTGTTGGGCACAGAGGCACCAGGGCTGAAGCCACGTTCAGCTTAAAATAAGAACAAAACGCAAAGACCTGGAATCTCAACAAACCAGAGGCCGAAAAAGAGGGGGAAAGACGGACAAAAGCAGAAAACAAACCCCAAAAAGCGGAAGAAATGAAAACGCCAGACAAAGAGTAACAAAGAGGGGAACAACCCGAGGCGGTGCTGCGGAAGTCAGGGAGTCCGGGGAAGCGCGGCAGGACAGGGCCGGACTGGTGGCGAGCGCCCTCCCGCGGCCGGGGCCGCCTCTTACCTCCTGGGCGAGTTTCTGCTTGAGCACCAGCGCGGCACACAGGTAGCCCGCGCGGCCCACGAACAGCTCGTCTGAGCCGCACTCCAGAAAGGACACCGGCGCGCAGACGGCGCACAAAGCCCGGAACTTGCCCAGCGGCTGCACGTAGTCGGACCGGCCCAGGGCGTGGTACACCAGCGTGGCCACAGCGTACACGCCCGCGCCCCCGAGCAGAAAGGCGGCGCGGGTGTCGGCGTCCGGCTCTCCCCACTCCTCCGCGCGGGCGCACGCGTCTATGAGGCGCTTGGCTGAGCGCAAGTAGCGCTCCCGGGCCGCGGCGAAGAACGGGCTCTGTGAGACGTGGTAGAGCATGTAGGCCACCCCGGCCACGCCGCTGTACAGCCCACCCTGGCAGACACTGGCCCCGGCCGTCGCCCCCCGGGCCTCAGCGCCGCCCCCAAGAGGGGGCAGCTCCTGGAGGATGCGCTCGATGGTGGCGGTGACCAAGGGCGCCACTGCCTCCTCGCACTGGCCCGCCAGCAGGCTGCCCTGGTAGTCATCGAAGCGGTTAGCGAAGCAGCGCTTGGTGTCCATGCTGTTGCCCGTGCCCCCCAAAGTCGAGCCGCTTGAGGGCGCGCCCTGAAGCCCCGCGCACCACCTCCGGTTCTCTGAGGCAGTCGGATGGCGATGTATGCGGCGGGGACCGAGCAAGAGGGTGAGAAGGGAGGTGACAAGAGGTGGCGGGGGCAAAGAAGAAGCACGGAGCGGATGGCCAAGTGGGGCACCGGACTGCCGCGAGGCTCCCGAGTGGCCCCGGCGAGCGCGGGGGATGCGCGTCGGGCGCCCCCCTCCCAGAGGCCGCGCCCTCGCCAAACCCGCCCCCTCCTACGCCACCGCAGCTCAGCCGCCTCTTCAAGGGGCCGAGGTGATCTCCAGCAGGACCCACGCGGGGCCCGCGCCACTCCTCCCGCTCCGCCCTCGGCTCCTCCCCTCCCAGCGGAAGGCCAGGGACGTGCGGGACACAATCCGGAACGCTGAGACTGGGCATTAGCACACCTGGCAGTGGAGGCGACGACCTCGAGTCCCTTGTATGCTCCAAAGTGTGCTCCTCAGGTCAGCGGCATCAGCATCACCTGGGAGCATATTAAAAACGCAGCACCCCAGGTTTCACCCCAGACCTGCTGAATCAAAATCTGAATATTTAGCAAGATCTGTAGGTGACTCACTTGCACATTAAAGTTTGAGAAACCTCTGAACTAAAGTACGGCAGAGTTGGGAGGGGACTGGGAGCCCTCCCCTAAGCTTGTTTTTCATCTTGATCACTATGGAGTTCTCTGAATGTTTCAATTCCAAAGACTGGTGGGATCTGAGTACATCGTGTTTCATGCGTTAAAAGATAAAATGCCCCGTATGGAAACTTTTTGCTTGTCTTTGATTATCAGGTTTTGTTTATTTGTTTTGTTTTTGGAGTATACAGGAGTAAAAAAGAACCACATCTGCTGAAGACAAGGGAATGAGGTTTCCCCTGTCCCACTACGAGGTCAATAAACAGGCTGAGATCATTAACTAGTTAATACAAGGACAAACTCTGAGTGAGAATTTAATTAGGCTTTTGATCATTCTTCTGTTTTGTCCTTCCCGCCCTTCTTTTCTGTGTTCCCTTCTCTTTTCCTTCCACAGGCATTATTAAGAGTCTCCTATGTTTTCTGGGACCAGGAAATAGATGGATGAGTAACATAGACTTGGTCCTAGACCCCTTGGAGCTTACAGTTGTGTGGGAAAGACAGAAAACGAACAATTACACAGACTAGTTGCTTTTCTTGTGCTCAGCGCTTATACAACAATTTCTCAGAGTGTTGACTCTTGAAAGCTAAAGAGGTCAACTCTTTTTGAGGGGGTGTATTTTGATAGAGATTGTTCAAGACACAATAAAATAAGTGACTCAGAAAAGTTTCTGGCACTTTGTGGGGAGAGCAGCTACTTACTTGAAAGGCCAGTTTTGTTTGGAAGCCTTTTTTCCCCTCACAAGTATTAATTGTCACGATGAACTCATCACAATTAGTTTGCCCTCTGTCCTTGCTGGATGTAGTCTGGTGAAGGACTTCAGTATGCCAAGATTATTGCCAGGACAGTCATATTCACATCCAGGGACAGTATGACCATCATCTTCCTATAATGGTACCAAAATGGGTGTAGTTTTACTAATAATTAAAATAATAATAAAGCTAAGTCCACTTTACCCAGGAAGCTTGATAAGTTAAAGGAAGAAAGGGCATCAAAGGAGCAAAAGGAATGTTTGGCCTTGAGGCTTTCTTCCTAATCCCACAATTGTAATAGACATTAGGAATGACATTTGTCCCCTCAGACATAGAGACAAAAATACAGGCCTTCACAAGGCAGGAGTGAAACTGTACTTCTGCCTGTCATGAATCCAGAGGCAATACTGTTAATTCTGACTCTGATTATCTTTCCACACATCCCAGCCCAGGGGTGCCAACAGCAGCAATGCCAGGGATCTGTAGTGACTGATTTCAGAATAGTACTGTGAGCATGTCACCATGAGAAGAATATCTGCTTTTTCCCAGTTGTGACAGTTTTCTGTTGACCCCAAATGATGCATAACAAACAACCACAAAATCTTCTAATGTCTAACAAGAAGTTTATTGTTCAGTATCTGGAATCTTGGCTGGACTCATTCATGTGTCTGGATGTAGGCGGGCTCTTGCTTGGGGATACTAAGCTAGCTCTGGTCCAGATGTCCCTCGTCCTCCAGTAGGCCCACCCCATTATGCTTGCATGGCAATGGCAAAGGGGCAAGAGCAAAAGCAGAAATGTGCAAGACTTCTTAGCTTTTAGTCTGAAACTGACATACTATTTTCTGTCTTATTCTATTGGTACATCATATAAGGAAACAAGGTGTCATTATGAATTCCAAAGTTATGTGACAAAGGTATGAATACAGGGCAGGATCTCCTAGAGATTTCTTTTGTAAATTGATGCCATCAAGAAGAACTAGGGTCATAAGACGGATATAAAACAAATAATTTGAACACTGGGTGCAGTGGCACATGCCTGTAATCCCAGCTGGCTCAGGAGGCTTAAGTAGGAGGATTGAGAGTTCAAAGCCAGCCTCAGCAACTTATCGAGGCCCTAAGCAACTCAGCTCTCTACATAAAATACAAAAAAGGGCTGGAGATGTGGCTTAGTGGTTAAGCGCCCCTGAGTTCAACCCCTGGTAACAAACAACAACAACAACAACAAAAACAAACAATAAAAAAACCAAATGATTTGGGAGAAGCAAGAGGTTAATGATATCAGCCTTCTTGAACTCATGGGACAGATGATCCCTTAGCCTATGGAATGCTTTCCCAAAGACCTCACTTCTTTGCTACAGAATCACCTGGCAGAACTCTAGCGGAGAACATCCTCTAGGGTAGAACAAGCTATTTAAACCACACAAAGTCCCACTGCTAATTGTCACTGACTTAATTTGTAAGCAGTGTTATTTTAATATAATTATTCCACTAGAAGATATTGTCCATGAGGGTAGGACTTTTTTGTTACATTTATTTACAGCTATGCACCAAGAGCCTAAAACAGTCCCTATTTTATTACTATTACATGTATCAGGTACTCACTAAAAGTCTGTGAAACGAACAAATTACCCTAAGAATGCTATTGTTGCCTGACAGGTGCACATGTGTAATCCCAGCAACTCTGGAAGTTGAGGCAGGTGGATGGCAAGTTTGAGGCCAGGGCCTGGGCAACTTAGGAAGACCCTGTCACAAATAAAAAATTAAAAACAAAAGAACTCGGGTATAATTTAGTGGTGAAGCACCCCTGGGCTCAATCCCCAATGCCCTCCCTCCCCCACCCACACACACAGAGTGTTACTATTAAGGTACCCTGGAGCATAGTGAGGCCTTCATTGAAACCTTAACCTGACTTGTTCAAACTCCTACAGTGCTCTTGGATCCTATTGCTCTTACAGATGCAAAAATGTAAACATTCACAGTTTCTGCTTCCCAAATTTGTTTCTCCATGAGATTTGGTGACCTCTATACTTTACCTTGAATTCAGTGACTTCACACACTCTATTTTTACTAATTAAGCCTGTGTGACAGATATTTCCAAATATGGCCACAACAATTTCTCTTATGTCACATGCTCCTCTGCAATAGATGTGACCTTGACATTCCTCTCATCAGGAGGAAGGTACATATCACCTCCTCTTGAATTTGGGTAGGCTTATGATTCACTTGTAACCAATAAACAGTGATGAAAATGTCACTGCAAGATAGCCAAGGCTAAGTCATAAAAGGTGATGCAGCTTCTATCTTATATGCTGAAGTACTCACAGTTGGAGGCTTGAGCTGCTTTGTAAGAATCTGATTACCCTAAAGCTGCCATATTGTGAGGAAGCCCAGACAAAATGAAGAGGCCATTTAAAGGTGCTTGAGTCAACAGCCCAGCTGACAGCATCAACTGACAGCCTTAAGAATGAGCCACCCTGGATATCCAGCCAGGTGGAAACTTCAGATAACTGCAGCTCTAAGTGAGAACCACTACCTCAAGCCTTTCCAGAATTTCTAACCCACAAAATTATGAGCAAAAATAAACTGTTACTTCAGATTTAGGTTTAGATTTACTTTTAGGATAATTTGTTATGCAGCAATGGTAACTGGAATATCCTGCTAGCTTCCTATCATTCAATGACATAGAAGTCCCTTCTAATCAACAGTGTCCACTCAATGGGTCAATAAGCATTGTGAAGAGAAGTATTTCTGAAGAATCTAGAAGTATGCATGCACTCAGAAAGTTGTGTCCCAAAAGAATAATTGTAGTTGAATTTTTTAGAAGTAGCAATGCCAACAAGAAATGTGCAGCCTATACAAAATCTTGCAAAGGCCATTTATTTTACCCTTATCTGCAAGATTTGTCCTGATATTCACGGAATTTCTAGCAGCGTTCGCTGACAGGCAGCTCCCAACACATAGTTTCTGTAATCTTGCTGAATTGCCCAGTTCCTAGTTCTCCTCAGTATTTCCTTATTATGCAGATTTTATAAAACTATGGATGGAAAATAGTCTTAGTGGTTTCATCAAGTAAATCACATAAAAATTATGCAAAACTATCCAAGAAAGAGAGTGTTAAAATCAAAGTGCTCCTTTCATGCAAATTATTACTATCTAATGGTGAATGTGAAAAATGTCAGTAATATAATAACTATCAAATCTCACCCTCGAGGTTTAATACATTTTATTGAATAAACCACCTTAAATGCCTTCAGAAAGTTTCCCAAAGTTCTTCTTTAAGGATGCATCCTGGAAATGGTTGAAATAACTGAATTGTGCCCTGCCCAGTTCTTATATGTCTTCTGTGGAGATGCATCCCTGATCCATTAGATTAACAACCTAATTAAAGACTCTTTATCTCTTTATACTATATTCCCTACAGGCTCTTCTCAAAACAGCAGCCAGAATGATACAAATCAGATCTTGTTTTTGATATGTTAATGTTTCACATATCCCTTAAAGGAAGGTACAGAGTTCATAGGATGGCCTGCTAGGCCTGCTGACATCTGGCCCTTATTACTTCTAGAACCTCTCCTCCTGTTCCTCTTGCTCTTGCGACTTCATCTCCAGCCCTAATGACCACTGTTCATGTTCCTCAAACATACTAGTCATATTTTAACTCAGAGTTTCTTTACAGTTTCCTCTTCTTGGATTATTCTTCAAAAGGTGTACTCATGGCTGTGTCTTCACCTCTCTCAGTGCAGTTTTCCCCAACTTCTTATTTTAAATGACAATCCCTCCCCAATTGTTAGTATCTAACAATTATATATTTTACTTATTTATTTTCTTACCTGTACCCATTCACTAGAATGTAATCCCCATGAGGACAGGGAATTTTGTCTGTGTTGTTTCCTGTATCCCTCATATCTAGATCAATGCCTGACACACAATTTGCACCCAGTAGATATTTCTGGATCTCTGTGACTATAATGTCAAAATCTACTCATTGATATATAAGCTTTACTATTTGTTTTCTTGACCAGTTTCTTGATTGTACTCTTCTGCCACAAGCAGCTGTTGCCTCCTGAAGCGCTTGGAGCAACGGAGCCGCGGGAAAAACTTCAGAGGCGAACTGGAGACAAACAGCTTTTTATTCTGATAACTTTTCTCTCTGGTTCTAACAACGACTAACACACGACAAACACACCACTAAAATGGCGCTGACCCAATCAGCAATTTCGGCCAAGTCACTCGAGATCCCGCAACAAGTCCCGTGAGACTACGGGAGGCAACAAAGCCCAAATCTCCACGGCTCATAGTCAACCGCAAATCAAGTCAATCCCCAAACAGGGCTCCTGCATTTCCCCCTTTTTGTTTTAAAAGAGGTAATGCTCTAGGACGTCTATGTGCAACCAACATTCTTACCCGTCATCGGATAATCAAGGCTGTGCCCTTGACTCCTGTCTTAGGTTGATATGTCGGCCACATGAGACTGTCCCGTGCGACTGTGCCTGTCTTAGGTTGTCCCCCTCTGGGGATCTTACCCGTCATTGGCTAACCAGCCATCCAATGGAGCCCTTTAGGATCGACTATATATGATGACTAACAGCCGTCCAATTGTGAGGAGATGTTGCGGCTTTAAGGCGACAAGCCTTTTGGTGATGGGCCAAATTGCATAGCATATCAAATTGTTTAAACAAATCAGCTGCCCTAAGTTCCATCAAGTAACACACTGAATTCTCTAGACAAATACCTGCAAGGCATTGTCCCGTAAAGTCCCAAACAATGAAAGATCAAAATGTCCATTTGTTATAACATGTTGATGTAGGAGGCCCCATGCATGTAGAGCAGAGGCCACACTGTTGGTGAGGTTGTTTGATGTTTGAGCAGCAGGGATACTTGCGGCGGCCGCGATCCCTGCAGCTGTAGCAGCAGACGTCTTTTTTATGTTTAGACAATGCCACCGGCAAATCTTCAGGGCCCGCTACCTAGAAACTCAAGCATCAATTATTAAAGGAAAGGCAGTGCTATTGCAGCACTGAGTCAAGAGGCGAGTTGTCAAACTACAAAATAGAATAATTAGATTAGAAAATTAAAGTTGATTTTTGTTCACATACATCGCTGGTTGAGCTGAAAATTAAAGTTGATTTTTGTTCACACACATCGCTGGTTGAGCTTCTACAAACATAAGTTGGAAAAATATCATATTTAGAACAAATCAAAGAAAGACTGAGGGTAATTACTGCATTAAAGATAGATTAAAGAAAAGGTAAAGGCACTTTAGAGAAATAATTTGTTAACTGGAACCCTTGAGTCTCTGTATACAGAGCAATCTTTTACCTGTTGAGATAATTGAAATTAATGAGCTATTAAACAAATGAAGTTAATAACAAATAAACAATCTTCAGTCAAAACACCAAAATATCAGGTTATAAAGCACTAGTCATATTGTTTGCTAAAGAGAAGTCCGAGGGACACCTATAAATCAAAATTGAAAGTACCTTCACTTATAAAATTATTTACCTAAATTGAATACTCTTAACCTAAAATGAATTAAAGTTATTTGGATCCATATATATATATATTTTCTTTTTCATAAGCGCTTTGTTCTTTGTGACGTCACACTGGACAGACGAACAAACATACAAACATATATTTGTGACGTCACATTAACATGAAATGTAGACAAATGTACAGACATAAAGACATGTATAAAAAGGAAAAAAAAAAATACAATTGTGTGCACACTAAAGAGAGATCTCCTTGTCCCGGCCGGGAGGAATGACACTTAAGTTGTGAAATATTTTGAAGGACTCTTTTGAGGGAATCATTCTGTACCTTGATCTTGGTCCTCTTGATTTTGTACCTTTTTTATTAATCTTGATACTTCAATAACTTCATCTTGATCATTTTGATGTGGTACCTGTTTTATTAATCTAGATGGTATCCATATTGGAGAGGATTCGTCTTTTGGAAAAACACAAACAGATCCTCTTCCCCAAATTAATACTGGATCTGGACCCTTCCATGTACCTGAAAGAACATCCTTCCAGTAAACCAAAGGTTTATGTTGTTGGTGTGGATTCCAATGTCTGTCTCCAGCAGAATAACCATTAGAGTCTAAAGTTAAAAAATTTAAGGTAAACAGGGCAACTGCCAATCTGTCCTTAGGACTTTTCCAATTTCCTTCTTTTTGTTTTAATAACATAATTTTCAGTGTTCGGTTTGCTCTTTCAATAATGCCCTGACCCTGAGGATTGTATGGGATGCCTGTTTTATGGGATATATTGAATTTTGCGCAAAACTCTTTGAAAGATGAGGACGTATATGCGGGGCCATTATCTGTTTTAAGCATTTTGGGGATGCCCAATGCAGCAAAAGCTTGCAAACAATGAGATGTAACATCTTTAACTTTTTCTCCAGAATGTAAGGAAGCAAAAATCATGCCTGAGCATGTATCTATGGTCACATGAATAAATCGCAATTTTCCAAAACTTGGCTCATGAGTAACATCCATCTGCCACAAATGATTGGGCATTAATCCTCTAGGGTTAACTCCGAAATGAGGATTTGGCAAATGTGTCATACAAGATTTACAATCTTTTACAATTGTTCTGGCTTGCTCCTTTGTGATTTTAAACCTACGTTGCAAGGTGGTACTGTTGACATGAAACTGGGAGTGGAATAAAGTAGCTTGTTGTAGCACTGAAAGTATAAATATTGTTTTTGTAAGTTCATCAGCCTTTTGATTACCTTCATGGAGGGGACCAGGCAAATTAGTATGTGCTCTAATATGGCCTACGAATAGAGGTTCTTTTCTTGCCCACAAAAGTTTTTGTATTTGATAAAACAATTTAAAGGCTGGAGTATGAGGTGCTATTGGTCCTGCTAACTCTAATTTTGGGATGGCTTGTACAATATAGTGGCTATCTGAAAAAATGTTTACAGGCTGGTCCCTAAAATTTTCCAGAGCTCTTACCACAGCTTCCAATTCCACTAGTTGAGCTGATTTATGTGCAGTTATGTAAGTCATATTTTCTTTTTTAGTGACTACTGTAGCAGTACCATTTGAGGACCCATGTGTAAATACATTAAATGCCTTAGGAATAGGTTGATTTTTTTATTACCTATGGAAATATAATAGGATGATTAATACAAAAAGATAATATGGGGACTTAGGAAGATGATTATCAAAATTTGCAGAAGTAGAGCATTTAGCTATAGCCCAATCATTATCATTGAAGCATAAGTATTCAATCTGTGATGATGAATAGGGAGTAATAATAGTAGCAGGGTGAATGCCAAATATTTTAGTAGAAGTCTTAAGTCCTTGAAGAATAAGTTTAGCCACCATGGAGGTATAAGATTCAATTATACTTTTAGGAGAGACGGGCAAATGTATCCATAATAAAGGCCCTTGTTGCCAAAATACTCCTGTGGGTGTATATTGTGAAGAAATAATAATCAACATCAGTGGTTGAGTTAAATCAAATCTATCACAATGAGCTCCTTCGATGGCTTTTTCTACTAACTTTAAAGCTTTCCTAGCATCAGGAGTCAATGTTTGTAGTGAAGATGGATCAGGATCTCCACGAAGGATGTCAAATAAAGGTTTTAGTTGGCCAGTAGTGAGATTTAGTGTAGGGCGAAGCCAATTAATGTCTCCCAGTAGTTTTTGGAAATCATTGAGGGTGGTCAAATGTTCTTTATTTATTAGAATTTTTTGGGGTCTAACAAAAGTATCCATGATTTTAAATCCTAAATATAATATGGGAGATCTGGTTTGAACTTTTTCTTCTGCTATATATAATCCATATTTTTTTTAAATTTTCTACCACATCACTGAATATATTAAATAAGATTTTTTGATTAGGGTGGGCCAATAAAATATCATCCATGTAATGTAGACACATGAGGTTTGGATATTTATTTTTAATGGGTTGGATAGCCTTGTCCACATATATTTGGCATATGGTGGGGCTATTAGCCATTCCCTGTGGTAAAACCTTCCATTGATATCTCTGATCAGGGCCATTATTGTTCATAGAAGGAATGGAAAAAGCAAACCTGGGGGCATCCAGAGGATGTAGGGGAATAGAAAAGAAGCAATCCTTTATATCAAGACTAATAACATGGAAATTTTTTGGAATAGCTATGGGACTAGGAAGTCCAGGTTGAGTAGGGCCCATAACTTGCATGGTTTTATTGATTTGTCTAAGATCATGTAACAATCGCCATTTTCCTGACTTTTTCTTGATCACAAATATGGGGGAATTCCAGGGAGAGGTGGAAGGTTCTATATGACCTGCTTCTAATTGTTCCTGAACTAGTAGGTGGGCCGCTTGTAATTTCTCTTTAGATAGGGGCCACTGAGGGACCCACACTGGCTTATCAGAAAGCCATGGTATTTTCAAAATTATTTTCTCAGTGGCCCCGAAAAAAAATATCTTTTTCCTTTATGACAATGATTACTTTTAGGGTTAAGATTACTCTGTACTTTTTGATAATGAGTTCTTTTATTGTTAAGATTACCCTGTAGGTTTTCACATTTAACATCTGCAGGCTTGGTTGCAAGGTGTACTCCCATTTGTTGCAAAATATCTCTTCCCCATAAAGTAACCGGTAGATTAGGTAAAACATAAGGCTGAAATGTTCCTTTATGGCCTTCATCATCCTCCCATTTTAAAATTACTGCACTTTTATCTGGGAGGTTATTATATCCCAAGCCTCTAAAACTGGTTGAAGCTTTTTGCAGAGGCCAGTGCTTGGGCCATTGGCGTAAATTAATAATGGAAGAGTCAGCTCCAGTATCTATTAATCCCTCCATTTCTATTCCTTGGATTTTTATTTTACACATAGGCCTCCTTGAACAGTCTCGAACCCAACAAGCCATGGGACTTGAGTCAGTGGAACAAAATCCTCTATTGTTCCCTTCTTGAGGCATACCCATTTTAAATGAATTATGTAAATTGGGAAGGAGAAGCAACTGAGCAATTCTATCTCCTTGATTAACAGAACTTATACTTTGGGGTGAGCTAAGCATTATTTTTATTTCCCCTTTGTAGTCTGAGTTTATTACACCTGGGGTCACTTGCAAACCTAATAAGCTTTTAGGACTACGCCCGATAATAAGTCCTACAGTCCCTGAGGGAAGAGGTCCCCTGACTCCTGTGGGTATCAGTTACGTTAACACTATTCGGGCGGTGGAACAGAGGTCTAATCCTGCATTTCCTCTTGTTCCTCTGGCGAGGGAGTGGATGGGTAGTAGGGATTGTGTCGGGGAAGCATCTGAGTGGATGCTTGAGGATACTCCTTCTGCAATGCCCCGTACATTTGTGGGCCCTGGGGTATTGGGCCCCGTGCCCCGTTTTTTGAATTCCTGAACAAAGGATTTCCATGGATGTCAAATTTTGAATGGCATTTATTGGCCCAATGATTTCCCTTTTTACACCTGGGGCAGTGGCCTGGGGCACGGTATGAGCTTGATCTTATTTCTCTTTTGGGATTTTGCCTAGAATTGCCTGATTGATTATGATAATTTTGCCTGGAATATCCTGATTGATTATAATATCTACGTTTAGCCTTTGTGAAATTTCGAGAGGAAGCACCTCTCATTGAGGCTGCAATCACATTTCCTGTGACAAAGGCGTCATTTATATCTTTACATAGTTGTATATATACGGAAAGATCCTTTTTCGTTCTCCATGGCCTGATGGCTGCTTGGCACCATTTATTTGCATTTTCATAAGCTAATTGAACAACTAATGGCATAGCTTGGTCAACATCTGCAAACACACTACCTGCAGTTCTCAAAAGTCGATCAGCAAAGTCGGCATACGGCTCATTAGGTCCTTGAATCACTTTTGACAAGCTACCTTGTAGATCCCCAGGTCCTTGTACAGTTTTCCATGCCTCTAAGGCAGCTGCATTTATCTGAGCATATACATCTGGGTCATAATCTGTTTGAGCCTGTAAGTCTGCGAATTGCCCTTCTCCTGTGAGCATGTCTATATTATAGTTTTCAAACCCTGCAGCCGCGTTTCTTTTAGCTGTTTCTATACAAAGTTCTTGGAATTGCGATCGCCAAACCAAGAATTGCCCCCCGCTTAATGTTGCTTTACATAGACTTTTCCAGTCTGAGGGGGTTAAGCTAAAGGTGTTAAGGGACTCCAGCATACTCAACGTGAAAGGAGCTTGGGGCCCATAAGTCATTACTGCCTCTTTGAGATTTTTTATTGTTTTGAAATCTACTGACTGATGGACACTCTGTCCATTTTTCTTTTCAAATGCTGGCGGTTCCCAATGTATCTGTGAGTTGTCCTCGAGAGCGCATAAGCGATCAGAAAGACTTTTTATTTCTGTTTCTAGGGTATGCAAATGCCTAGTAATACCCTTCATATTTTCTGTAATGGATTCCACCCATGGGGGAGTAGAGGACACAAGTGGCTGCTCTACCTGACCGTCCTTTTTCTTGGCCTTTTTTAGTTTCTTTTTCCTCATTTTCTCAGGATCACTTTTACTAGATTCCTCACCACTGCTAATTTCACTGACAGCAATATCCTGAGGCCCAGGTTCCAGTGAGAGCAAGTATCCTTCAGCTTTTACCAATAACTCCCGAATAGCTTTAATAGCTTGGATTTTTGTCATTTTTGGGTCTCTTCCAATACTCTCTTTACTGGTCTCAGTTGGCCCAGTGGAATCTACACTTTTTTGATCACTTTCACTTTTGTCTATATACTCCTCACTGAGAACAGAGTCAGGTATATCAAGGAGTCTTTGCATAGCCTCTATCACTTGGGATTCAGTTATATTCGAACCCATCTTTAGAGACCTTTCAGTTCTTACCTGTCCGCTCCGAAGTCCCCGTACGGGCCGCCACCTGTTGCCGCCTGAAGCGCTTGGAGCAACGGAGCCGCGGGAAAAACTTCAGAGGCGAACTGGAGACAAACAGCTTTTTATTCTGATAACTTTTCTCTCTGGTTCTAACAACGACTAACACACGACAAACACACCACTAAAATGGTGCTGACCCGATCAGCAATTTCGGCCAAGTCACTCGAGATCCTGCAACAAGTCCCGTGAGACTACGGGAGGCAACAAAGCCCAAATCTCCACGGCTCATAGTCAACCGCAAATCAAGTCAATCCCCAAACAGGGCTCCTGCAAGCAGCCATAAAAATGTGTATTTTAAACATAGGATTTGATTCTTTCTCTTGTCTTTTTTTCCTGTAGCTCATGTTTATGAACTTTAAGCATTTTGTTAGACATTATAGGTCAATCATAACCACCATTACACAATGTAATCACAGAATTAAAAACCAGATGCAATAAGCAAGCACACTGGCACTCACTGCTCCACCTGAAAGAAGAGCAGCCCAGTTTGATTGGTCCTATTGGCTAAGAGCAAGTAACAGTATACAGCCTAGCTTAGCAGGTATGAGAAAAATGTCAATTATACCTTTCAGTCCTACAATGTGTGTGTATGGATGTGTGATTTGAATGTACTATGATAGTACATTGCTATATAGGACACTGTTGAAACATGTATTCCTCCGTTTAAACCTGATGAATCTGAGTAAAGTACGTTAAATTGGCAAGTGGGGATGTAGGTGTTCCTTTAATTAAATTCTTTAACTTAAAATTATAACAGCTTTCTACATGTAGTCATTTCTAAGGTTTGCTCCAGTATTCAGGATGTTAGAAGGAAAGGAGTGATTAAGAATCTCTATGGTAGGCCGGGCGTGGTGGTGCATGCCTGTAATCCCAGCACTTGGGAGGCTGAGACAGGAGGATCGAGAATTCAAAGCCAGCCTTAGCAATGGCGAGGCACTTAGCAACTCAGTGAGACCCTGTCTCTAATAAAATACAAAAAAGGACTGGGGATGTGGCCCAGTGGTCGAGTGCCCCTGAGTTCAATCCCTGGTACCAAAAAAAAAAAAAAAGAATCTCTATGGTGGGCTGGGTTGTGGCTCAGTGGTCGAGCGCTCACCTAGCATGTGCATAGCCCAGGTTCGATCCTCAGCACCACGTAAATAAACCCATTGTGTACAACCTAAAGCAAATAAATAAATATTTTTTTAAAAAAGAATCTCTATGGTGATATGGTTCAACAGTTGTTAAATAATAACCTAGTAATGATAATGTATGAATACACCTGCTTTTTGTCTTGTGGTAAGCCAGTATTTCCACTTCTACGTCTGTGGAAGCAATTTTACAATCTTATGACAGAAAAAGATATAGATACATCACTTTAAATACATATGCATATGTATACATACATATATGCATATACATATATGTATATTTTAAAATTTTATCTTTAGGACATATGTGTTGAAATTATACACACACACACACATATATATGCATATATATATATATATACACACACACATATATATATATAATTTCAACACATATGTCCTGAAGAGAAAACAAAAATTCAGTAAGATTGATTATGAAAGGCTGGCAGAGATGAGCTTTGGAAATGGCTCACTATAAGGATAGTAAGGGAAAAGGCAAATGGCTAGACTTCAGAATGAGGAAGTTTGCCTACCCAGATTGCATTCCTTTTTCCTAAGAGCAACAGCTCAAGTTTCCTTTGAGAAACACTATCTCCCAATCCAAAAACATATGGTTTGAAAGGAGCTAAAGCAATCCTTTGTGCCAAGCATAGGCATGAATCCTAGGTTTGCCCAAGGAGAAGTAATCCTGAGCTTCTTTGGCTAGACACATTGGGAAAGCTGAGATTGTTAAAGTAATAGAACTAAACCTGCAACTACTGGTAGCCATCCTATGACTGCAAGGAGAAAGCATACAGAGAATAAAGCCACACAAAGGAAAACTGAACTGGGTAACAAAAATAGATGACAAAAAGTGTGACCTGATAACATTGTTAGAATGCCTACACCTGACCTTACCTGAAGGCCTTTTTAATTAAAGAACTCTGTATATTACTTCTTTTGCTTTAGTGGGTAGCTGTCACTTGCAAAAAAAGAGCTCTATATTCATTCAGGGTTTTGTTAATTTGAAGTAGTTTGCTGTGATTTGTTTGGGGAAGTTAGTAGCTATGGAGGAAAACCAGAAAATTGTCTAAAAAGTCACTGAAGTCAAGTTTGAAGGAATTATTAAGAACAGAGAATCTCTATAAGCTCTTGGGCAATGAATAAGTGAAGGTATTAAAATGACACCTGATGTCAAAGTCCTGTTCCATCAAACCTAGCTGGGCAACCTTGGGAAAGTTATCTAATCTTCCTAATCTTGGTTCTCTCATCTGTAAATTGGCAATGATAAAAGAATATTTCTTGTAGAATGGTTAGGATAATGACCACAAATAATTTAACTTGGTATCTAGTTTGAATAAATGTCAACATTGGTCCAAAATCCTTATTATTCTGCATAAAATTGCTTCGAGAAATGGATTACCACAGCTTGCTCACCCCCTAACTTCTTGCATCTTTGTAAGTTGGCTCTCCTTAGAAAAGTCATGGGGTTTGTGCTTTTTGTTTGTTCCACGTATTCTTTCTCAATGATTCTTAAATGTGTTCCATTTACAAGCCTACAGATTTTTTTTTTTTTTTTTTTTTTTTTAGTGTGACAAATTCAACTTCTAAGGTGAAAAAAGAAACCATGCTGGGTTTTTCAGCTTTTATGTGATTGCTGGTAATAAAGATTCAAGTTGACAAATTTTGTTGCTGATGCATGAGACAGAATAAAATTAATCTTTTTCAAGGCTATCTGGTTCTGCAGCAGTAAAAGTAGGCAGGAAAGTTAAAACGTATGACAGAAAGCTATGTGGGTGAGCAGATCTGTAAAGAGAGGATAAGCAGACTAGACATGAGGGAGGACTCTTGACTCAGTAATTTTCAATCTTTTAAGTACTTTGGAAACTTTCCAATTTCTCCTCACTTTTTACCAAACTTTCCCATTTTTGAAAAAAAAAATCCTACAAAATGTCTTATGGTTTTTAATTATTTGAGCTGCTTCTAGAAAAATTGAGAGAAAAACTTGGTTCATTATTAGCTAGAAGTTGTAAAAGCTAAACTTAGTTTAAAAAGTAAAGATTGAGGGCTGGGTTTCTGGCTCAGTGGTAGAGCACTTTTCTCGCATGTGTGAGGTACTAGGTTCAATCCTCAGCACCACATAAAAATAAATAAATAAAAATATTCTGTCCATCTACAACTAAAAAAAAAAAAAAAGTAAAAATTGAGCTGGGTGCAGTGGCACACACCTGTAATCCCAGCAGCACAGGAGGTTCAGGAGTTCAAAGCCAGCCTCAGCAATCATGAGGCACTAAGCAACTCAGTGAGACCCTATATCTAAATAAAATACAAAATAGGGCTGGGGATGTCACTCAGTGGTTGAATGCCCCTGAGTTCAATCCCCGGTACCCAAAAAAATAAAAAGTAAAAATTGAGTTTCTTCAGCTTCAAATTATATTTCCTCTGTCAATTAATATGTTCCAGAAAACTGCTGAGCATGGTGGTGCATGCCTATAATACCAGCAACTCGGGAGGCTGAGGCAAGAGGATCACAAATTCAAAGCCAGCCTCACCAACTTAGCTAGGCCCTAAGTAACTTAATGAGAACTGTCTCAAAATAAAAATTAAAAAGGGCTGGGGGATGTGGCTCAGTGGTTAAGCACTCCTGGGTTCAATCCCAGGTACCAGAAAAAAAAGTTCTAGAAAATCATTATCTTTCTATTTAACATATAGGTGGCTGGCTGGCTTATATTTACTTGAAATTCACAATTAGAACCTCCACAGAGCTGAATCTCCAGGCCAGCACTATGATCAGTGGTTTATTCAGACAGTGACTTTTAGCCCCCTCCCTTTCTTGAGGGTCAAGAATATTGTATATTTGGATTTGAGTTTTGTGTGACACATATGAAATTGGAATTCAAAACTAGAGTACTAATAGATGCAGAGGATCTTTGTGGGTAAGTACATGTAAGTGATGAGTATAAAAGCATTTAAAAAATGAATGGGCCTTCTAAAAATGGGAGCCTGGAGATAAGTTAATGAAATAGAACATAATGACAGTCTAATAGGCTGCTGCTGCCAGATAAATGTTATGGAAAAGTGGGCATATTTATCTCGTCTCAATATTTATTTTTAAATCTGCAGTCTATTATCTCTTCTAATGACTTTATTTCATTTTCCCAATGACTAAGTATAAATAAAATGAGACCATTTATTTAGTTCAAGATAATTCTGGTTTCTGATACAGGCTAAGTATCCAGCCCAAAGAAAGATACAGAGTTTGAGATTAGCCCATGAGCTAACACACCTAGACATCTATCTCCTCAGCTCTTCCTAATTAACCAAAGTAGCATGAAAGCAATTGTTTTGCTGTGGTTAAAAATAAAAATAAATCAAGAGGAGAATTTGCCTTCTTGGGAAACATATTTACATATATTCCCATTATTTTTTAAAATTTCTTTTTTCTCATAAAATATTTGGGAGAAGAAAACTACACTGAATCTGAGATTTGCATACCTTAAATTTATAAAGTTTTAATTTCTCATCTAATATCATCTTCCACCCAAAGCAGGCACCCATCTCTTTTTTATCCATTAGGGTAAGGTTGAGCCACATAAAAATAAATATACATTAAAAAACCTAAGCATAGTATGAAAGCAAATGAAAAGGTAAAAGAAACAGAAACAGACCTCAATAGATCAGCAATGCTTTATATGCAATAGAGGGGCACATTTTCCAGGGGTAAATGGTAAGGGGCTACAACAAGGGGCTGAGTTTTATAGGGCTTAGCAGAGCCAGGTCATGGGAGGAGTTGGTCAATTACTTTTGTTGGCTCATTTAGTGTGGGACCTGAGGGCAGGTAGGGAAGTTCCCCAGGGGGCCTATTGTACTGGGGACTGCAAGTTCAGTCAGGTGGTGGCCAGGTGCGAGTTCCTTTTGTGTTCTCCTCATTTTCCCTTCCTGCCTTCCCTCTGCCTGAGGCCTGGGCTTCTAAGCTCCAATTTACCACAGACGTCTCCCCTGGAAGGCAGGTAGGGGAACAGATGTAGATGGGGGAAGTGCCCTGGGGCCTATTCTCCATGTCCCTTCACAGTATACCTTTATTTCTCTCTTCTATTAAAAAAAAAAAAAAATGCTTACGGTACACCAGCAAGTCAGCAGAATAGGAAACCCCAAACTTGCCTTCTTCCTGTGGAGACACAGATTCAACAAAAAACACACGTGAGAAATCTGGAAACTAGTTAAGGGCACCCTGCACACTACACAAACACAAAACCAGTGAAATCAAAGCTTGTGGGGAAAATTATGGCACCCTCATGCCGTAGTACCCCTGGCCCTTGCTTTGTTGTATGATTGGAAGGAAAGTCCCAGCTCCCAGTTCCTGGGTTATCCCTGGGGAGGGAAAAAGACTGCGCCATATGTCCAAAGTTTTCACTTTCAGGGACCTGACTGAAGGACTGGCTTGTGTCTTGCCTGTCTGACAGCAATGATAGAAATCAGCACACTCTAAATATCTGAGGGAAATTGAGAATAAAAAATTTCTGGGCAGCATTCTGTTGCTACACAGGACTTGCTGTACAGCAGATAGAGGCTGATAACACTTGCTAGCATCTCCCTCTGGAAGAAGAAAAGATTGGAGCGTCTCTCCAACATCTGGCTTTTGGAGGCTGCCTAACACAGGTTTCTGATGAGCTTGACTCAGGGAGCTGACAGGACTCAGCATACTCTAGATGCCTTGGGCTATTGAGAACAAAAGAAAAGGGAGGAAGGGCTGGATGGCATGCTGGGCTTCAGATGACCAGTAGCAGAGCAGAAAAACACAGAGAGAACATGACACTTATGAGCTCCTAAAAAAAGAAACTAGCAAATGCCTCAATTTAAGAATCCATGCACTCATTGGCATATTCACACACACACACACACACACACACACACACACACACACACACAAACACACACAAAGGCTTAAAGAGGCCCCCAGAATCTCTAGCCATGCTGATTAGTTAAGGTCTTAATCTTTCTAAAACCAGTCCATCACAACTGGGAGAGGTAGCTGTTCTTTCAAATACACAAATATCAACACAAAATTTTAAAAAAGGCCAAAGACACAGTGGGAAATAGAGCAATTGAAGGGAACAAAACAAAACAAAACAAAAACTGCTGGAAACTGACCTTAAAGATAGAGGGATATGAATTACCTGAAACTAATTCATAATAACTGTCATAAAGATGCTTAATGAGAGCCAGGCACATTGGTGCAGGCCTGTAATCCTAGCAGCTCCAGAGGCTGAGGCAGGAGGATCACAAGTCCAAAGCCAGCCTCAGCAACTTAGGGAGGCCCTAAGCAACTCAGGGAGAACCCGTCTCTAAATAAAATACAGAAAAGGGCTGGGGATGTATTTCAGTGGTTGAGTGCCCCTGGGTTCACTCCCGGTACAACCGCCCCTCCAAAAGAAAGCTTAATGAGCTCGGAAAATGACAACTGAATGAAGTGAAAATTTTAACAAGGAGACACAAAATATATAAAAACAGAGCCAAGCAGAAATTTTAGAGCTAAATATTGCAATAACTTAAATGAAAAATTTGCTAGAGAAATTCAACAGCAAAATAAGGACTCAGGTCAGGTGTGGTAGCTGTTAGAAAAATGCTGAAACATAGTTAACTTAGCCGGGAACACTGTGTTAGTGAAATAAAAGGGTTTATTGGGGTGCCACGTGGGCAAGGGTAGGGAAAGGAAGGGAAGGAGGGTAGGGAAGGGATGGACGGGAATAGGGACAGGCAGGAACCCAGGCAAGCGCGAACAGAGAGCGATTTCAGTCCGGGGCTGTTTTAAATAGAGTAGGGGTCATAAAACCCCCTTGGAGTGAGTCCTTGCCCTATTGGCCAGCAGAGGTCAAGGGGGGGGTAGTGGACAGGGGACTTGCTGGTCAGGTTTTTTGGTCACGCTGAGGATCTTGGGAGGTGTAGTTTTTAACAAAGCACCTGGGGAGGTGTGGCCTCCTGCCTGGAATCCAACAGTGGCACATGCCTGTAATGCCAGCAGCTCAGGAGTATGGGGTAGGAAGATCATGAGTTAAGCCAGCCTCAGCAACTTCCCCTAAGGAACCAGCAAGATCCTGTTTCTAATAAAATATTTTTTAAAAAAGGCTGGGGATGTGACTCGGTGGTTAAGTGCCCATGGGGTCAATCCCTCGTACCAAAATAAATAAATAAATAAATAAGGACTCAGTGACTTTGAAGATGGGGTCATTTGAAATTACCCACTAGGAGGAAGAGAAAGAAAAAAGAATGAAAATGAGTAAACAAAACCTAAGTGACTATGGGATGCAATTAAGTGGGGAGAAAAAAAACCTATTATGGAGATTTCAGGAGAAGAAAAAGAGGCAGAAAGTCTAAAGAAATAATATCAAAAATCTTCCCAGTTTTTTGCCAATTTCTGCTTGGTTCTGTTTTTATATATTTTTTGTCTCCTTGTTAAAATTTTCACTTTGTTCAGTTATCATATAAAAGATAGATATCCACATTCTAGAAGGCCAATAGATACTGAATAAGGTGAATCCAGAGAAACCTGTGCCAAGACACATTATAATCAAATTGTCAAAAGTTAAAAACAAAATGTTGAAAGCAGTAAGACAAAAGGGATTTACTATATGCAAGGAAATCTCCATAAGACTATCACAGATTTCTCAGCACAAACCCTGCAGACCAGAGGGAAGTGGGATGATTACACACACACACACACACACACACACACACACACACACACACGCACAAAGTGCTGAAAGAAAAAAGAAACTGCCAACCAAAATACTACATTTGACAAACTGTACATCAGAAATGAAGGAGACACACACTTTCCGAAATAAGCGAGCATTGAGGGAATTCATCATTACTAGACTTGCCTTATAAGAAGTGCTAAATGGGGTTGTTGAAGCTAAAATTTAAAAATGCTACACAGCAATATTACTATTATTATAGGTATTTTATGTAAGTCCATGGTAATACAAAGAAAATACCTATAGAAGATAATACACAAAAGGAAATGACAGAAGGACCAAAGCATGTCCTCGAAAATAAATAAATGAAACACAAAGGAAAACAGCAAGAGTGACAAGAGCTATAAAAATACAAAATAATTGACAAAATGGCAATAAGTTCTTCCCTATCAGTGATTACCTTTTTTTTTTTTTAGTTTTGAACATTGTTTATTCAGTATTCAGACACCCTTTTGCCCCCTCCCTTCCTCTTCTTCCCCATTGGCCATTCTAGTGTTCCTCTAATCTTCCTATGCTCTCCGTCCCAACCCCACTGTGAATCAGCCTCCTTACATCAGAGAAAATATTCAGCATTTGGATGTTGGGGATTGGCTAAGTTCACTTAGCATTATATTTTCTAACTTCATCCATTTACCTGTGAATGCCATGATTTTATTCTCTTTTATTGCTGAGTAATACTCCATTGTGTATATATACCACATTTTCTTTACCCACTCATTTACTGAAGAGCATCTAGGTTGGTACCATAGGTTAGCTATTGTGAATTGTGCTGCTATAAACATTGAGATGGCTGTGTCCCTGTAGTATGCTGTTTTTAAGTCCTTTGGGTATAGACTGAGGAGTGGGATAGCTGGGTCATAAGGTGGTTCCATTCCCAGTTTTCCAAGGAATCTCCATACTGCTTTCCAGATTGGCTGCACCATTTTGCAGTCCCATCAGCAATGTATGACTGTGCCTTTTTCCCCACATCCTCTCCAACATTTATTGTTGTTTGTGTTTTCAGTAGCTGCCATTCTGACTCGTGTGAGATGAAATCTTAGAGCGGTTTTGATTTACATTTCTCTAATTGCCAGAGATGTTGAAAATTTTCTTACGTATTTGTTGACTGATTATATATATTCTTCTGAGAAGTGTCTGCTCAGTTCCTTGGCCCATTTATTGATTGGGTTATTTGGTTTTTTGGTGTTAAAATTTTTGAGTTCTTTATATATTCTAGAGATTAGTGCTCTGACGTGCATGTGGCAAAAATTTGTTCCCAATTAGTAGGCTCTCTATTCACCTCACTGATTATTTCTTTTGCTGAGAAGAAGCTTTTTAATTTGAATCTATCCCATTCATTGATTCTTGGTATTAATTCTTACACTACAGAAGTCTTATTAAGGAAGTTGGGGCCTAATCCGACATATTGGAGATTAGGGTTTACTTTTTCTTCTAATAGGTGTAGTGTCTCTGGTCTAATTCCTAGGTCCTTGATCCACTTTGAGTTGAGTTTTATGCATGGTGAGAGATAGAGGTTTAATTTCATTTTGTTGCATATGGATTTCCAGTTTTCCCAGCACCATTTGTTGAAGAGGCTATCTTTTCTCCAGTATACATTTTTGGCACCTTTGTCAAATATAACTGAAATTATATGTATTAGTCTCTGTGTCCTCTATTCTGTACTATTGGTCTACCAGTCAATTTTGGTACCAACACCATGCTGTTTTTGTTACTATTGCTCTGTAGTATAGTTTAAGGTCTGGTATAGTGATGCCACCAGCTTCACTCTTCTTGCTAAGGATTCCTTTAGCTATTCTGGGTCTCTTATTTTTCCAGATGAATTTCATCAGTGCTTTTTCTATTTTTATGAGGAATGTCATTGGGATTTTGATTGGAATTACATTAAATCTGTATAGTGCCTTTGGTAGTATGGTCATTTTGACAATATTAATTTGGCCTATCCAAGAACAAGGTAGATATTTCCATCTTCTAAGGTCTTCTTTAATTTCTTTCTTTAGTATTCTGTAGTTTTCCTTATAGAGGTCTTTCATGTCTTTCATTAAGTTGATTCCCAAGTTTTTTTTTTTTTTTTTTTTTTTGATGCTATTGTAAATGGGGTAGTTTTCCTTGTTTCCCTTTCAGATGATTTGCCACTGATATATATATAGAAATGCCTTTGATTTATGGGTGTTGATTTTGTGTCCTGCTACTTTGCTGAATTCATTTATGAGTTCTAGAAGTTTTCTGGTGGAAATTTTTGGGTCTTCTAAGTATAGAATTATATTGTCAACAAATAGTGATAATTTGAGTTCTACTTTACCTATCTGTAGGCCTTTAATTTTTTCTGTCTTATTGCTGTAGCCAGTGTTTCAAGAACTATGTTAAATAGAAGTGGTGAAAGAGGGAATCCCTGTCTTGTACCAGTTTTTAGAGGGAACACTTTTAATTCTTCTCCATTTAGAATGATGTTGGCCTGGGGCTTAGCATAGACAGTTTTACGATGTTGAGATATGTTCTTGTTAACCCTAGTTTTTCTGGTGTTTTGAAAACGAAGGGGTGCTGTATTTTGTCAAATGCTTTTTCTGCATCTATTGAGATGATAATATAGTTCTTATCTTTAAGTCTATTGATGTAATGAACTACATTTATTGATTTTCATATGTTGAACCATCCTTGCATCCCTGGAATGAAGCCCCACTTGATCATGGTGCACTATCCTTTTGATATGTTTTGTATTTGATTTGCCAGAATTTTATCGAGACTCTTTGCATCTATGTTCATTAGAGATATTGGTCCGAAGTTTTCTTTCTTTGATGTGTCTTTGCCTGGTTTTGGAATCGGGGTGATATTGGCCTCATAGAATGAGTTTGGAAGTGCTCCTTCTTTTTCTATTTCCTGAAATAAATTGAAGAATATTGGTATTAGTTCTTCTTTAAAGGTCTTGTAGAACTCAGCTGTGTATCCATCTAGTCCTGGGCTTTTCTTGGTTGGCAGGCTTCTGATGGCATCTTCTATTTCATTGCTTGAAATTGGTCTGTTTAAATTGTGTGTATCATCTTGATTCAATTTGGGCAAATCATATGACTCTAGAAATTTGTCAATGCCTTCAATATTTTGTATTTTATTGGAGTACAAGTTTTCAAAATAATTTTGAATTATCTTCTGTATTTCTGTAGTGTCTATTGTGATATTTCCTTTTTCAGCACATATGTTAGTAATTTGAGTTTTCTCTCTCCTTCTCTTTGTTAGACTGGCTAAGGGTCTGTCAATTTTATTTATTTTTTCAAAGAAACAACTTTTTGTTTTGTCAATTTTTTCAATAGTTTCTTTTGTTTCAGTTTCATTGATTTCAGCTTTGATTTTAATTATTTCTTGTCTTCTTGCTTTTGGTGTTGGATTGTTCTTCTTTTTCTAGGGCTTTGAGATGTAATGTTAAGTCATTTATTTGTTGACTTTTTCTTCTTTTGAGGAATGAACTCAATGCAATGAACTTCCCTCTTAGAACTGCCTTCATAGTGTTCCAGAGATTTTGATACGTTGTGTCTGTGTTCTCATTCACCTCTAAGAATTTTTTAATCTCCTCCTTGATGTCTTCTGCAACCCATTG
This sequence comes from Tamias sibiricus, assembly GCA_025594165.1. Taxonomy (NCBI): domain Eukaryota; kingdom Metazoa; phylum Chordata; class Mammalia; order Rodentia; family Sciuridae; genus Tamias; species Tamias sibiricus. Next base: position 29,264,621 of record CM046667.1, on the reverse strand, counting down.
TTCATTCAGTAGCATATTATTTAGTCTTCAAGTGTTGGAGTAGCTTTTATCTCTTATTTTATCATTGATTTCTAATTTTATTCCATTATGGTCTGATAGAATGCAGGGTAGTATCTCTATTTTTTTATATTTGCTTAGAGTTGTTTTGTGGCATAATATATGGTCTATTTTAGAGAAAAATCCATGTGCTGCTGAGAAGAAAGTGTATTCACTCACTGAAGGATGAAAAATTCTATATAAATCAGTTAAGTCTAAGTTGTTTATTGTATTTTTGAGTTCTATAGTTTCTTTGTTCAGCTTTTGTTTGGAAGATCTATCTAGTGGTGAAGGGGTGTGTTAAAGTCACCCAAAATTATCGTGTTGTGGTCTATTTGACTCTTGAACTTGAGAAGAGTTTGTTTGATGAACATGGATGCTCCATTGTTTGGGGCATATATATTTATAACTGTTAAGTGTTGTTGGTGTATGGTTCCCTTGAGCAGTATGTAGTGTCCTTCTTTATCCCTCTTGATTGACTTTAGCTTGAAGTGTACTTTATTTGATATGAGGATGGAAACCCCTGCTTGTTTCCTCAGTCCATGTGAGTGGTAGGATTTCTCCCAACCTTTCACCCTCAGCCTGTGTGGATGTCTTTTCCTATGAGATGAGTCTTTTGGAGGCAGCATATTGTTGGGTCTTTTTTTTTTTTTTTTTTTTTTTTTTTTTTTGATCCAATCTGCTAGTCTATGTCTTTTGATTGGTCAGTTTAGATCATTAACATTCAGAGTTATTATTGAGACATGGTTTGTATTCCCATCCATTTTTGTTTATTTTTGGTATTTAAATTGACATAGTTTCTCCTCTGATTGGTTTTTTTTTTCCTTTAGTGTACTACCTCCCTCTGCTGATTTTCATCATTGTTTTTCATTTCCTCTTCATGGAATATTTTGCTGAGGATGTTCTGTAGTGCAGGCTTTCTAGTTGTAAATTCTTTTAACTTTTGTTTATCATGGAAGATTTTTGATTTGTCCTCAAATCTAAAGCTTAATTTTGCTGGATATAAGCTTCGTGGTTGGCATCCCTTTTCTTTCAGAGCTTGGTATATGTTGTTCCATGATCTCCTGGCTTTGAGTGTCTGGGTTGAAAAATCTGCCATGATACAAATTGGTCTCCCTCTACATATGATCTGATTCCTCTCTCTTGCAGACTTTAAGATTCTATCCTTATTCTGTATGCTAGGCATTTTCATTATAATGTGTCTTGGTGTGTAGATCTGTTGTAATTTTGTACATTTGGTGTCCTGTAAGCCTCTTGTATTTGGTTTTCCAATACTTTCTTCATGCTTGGGAAATTTTCTGTTATTATCTCATTGAAGAGATTGTGCATTCCTTTGGTTTGAAACTCTGTGCCTTCCTCTATCCCAATTACTCTTAGATTTGGTCTTTTGCTGCTATCCCATAATTCTTGGATGTTCTGTTCATAGTTTCTTACTATCTTCACTGTGTGGTCAACTTTATTTTCAAGATTATATATTTTGTCTTTATTATCTGATGTTCTTTCTTCCAGTTGATCTAGTCTGTTGGTGATGGTTTCTATTGTGTGTGTGTTTTTTAAATTTGGTTAATTGTTTCCTTCATTTCAAGGATTTCTGACTGTTTTTTTTTTTCAGAGTTTCTATCTCTTTTTTGAAGTAATCTTTTGCTACCTGTATTTGCTCTCTTATATCTTTGTTGTAATGATCAATTTTTGCCTGTATTTGCTCATTTAGGTCATTCTTTAATTCACAGATCATTTTAATTATGAACCTTCTGAACTCCTTTTCTGACATTTCATCAACTTTGCTGAGCATGGGTTCTGTTATTGTAGTATCCTGGTTTGTTTGGGGCGCTTTCCTCCCTTGTTTTTGCATGTTGTCTATTTGCCTTCCTTTCTTGCAGTATGGATCTGAAATATTACAGTTTCTACCCTACATTCTTGTAATATCCATGCAGTTGTCTGTGCCTTACCTTAATTTGGGCTTTCAGACCCTGCAGTTGTCCCTTGATGTATGCTACTGCAACTAAAGGTGGTGTCAGCAATAAAGGAGGTAACTCGAGATAACAGTGAAGGTGCCCCAAGATGAATGCAAAGTCTTCCAGAGATGGGACTGACAGGGTGGGCTTTACAGTGTCTTTGGGATGCCTGCTTTGAGATGTGGCTGCTTTTAGGCCCTGTCTGTTGTCAAAAGGTAGGGGCTGCTGTGTGGGGAAGGCTATGGCTATGTCTGCAGTGTCTCAAGATGGAGGTGGGTTAGGCTTGTGTTCCCAGGTGGGGGTGGGGTAGCAGACTCTGTACCAACCCTGGGCCTGGGTCCCACACAGGTTTGTGTGGGCCGAACTGGTTGAATCTGAGCTCCTGTGGTGGTTTGCTGGTTGGAAGAGGCAGTCCTATGGCAGAGCCTGAGCTCGATGGGTATTTGCCAGTGGTGGGATGGACCCAGGCTTGCTGACCCTGAGAACTCCGTGGGTGTTGGCTAAGCTGACCTGGGCCCACCTGTGCTCAGGCGGAGGTTGGCAGAGCTGACCTGTGCCAGCTTGCGGTTGGGCAGAGGTTGGCAGGACTGACCTAGGCCTGGCTATGCTCAAGCAGTGGTCTGTGGTGATTATCTTAAATGAATAAACTCTCCAATCAAATGACATAAAATAATTGAATGGTCCAGACGTGGTGGTGGCACATGCCTGTAATCCCAGCAGCTCAGGAGGCTGAGGCAGTAGGATCAAGAGTTCAAAGGCAGCCTCAGCAACTTAGCGAGGCCCTAAGCAACTTAGTGAGACCTAAGATCTCTAAATGAAATATAAAAAGGGCTGTGAATGTAGCTCAATGGTTAAGCACCCCTGGGTTCAAAAAAAATGAATGGATTAAAACATAGCCAATTATATGCTGTCTACAAGAGACCTAGTATATTTAAAGACACATACAGGATAAATATAAAAGGATGGAAAGAGATGCTCCATAGAAACAGTAACAAAAAGAGAGCAGGAGTGACAATATTATATCAAACAAAGCAGACTTTATCAAAAACTTCAAATGGATTAAAAAAGACATTATGAAACAATAAAAGTATCAAATTAACCAGGAAGATAAAGCAACAATAAACATGTATGTAGCTAATATCAGAGCATCTAAATATGTGGAGCAAATACTTATGAGTGAAGGGAGAAATGATAACAATACAATAATAGTAAGAGATTTTAATATTATACTTTGAATAATGGGTAGAGTATTCAGAAAGAAAACACGGTACTTAAACAACACTATAGACTAAATGGACCCAACAGATATGTATAGAACAACCCACCCAATAACAGAAGAATATACCTTCTTCTCAAGCACACATGGAGAATTCTCTAGGATAGACCATGTGTTAGGTCACAGAACAAGTCTTAAAACATTTAAGAAGATTGAACTCATACCACATCTTTTGCAACCATAAGAATGAAACTAAAGTTCAACAGTAGAAGGAAAACTGGAAAATTCACAAATATATGGAAATTAAACAACACACAGCTAAACAACCAATTGGTCAGAGAAGAAATTAAAAGGATATTTGAAAATATTTTGAGACAAATGAAAAGTTAAATACAATATGCCAAAATTTATGGGATGCTGCAAAAGCGAAAATAAGAGCTAAGTTTAGAGCAATAAATGCCCATGTTATAAATATATCAAATAAGTGATCTATTTCTGCACCTCAAAGAACTAGAGAAAGGACAAATTAAGTCCAAAGTTAGCTGAAGGAAAGAAATAATAAAGATTAGAGCAGAAATAAATGAACTAGAGAATAGACAATAGAAAAAGATCTATGAAACTTAGATTTGGTTTTGTGAAAAGATCAAAAAATTGACAAACATTTCGCTAGACTAAGAAAAAAAAGAAGATTCATATAAATAAATCAGAAATCAGGGAGGTGAGCTAGGTTTGGTGGTGCATGCCTGTAATCCCAGTAGCTTGGGAGGCTGAGACAGGAAGATCATGAATTCAAAACCAGCCTCAGCAATTGCAAGGCACTAAGCAACTCAGTGAGGTCCTGTCTCTAAATAAAATACAAATTAGGGCTGGGGATGTAGCTCAGTGGCTTAGTGCCCCTGAGTTCAATCTCTGGTAACCTATCTTCCCCCCAAAAAAGAAAGAATCAAGGAAGTGAAATTAACAACTGATGCCATAAAAATAAAAATTATAAGAAACTGCTAAGAAAAATTATGCATCAACAAATTAGAAAACCTACAAGAAACAGATAAATTCCTAGAAACATATAATCTACTAAAACTGAATCATAAAGAAATAGGAAATGCGAACATATTTATAGTTAGTAAGGAGATTAAATAAATAATAAACACCTCCCAACAAAGTAAAGCCCAGGACCAGATGGCTTCACAAATGAATTCTGTTGCATTCATTGGGGCCATATTGCTGAAAGGCAATCTCAAAAGCCATAAATGTCGAAATTCTGAAATATTGAAATCCCTAAAGTCTAAAATCCAAAGATCAAAATATAATTCTGGAAAAAATAATTTCAAAAATTATTTTTATTTGGCAGGGGCTACTGGGATTGAACTCAGGGGCATTTAACCACTGAGCTACATTTCCAGCCCTATTTTGTATTTTGTTTAGAGACAGGGTCTCACTGAGTTCCTTAGGGCCTTGTTAAGCTGCTGAGGCTTGCTTTGAACTAAAGATCCACCTGCCTCATACCCACCCCCACCAGCAGCTGGGATAATAGGCAAGCACCACCAAGCCCATCTCAAAAAATCTTTAAAAGACATTTATTTACATTTTAAAAGGGATTTATTTGAGAAACATATAAAAACATGACAGAACACTTCATATGCCACTTTACACAATAAAATAAGCAATAACATTTTTGTAAGAATAAACACTCAGGTATACTAATGACAGTTGAACGGGTATAACAGTTTTGACTAGATAAACCATATTCATATGAAATAGGTCAAAAAGCAAAATGCATAAGCACATATCACTATGATTGGTAATTTTGTGCATCTAACTTCATAACTGTGGCCATCTGAAATACTGAGATGGGCAACCTAAGTCTTTTTTTTGTGTGGTACCGGGGATTGAACTCAGAGGCACTCGACCACTGGGCCACATCCCCAGCTCTTTTTTGTATTGTTGTTAGAGACAGGGTCTCACTGAGTTACTAAGTGCCTCGCCATTGCTGAGGCTGGCTTTGAACTCGTGATCCTCCTGCCTCAGCCTCCCAAGTGCTGGAAGGCATGCGCCACTGAGCCCGGATGCAACCTAAGTCTTTGTCAATCAAAAACCATAATAAATCACTGCTGCATATGTAAGAACCAAGATCTAGAGAAGTTTTATCTTTCATAAATGTAGATGTACAAAATAGACATATCTTTATTTATTAAGGAAGTTTTAATGTTTTCACATTCACCCAATTGCCTGTACACAAAGTCAACAGTGTGATAACACATTTTGATGGAATCAAATTCCATTCTCTCTAGGCCTTCTTGGTCAATGGAGTGGTGCTTGCCCACACTGAAGGCAGATCTTGATCCATTTAGTCCACTCAGATACACACTAACATCCTATGAACACAGGCTCACAGACACACCAAAAACAACACATTACCAAGTTTCTAGGTAGTCATTCCACCTAACATGATGCAACTATATTGTGTACAAATTGCACTAATTCCTTTCCCAGAATTGTTTTCTACTCTACATAGATTTTTGTTTCCCAAAATAAAGAAGTATGAATTGTGTTTTTTTTTTTTCAACTTTCCAGATTTCATTATTTTGGATTTTAGACTTTGGAGATTGTGATCTTTTGGGATTTCAACACTTGTGATCATGGCACTCGGGATTGTGTCTTTCAAGATTATGCTCCATGAATATATTGCTAAGTGAAGTTAGCCAATCCCAAAACACCAAATGCTGAATGTTGCCTCTGATATAAGGAGGCTGTTTCATAATGGGGTTGGTGGGGAGCATGGGAGGATTAGACGAACACTAGACAGGGCAAAGGGGGGGGAGGAAAGGGAGGGGACACGGGGGTAGGGAAGACGGTGGAATGAGATGGCCATCATGACCCTAAGTACATATATGAAGACAAAAATGGTGTGACTCTACTTTGTGTACAACCAGAGATATGAAAAATTGTGCTCTATATGTGTAATATGAATTATAATGCATTTTGCTGTCATATATAACAAATTAAAATAAAATTTTTAAAAATATTAAAAAAAGAAAAAAAAGTTTATGCTTCACACTAATTCTACCAAACATCTGAAGAGGAATTAATGTCAATTCTCAAATTCTTCCAAAAATTAAAAATTACTACCAAACTTATTTTATGGAGCTAACATTATCCTGATACCAAAGCCAGAAAAATATATTACAAGAAAAGAAAACTACCAGGTGTGGTGGTGCTCCCCTATCATCCTCGCTACTTGGCAGGCTGAGGCAGGAGGATTGTAAATTGGAGTCCAGCCTGGGTAACATAGTAAGACTGTGTCTCAAAATAAAAATAAAAATGGCTGGGGGTGTGGCTCAGTGGTTAAATACCCTGGGTTTAATCTATAGTACAGTAACAACGTGGGGTGGGGGCAGAGAGAGAGAGAGAGAGAGAGAGAGAGAGAGAGAGAGAAAATAACGTCCTGGTGAGGCAGGGGAAATTTTTAATACCTTGTGCTCTATTTTGAGAATGTAAAATGGTGCAGCCACTATGGAAAAGAGTATGGAGGCTCTTTAAAAAATAAATAAGTAAATAAATAAACCAACAAATAAAAGCAGAACTATCGTACGATCCAGCAATCCCAATTCTGAATATTTATCCAAGAGAAGTGAAATCAGGATCTTGAGGAGATATTTGCACTTCCATCTTCATTATATTTATTCACAATAGCCAATAGGTAGAAATTATCTAGATGTTCATTGACTAATGTATAAAGATAATATGGTATATAAGAACCACAGAGGGCCGGGATTGTGGCTCAGCGGTAGAGTGCTCGCCTAGCACTTGGGCGATCCAGGTTCGATCCTCAGCACCATGTACAAATAAAATGCATTAAATAAAACGCATTGTGTACAACTAAAGCAAATAAATAAAAATATTTAAAAAAAAAAAAAGAACCACAGAACACTATTCAGCTATAAAAAGAAGGAATCCTGTCATATGCTACAACATGGATGAACCTTGAGATATTATGCTAAGTGAAACATGACAGTCATAGAAGAACAAATACTACATGATTTTACTGGTATGATGTATCTAATGTGTTCAAACTCATTGTAACAGAAAGTAGAATGGTGCTTCTCAGGAGCTTCAGGGAAGAGGATGTGGAGAGTTTCATTCATGAAATTTAGAGTTTCAGTCATGAAAAGTGAAAAATTCTAGAAATCTACTAAAGCACATTGTGCTTACAGTTAATGATACTGTACTGTACATTTCAATCTTTTTAAGAGGGTAAATTCCATGTTGTGTCTTCTTTTTTTAACCACAATAAATAAAAGCCCAAAGCACAGAGGAGGTGTGTGTGTGATATGGTGACACCATATTGTCAACAAGGACCTGGGCTCCTCTGGTTTTTTTTTTCCTGCTCTATTATTAGTAATGCATGGTTTCAATTTTTCAGTCACTTCATGAAGATGGCTGCCATAGCTCTGTCCACAAAAGCTCTAGTCTAGGCTTCTAAAAAGGGAAAAATTGGGGGAGGGTAAAAGGTTGTTTTTCCAACCTGAGTCAGTCCTTCAAAGTTGCCTTCTTATTCTATCCCACAGATATTCTATCCCACAGAATATTTCTTTTGTTCTAATTGGCCCACAGATCGGTCATATTGCCATATCTAACTTAAGGATGGCTGGAAAATAATCATACAGTGAGGTATATTGACACTGTACACAAAGTCAGGTTGTACTACTAAGGAATAAAGGGAAAAAAGCTAATATGATAGGCTCTATAACTCATATGCTACATAGAACATACTGCCATATGTGCCACATGCTATAAACCTTTAGCCTTTTTGTGATGAATTTCTCTGGAAATGGACATCATTGTGAATCTGAAGATAGGCCATTCTACAAAAGGATATTTGTATGCTAAAAATGTCTTGTCTATATTGAGCAGGCTCCACTGTCTCAGTTTTGTCTACTAGAAAAATTTTAGCAATAGACCAATAAGGAAGAGCTGACTGGCTGATGGATATGGGGTTTGCACTGGACAGCACCCATGGGAAAAGTGATGCTGTCATTTTAGGATTCTAAAAATAAAGGAAGTGGGTTGATTATTCAGACAAAATTTTACTAATTCCCTCAATTTTCTCCTTATAAACTGGTTTCAAGATGCTTCTAGCCCTCTAAGAATTTCAGTTGTCAATGACCCTCTTAGGAGTCAGCCCTCTCCAGAGTGAACAAACCACTTTAGGTGTGGTCTGAACTCTGAACGGTTTTTGGCAGCTGCTTTAGCTACACACTAGCTGAATTCCATTCTCTGAGGATTTACCACTATCTCCTCCTATAGAATTGAAAATGCCACACAGAGTTTTCCCAGCATCCCTTGAAGCTAGAATGTAAGCTTGTGACTATATTCTGCCAACCAGATGCTGTTGTCAACACAATCAGACTTTGAATTGAAGCCACCTATGTAGAAAATCTATAGCTGTGGAGATTCATCTCAGTTATAAAGTATGGCTATGTCAATATTAAGTTCCCAGGGCAGCAGAGACAGGATCCCATAGCAGCATGCAGTGTCCAATAGTTGTGGCACAAAATATAGCATCCACCACAAAGTAATGGTGGCAGCAGTCTTTAATAGGCTGTTCTGTGGGAAGATTTAGGTTCACTCTTCCTGGACTTTAGCCTCTTTCCAGCTTTTTAGCCCTCCCAGAGGGCTAGAGCTATGAGCTACCCAATTTCCTTTTGGTAAATTATTTTTCTATTCGAATCAACCGTAGTTGTTTTCAAACTGACATAACCTCCAATCTCTATAAATGTCCAGGGTTTCTATTTTCTTCTGATCTTTGCTGCTCTAACCTTTTCAATTTGAAATTATTTTTTAATGGAAAAACAAATAGAAACATAAAAGAAATGGAATGATTTTTCTTTCCTTCCATCAACTGTTATGTGTTATGGCTCAACTAATATTCCTATAACTTCCTTTATTTTCTTAGAAATTAATAAAAAAGGAATTGTGCATTGTTTTTGCACATTTAATTAATGATCCTAAACTCTTTCTTCCCTAATGCCATTCTTTTTTTTTTCCTTGTGGTGCTAGGGGTTGAACCGATAATGCCATTCTTTTTTTTTTTTTTTAAATTTATTTATTTTCATTAGTTGTACACAATGCGTTTATTTGTACGTGGTGCTGAGGATCAAACCCGGGCCGTGCACATGCTAGGTGAGCGCTTTACCACTGAGCCACAACCCTAGCCCCGCTAATGCCATTCTTTTTTTTTTTTTTTAATATTTATTTATTTGCTTTTAGTTGTACACGATGCATTTATTTATACGCGGTGCTGAGGATCGAACCTGGGCCGCGCACGTTCTAGGCCAGCGCTCTACCACTGAGCCACAACCCCAGCCCCCGCATATGCCATTCTTAAGACTTCATATTCCTTTGTATTCATATTTGGTTAGTTGGTCCCATCTTGTCTTTGTGTTTTTTAAAATCTGTGTTGCTCCGCAAAGTCTCTCCACAACTTCGTTGGATTCTTCAGATGTACTGGGCAGGAACCCAACTCAAAGCTAGGTTTCTCAAAAAGGGAACTTATAGGCTCACAAACAAAAGATCTTGTCATGGTCTGAACAAAGTGCTAAAATGTTAAATTCCTCTCCTCCTCCTCCTCCTCCTCACCATCACCCAGGTTGGATTCAATTTTAGGCAGACTCTTTTTTATATTGGTTCTTTTTAGTTATACATGTCAATAGGATTCATTTTGACATAATTATAAGAGCATGGAATATAATTTCTTCTAATTCAGTCCCCAGTATTTCCCCTACCCCTCCCTTCCTCCCACCCTCTGTTCCCTTAGGTGATCTTCCTCTGCTACTGATATTTCTGCTATTTACTTATAGTTTGTTTAGATCGGTGTCTTGTGGATATACATGATGGTGAGATTCACTGTGGTGTATTCATATATGTACATAAGAATGTTAGATCAGATTAAGTACACTGTAGGCAGACTCTTTCTATAGCTTAGCAATCCTAAAAGAAAGAGTATCCTCTTAAGATTCTGACTTTCTTTGGCTTGGTTTTGGTTGCATGCTCCTTCAAGAGCCAATTTGATTGACCAGACTTTGGTCATAAGCTCATGCTTGGGAATATGACCTGGTAGTGGGAAATGTCATTTTGGGAATGTGTGACAAGTGATTCCACAATGAAAATGAGAGTTTTTCATTCCAAGGCAAAGGATGGGGAATGCTGGGCAAACAAAACATTCCAAATTTTCTTAATGTTTCATTCTCACATTTATAGGGTAGTTGTCAAAGACTTCATTACTATCTGTTCTGTGAGAATTTTAACATTTCAACTTCCTAAATATGCACTTGGACATATCCAGGGTCTAAGTCAGACAATGCCTATAACAACAAGGTACTAGTCTTCATATTCCTAACACTGGAAATCACCACCATCACTCCCAGTTCTTCCTGGTGGTTATAATTAAGTCAGGAGCAGCAGTTCCCCTTGTTACACTCACTCTCCCATTGACAGATGAAACATTCACTGGGACTAGAAAAGAACTTATCAGATTTTTCTGTCTGCAGTAGAATGAGATTTCTGCAAGTGTCTGGCGGCTGAAATCTTCCCTCATCATTGAACCAGTTTTTCTATAATGCTAAGCTGATTAGAAAGCATTAAAGGTAAAAACAATTCAAAGCTTTCAATCTCCGCCAAGTTTGATCTATCTGTTCTTTTTCACCAAGAAGGAAACAGCAATAAAAATGTAGTCCTGGTTTTTCCACACATTAGCTTGTGACCTTAGGAAAGTCTTCTCTACCTCTTTGCATCTCAGATTTTTAAATTTATTTCAGAAGTTGCCTATGGGCTGAGGTGTGGTAAAAATATAATAAAATGGTTTACAAATAATAGATCATAAGATCCAGGCTGTATTTATTAGAATATTTTAGGTTGCAAGGGACAGAAACCTAAATCAAATGAAATTGGGCAATAAATTCAGCAACTTATTTGGTCACAAAATCAAGGGAATCACAGGGAGGGACCTAGGCCTCAGAAAAAAGTGAAATTGGGAACTTGAGAAGAGTCTCAAGTTCAAGAAGAGGTGCAAGAAGAGTCTCATTCTGATTCTATCCTTCTTCTAAACAGGGCAATATGGCTGCCTCATAGTTAGAAATGTTCTTTTTTTAAAATATTTTTTGAATTGTTAATGGACCTTTATTTTATTCATTTATTCATATGCAGTGCTGAGAATCGAACCCAATGCCTCACACCACTAGGCCATAACCCCAGCCCTAGAAATGTTCTTTATCAAAGCAAAGGGAGACACTCTCTATTAATTTGGTCAAATAAGCTCCTACTATATAGACATCACTATTTGAGGTGCTAGATACACCAAAGAACAAAACAAAGTTCCTGATCTTCATGTAGCTTCCAGTCCAGGAGCACCATATTTAAATTTCTAAGAATTCTCAGTGGCTCTGTTTGAGTAATGGGCTTGCCCTGGGCCAATCAGAGATGGTCAGATAAAACTTTATTAAAAGGGAGTATTCTAGCTCCATAAAATTAGATTCAAAGGATGTATAATAGGAATTTGCATGTTTAACAAGCCTTCCTAAGTTGATAGGTAGCAGGGACATGAAAGGTGGGAATATGAGGTTAAGGGGATAATTCTATAAATTGGGCCTGCTGTACTGACCCCCCACATGCTTTCTTTTAAAACAAGTTCTCTAAGGCCACTCTGGCCCTGTCCTGGCTTAAGTCAATAGGACAGCTACATTCCTAAGTGAACAACCTGTTAACCTATAGGCCCAAAGACTTCTTACTGCTAATAAGAAGAACAGAAGTAACCTCAAGTGGGGGACTTTTTGACCTTTATACAGAATACATTTCAGGTCTTAGGGAGACAGGATAATTAGAAGCAAAGCCCACAAACCATAGAATCTATAAGAATAAGTTTCAGTTAGAACTGGTCAGTGCAGGCCAAGATGAACGCAAGTTGTCTTTGGATCCTTAGCATCTCATTATAATAGTAAAGTTTCTGCTCCATGGGGTTAGACCCTGTGAAGTGGGGACTTAAAATTTGGCTGTCAATCAAAAGTCAAAAGGTGGAGATGGTGGAACTTTCTGGAAACTTCCCCAGAAACTCCAATAAAACTGGAGGACAAGTGGGGTGTGCCATCCCTCTCCTCTCTGAGAGGACTCACGATATCCTTTCTCCCTTGAGAGTTGTTAGGGAGAACTTGACTTGGGCAACACCATTTTGAAACATATCCTCCATCTTAGAACAACTGTCATCCCATGGTCACTCTGACCCTGAACAGCAGTCAGCCTGACCTAAACCCCAGACAATACCCTATAATGAGAATTGTTACCTGGGACTAAAATCATGAGAAACACCCTGTTTGACACAGAACAGTGACCACCACAAACAATGATTGTGATGACCACAAGAACCCTTCCCTGACAACACGCTAGCAATGGCCAAACCACAAAAATGACCCCACCCCTTTCTTCCCCTATAACTTCCCTAGACTGTAAAAGTCACAGCCTCTGCTGGAAGCCCCCTTCATAGGTTTGTTCTGAATAAATCTATCTTACAGTTGAGCCACCTTTCCTCTTTCTCTATTTCCTAAGTCCAGTTCCTTCCTTACAAGAGTGTTCCTTTTTCTCTTTTCTTTTCCTTTCTAATAAACTCCTGCCAGATACTATATGTGACTCACTTCAAATTCTTCAGGCAAGATTGCAAGAACTGGTGGTCACAGGCAAGATTGCTTCAACTCCGTGGGAAAATAGCACTCTGTAACAAAGTGATTCTGATTTAGATGGAGATCAGAAAATGAGAAACACTTCTCTGGCACAAGAGGCACCATCATTTTTTGGCATTGGCTTAGAAAGTCACACCTTTATCCACGTGCCCTAATGTTAAGGGATATGTTCTCCAGTAACATCTTTTGGTACTTCGGCAATTAGGGCCAATCATGACAATGAATGAAGAACTATAGAATGAACATAACATCATATTGAAACACTGTGGACCTTTGTAAAGGCATGGGAAAGCTCATGGAAAAATGGATTTCCTTTATTACATGTGACAAGTGATGAAAAATACTTTAAGTCTTTGGAATTTTTACAACAGTTTGTTTTTTTTCCCAGGCTACATGTTTAGCCAAGTCTAAATTGCATGGAAATTGGTTGAAGTTGGAGATCCATTTTATCTTTGTAGGACAACTTCTGAAATTTAATGTACAAGAAAGGCCTGATGGGAAGAACATTCCAAGGCATTGTAGGTAACTGAGTTAAAGCAAACAAACTCAGGAAGAACTACTTCCTTTACTCTTGGGGTTGTCCCTGCTGGGCAATTTTGAGAAGGGGAATTTTCCAGGACAACCACGTTGTCAAGCTCATTTGACTATGTCAGAATTTTGCATGTGTGTGTCCCAAATGGGACTGAGTTGAAGGGATGTTAGGAAAACAATTTAAGAAAAGGAATTGGGTAGGACTGGTTTGAATGGTGAGGGAAAGAGACTTAATGAAACCTCTTATCTCCTCTTTCATTCCTAATTGTGGCTTTTTGAAAAATCTGTGTCAGATTATGTTTGAGTAATTTTAGTAGACATTAATCATAAAATGGTCCAAAAGACAGATTCTGTAAGGGTATAATTATTTTCACCATTTCTTACGTTAAAACTGCTTTGATGATGAATTCATTTTAAAGAAAAAAATTGCTTTGTTATTTTTAAGTCATAAACTTTTAAATAGATGTTCAGACTGTTTAGAAAAATAATCCTTTAATAATATGTGCTTTAAATTCTTCAAATATCACATTTGACTGTTTTAATTAATGTATGTATCTATATAGATGTGTATGCATTCTATCTGGTTTGAAAAACCACAAACAAAAAATTTGAGTACTAACTATCTATGGGAGTCTATGAAAGACTATGATTGGGAGGAGAGGAGAAAACAGGGGATACAAAAAGCACAAAACAGTTCCCATTAACACAGTGGGAAATACAAATACATAAATAGTAAAGATGACTAACTGATAAAGACAGAATAAAAGAAGAATTAAAGAGTGCTGGGTATGTAAACCTCTTTGTGTATATATTTATATGGAAATACAGCCTTAATAAGCCCCTTAGGTCATGATCCTCAGAAGCAGACCCTAAGAAGAAGATTGACAGGCAACTGATTGGTTAAGGATATGCTTGTGGGTGTTGGGGCTAGTGATGGGAACTAGGGAAGAAGAAATGGAAAAAAGAAAATAAACAAGAGTGTCATTCTAGGCCAAGTCTAACATAAAAAGTCTACTGAGGAAATTCTGGAATGTCAGTCACACTTCAGAGTTGTCCCAACCTAAATTAAAGAAGCTGTGCTTTCATGCCTGCACATCCATTCTGTGTGGATTCCACATCTATGATTATTGCAAAGCATTTTCAATAGCCCAAAGGGAGTCTTTCTCCTGAAGAAGACCTCTAGCTGTTGGTCTGGCTGTGACAAGCATGCTGGAGATGAGGCAGGGACATACAAAAGCCCAAAAAGGGAATCCTTGTGCCCTCTACAGCAAGCATGGGATATTCTGCCTAATAACACAATAGACACTGTTTGCTACTGTAAGACATTAGCATATGATGATGCTACTGTCACTTAATCCTGCAAAGGGGTGATTCCTTCATATTGTCACAGCCTACTGTAGTCGCTTAAAAATATAATGTCTTATAGCAAATATTTAAAATGATTTGCTAATGAATGAATGAATGCACAAAGAATAGATAAAAGTGTAACTATCATAATACAAAATTTTCCTTAGAAATCACATAGTTTAAATAAGAGGCTCTATATTTCAGGACTTCGAAGTATGCATTTTGATTTTTTCCTTTAAACAGTAAATGCCTTATAACAATGCATCTCATAACTATCATTTTCAATACCAGATGCTTTCTAGTGGTTTTCTATTCTGCCTAGTAAAACCTCTGCCATGAACCTGGCAAGTCTCCATAAGAAGAGCTTTTTTTTTTTTTTTTTTTTTGTTTTTTTTTTGTTTCAATCATTGATTCATTGTATGCTTATTTATGGAAGGCCTAGGAGCCCTATGAGTTCAAGGATATCTGGTCCCTCTCCTGCAGAAGTGCATAGAGAAGAGGTTACAGCACACACTGCAGAGGAATTATAATCAGAGAAGGTGACACGGGCTGTTTCCCTTGAGTGTCAGCACTTAAGACTGAGGACATGCAGAGAATGAGTATTTGAAGGCTAAGTTTGCATTCCAGCCAGGGAGTTTTCCCATTAAAGACAAAACTTTTGGACTGGGATGGAGCTCAATGGTAGAGTTTGTGCTTAGCCCACAGGAGGCCCTGGTTCCAACCCTCAGCACCAAAATAATAGTAATAGTAACAGCTGATATTTGTTGAGTGTTTCCTCTGTGCCCTAAACTGTGAAATGTAAATCAATATGGATGTGTTTTTTCACACAATGTGACTATAGCAAGTAGAATCTGATTGTGAAGGGCCTTGTGAGATAAAGTTTCAAAATGATGCTAGAGTAATTAATGTCATTAATGGACGGATTTCCTGGGGTAATGAGAAACTGCTAACAAGCAACAGAAACACCCCTGGCCTTTGGGAGATCATTACAAGCACACATCTGCCTGTGACCACAAAAGACTATCCACATGCATGATCTTAAAGACGGAAGAGTAAACACAAATATTAGTAACTGTGTGTCCAAACACAGCAAAACTACTCACGGGAACAAAGGTCATACTCATGACCTTGATCCTACTAACCTCAATCATTCATTTGAATGCTCTAGAATAGTGCTTCTCAACGTTTAACAGCGTGTAAATCATCTTAAGGTGTTGTTAGAATGCAGATTCTAATTTAGTAGATGTGGAGTGGGGTATAGATTCTATACTTATACGTTTCTGAGTGATGGACAACACTTTTGAGTAATAAGACTCTATTTAGTGTACTGGTTCTCAGTACTGGATACAAATTGATTCCCCTGGGGAGCTTTACAAACTACTGATGCCTGGATTCCACCCATATAAATTCTGATTTTATATATTCAGGGGTGTGTCTCAAGCACTGGATTTAAAAAAAAATTCCCAAGTAATTTTAATAAGCAACAAAGACCGAGAACCACCATAGTTATTTATAAACGAACAGATATATGACCCAAGTATCTCTGACATGTCAGAAAAGCACACTTGAGAAGAGAAATAATTTTGTTAAAGAAATTATTTCGGAAAATGGAAGAACTATCCTTTCTGATTAGAATAGTATACTTAAATGAATTTAAACAAAATCTACCAAGACATGCAATCATATTTCATATTGCATAGTTTAATCATTCAAGCTTTCATTAACAACTCAGTAATAAGATTAAAGTGTGTCCTCTAAAGATTTACATACATTATTCTTAGTAAAAATGTTTTTTTTTTTTTCCATTTAGAAAAGCAATGTCGCAGTGGCACACGCCTGTAATCCCAGCATTTGGGAGGCTGAGGCAGGAGGATCGCGAGTTCAAAGCCAGCCCCAGTAATGTCAAGGCACTTAGCAACTCAGTGAGAATCCTGTCTCTAATAAAATACAAAAAAGGGCTGGGGATGTGGGCTAGTGGTGGAGTGCCCCTGAGTTAAATCCCCAGTACCAAAAAGAAAAAAAAAAAAAAAAAAAGGAGAAAGAAAGGAAGAAAAAAGAAAGAAAAGAAAAGCAATGTGTGTTCATTTGTTATGGTTTGGATATGAGGTGTCACCCCAAAAGCTCCTGTATTATGTAGGAATGTTCAGAGGTCAAATGATTAGATTATAAGAGCTGTAAACTGATCAGTGGATTAATCCATTCGATGGATTAATAATTTGAATGGATTACTGGGTGGTGACTCTAGGCAGGTGGGACATAGCTGAAGGAAGTAGGTCACTGGGGACACCCTTGGGGATAATATTTCATCCATGGCTCCTAGCTCTCTCTTTGTCTGCTTCTTGGTTGCTATGAGCTGAGTAGCTTTCCTCTTCCACACTCTTTTGATGTGATGTCCTGATTTACCTCAGGCCCAGAATAATGGAGTTGGTCATTCATAGACTGAGCCTCTGAAACGACAAGCCCAAAATAAATGTTTCCTCCTCTAAGTTGTTCTTGTCAGATATTTTGGCCACAGCAAAGCAAAACTGATTAGCCCATCATTGTAGAATATTTGAAAAACATAACCCATAATCCCAACATCTAGAAAAATATAACATTTTGTATATTTCCTTTCATAATATTTTATGCATTTACACAGTGTCTGTGACTGTGTCATATTTTTTTAACAAAAAGTACCTTAAAGCTGGGCTTGGTGGTGTACACTTGTAATCCCAGCTATCTGGGAAGCTGAGGCAAGGAGATCACAAGTTTGGGGCCAGTCTAGGCAATTTCGCTACACCTTGTCTTAAAGTAAAAAATGAAAAGGGCTGTGACAATAGCTCAGCGGTAGAGTGCCACTGGGTTCAATCGTTGGTACCACCAAAACAAAAAAACACCAGCAATAAAACCTTAAAATATAATTGTAATGGTTATATTCCTTTACTGTTGTTTGTTTATTTAGTCAATTTAGCTGGGTATGGTGGTGCACACCTGTATTCCCAAAAACTTGAGTGGCTGAGGAAGGAGGATCACAAGGTGAAGGCCAGCCTCAACAACTGAGCAAGACCCTGTCTCAAAATCAAAAATAAAAAGGGCTGGGGATATGGCTCAGTAGTTAAGCACCCCTGGATTCACTCTCTGGTACCAAATTTTTTAAATCAATTTAGTCATTTAATTATTTTTATAAATGAATATGAGACATAACATCCTTTCTCCTCCTTGAGCAGAATGGCTTATCATAGTACATTTATAGAACTTAAATAATCTAGCTAAATAATTTTTACTAGACTGCCAGTCCCTCTCATTTCTAAAAGCAAATATTTATAGTGAGGCCTTGATATGAAAATTATATGACTGTATAAATGAGCTATAATACAAGAACATTTAGTGTTGGCGGGTTAGATTTTACTTTCCGTTTGGACAAATGGGGCTTAGATAAAAAGTTCACATAATGATTTTTTTTATCTTGCTTGATTATTCAAACATCCAGATGCTAATTTGGATGTTGAAACTGTTGCCAAAGAGATATATAGAAATTACTCAAGGCCTGATAGATACTTAAAATAGCTCAAGCCAGGCTATGGAAATAGCATTTGGCAGAGAGTACAATCAGCTTTGCTCTAAGTTTTCTGAAGGAGCAGTCTTTCTTATTGTTAGCAATAATTGAACAGTAATTCTTGTTATTTAGTTTGATAGGGCTGCTAGAGATTGCTTTTTTAAAATTTACCCAGGCTAGCAGTTGGTGGTTTTATCACATCATTAAAAAATCTCTGAATACTTCATGTATATAATCAGTGATGAGACTTCGAAAATGCTGCTATAGCCATTTCTTACTATTGTTTTTAGTTGGATGATTTTAAGACTATACCCTTATCAGATTTTATGTATCCTCCCACTCTATAGATTACCATAAGCCTAAATATGATGTTTATTTCCATTCATGCATCATATTTCATGTGTGTATGTGTGTGTATAAAATTTATACATATTTATTTTGCCTGTTGATTATATATAAACAGTATGATACCATACCTATCTTCTTGGCGAAGGTATTCCAGCACCTGCTGTCTGACAGGGTCACAGCATGGGGAATACAGCCATAGGGCCGCTGTATCGGGAAACCGGAACCATGGGAGTTATTTAACAATGTGTTTTTTATTATTGATACTTATGATATGAATGACAGGAAATTTTCCAATTCCAAGAGAGAAAAAAATGTTGTTCAGACATGCAAGAATATTCCCAGAATGAGACTAAAAACATAATTGAGAAATGTCCATGGGTTGGCAATGTTTCCCAAGAAATGAATAACAATAATTTTTTTTGGTCGTTCACAAAAACAAGATTACAAATCAAGATTTCTGGGAGAAACTTGGGCAATAAGAGTTGGTTGCCCCTCAGTTAATAATTCCTACTGAGCCTCCTGTTCTAAAGCCACAACCCTTGCAAAGGCCTGATTACAGAGAAATAATTATTTTACCCACAGTACAGGGCCCACCATACATAGCCTACTTGATTAAAGGAAGATTATGGTATCCTCTGAGAGGAGAAAAGGCTAATAAAAATACATGCCCCCCTCCAACAGACCCTCCTTTACCTTACACAGGGATTTTATGATGAGGATGGAAAACACATAGTTAATACTGATGGCAAATGGGTTAACATACCGGCTTGTCAGGCTGACATACAAAGCTTACCTTTTAGTCAAAGATTAAAAATGTTTAAGGCCTGGTGCACTTTAACAAAAGTACAAAGGAGCTCTCTGAGAAAGCAATTCAACAGATATTATCACAACTAGTTATAGATTTCTATTGTTCCTTCTCCACTCCCACTGCTTCACTTGACTAACCTTTAAAAAGTAGGCACTGCATGTTAAAATTAGAATAGGTTTTCATAGGACATGCGTTTCTTAAAAAAGAACTACAAGAACTACAAGGCTGGGCGCCGTGGCACGCCTGTAATCCCAGCACTTGGGAGGCTGAGGCAGGAGGATCGTGAGTTCAAAGTCAGCCTCAGCAATGGCGAGGCACTTAGCAACTCAGTGAGACCCTGTCTCTAATAAAATACAAAAAAGGGCTGGGGATGTGGCCCAGTGGTCAAGTGCCCCTGAGTTCAATCCCCGGCACCAAAAAAAAAAAAAAAAAAAAAAAAAAGAACTACAAGAGTTATCAATGATTACAGAAATACTTTTAGACTCATGAGCTTTCAGGTGTAGGTATACTTTAAAGTTAAAGATTAATGATAGGTTAGGAGATGTAGAGTCTGGTTATGTAGTCTGCCACCTGTTAAACAAGGAAATGTTACATTCTGGGAGAATTACACATATCTGGAAACTGTAAATTAATGACACATTTTGTTGGAATGATTTTGTACCCATAATGAAAGAAAAAGCAAATAAACAAGGACCCAGAGAAAGCAGGATTAGCTCTCTCTCTAGAGATTGCTCGAACAGAACAACTCCTTGTCCCATTCCTTGCACCAACACCATTCATCCTTCAGGACTCACTGGGGCTGGACCCCAGCACGTTCTGTACATTATTATTTTTGATCAATGTAGGTTTATGAGATCTATCTCTATGGATACATGTAACCCCAGTGGATTAATTTTAATAGCTGCATAGTATTCATCATATAATACTACTATATCACCATATACTTATCCATTTTGCATTGATGAGTATTAGAGCTATTTTAGTTATTTTCCTACAAAAATAATCCTGTAAATATCTACTCATTTCTACACATGAATTTCTTTAGGGAGTATACCTAGGGCCAGAAATGCTGGGTCTTAAATATGGGTACACCCTTTTACTAGATATTGCCAATTTTTAAATCAAAATGGTTGAAACAATTTACAATCACTACCATCAAAATCAAAGAGGTTGAATTGCTTTATATCCACACCAATCCATGGTATTATCAAACTTTTTATGTTTTGTCAATCTGATGGATGTCAAGATATCTTATAGTTGTTTTAATATTTGTCTGCCAGATGAATTATTATATCATTAGTCTGTTCATTGGTTAATAAGTTTTCCTAGTCTATGAATTGCTTTTCTATTTTTCCCCATTTTTGACTGGGTTGTCTTTCTGACATTGATTATTATCATTATTTATTTTTGGTACTGGGGATTGAACTCAGGGGCACATAACCACACTCCCAGCCCTTTTTTAATATTTTAGTTTGAGAAAGAGTCTTGCTATGTTGCAGAGGCTGGTTTTGAACTTACGGTCTTCCTGCCTCATTCTCCCAAACTGCTGGGATTACAGGCATGTGCCACCACACCCCGCCTGACATTGACTTATGGTAGTGTTTACTATGATCTGATAACTAATCCTGTCAGTTATATGTGTCACAAGAATCTCTTCACAATCTAGGTTTTTTCCTGTTGTTGTAGTGGTGTCTTTTGATGCATAGGCATTTGAATTTTAATATAGTTAAATTTATCTATCTTTTCCATTATGGCTTATATTTTAATGTTTTATTTAAGAACCCATTCCCTACATCAAATCACAAAGAAAATTTAAAAAGTGATTATCTTCTAGTTTTCTTCCAAAACTTTGAAAGTTTTGCCTTTTCATATTTGGTTATCACAATGCATGAAAATGTGGTGCATGGTGTGAGGTGCCTACTCATTTTTTCCCTATGTTGCCAATCAACTGTCTTGTTGCCACTTACTCCCACAGAGCATCCAGCCTCTTTTAAATACTTCATTGTTAAGTAGGAACAGCTAAACCAAAGAGAGCAATCTTCTGAGGAAATCCTCTAGCCTAAAATGTGGAGGCCAAACAAAACTAAATAAACATTCAAACAAAGGAGTGTGGGGGAAAACCATATTTGTAAGGAGAAGAAAATTGTAAAGAAATTAACATTCTCAGAGAGAAAAGAGAATATTGCATTTATGAAATAAGAAGAGGGTGCCAGTAAAACAAACAGAGAGCAAATAAACAAAAAAGTCTTTTGGAGATTAAAATTGTAATAAAGAGATTAAAAGTTGAGAACATAAAGTTGAGAAAATCTTCCAGAAAGCAAGCGAGAAGACAAAGAGGTAATACAAAAAAGGTAAGAAAATTAAAGGACCAATCTGGATGGTTCAACATCCAATCAATTATAAGTACAGGAAAAAAAAAAAAAAAAAAAACAGGACAAAGAAAATGGAGAAGAGATTATTAAAGAATTTGGAATTAAATGCCCCATAACTGGAGGACATAAATTATCAAATGCCAGTGCCTATCAGATTCTCAGCAAAACTGAAAAATAGACCCACCAAAGAAAAGAGAGGTAAGGAAGCCAGGGAACTGTGGGTATAACTGAAGAGGTCACAGTATCTTAGCAGCTTACAGGTCAGGGAGATCACAGAATGACATCCTTATACCAGAAGACTCAGTTGGATGTAGTCTAAAAACTTCAGAAAGCTTATTCAAGGTATCAACATGGAAAGTGGACCTCATACATTAACAGTGTTAATGCAATATTTATACAGCTAATGGAGTGTTGGAGACTGAATTGGTAATAAGAATATAGAAAATTAAGTGAGCAAATAACCAATAGTAAGCATTAACTCCAGGTAAAATAAAAAATTGTACAAAAATGGAACAATAACCAGAATGTTGTATGGGCCTCAGTTGTGAATAATATTTACATAGTCAATAAAACATTTAATATTGAACTAAACATAATTATGCTATAAATATATGAAGATTATAGGTGATGGGTGCATGTGTGAGGTAGAGGCTGGAAGGGTAGAATTGAGCCAAATTCTCATTTTCAGTATTGAAAAGTCAGTACGTGATGCTGAAAACTGAAAAGAAAATAATGAGCACGGGTTGGTAAAGATATCAAGCTAATTAGCTAAGAGAAGTGAAAATCACTGCCTTTGGAAGGTGGAAAATGGGTAAATGATTTGACTATACTCTGCACATATAGCTTTGATATAAAAATGGAAACAATTATAAAAAAGAAAGTGTCGGATTATTATGAGTGGTTGGGGTCTTTAGCCCCCCCCCCCCCCCCCGTAATCCGGGATGGACCTCTTTTGTCCAGCAAAAGAGGCCAGAGAGGCCTACCCCAACGAAGAGACTAGATTGGGAAAGTGAAGGCCACCAATATTCCTTCCCTCCCCCCCCCCCCCCCCCCCCCCCCCCCGCCTTTAGAAGGCCCAGGAACATACCGGGGAGTCCAGTAGTGGGCGCTGGAACTCGGTTTATTGAGGAAGTTGGACGGTCTTATGGAAGACATGGGCCAATCAGCAGAAAGATCACAGGGACAAATAAGGAGCATGGGTGGATGCCATTGGCAGAACCATTGGCCTATCCTTGGGGTGGTTTGAGTTCTCACAGCCACGCCCCCTACTTAGCCTAGGTCCTGTAATAGGGTGTGGTAATGTGGCAAGCAGCCAGAAAGCCAGAGCTTTTCCATCCCCTTGGCAGACAGTGTAAGGTCCCAATAAGAAAGAGGACAACGGGGCTGGGATTGTGGCTCAGCGGTAGAGCGCTCGCCTAGTACGTGCACGGCCCGGGTTCGATTCTCAGCACCATGTAAAACCAAAACCACATTGTATACAACTAAAGCAAATAAATAAATATTAAAAAAAAAGAAAGAGGACATCAATATTAACAATAATAATTAAACACATCAAAAAATCTTAAATCTATGAGAAGAAAACAACTTATTATTTTGAAAGCTGGTAATAAGGGGAAAGAACCAACCATTTATCCTGCCTTTCCTATACACGTTATGTCAAAGTAAGCATATAGTTAATGAGGGAAATTTTCTGGTTTTAGAGGTATTCTAGACATAAACAAATAAAGAATGATAGAGTTAGAATATTATCATTTCATGACTTCTAATGATATGATGAATCCAGGCTGTGATCATCAGGTCTGCAATTTTACCAAAGACAAGAAAATCAGACATTAGGAGCCTCATGATGGAATTACAGAACTTCCCTATAACATAACCCTTTAGTTAGATAGGAAAAGTATGAATAATCAATAACTGGCATGAGACACCTTGGTTAGCAACATGGGACCCAAGTTTGACTGTCATTTCTATAGGAGCAGAGTAGAAGAAGAAGGCTGAGAGAAGCAGCATCTCATCTAAATGTTCACTTAATCCCCCCCTTTTTTTTTTTTTTTTTTTTTGTGGTACCAGGGATTGAACTCAGGGGCACTTTACCACTGGGTCACATCCCCGGCCCTTTTTTGTATTTTATTTAGAGACAGGGTCTCCCTGAGTTGCTAAGTGCCTTGCCATTGCTGAGGCTGGCTTTGAACTCGTGATCCTCCTGCCTCAGCCTCCCAAGTGCTGGGATTATAGGTGTGCGCCACTGCGCTCGGCCTAATCCCCTATTTTTATATAGCTCTTCTGACCTTAACTGTACCTGGTGTTCCCCAGTTCAGATGTCCCCTGTTTTATTCTCATTCAAAAACCAAATTTTAGTTGCTGCTAGAGTGCAGGCAAGGCAGTCAAATGCTACACAGAGTTAGGAAAGGGATCTGGACTCTAAATGCTTCATATACAAAATTTCATCCAATCCTTCTGCTTTCAGCTCGACCCTCATCCCAACTTCCAGGTTTCACTGTTACCAACAATTCCTAAAGCCTTTCCCATGATGCTCAGTATAGTTATTTGGTTCACAGCTTTCCACTACGCAGTTAACAATTCAGATTTCTCAGGTTTTCTAGGCCATTGACTACTTTTCAGCTTCCAAATTTTGTTGCTATTATCTCCTATTTTTCTTATCTTTTCAAGCTTCTATTTTTTTTTAAAAAAATTGCTTTTCTGCCATTTCAGAGGAGCTTTGAGGACTAAAAGGAAGGACATACATTTCCTGATTCACAGTTTCTTCTGAAGCTGGGGACTCTTTGTTCTCCTATGTTTTCTTTATTCCTTTGTTCTTTTTGTTCAGCTATTAATTGTCAAGAAATAAAATTATACCCCCATTTTACAGATAGAACATTTTAGGAACAAGAGAAACCAAGTCATTTTTCGAAGATGACAGAGTTAAGGGTGGACCACTATCTCAGTGCATTTGCATTGAAGAAACAAACCAATCCTGTAACATTATTTAGTTGTCACATTCCTTGCACAAGTTACTCTATCCTGCCTGCCCATGGCGTTGCAGGTGACCTCTACCAATGTCATAGACAAGTAATAAAAGCCAGAGTTAGTTGCTGAATACAAAATGACCTGACTAAACATTCACACATTACTCTCTCCTCGAAGAAAAAAAAAATGGAACTAATATGACTTAGTATTTTTCATGATAATGACTATAATTAACTAGCCAAGCTGAACGAACCTTGGAATTCATCTGAGAAAAGACTACCAGTGCCAGCTTTTGGAAACTGGAGGCATGACAAATTTGTGAGTTGGGTCTTATAGAGACAGGAGAAAAGCTGAGGTCATCTAAAATTTAATTTAGTATCTGAAAGTAGGTCTCAAAATGAAAATGATGCTTTACCCCTTTAGAAGCAGAATTTTCTGGATTCTTATGCCTCCTGAAGTGATTTACTGCATGGATTTCTCTTAGGTTAGCAGAATGGTTACTCCATGTTTAAACTAAGAACAATTCACAATTTTTGCTTAGATTCATTGCTCTTGCAGCTAGCTGTCAGCCTTTATTGCATCGGTAGCAATCAGACTAATATTGCCAGCAGATAATGTCATAATACATTGATAAAACCATTCATTACTATTTTTTCCATTTCTTTATCTATTTGGGATATAATATGTAGCTCTCTTATGAAAATGTGTCTGATGTGCTGAGGTTATACACAGTTCAGTTGCATTCTCTTGACATCATGGATGAAATGAACCTATACCCAAAACCTAGGATTACTCTATAAGAATGCCTCTGAGTTAACTATGCTTCCTGTTGGTAAATTCTATTCTAAAATGATTAAATTTCATTTGCATATATTTATATTGAAGTTAGGCATTGTTGCTGGTATGCAACTTTGCTCTCAGGAATAAATGTACTTGTAAAAGAATTTATGGTTTGGCATTATTTTGAGCGAAGATGTAGAAAAAGAAGACCTGCAAAGTATGAGAATAAGAGCTAGAGATTATTCTAGACTAGTCTTTTCATTTTTATAGAAAACTGAATCTCAGCCAGGTATGGTGGCTCACACTTGTAATTACAGCCACTCAGGAAGCTGAGGCAGGAGGATCCCATGTTCGAGGCCAGTCTCGGTGATTTAGCAAGATCTTGTCTCAAAATTAAAAAATAAAAAAGAAATTGGGATGTAGCTCAGTGTAGAGTGTCCCTGGGTTCAATCCTCAGTCCTGGAAAAAAGAAAGAAAGAAAGAAGGAAAGAAAGAAGTCTTAGAGAAATTTAGTGACTTTATCCCATGAAACTCAATTATTTGATAGTAGAGCTAGGAGTTACCAGTTCTTAGAAACTCCAAGTCCAAAGTTGGGGCTGGGGCTCAGTGGTAGAGCCACTAGCCTTGCATGTGTGAAGCACTGGGTCTGATCCTCAACACCACATAAAAATAAATAAATAAAATAAAGGTATTGTGTCCATCTACAAATAAGAAAATATTTTTTTTTTAAAAAAGAAACCCCAAGTCCATTCTTTTCCCACTTTATTATGGCAGCAGGGTAGGTTAGAAAAATTTTCTCTATTTATTTTCGATAGTTAATAATTTGGTACTTAGAACATTTTTTTAAAATATTTTTTATTTATAGTAGTAGTATGTATTACAATTCATACTGCACATATAGAGCATCTTTTTTTTTTTTTTTTTTGTGGTACCAGGGATTGAACTCAGGGGCACTCGACCACTGGGTCACATCCCCAGCCCTTTTTTTTTTGTATTTTATTTAGAGACAGGGTCTCACTGAGTTGCTAAGTGCCTCGCCATTGCTGAGGCTGGCTTTGAACTTGCGATCCTCCTGCCTCAGCCTCCCAAAGTGCTGGGATTACAGGCGTGCGCCACCACGCCCGGCTTAGAGCATCTTTTTACACAAAACAGTTTGTATACAAAGTATATTCGTAGCATTCAAGTCTTCATTCATGCATTTATATCTTATATCCATCTTATTCAACCACTTTTTATTTTTTCCCCTCCATACCGCCTTGTTCCCTCCCATCCCCTCCCTTCCCTTTGACCATTATAGTGTTCCTCTAATCCTCCTATGTACCCAGACCCAACAACACTGTGAACCAGCCTCCTTATATCAGAGGAAACATTTGGTATTTGGATTTTTGAGATTGACTGATTTCACTTAGCATTATATTCTCTAACTTCATCCATTTACCAGCAAATGCCATTATTTTATTCTCTTTTATTGCTGAGTAAAATTCCATTGTGTATATATACCATGTTTTCTTTATCCACTCATCTACTGAGGGACATCTAGGTTGGTTCTACCTATTGTGAATTGTGCTGCTATAAACATTGAAGTGGCTGTGTCACTGTAATATGCTGTTTTTAAGTCCTTAGGGAATAGACCCAGGAGTGGGATGGCTGGGTCATAGGGTGGTTCCATTCCCATTTTTCCAAGAAATCTCCATACTGTTTTCCATAACGGTTGTACCATTTTGCAGTCCCACCAGCAATGTATGAGTGTGCCTTTTTCCCCACATCCTCTCCAACATTTGAAATTTTTATTTAGCAATAGTTTAAAACTTACAAGAGAGATGCATACATAATACACAAAACTCTCTGGTTTTATGGGGCTGGGATTGTGGCTCAGCGGTAGAGCGCTCACCTAGCACATGCGCGGCTCGGGTTACATCCTCAGCACCACATACAAATAAACACATTGTGTACAACTAAAGCAAATAAATAAATATTAAAAAGTTAAAAAAAAACTCTCTGGTTTTGGATGTATCAATTGTTAACATTTTCCCACATATATATTATATGTTTATGTATACACACACACACACACCCCCCCAGAGAAATATTTCAGGTAGAGTCACAGACAGGTGCAGCTAAGTTCAGCAAATACTTCCTAAGAACAAGGAAACTATTTTAGAACACTGTGGTATAAATATCCAATTCATAAAATTTAACATTGATACAAATTTATTAATTATATAATATACAGCCCATATTCAATTTCCACTAATTGTCACAGCAATGTTTTTCTGGAAATTTTTTTTCTCCTAGATCCAATCCACATCCATGCATTGCACTAATATATCATGTTTCTCTAGATGAGATTGTTGTTATCTTCCTCATAGAAGCCATCTCACTTTGATGGAGGTCCCTCCTGTACCTGTCCTTATTCCCTGCCCTTTCTCTTACTAAGCTGAATATAAATTTTTGTTTGACTTGACAAGAATATTCATTTCTGATCAGTGATCACTGGTTTGTCAAAGGAAGGTGAAGTCATAGCAATCATGAGGCTTCAAATAGGATATTCTACCCTCTTTGGGGCTGATCAGAAGCTAACAAGAGTCAAATAAAACAAAATGAATTAAATAGCTCTGTGGAAATGTTTCCAAGCCTACTTAAAAAACTTCAATGTGATTTAACAATGAGTTGCTGTTGGGATTGGAGCTTTTCCCACATTTTAGAATACTATGGTTTAAAAAACTTGTCATTAAAGAACAACCTTCCAGCTAGCTCAGTTTCTCCATTGCAAATGAGAATTGTTTTATATGAATAGACATAGTTGAAGCAAGCTTGAATTTGTTTCGCCTTTTGGTCAAGTCAAGGATATTTAGCTTGTAAGGAACAGAAACACACATAAACTAGCAGCAACTGAGTTCATGGACCTGGAACTGGACCTCACGAGAGTGAGAACTAAAGAAGGGGTCTTTATCCAAAGCCTGTCTAGAGACAGTCACTATAGGATTTCCTGGTTCTTTACTCTAGAACTTGACAATTTCTGTGACTGAGCTATACTCCACATGTCTGCTTCTAAAGAAAGTCTGTTAGGACCAGAGTTAAGATCTTAGTTTGAGTTCTTCCCAACATAGATCCTGAGAATAGGGTTTGGATATAAACTATTTATTTGGGGGTGTCTTAGTTAAGGCTACTGTATTGAATTATCACAGACTGGGGTCAAAGTGGGGCTTCAAAAACAAACATTTATTGCTTACTGGTCTGAAAGCTGGACTTCAGAGATCAGGGTGCCAGCACACTTGGGTTCTAATAAGAACTCTTCCTGGTTTGAAGATGGAAGTTTTCTTGCTCTGTCCTTATATGACAGGGAAGAACAAGCTCTTTCCTGTTGAAACTGAAGTTTTGAGATGAAACTCAATTCACTGCATCCGCTGGCAGTAGAGTCTGCATAAGCTGCATGCCCCTACTAGCAAGAAGTGTTATAGCTCTTAATGGCAGGTCACACCGTCAAGTGTTGAAGCAGACCCCAGCAACTCATCTTCAATTTCTTCTTTCTGGGTTCTCCGCTAATTCCAAGAATGAAATCCACAGACCAGGATGAGTGAGTGTAACAGTAGGATTTATTCAATAACAGGAACAGAACTCTGCACAAATTACTTGCACTGAAAGAGAAACCAATAACAGCTTTTCTCAGTGCGAGTGTGCTAGTCTAGGGTGTTTATATAGCACTTGGTTCACAGTTATTGTCCAAATTCATGCTAATTAGGGCTTGGAAATGTACTAACATTATTGCTCAATCCTGTTTTTTTCTTTTCTTTCTTTCTTTTTTTTTTTTTTTTTTTTTTTTTTTTTTTTGGTACGGGGGATTGAACTCTTGGGCACCTGACCACTGAGCCACATCCCCAGCCCTTTCTTTTATTTTATTTTGAGACAGGGTCTTCCTGATTTGCTTAGGGTCTTGCTAGATTGGTTGAGGCCGACCTTGAACTCAGGATCCTCCTTCCTCAGCCTCCCCAGCCGCTCAGATTATAGGCATGCGCCACCCTGCCCTGCTATTGGTCAATTATTGAGTCATTCAAGTCTGCCCCACTTCCATTATCTCTCCCCTTCCGGAAGGGGGAGGTTGAAGTCATTGACTGCGCAAGCTTAGCGGGGTGTCTGGCACTGCAGTGCTGCTTAGAGTGCTGTTCTGCAGCAGGCATCCTCACTCTGTGGAAGCTGGGCTGACACAAGGTGACAGATAAGCTTGCAGTGGCTCACCTTAGCACTGGCCCATAGCACATCTAGTTAGAAGTGCCTCTGTGGCAGGGTCCACACAGCAGAGAGCTCCAACACTCAGGCCACCACTTTGCTGCTCTACCACTCAGTCGTTCCGCTGCCGCTTCTTGGCAGGGACCAGTAGGCCAACTGCAATGCTTGGCACCTGGGGAGCCATGTCACTGTCCTGTAAGTGTACTAATCTCATAATGAAGGCTCAACCCTCAAGACCTAATCACCATCCAAAGGCACTGTCTCCATCAACCATTATATTGGGGGGTGGGATTTCAACCCACAACTTTTGAAGTGACACATTTAGTTCACAGCAGGGGGTGATATTAGGAAGCACAGAGGAGGAAACTATAAAGAAAAGGGAGAACATTCAATACAAGATATGTTAATGAGTGGGTTATTACTAGGGTACTCAATGTATTGGGCACCCTCTGAGAGACTTTGTGGATCATGTTGCAGAATTATTCCTCGAAGAGAGTGAGGAAATTGGAGATGTTTCCACTAACTCCTGTTCTACATTGGTTAGAAGGTACTCCTTTGGCATTAAATTCCCTGGGACTTCCTTACCTAGCACATAGGTGGGCCTAGCACACTCCCATAGCCAGAGATTATTCTAAGTCAGAGAAATATAGGCACTTGAGGTAAAAAGTCTCTGATAGTATGGGAACATACTATCCACTGAAGCTGCACATGATCTCTTTGATGAGCAAAGGGGCTATGGATACAACACCAACAATCACACTTTAAGTAGGCACCTGAGGCAAACTGGGCCAGGTATCTGGGAAGGAATGAAGGGATACCTGGACCAGCACTTCAGCAATAGCTGTATGCACAGAAGTTCTCATAGACAGGCAATGTGAGAGAACCAGTATCCTAAAGCTTGTCTGCTAGAGCCCTTTATGGATAGGTTATCTAAGACCAATAAATTCCTCCATGGAACATAAATACATGTGCTAAAATTCAAGGATAGACTCATGCTCAATATCCAAATATTCTACCTTTATAGCATCAAGGGAGCAATAGGTCCATCCTCAGAAGCAATTATTGTAAAAATTCTTTAGTAATCAAATTCTATCATTCTGCTCATTTTTATCACCCTTTAAGATCATGCCTTTGATTAATTTTAAAAAATGAATTCATTAAAAAAGTGCAGAAGGAATGCCCTACTTGACCTTTGGAAAATCATTCAAATATTCCAAATTACATGTAAGAATTTTTTTTCCTATTCATACTGGGGTTGAAAGGATAAATGAATCAGCCCTTTTTATTTCCCTCCTGAGTCACAAACTAATTGAGACCAAAACCACAGGAATAAAAACAGATAAGGATAAAAATATCAGTGTTGTCATTCTAAGACTGAATTATAGAATGAAACTGGATGCAGACATACTGGACACCTCAAAACCTCCCTCCCTAACAATATACCCAAGAATACAACCTCCTGCTTTCAAGGAGAAGTCATTCTCTGGGAAACTCAGTACATAGAGTTTGTGAGAGTACATGAACCCTCTGGAGAAATTGAGAGAGAGAGAGAAAACAAATGAGTAAATAATCAAGCCATAGGATAACACTGTGTTAGTTGGATCTTTGGGAAGCAGCCTCTAAGACAGAGTTAGGAGTGTAAAAAGCTTATTATGTATGGCTAAAAACCTTTTAAAGATAAAAGTGGGAGGAAGCAAATTGGGCATGGGAAATCTTCAGATGATGCTATAGTCTGACATCTGTCAAAGAAAAGAAAAGAAGAAAGAGAATTGGGTAGGGATAGCTTGGGATCTCAATGCATATTGGACAAAATCTCACACAACCCACTGGGGAACTCCAGAGTAAACAATCCTTATATTGGAGTCTCACATTGGCAGGAATGGAAGGTTTTAACATTCCTTCTGTGTTTGGTCACTGAGTAGGCTGCCCAAGAAGAATGTGGTCTTCAAATTTTGGAGGCTGTCAATTAGCTGTACTCCTTACAACTTAAATGACAAGTTCTCTCTTGAACGGTGGTCTGAGTGGCATACCTTCATGGCTGCCATACCCACCTACTCTTTTGCTCTCCCTCCTGTTTCTACTTTTTTTTTAAAAAAGGGGGTGGTGGGATTTTTTTATTAGATTATATTTATTTATTTATTTTTATGTGGTGCTAAGGATTGAGCCCAGTGCCTCACACATGGTAGGCAAGCACTCTACCACTGAGCTATAGTCCTAGCCCCTATTTATAATTTTTAAAAAGTTACTTCTTCATCCCTGGAGAGGGATAGACAAAGGAACAGAGAGAAATTGGACATTTTGCTGCCATGTATTTCTTTCTCGGGAAATGAAGTGGAAACACACACAACAAAGTCCTTATGGAGACATGAAGCATAATAAATTCCCACCCTTTCCACTAATAACATAATCCTATTTGCCTTCTAAGCTGAATGGGTCCCCTAAATGTTGTTGACCTAGAGAACCAGAAGGGTGTGAGTCGCCTAGCAAGATGGAACAGAAAATAAGTGGGGGTAAAGATGAGGAGAATAGAGCCAATATATTAGTCATTGTATGAAGGACAGAGAGGAAAATCATTGTAATAGGAAGCCCAAGAAGGAACTTGGAAGAATATAAATGTCAAACAAATTTTGAAGTTGATTGCTTTGAGGAACAGGATGTAAACTCTTGGTTTCCACTGCAAAATTTTAAGAAAGTCTGCATTGACCTCAAATGCTTTTGTGAAAGTAGGTTCTTCATAGGAAGCTCAGTGAGGTATGACATTTTTATCTAAATGAATACAGCATGCAGCAGAGCTAAGTGGTTGAAACAGTAATCTACCTCAGGTCAGCATGACACTGAAGCCTGCACTTTTAACCGCTAGGCTTATACTGCTTTTATTTGGCTTTAAGAGTGGCAGTGGCTCACAAAGTCAATGGGACAAGCTAAAAATTGTGCTCTGAACATGCCAGCATCATGGAATTCCTTCTTCTATGGTACTGTATTCTTAAACTTGGGTGTGTACCAAGACAGTGCTTACCCACTCTGGTTTTCCATAGTTGCTCCTAAAGTAACTCTGCCTGATTAGTTAATACCCCAAGAGTCCACATGATCAGACAAAGAAGACAATTTTGATCCTTCCTGTTCTTGAATTTAGCTGTGACCACACAATTCACCCTGGGTTCTCCTGGAATATGCTGGAAGCTATCAGAAGCATTCTACTCCTTTAGCTGGAAATATAAACCCAAGCAGACAAACCAAGAGAAAGAAAATACCATCTCTGGTGAAGAAATGTAGAGTCCGAAGGCTTAATCCTGTATATATTCAACCAACACCCCCCAAATTTTTCCATTACCACCTAGTAGTAGTAGTTGTAGTGGTGATGGTAGAGGTGAGAAAAAAAAAAGATTGTAGGAATAAGAAGAGGTCTATTCCTATCTCTTCTTTTTCCTACAGGCTACAGTGATTACTACTCAACCTACTTCTGCCCAACCTCTACTGCTTCTGCTTTTTCCAGGCACTCATTCCCTTGCCTCCTTGCCCACCTTTATTCCGTCACTGCTAATCGACTTTCTCCTTTTCTACAGGCTAGCCTTTGGTCTCCTCTAACAATAAATATGGCAGCACAGTGCACATAGTAAGCAATGAACCACCATAGATCAAGGCCAAATGAGAAGCTATAAAACAAAGTACACACCAGTTTTTAAAAATATGACCATTCTAGTATGTTCCATTTTAGTATTTAAAATTATGGTTAGCTAATGAGGAATATTTAAGAAAAGAGATTGTTAGAAGTATGTGTGTGTGTGTGTGTGTGTGTGTGTGTGTGTGTGTGTGCGCGCGCGCGCGTATGTGCCTGTCTAACACCATGAAGAGACAGATTATTTGGTTTCTACATGACCAGTTCCATGTGAGAAAAATTCCTGTGACAGAAAATTTACTCATTAAGTCATATCACCTGATGAATATCATTTGGGAGAAAACAAACGTAGCATACTGTTGGTGCCCAACTATACATCCTTGGCATTTACCTTGTCCATATATGCTGCTCAACTTCTACCAGCCAGCCCCTGCAACTTTTTGCTTGATGGCTTTCTCTGAAAATTGGAGTTCTCTCTGCCTGTCCCCTCAAACCAATAACTGATGGAGTTACTGGATAAATATTCCAGCTCCCTTGCCCCACGAATGGGATATATCTGACACATGTTCTCCCAGGAGATTTTACTTTGGTTGATTTTCATTGTCTTGCTTGATAACACAAATTTTATTGGCTTCCTACCCTTCCCCGCTTTACTTCTCTATTTCCTTACTAGTATTTCCTGGGACTATCTGCCAATAGACACTTGCATTCAAACCATTGCTCGGGGTCACTTCTGAAAGAACACAAATCAAGAAAACAATTTTGTTGCCTTGACCTGTTGTTTGCTAAGCAAATTTCTGATTGGAAGTTTAACTTCTTTAGTTGCCAATTTCTGATAAGAAATGCAGGTAATCTTTCCTGGGTATATGTAAGCCCTATCTGTATCTGACTGTATCTGGGAAATATTGCTGGTGTGAGTCAGACTTGTAGAACAGGAATTGGCAAAAACTATAGCCTCTGGGACAAATCTGTGCAACCACTCATTTTGTAAATAAAGTTTTATTGGAACACAGCCACATCTACATATTCTGACTGCTTTCACATTACAATGGTAGAGTTAAGTAGTTGTGACAACGACCATATGGGATGTAAATTCTAAAATACTTATACTTTTATTTTTGCTGGGGAGGTGGGGGGTACTGGGGATTGAACCCAGGGGTGCATAACCACTGAGCCACATCCCCAGTCCTTTTTATATTTTATTTAGAGACAGGGTCTCATTAAGTTGCTTAGGGCCTTACTAAGTTGCTGAGACTGGCTTTGAACTTGCAATCCTGCCTCAGCCTCCTGAGCTGCTGGGATTACAGGTATGCACCACCACATCTGGCTAAAATACTTAAACTTTACAGAAAAAGGTCACTGATCACTCATGTGGAACCTGTACACCCTAAGATTCTTTGACAGAAATAAACCCTTGGATTTAACAATTTGAGGTCCAGAACTTGAACCAATGGCATAATGGCATTTTCACCAAGTGGCAACCCTATGAGACTCTCAGCTTGAAATACACACTGGTCTCCATCTACTTAATTCTTTATAGAATTTGAGTATGGCATGTTTAGAATTGTGGCTTGGGAATTTTAGAGCAGAAATAAGAAGGCATGGCGGGGAAGAAAAGAAGTTCAGTAGAGTAGACAAAGGGAAATGAAGGGGGTGGGGAAAGGAAAAGGAAAGACAGTGGCATGAATCTGCCATAACTTTCCTATACCACAGTGAATCTCACCATCATGTACATCAACAAGAAATTAATTTAAAAAAATAAATAACTACAGATAAATGGCAGAAAGATCAATAAAAGGAAGGGAGCAGAGAGTGGGAAAAGGGAAGAGGAAGGAGAGGTACTAGGGACTGAATTAGAATAAGATATATTCCATGCTTGTATATTTATGTCAAAATTAATCTACGGTCATGTATAAGTAAAAAGAACCAATAAAAATAAAAATAATAAAAACAAATAAATAAATAGAAAAAAAGAAATAAGAAGGCATGGGCTAGACAGGAATATTGAAAAAGTGTCTTTTAAAATGAGGCTCATTATCACACTTGAGGAAAGCTTCTCTTCAGTAAACTTCCTTTCTTTCTTGGCCTAGTTCTTGCTATCATTCTGTCATGCTATATCCTATTGGTCCTTACAGGCACAGCATTAATTATTAATTAACTTGAAATATGTTGATAAGGTCCTTTATAAGTGATCCTAAACTGTGCCATGATTCTAGCTAGCTCAAACTCCTACAGCACAGAAATAGTTTCTATTCTTTCTTGTCAACCCTCTTGTCCCCAACAACTGATTCCACAATATATTGTGTACAGTAAATGCTCAGTAAAATTATTATTATTGTTGTGGTGGTGGTGGTGGTGGTGGTGCTGGGATGGAACCCGGACACTCTACCACTGAGCTACATCCTCAGCCCTCTGTAAAATTATTTGTCCCATATCCATCACACACAGATTTTTATAGATGAGGTAACAGGTTAATCAAACTAGAACCATTTGGAAAAAATGGAACAAACTGCTAAATCATAAATTTTAAATCTTAACCCTTCCTGAGTAAACAGTAATGAAACTAGCAGAGAAAGAAAGAATACACGTGACCTATTTGGGAAATTAACCAGATCATGTGAACTTTATATCTGGGAAGAAATTCTTCTTGGCAGAGACTAATTACTAAAAATGTGTTTTTGTTCAATCACCCATACTCTAGTTGGCAGATGAAATAGGTAAGCCAATAATGACACTTCAGAGTACATTTAGACATTGGAACAAGAGCCTACTGCTACAATTATTGTCTCCATAGCCTTATTTATGGAGTCTGTATTTATATTTATATCTTATTTATACAGGTCTGTATTTTGATCTACTATGATCTGACTTTTATTTTCAATTAAGTTCAGTCTATCATTTATAAGCTCCTCTTTACATATATAGTAGGGCTTAAGAAGAGAAAAATGCACATGTTCCCTGCACTCACAGATTCCATAGCCTATTGAAGGGATATTGACACATGAACCAAAAATAGCCATACAAAGTGTTAAATGTCATTAACAAGGAATGAAGTAGAAATTGTGGTGACACAGAGGATGATCAATTCTGTTTTAAGGTAAGTTTTAGGTTGGGCTTCCTGGAAGCACAGCCTTCCAGAATGAACGCAGGGGAAAACCATTCAGCAGGATAGGGCCATGGAAGGAACCAAGCAAGGAAATGATTTAAAGCAAAGTCTAACCTTGGCTAGATTAAAAAGATATTCTCTGGTGCTCGCTTCGGCAGCACATATACTAACATTGGAACAATACAGAGAAGATTAGCATGGCCCCTGCGCAAGGATGACACGCAAATTCGTGAAGCCTTCCATATTGTTGGAACCACCCTATGACCCAGCCATCCCACTCCTGGGTCTATTCCCAAAGGACTTAAGAACAGCATATTACAGTGACACAGCCACTTCAATGTTTATAGCAGCACAATTCACAGTAGCTAGATTGTAGAACCAACCTAGATGTCCCTCGGTTGATGAGTGGATAAAGAAAATGTGGTATATATACACAATGGAATTTTACTCGGCAATAAAATAAAATAAAATAATGGCATTCACAGGTAAATGGATGAAATTGGAGAATACTGCGGGGGCGCCTGGCAGTCCAACCAGTGTTTGACAAGGATCCACTGGGAGAATGATGTTTGCAAGGTCTCATCATCTCGAGATAATGCCAGATGTATGCCTCTGGGCTCTGGTGCCTTTTCTGCACTATCTTCCTAATAATACAATACTCATACTATTTTCTAGTGGTGATTGCTGGGGGTGAGGGGAATACTACAGCATTTTCTGAGAATATTAATAAAACATTAGAAACCATAACCCCTTCCCTACCACAAATAGTAAATAATTTTCTGCCACCGTGTGATGTGTCTTTTTCCTGGGGTGATTGTTTTAAACATGTATTGTTATATATGAGAACAGTCACAGAGCCACCTGTTTCTCCAGTTATGAGTACGCAAAAAGCACACAGTCTCACTGATAGTAATCGGAAACAATAAAATTATAGAGCTTCCTACTATAGAGACCCCATGGGAAAAAAGTTCTTTTGGTGCCTGCAATCCCGCTCTAGTAAGATCAGCTTTACTAAATAATATAACAATTATCTACAAAGAAATTTGCCATGGAAACTGCTGAAACCATTGCCCTCTTCCAAGCCTGAACTTAAAGATTAACTTAGGTTAATTTAGACAAGAATAGAGTTAAG
Organism: Tamias sibiricus; assembly: GCA_025594165.1. Lineage (NCBI taxonomy): Eukaryota > Metazoa > Chordata > Mammalia > Rodentia > Sciuridae > Tamias > Tamias sibiricus. The sequence goes on along the minus strand of CM046667.1, from coordinate 29,226,920 downwards.
AATCTAGCTTGTTTACCACAGCTAAGCACTATGACGAAATAGAAACTTAAGATCAACTTTGCTGATTACGTTCATAGCTTAGACATTAAATTAGAACAATAGCAAGGGTGTTATTATCTCATACAATCACTTTTTCCAATAAGCCTGTTCTGAAGTACAAAGAATTCTATGCGTCTTATGCTAACCACATTCTTGGCATGTTAAACTTTAAAAAATGTATGAAAACTGTGTGTGAACTCAATAAACTTGTCAGCATTCTACACTGGCCTTTGAGTCTGTGTGGTTGCTGTCCATCCATTGCCGACGCTGTCTCGCCGTCAGAACCCCTTGACCAGGAAGACCCCCGACCCTGCTAGGGCTGGACCCTGGCAGAATATAAATGCTAAGTGAAATTAGTCAATCTCAAAAATCCAAATATCGAATGTTTTGTCTGATATAAGGAGGCTGATTCACAGTGGTGTTGGGTCGGGGTACATAGGAGGATTAGAGGAACGCTAGAAAGGTCAAAGGGGGGGGGGGAAGGGAGCAAGGTGGGATGGAGGGGAAAAAAGAAAAGGTGGTTGAATAAGATGGATGTCATTATCCTAAATGCATGATTGAAGATTTGAATGGTATGAATATACATTGTATACAAACAGTGTTTTGTAAAAAGATGCTCTATATGTTCATTATGAATTACAATGCATAGTACTATTATAAAAATAAATAAAGAAAGAAAAGAAAAAAATAGTCTCTGGATCATAAAACTCACTGCTTTTGTTCCTCTGTATCTCTGGTCTTTGGTTGTCTCAGTTGACCAAGGAAAATCCTTCTGAAAATGTCACAGACATAAGCCATCAGCTGCAGCACTCACAAGCAGCTGGGCATTTGTGTGTCCTGCTGGTCAAGTGGATCTGGGCAAAGCACCAACTACTAAAAGGGGGTTATAAGAACTAGATTATCACTTTGTGCAACCTAACATCTGAGCATAGTTCTTCTTAAGGAAAAGTAAAAAGGTAGATGGGAGATAATGTCCTACTTTGTATGATGCTTCCCATTTTCTGAGTCTGGTTCTACAACTTTCCAAGTATGTTACTGGATGTCTTTCAAAAAATTTCCTTTCCGCTTTGATTAACCAAAGTTGAATTTTGTGTTTTGAGATCCCTGAAAGATACAGAGATTACAGAAATTATTAGATCACAGATAATTATAGCCCCAAAAGTATATGAGCCACGTGTGGTGGTGCATGCCTGTAATCCCAGGGGCTCTGGAGGTGAGGCAGGAAGATCACCAGTTCAAAGCCAGCTTCAGCAAAAGAGAGGCACTAAGCAACTCAGTGAGACCCTGTCTCTAAATAAAATACAAAATAGGGCTGGGGATGTGGCTCAGTGGTTGAATGCCCTTGAGTTTAATCCCTGGTACCAAAAACAAACAAACAAAAAAGGACATGGGTCATTAGGAAGAAGAGGAGCACATAGAAAGGGGAGATATTAAGTCTGTTCAGGCTAAAAGCCATAAGTCTAGGGTGACTCTAAAGTTTATTACTTGAGAGAGTAGGGCAGGTATGGCAAAACTAGGAAGGGTTTGGCAAATAGACCATGAATTAATTTTGAGACTTGCTTACTCAGTTTTCTGAGGACATCCAGGGGAAAGTTTCACAGATGGATGTGCAAGTGTTATCATTAAAAACAAAAAAAACAAACAAACACACCTGGGAGAAGAAAGAGACAGACAGATTGGCCATGGCTGTGGCTGAGCTCAAGGGGGCATGTATATAGAGCAAGAATTAAAGGGGCTGGGGTTGTGGTTCAGTGGTGGAGTGCTTGCCTAACACATGTGAGGCACTGGTTTTGATCCTCAGCACACATAAAATAAATAAATAAAGGTATTGTGTCCATCTACAACTAAAATAAAACAATTAAAAAAGAATTATAGAGGTCAACAGTAAAATCTATGGCCTAGCCTCCCTCTTAATTCTATGTATTTCTCTATAGATTAATCCTAGGCAAACCAAGTGAGGACAAGGCAGGCAAGGAAGAAGGACTAAGCATCACTAAGTGCTACAGAATGATCAAGAAGGACAAATTCTGAAGATTTTGTAAAATTGGTAAATCAATGACAACCTTTGAGAGAAAAGTTCTGTGGAATTCCTTAAGAAAAAAATGATCCCTCTTCCTGGATACGGTAAATCCATGGCCTCTCCACTCCTCTGGGGGTCTTCTTTTACCAACTCTATTCCCTTATACTTCTGTGTTTATAACCTCTCCCTCTCTATTGCTTCCCTAGAAGCAAATGGACATGGCTAAAGTATGTTTTCCTCTCTTCTTCATCTGTAGAGCTTCAAGTCACACTTCAAGACTCAATCTCACCTCCATGGTAGATGTTTCTTAACTCCCCAGGTAAGAATTACACCCCCTTTTCTCTCCTGGACTCACACAGCACTTTGTGTTTATATCTCTTTTAGATCTTACCAGAATAGATTGGAGATATTTATTTCTAAGTCTGTCAGACTGTGACCAGGAGCTGTGCCCTGGCCACAGTATTATTCTAGTGCCAAACATAGTGCAGAACATGTCTCAGAACCCAACATGATTTGTTGAAGAAATAGATATTTGACTAAAAAAATAAAAAAAACTGCATGGATGTTCCTGTCTTAGAATTTTTTTTCATTTAGATTTATTTATTTATACTTTTAAAATATATTTGAAATTGGTACTTTTAGTTCCCAATAAACTTCATAGAATAATTGAACTTTTGAGATGAGAAAAATCATGCACAGAAAATTATATCAAAGAAAAAAAGAGAATAAATCTTCTTGGTCCATGTGACACAGTTAATATCATATATAACGAATTATAAACCAAAAGCAACATTATAAAGCATAAACAGATAAAATGGAAGAAGTCTATTCCACCTCATACAAGGCAGTAGCTTTGCATATTAATAAAATTTAAATGCCTCACAGCAAGAGAAATGATTAGAATAGATTGCAATGACTTAAAAATGAGTATACTTTAAACAGTCTCTGTGATGAATATGTAATTATGGAGAATCAGTCAAAAAAGTTTAGTCAGGCATTGTTCTACTCTGATGCTCCCAGAAGCAGGATGACTGATGGCCTTCAATTAACAAAGGCACAATGAGAGACAGGCTAAACTGAAGACACAAAGTTGGTCAGGTTGACTTGCTGAAATACACAAAGATGTTAGCCTGGAGATTGACAATCATAATTCTAGTAAGTGTTACTGTTAGGGATGTGTATAAAATATTGCAAATATATGAATCATTCTAGAATATTTATTGAGAGTGAACAAAACAAAAGGAAATAGGACAGGTAAATAGATGAGTAAATGAAGTTGAAAAAAGCTTGAATTATATGGTGGCTGTAGGCGAATTAAGGGCAGTGGAAAATTACTATCAAACATAGGTTGGCAAAGATTTTCCATAAAAGACTACATGGTAAATTTGCAGGCCAAGTGGTCTCTGTGGAAACTAATTCATCTGTTGCATAAAAGCAGTCCTAGAAATAGATAAGTGAAGTGAAGGGGTTTGTTCTAATGATTTCTTATCAAAAAGAATGGGGGGGTGTGGTTGGGGATATAGCTCAGTTGATAAAGTGCTTGCTTCATATGTACAAGGTCCTGTGTTCAATTCCCAGCACCACACACCAAAAAATGGGGGGGGGGGGGCGGTATTTGATGGCTATTGCAGGCTGATGTTTGCTGACCTAAGCTATTAAAAAAAAAAACCACAGTATGTGAAGAATAACAGAATGGACAAAAGCTAATGTGTATGTGTATATGTCTGATCAAATAATTATTGATTCAATAATAATTGTTGAAGTTACAGTAAGTTTTTATTGTATTTGGTTTAGCACTTACATGACAGTATAGCTGAGCAAATTGTGTAAATCCAGGGACTAGTATTATTTTCCAGCTCTCTAGGTGATTTCAAGGTGTAGTCTTGTTTGACAACCAGGGTGCTAAAGCAGTGTTTCTCAAATTTCAGAGTGCAAATTGACCATCTGGGGTCTTAAAAAAAGAAGATTCTGATTAAGTATGTCTGGGGTGGGGCTTGAAATTTTGCATTAATAACAAGAGCTCAGGTGAGGTTCTGGCTGCTCTCCACAGATCACTTTTAAGGCAGATGATAAAACAATAGTTTTTCAATGCCTAGGATGCCTAGGTTTGCCCCAGATGCAATGAGATGGGCCCAGGCACTGAGTATTTCAAAAGCAGTGCAGATAATTCTAATGAAAATCAGAGCTTGAGAACCTCTGTGCTAAAGCTCAAGGTGATTTATCACTTGTAGTTATTTTGTAGTCAGTAGCCCCAATGTGGTCCTTTTTGCTCATTCTTCCCCCACCCCTGACCACCCATTTCTCTCCTTTTCAGATCCAAGCATCCAAACAAGGAGGGAAGCGAGTTAGCACTTCATTCTTCTGCTCCTCTCCATCTCTGCTGAGTGGGGAGAAAGTTCAGAATGGAAGTGGGAGGCTCAGGCTTTTGAGAGAAACACAAAATATTCTAGGGGTGATTTCAAAGGAGGACAGGTGGAGATAGAAAAAGGGTGATACCACGGAAAGTTGCCACAGCAAAACTCACCTACATTCTTGGGCCTGGGTTTAGGGCAGGGAAAAGAGCAAACCACCCTCCTGAGTCCTGGCACCTAACAACCAAAGCAGTTGCTAAGGATTTTCCCTTCTCAGTAGGCAGGGTGATAAAGTTGGTAGAAATGCAAGAGAGACCCCCAGTGGCAAAGCATAGATGTGAAAAAAAAAAATTCGATTTCCTTATGTTGAACCAAACTTGCATCCCTGGAATGAAGCCCCACTTGATCATGGTGCACTATCCTTTTGATATGTTTTTGTATTTGATTTGCCAGAATTTTATTGAGAATTTTTGCATCTATATTCATTAGAGATATTAGTCTGTAGTTTTCTTTCTTTGATGTGTCTTTGCCTGGTTTTGGATCAGTGTGATATTGGCCTCATAGAATGAGTCTGGAAGTGTTGTCTCTTTTTCTATTTCATGAAATAGTTTGAGAAGTATTGGTATTAGTTCTTCTTTAAAGGTCTTGTAGAACTCGGCTGTGTATCCATCCAGTCCTGGGCTTTTCTTGGTTGGTAGGTTTTTGATGGCATCCCCCATTTCTTTGCTTGAAAAATATATGCTAGCTATTCCTCCAACAGAGGGTTATTATCCAGAAAATATAGAGAACTCAAAAAACTCAACAACACACAAGTAATCCAATTAATCATGGACAAATGATCTGAGTAGACACTTCTCAAAAAAAAAAAAAAAAAAAAAAAAAAAGAAAAGAAAGAAATACAAATGGTCAAACATTTATGAAAAAATGCTTGATATCATTAGCCCTCAGGGAAATGCAAATCAAAACTACAATGAGATATCATATCAACCCAGTTAAGATGGATCTTATAAAAAGAAAACTGCTGGCAAAGAAGGGGAGAAAAGGGAACACTAATGATAGAAATGTGAATTAGGATAGCAATTTTGAAGAATAGTATGGAGGTTCTTGAAAAAACTAAAAATAGATCTCTGATCCAGCTATACCACTCCTAGGTATATATGTAAAGGAAATTAAGTCAGCATACAAAAGAAATTACCTGCATGCCTATGTTTATTGCAGCATGTTCACAGTAGTTAAGGTATGGAATCAGCCTATGAGCTTATCAAAAGATGAGTGGAAAAAGAAAATATGTTATACACACAATGGAGTATTACTTAGGCATAAAAAAGAATGAAATCCTGCCATTGGTATAAAAATAAATGGAACTGGAGGACGTCATGTTAAGTGAAATAAGTCAGATACAGAAAGACAAATATCACATGTTCTTTCTCATATTGGAAACTAAAAATCAGAAAAATAAATAAGTAAAAAAGTCAAGCTGAAAGTAAAAATTGGATTACTAGGGACTGTGAAAGGTGTGGGAATGGGAGCCCAAGATAGAAAAAGAGTGGATGAACATGACCAATTCACATGTATATGCATAGGGAAATACCACAGTAAATTCCATTAAGCTGTACAATAAAAATAAAAAAGAACAAAAAATAAAGAATTTTATATGGTACTTAGTCTCCTACTGTAGAAAATGAAGATAATAATATCTATAATTCCAAAGAGGCATTGAAAAAAAATCAGTGCTCTAAATTTCCTCTCTAAAACAGGAAATTAAGAAAAATCCTCAATTTAAAAATTGAAACAAATAGATGATCTATGGTTAGTCGTTACTCATATCTAGAATGTGTGTATATGTGTGTATATATATACTTTTAATATTTTGTTTTAGTTGTAGTTGGACACAATACCTTTATTTTATTTTTATGTGATGCCCAGCACGTGTTAGGCAAGAACCACAACCCCAGCCCTGTATATGTATTTTTAAATAGGTAATTTCTGAATCAAATGTGGAGGTTCTCAAAACAGGCAGAGAAATAAATACAGTGAGGACTGAGAAGTGCAAGGGGCAGGAGGCAATAACATTTTCTGGAAACTAAACTCATAATGCTATAATCCTAACTTTTAAGAAAATCTTAAAGTGTAGTAATGAATAAATGGGGAAGATAATTACTGCACAGCTAAACTTGTTGCTATTACAATATATGTTCAAAGCAATCTGATAGCTTAAAACGGATGAAAACAATTCATGTGTCTTTGACTACAGCTTTTAGTCTATAAGATTTTTATTTTTTATCTTTATAACCCCATGTAGCAATGAAATAAAAAAAAGTTTTGAGTATTTTTTCAGGGACATGGACAACCTCAGTGTTTATATGGGTGGAGATTTCCTAGTCAAATAGAGAGTGGATTGGGAGAGGGGTTGGTTTTAAAGGGGAATAGGAAACAAACATAGAAAAGCAGGTGTATCAATTCCTTGTGGAATAATCCTTTCACTAGAAAATAATTTTTTCTACCCATTGCCATTAAAGCAAAGCAAAAGGCCAATTTTTCTCCACATTTTAAAGACAAATTAGAGGCCACATCTAGCCTTCCAGAAATGGGCTGATTTTGAAATAAACTTGGAGCAGACATGGGGACACTCTGGAAATAATGTAAGGATCAAATGGAACCAGCAGCTCTCTGGGTGTTTCAATATATCAACCATCCTCTAAATGACAGCTGCCTTGGGCTTGGGGATGAGTTTGCCATATTGTCTTTATGCTCTTTTTTTTTGGTGAGTATGTCTAATCACATGGCTTTAATAATATAAACTATAGGATGATGTCTCTCATATGTATATTTCAGAGCTTGTGAGGGCAAAAGGATATTCATTTTTTCTAGCTACTTGCTGACATTGTGACTTTTTGTCTAATAAGTATCTCAGATTTTGTTTCCCCACCCCACCCCCAGGTGAGCCTGCTGCAAACATTCCCAGGTTCATAATAGCATCACCATTAACCCAGATATTCAAGTCCAAACCCCAGAACCATCTCTCATTCCTCACCTCTCCTTCATGAGTAATTTTGGTTAACTTTTCCAAAAGCATTCTGGAATTTATCTGTGTCTTCATTTCCTCTACCAACATGTGGACTGGATACAATGTCTCCTCACTGGTCAACCACTTTCAACTCCTCCCACCCCTCTACAGTATTCCAAGTTGCTGAAGTCATAGGCTTACCATTCAGGACAACTTATTGTTTTTTGTTCAATATAACAAATATGTTCTTCATCATTGGCCTCATACTTTGCAGACCTTCTAGTGACAGTGTTTGGTATCAAGTTGTTACCCCATCCAGATGTGGAAGGTTATCCCACAGAAAAACTGATATCCAAGAAACAATTTTTTTGGGAGAAATAAAGAGAAATAAAGTTTGTGTTACAAATCAAATCCTCAATTCCAACAAATGTAAACAGAAAAAAATGAGGGATAGAGACAGGCTAATAAAGGGGAAGAATATTTATGTCCTTTTTTGGGAATAGCCACAGATTTTCCAGGAACTCAGGTGCCACCTCCTTTCACTCCTCTCTGGTGATGGTGGCTAATAGATATCTTTAACCTTCAAGGGAGAGAAGAGATGCTAGGCAAGTGAATCTTGTCTTATAGTTTTGGACATAACATTTCTCAAACAATCAACATGTGCACATGCAGAGCTGAATAGAAAACTGACCCAATGATTAAGGTGGAAAAAGAAAAGAGATACAATATGAAGGTAGAAGTGCCAAGCCTTTTCATTCTGTACTAGTCACCTATTAAATATGTGTAGGCCCAAGTGAAGAGTCTGTGCTTTTAGCAAAAGCAGGCTCCAAGTGTCTGGAAAGTAACCTAGGCAACCATTATCATCACAACCCACATGTCAGAGGTGTTATCTACAGCAAAGCTCCTAGGAGATGAATAATGTATTGCTCGGCTGCATAACCGCCAAAATTCATGATTTTTAAGTCAACTAAGAATAAGTGAAGCTGGAGAGTTTATTAATATTTTTCCTTAGTAAAAGGTCACTTTAATGAAAAAAATGATGCACATGGGAAAAAAGTGAAAATATTTGAGGGTTATATGTATTACTTTCCCCCCAAAACACACACACACACACACACACACACACACACACACACACACACTGGTGACCACAGTAACTCACCTTGTGTCTGTAGGGAAGCCAGGCTAAAGCTCAGTCCTTTTATTGCCCTCATTATGGCCCAGTGTGAGCTGGTCAAAGAGGTACATGCCATTTTATGGGACTCTCATTTTGTTACCCAGAATCAACAAATGTTAAATATTTGCATATGCTATTTTGTGTAAAGTTGAAGTTCGCTTTTCAAAATTTTATTTTTATTTTTTGGTATCAGGGATTGAACCCAGGCACTTTACCACTGAGCCACATCCCCAGCCCGTTTTTTAATTTTGAGACAGGGTCTCGCTAAGTTGCTTAGGGCCTCACTAAATTGCCTACACTATGCTCCAACTTGCGATCCTCCTGACTCAGCCTCTAGAGTTGCTGGGATTACGGGCTTGCATGACCAACCCCCCCACACACACACACCTTATTTTAATACATGCTCAATCCCGTTCCCTTCACTTGTTCCCCAGAAGCACTATCTTCTTATACCTAGCAGTGAATAGCTACTAAGACCCCACCAACATCCTCCCGCACAGTCCTATCGCTCTTGAACACATTGTTTATAAGGGAACACTAATTTTGTGTTTTCCATGGGCCCACGGAATACCTTTCCTCTTTACCCATGGAGATTCGGAGCAGCCTGTGGATGGGACAGGGTGGGCAGAAAGAATCCTGGATACACAGAGATCTGCCCTCATTCTCAAAAGATAAGAGTTTTGCACACACGCGCACACACTTGCACACACACGCACATCAACTGGACACCTTTACTCCTTTAAGAACCAAATAACTTTATTGGAAGTAACAATCAAACTGAAAGGTCCAAACTGAAGGAAACTTGCTGAAAGGGCAATGTGTAGGCCAGGCCTGGTGACCCACCCTGGGGAAGACTCTCTGGCATGGGCTGGGGCACAGTCCTGTTCAGTTGTCCTTGCAGCTGCAGCCGGTCAAAGAGGATCTCGGTCATGGGGTCTTCCAGGGCCTGTATCCTGCCGCAGGTTGGTCAGGTAGCCACCCAGCTCACAGATGATCAGGACCTGCTGGTGCAGATAGTGGTGCTGCAGGGAGTGAAGATCGCTTCTCTCAGTGGCCAGGTGGTACAGCTTCAGGAGGCTCTCGTTGATGCTCTTGTCCAGGTGGAAGGCGCACTCCATGGCCTGGAGGCCGCTGTGCCAGGTGTCGTGGTCGGGCTTGGTGGTTTCGTGGAGGCGAACGCCGCTGCGTTGGTTCTGCAGCTCCAGCAGCTTCTCGGAGTGGACCTTCCACTTGTGGGACCGGCGCAGGAAGAAACCGGCTAAGTGCTCTAGAGCCACATCGTGGTGGTAGCAGTAGAAAGCCATGAAAAGGTAGACGTAGGAGGCGTGCAACTGTAGCTGGATCTGGCTGTGGACGGCGGCCTTGAAGTCGGGGTGGTAGTTGAGTGCCTGAGAGGGCACGGAGAAGGCCATGGTGGGCACGGGTGCGGGTGCGGACACGGGAGGCACGGGCACGAAGGCGAAGACGGCGTGGTAGCACTGACAGCAGACAGTGGAGTCGGCAGCTGCGCTGGCCGCTGAGGCAGCGGGGCGTTCTGAGCGCCCCCAGGATTGGTGAGGGAGGTGCCACTGGCAAAAAAAAAAAAAAAAAAAAAAAAAAGGCTCGGCCCCGGGAGGGCCTCCGTTAGGCAGACCTGAGGTGAAACGGAAGAAGAAAATGGCGGCCGGAAATGAGCAATAACGGATGTTGGCTTAGAAATGGCTGCCACTTGGGAGGAAATCCGTTGAGGAAAGGTCATGGGTCAGGGATCAGAGACTGGTGCGTGAGCACCGTGTTCCATCAGCAACCTAGCCAGCTGTGTGCTAACCTGTAATATTTCTAAATGTTACTTACGAATATAAGGACAAGCTTCTTGTGTCAATCATCTTAAGAGTTTCTTAAAGCAACTCATTATAATATTGTCCAAATGTGATTGTTTCATAAAATGTAGTGCTTTTTTGTGATGTCCTTAGTTAATATCATAAAGCTTTATTTAAATAGCAGCTATCTTCAGTGACTTCAAGGTCTATACTAATAATGACCCTTTTGAGGGAGAGGTTAGGGGTTAGTGGTCAGAGGTCATGGCTTAGCACTGAGTTCCATCAGCAACCCAGGTGTCTTGACCATATCTATTCTCTATTGAATTTTTAATTTTGCAGTAACATTTCTAGCATCCAAGGAGTTTCTCTTGTCTTCTGTTTCCTTCTACAACAGTGTGCTCTCTTTTTATAAACTTACTGTCTTCCTTATAATTCTGAGGATATGAATTTTAATTTTGGTAAAGTTCTCTTCTGTTTCTTGTATTATACCTGTTTTTTCCCTTCCAGCATTAGTTTTATTTGTTTCTGGTAATCTCCTCTTCATTCCCTGAAATAGCTAGCCAACTGTTGTTCATTCATTTGTGGGTATCCAGGACCTTTTGGATTTTTCCTAGGGATTTAGCATGACCCTGATCCACAGTTGTGAGGTCTTGGGAGGTCCACTTCACTAACAGGCTTCTTTGAGTGCTAGGGTGTTCTCTTTTGGGGATACATGGCATGGATCATGCCAGTTCCAAAATTTGGGCATATCCATTAGAAAGCTTTAGTGGATCTCTCTTCTAGGCAACATGTGCTTCTGTTTTGTGTCTCTTCTATGCAGTTATTCAGTTGTCTCAAGCTCTACTGTTACTTGGGTCTTCTTCCTGGTCAAACGATTCACTGTGTTTGAAATGTAGTTTTGGAGGACTAAAAGGGATCAAATGCTACTGGTGCTCATTACTCACTTTAACAGACATAGCAGAGGGTTATAGCAACATAGGGGCAGGTAGATCTGCTGTTTAAAGAGGGATTCTTTAATTTCATAGTTGAACCAGCACTCTCTGTAGTTGTTTGATTTTATTGACACTGTTCTTGAACTTTCTCTGAGTATGTTTGTCTTTCTACTGCAAGTGTTTTTAATTTTCTGTGTTTATCAGTCTGAAAGCAGCCTTTGTTCTATCTTCCAAGAACTCCTCACTTTTTCTGCTTTACTAACTGTATCCTTCCTGGTTTGTATGTGTAGTAGATAATTTTTTTGTGTCTATCCCACCACGGTGCCTTTTTTACTCTTAAAAATGCAAATAATTATTTTTTAAGTAATTAATACATCCACATGGTTCAAAAACTGCAGAAGTCTCTCTGCAGGCTACCAGTGGAATATTACTATATCAGGAGTGAAAAGAGGAAGAGAAGGAAGAAATAATGCTCATATTAAGCAAAATCACTGAGACATAAGAGGGGAATATTTAAAAATATGTTCTTTAGAAGCACATTTGTTTTCAAGTGCTCATGAAGCATTTACAAAGATGGACCATATCCTGGGCCATCATTGAATGGCCCAGGATATGGATTTAAATCATGTAAGATATATTCTCTGATGACAATAAGATTAAACCAAAAATCATTAAAAGAAAGATATCTGAAAAAAAATCTCCCAAATATTTGGAAAATAATAACACACATCCAAACAATACATGTGTCAAAGAAGAGATCAAGGAGTATGAAAGTTATTTGGAAGTGAGTGATAGCAAGCACAACATATCAACACTTGTGGGAGTCATCTAAACTATTTAGATGGGATTTAAAGCACTAAATGGCTACATTACATAGAAAAAGGTCTCAAATCAAATTTTTAACTTTCCAACTTAAGAAACTACAAGAAGCAAGAACAAAATAATTCCAAAACAAGTAGAGGGAAGGAAGAGTTTGTTGCAATTCAGGAAATGTTTTATGACCTGAGACACAGCTAAAACATTGAGGTCCCTGAATAAAACAGGGATATGAGAAGTCTTCTTTTATTTGACATTGACCCCAGGAAGAGGCCAATGGGTTAACTTTAAGGTCTGTGATTGGGCTAGTAACTTGAGATAGAGTTCTAGGTGAGAACTTCCTTCCCTTTGCATTATGGCATAGGACATTGGATCAAAGCCATGAGGCAGAGTGAGGGTTCCTTGTAGATTCTACGTCAAAGTAAATTGAAGCTACTACTTAAGACTTCATCCTTTGAATGATATGTCCCTGCATGGCTAGAATCTGGAAAACAAAAGCCAATTTAAAAATCATATGTTCTTTGTGTAAATTATTTTCCTAACCTTTTATCCCTCAAAGAAAATATAGAAATCGAACTTTTAGGCTAAGATTGTGTTTGGTTAATAAAAATTTTCCATTGTAGCTTTTCCTTGCTGTTTTATTTTTTATTTCTGTAATTGTGGGGATTGAACCCAGGGACATGCTACCAATAAGCTACATCCCCAGCCCTTTTATTTTATTTTTTTTTATTTTGAAACAGGGCCTCACTAAGTTGCTATGGCTGGGCCTCAGATTTGAAGTCCTCCTGTCTCAGCCTCCCAAGTAGCTGGGATTACAGGTGTGCACCACTGTGCCTTGTTGCCCTTTGCTATTTCTTTTAGTTTTGTTTTATCTTTGTCAAAAGGTTCAGAGTGAGAGGAGAACTTTCAGCATAATTTTATTAGGCCCTGCCCTTGCCCTCTCACTAGGGAGTGTATTCATGCTTAAAAAAAAAAAAAAAAAAAAAAAAGAAAAAAAGAAAAATAATAGACATGTCCAACTTCCCCCTAAAGGAAAAGTACTTATTTCATCCTTAGGCCAGTTTCTGCAAGTTGTATGCACTTAAAAGAAGAGTGTGGTGACAGTAGTGGTCATAGTAGTGATTTGGTGCATGTGAGGGAGAGAAAGTGTGTGTTTGTTTAGAGTTACCTTGTTCTCTTTTGATGAAGTCCAGAGAGCTATAGAAAGTTCAAGTCAATTTTCATAAAATCTGTTGATTTAATCTAGCAGAATTTAATCTAACAAGTCAAAGTTACTTGGAGATCATTCTTATATGCCTGTCATAGCTGAGGATATGTTAGCCTTTCTTTCTGTAAATTTTATTCTCTTTTTACTTCATGCTCAGTTTCATTCTCTTTCACTTTCCTCTAGTGAGTAGCTAGAGACTTGGAAAGTGGACTGATTGTAGAAGGATGAAAAATCACATCTATTTAGCAACAGAACTATGTAGGAAAAGTGGAAGATTTAAAAAAGCACAGTGCTAAAATTAGATAAAGGCATCACAAGAAAAGAAAATCACATACCAATACCACTAATGAACATAGATGTAAAAATTCTAAACAAAATTCAGTAACATGAAATATACACCATGAATATAAACATGTTTATATAAACATAAACATGAATTCAGTAACATGAAATATATAGCATGCTAAGTGGGATTTTCCCCAAGATTGCAAGGATATTTCAGCAAATGAAAAGTGATCAATGCAATATATGAAGTTGATAGAATAATTGATAAAAATTACATATGAATAAATGCAGTAAAATAATTTCACAAAATCTGCCATCTTCTTATGATTTAAAAAGTCAACAAACTAAGAACATAAGACAGTTTTCTTGTCCAGATAAAAGGCATGTTCAAAACATTCACAGCCTATGGAGCATGAATGAGCTCCAGTTATTGGTTGATCTTGCAGTGTAGGCCAAAGCCATGCCTGGGAAGCATTCCTTGCCAAAAGGCAGGGATATGAACAGCCTTGATATCCCAGCTCTGATGCTAATAGTTATCAGACGTTCCAGTACAATGGGTTTTCTGGTTACAGCAAGATAGTCACAGGATGTTCCTAACATTGTAATAGCAATAGTTATAAAAATGTTTCTAGCTGTGTAACTTTTTAGTGCACAAAAAAGCCTCTTAATAACTCACAAACCTTGAACAATTTATAATGCCTCTATACTTAAACTTCCTGATTTTGAGATCCTATGTAGTAAACTTGCAGAGCTAGTTCTGGATCACCGTTCCTCTATCAGAGTGCAGTGTCCTACCTGGCCACAGCTTTACTTGAAAATTTCTCTGTGTTTTCTTTGTCTCTGTGTTTTTCTCCATCTCCAGTTGCCCCTACTCAAGATCCTTTGTTAATGATGTGTAAGTTATGGCAACAACCAGAATCTTACTTAAAGATAAAAAGCTGAACATGCTCACTTAAGATCAGGAGCAACCAACTACTATGTATAACTACAAATCTCTAATTTAAAAAAAAGAAAAAGAAAAAATCAGTAACAATACAAGGATATCTCTTCTCACTATTTCATTTAACTTTGTACTGGAGGATCTAGCCAGATAAACTGAGCAAGAAAAAGAAGTAATAGGCATCCTGATAGAAAGGAATATACAAAACTATTTTTATTTGCAGATGACATAATCTTGTATATAGAAAATTCTAAAGCCCCTTTTTTCTATAAAGAATTATAGGAATTAATGAACAAGTTCCACAAGATTTCAGGATACAAAGTTAATACACAAAATTTAGTTTGTGTGTGTGTGTGTGTGTGTTTGGTGATGGGGATTGAACCCAGGACCTTGTGCATGCAAGGCAAGCACTCTGCCAACTGAGCTATATCCTCAGCCCCTACCTGTGTTTTTCAAACAATAATAATGAATGATCTGACAGTGAAATTAAGAAAACAATTCCATTCATAATATCATCAAAAAGAATAAAAACTTAGGCATGAACTTGACCAAAGGAGTTGTACACAGATTGTACACATAACACTATAAAACATTTTTGAAGGGGCTGGGGTTGTGGCTCAGTGGTAGAGCGCTTGCCTAGCACGTGCGCAGCCCGGGTTCGATCCTCAGCACCATGTAAACATAAATGCATTGCATTGTGTACAACTAAAGCAAATAAATAAATATTAAAAAAACATTTTTGAAGGAAATTAAAAACTATCTAACTAAATGTAAAATTGGTCTACGTTAATGGATCAGAAGACCTTTATACTGTGAAGATGGCAACGTTACCCAAAGTGATCTACAGATTCAACATGTATCTATTAAATTTGCAGCTTTTTAGAGGGAAGAATTAAAAAGCTATACCTAAAATTCATATGGGAAAAGAAACAGGACAAAGTTGGAGAGCTCATATTACTGATTTCAAAGCTTACTATGACACTCCATTAATAAGGATTGCTTGATGTTAGCATAAGGATAGAAGTGATCAATGGAATAGAATTGAGGAACCCCAAATAACCCATACATTTATGGTCAGTTAATTTTTGACAAAGGCAAGGAATAGTTTTTTCAACAAATGGTGCTGGGATAATTGGATAACCTTATATAAAAAAAAGTTAAAGTTAACTCATGGGGCTAGGGTTGTGGCTCAGTGGCAGAGTGCTTGCCTAGCACATGTGAGGCACTGGGTTCAATCCTCAGCACTACATAAAAATAAATAAAGGCATTGTGTCCATCTACAACTAAAAAATATTAACTCACAAATGGGTCACAAACTTAAAATGTAAGAGAAAAAACCATAAAACTTTTATCAAAACATGAGCTAGGTACTACTTTCTCAGCTATGACACCAAAAGCACAAGCAACACAATAAAAAAATAGGAAAATTTGACTACATAAAAATTAAAAACTTTTGAAAAAAAGTTAAAAAGATTTTTACTCAAGGGGCTGGAGTTGTGGCTAAGTGGTCCACTGCTCTCTTAGCACATGTGAGGCCCTGGGTTTGATCCTCAGCACCACACAAAAAATAATTAAAAAAAAATGTATTGTGTCCAACTACAACTAAAAAATAAATATTTTTTTTAAAAAGATTTTTACTCAAAACAAAGATAAAAATGAAAATGCACAGAGAGAAAATATTTGCAAATTATATAACTAATAAGGGACTTGTATACAGAATATATGAAGAACTCTTAAAACAAAATGAGAAAAATCACATAATCCAATTGAAAAATGAGCAAAGTTGCCAGGCATGGTGGCACATGCCTACAAGTTCCAGCTATAACATAACATAGAGAGACCCTCCCATCTCAAAAGAAGGAAAAGGAGAAGAAACAATTAGCATTGTATTTAGATAAGCACATTTCCAAAGAAGATGTGTAAATGGACAATAAGTACATTCAAAGATACTCAATATTAGCCACCAAGACAATTCAATCAAAACCACAATAAGAAACCATTTTACCCACACTAGGATGGTAAAAATAAAAAAGACAAATAATTGCAAGTGTTGGAGATGTGAGGAAATGGAAACTTTCATACCTTACTTGGTGGATTTTAAAATGGTGGAAAATTTGGTTCAGGCACAGTGGCACATACCTGTAATCCCAGAAGCTTTGGAGGCAGAGGCAGGAGGATTGCAAGTTCAAAGCCAGCCTCAACAGTTTAGTGAGGTCCTGAGCAACTTAGCAAGACCCTGTCTCAAAAAAAAAAAAAAAAATAAAAAAGGCTGGGGATATGGCTCAGTGGTTATGAGCCCCTGGGTTCAATCCCTGGTACAAAAAAAAAAAAAAAAAAAAAAAAGCATGTGGGGGTCAGCACAGTATCCCCATTTTATAGAATTATTCCCTTAATCTCATGTTCCCACCACTTGCACCTATCTGTCCCCTATCAGAATGAAATACTGATATATGCTATGAAAAATATGAACCTTCAAAACATTAAACTAAAATGAAATAAGCTTGTTATGAAAGGGTGGTATGGTTGTGTTTATATGAAATGTCCAAAATAAACAAATACATGGAGAAAAAAAGTAGAAAAGTGGTTGCCAAGAGAGGGGAATGTGGAATGATTGCTAATGGGTATGAATGGGTACATAGCTTCTCTTTTGCATAATGAAAATGTTTTGAAATTATACAGTGATGATAGTTGCACTACTCTGTGAAAACATTAAATGTTGAATTACACTTTTAAAGAATTTTTGTGGTATGTGCATTTTATCTTAATAAATGTTAAATGTTTGAGGAGATAGATATGTTTAACCTGATTTAAACATTACACAAGGGGCTGGGGTTGTGGCTCAGCGGCAGAGCGCTTGCCTAGCACGTGCGCGGCCCGGGTTCGATCCTCAGCACCACGTAAAAACACATTGTGTACAACTAAAAGCAAATAAATAAATATTAAAAAAAAATTACACAAGGTATACATGTACCAAAAAATCACATTTTATGCTGGTGTCTGGCCTCAGCAGGAGGTGCAGGGCAGCACGATGGGGGTATAACACGAGCGCTCAGCGAAGTACGAAGGCAGAGGAGCAGCGATGGGGAAAAAATAACACACTGACATACGAGTCAGCTGTGGAATCTTCTTTTTTTTACTTTCACTTTGTTGTAGGTATTTCAGCATAATTTTTCTCAGTACAGATTGTTTACACATTCTTTTGTGATTTCATTAGAGTCATAAGACTTAATCTATAGATTACATTTTAGACATATTAAATTTCTTATCCTACACATTTCAAGGTTTTGAGGTCACTTACACCTTTCCAAGGCCCTGTACTTGACTGGGCATATTATAATTTTGTCATTTTTATCTAACTAGTCTGGGTAAAAATTTATTTCTCACGGATTCCCTGAAGCCATTTTCTCTGCACACTGCTCAGGCTGTCTGATAACAAAGTTAACTTTCTCTGTCTGGGATTCCAAAGCACTATTGTTTTTCTTTTATAGCAGTTATTTTAAAACCTAGAAGCAGGGGAAGGGGGGGGCAAAGCTGAATGTTAACTCTGAAGGACTTTTTACTCTAAGGAATTTATATCTACTCTAAAAGTAAGAGAAATCTATTTTTAATCACAAAAAGACTCTGAAAGCTTATTAACTAGGAACTAAGTACTTATAGAAAAAGGTTCTTATAGAGCAAGAGGTAGGCATCTGCCCGCCTGCCGGAAGGAGAGATCCAGGCTCCAGTTTGCCTGGCCTGCAGGACCCAGAGTGGCAGCTCCATGCTGCTGCACGCAGGGCAAGACCTGGGGAAGGACCTCCTCCACTCCCTGGGAGCAGTGCGACCTGCCCAGCTGCGACCAGAGCAAGAGGTAGGCATCCGACCACCTGCGGGAAGGAGAGATCCAGCCTCCAGTTTGCCTGGCCTGCAGGGCCCAGAGTGGCAGCTCCCTGCTGCTGAACGCAGGGCCCATCCTGAGGATAAAACCCCTCCACTCTTCCACTGTGCCATTCTGCAAAGGGCCAAAGGTGCAGCCTTGACTCCACTAACAGGATTGCTGACTGGACATGATCCGGTCAATTGGCTTAATCTGGAAGGGAAATAAGAAGGGCTTCCAAGGGTCCATTTGGCTTGAGAATTATTCCTGGTTTCAACGTTTTTGTTTGTTTGTTTTGTTGTTTCTTGGGGGGGTTGTTTGTTAGTTTCTGGGTTTTTTTGTTGTTTTGTTTTGATTGACAATGTGTTTGTTTGCTTCTGCTCCTCTTTGCTTTCTTTCTTTTCTTCCTTCTTACTTTAGTATTTTTTCTCCTTCCTTCATCTTCCTTATTTACACCCTGCCATTGCATACTCAACAAAGGCAAAAACAAGTTATACGCAGAAATTGGGATTTTTCGAACGAGTAAAATTCAAATATATAGCAAAGTGGTGTTATATATAGTGTATTCTCTATTTTCTAGACTCACTCTCTCTCACACTAATTTCTACTCCTTGGTCACTTTTTTTTCTTTTTCTTCTTTTCCATCTTTCTTTATTTCTTCTCTCAACCGCTGCATAAATTAGGTTTATATATAAATTGGTCTTTCCACCTAATCATTCACTTTTTATTTATTTATTTATATATTTAATTTAATTTGTTATACATGTTTTTTTTAATTTTAGATTATTTATTTACTAATTCATAATGCACAAGTATATCATCTTTTTACATACAACTGCTTGTATACAAAGTATATAAGTACCATTCAGATCTTTAATCATGCATTTAGGATAGTGATATCCATCTCATTCAACCATTCACTATTTCCTCTCTCATCTGCTGATACTAAACCACTTCCATAGAACTCTCTTTTCATACTTTCTAAGAAAGAACAAGTCAGTACACTCACTTCCCTCTTACTAAACATATCACCTCTATATCCATTACTTGAATCTATAAAGCCCCATTAGAAGCGTACAGACTAAATTGGAAACAATATCTGGGTTAACTAAATCTGTACATTGTGATCAAACTGGGATTCTCTGAATAGAAAGTGTCTGATTTTAAAGTGTAAAGGAAATATAAGGGGATCTGATAGCATTGTACTACAAGAGCAACGTAAGGTTCTAAGGTAAAATCAAAATAGTCAAGGTCCCACAGTGCAGGAAGAATAGACGTACAAGCAAGATGAAGAAACAAGGGAGGAAAGTGACACAAACAAATAAATATACATCCTCAGTAGATTCCATGGCATGCACAGTTGGTGAAATGCCAGAGATGGAATTTAGAAATTACATTTGCCAAATGCTTGCGGAACTTAAGAATGAACTAAAAAATGAGATGAGGGAGCAAGTACAGATGGCGAAAGATCATTTTGACAAAGAACTCCATAAACAAATACAGGAAGTAAAAGATTACTTCAATAGGGAGATAGAGGCACTAAAGAGAAACCAAACAGATATTCCGGAAATGAAAGAAGCAATAAACCAAAATAAAAGCTCAATCGAAAGTATCACCAACAGAGTAGATCGCTTGGAAGAAAGAACCTCAGACAATGAAGACAAAATATATACCCTAGAGAAAAATCTAGATAACACAGCAAAAATGGTAAGAAACCAAGAACAGAACATTCAAGAATTATGGGACAACATAAAAAGACCAAACATAAGAGTGATTGGGGTAGAGGAGGGGGCAGAGTTTCAAGCCAAAGGAATGACTAATTTATTTAATGAAATAATTACAGAAAATTTTCCAAACTTGAGGAATGAATGGGAAAACCAAGTTCAAGAGGCTTACCAAATACCAAAGATACAAAAATCACAACAGATCCACACCAAGACACATTATAATGAAAATGCCTAATATACTGAGCAAGGAGAGAATATTAAAAGCCACAATAGAAAGGAAGCAGATTACATATAGGGGGAAACCAATCAGACTATGTTCAGACTTTTCTACCCAGACCGTAAAAGCAAGAAGATCCTGGAATAGCATATTTCAAGTTCTGAAAGAAAAGGGATGTCAACCAAGAATCTTATATCCAGCAAAATTGAGCTTTAGATTCGGAGATGAAATAAAAACCTTCCACGACAAGCAAAAGTTAAAAGATTTCACATCTCGAAAGCCAGCACTTCTGAACATCCTGGGCAACATTTTTCATGAAGAAGAAGAGAAAAATAACAATGAAAATCAACAAAGGGAGATATTAAACTAAGGGAAATACCAACCAGAAGAGAAACCAAATCAAGCTAAAGATCATAATACAAATAAAAATGGATGGGAATAAAAATCACATTTCAATAATAACCCTGAATGTTAATGGCCTAAACTCGCCATTCAAAAGACACAGATTATCTGAATGGATTAAAAGAAATGACCCAACAATTTGCTGTCTCCAAGAAACACACCTCATAGAAAAAGACATCAATAGACTGAAGGTGAAAGGCTGGGAAAAGTCTTATCACTCACATGGCCTGCGGAAGCAAGCAGGGGTTTCCATTCTCATTTCAAATAAGGTAGACTTCAAGCCAAAGTTAATCAAAAGGGACAAAGATGGATATTTCTTACTACTCAAGGGAACCATTCATCAACAGGATATAACAATCATAAATCTATATGCCCCAAATAATGGAGCACCTACATTCATCAAACAAACTCTTCTCAAGTTCAAGAGTAAAATTGACCACAACACAGTTATTCTAGGGGATTTCAACACACCTCTCTCACCAATAGATAGATCATCCAAACAAAAGCTAAACAAAGAAACCTTAGGCCTCCTTAAAACAATTAATAACTTAGACCTAACGGACATATATAGAATATTTCATCCCGCAGTGAAAGAATACACTTTTTTCTCAGCAGCACATGGCTCCTCCTCCAAAAGAGACCATATATTATGTCACAAGGCAACTCTCAGCAAATATAAAAAAAAAATAGAGATACTACCCTGCATGCTATCAGACCATAAAGGGATGAAATTGGAAATCAACGACAAAACAAGGAATAAGAAAAACTAATCCATCAACTGGAAGCTAAACAACATGCTACTGAATGAACAAGGGGTTGAAGAAGACGTCAAAGAAGAGATAAAAAAAATTCCTGGAGGTAAATGAGAACACAGATACATCGTATAGAAATCTCTGGGATACTATGAAGGCAATAGTAAGAGGAAAATTCATTGCACTGAGTTCATTCCTTAAAAGGAAAAAAACCCAACAAATAAATGACTTAACATCACACCTCAAAGCACTAGAAAAAGAAGAACAGATCAACACCAAGAGCAGCAGAAGACAGGAAAAAATTAAAATCAGAGCAGAAATTAATGAAATTGAGACTAAGGAAACAATTCAAAGAATTGACAAAACTAAAAGTTGGTTCTTTGAAAAAATAAACAAAATTGACAGACCCTTAGCGATGCTAACGAAAAGAAGAAGAGAAAAAAACTCAAATTACTAACATTCATGATGAAAAAGGGAATATCACAACAAACACCTCAGATATACAGAATATAATTAGAAATTACTTTGAAAACTTGTACTGTAATAAAATAGAAAATACTGAATGCATTGATAGATTTCTAGAGTCATATGATTTGCCTAAACTGGATCTGGAGGCTATACACAATTTAAACAGATCAATTACAAGCAAAGAAATAGAAGATGTCATCAAAAAGCTACCAACAAGGAAAAGTCCAGGACCTGATGGGTTTACAGCCGAGTTCTACAAGACTTTCAAAGAAGAATTAATACCAATGCTCTTCAAACTATTTCAAGAAATAGAAAAAGAGGGAGCTCTTCCAGACTCTTTCTATGAGGCCAATATTACATTAATTCCAAAGCCAGGCAAAGACGCATCCAATAAAGAAAACTTCAGGCCAATATCTTTAATGAACATAGATGCAAAAATCCTCAACAAAATTATGGCAAATCGGATACAAAAAACATATCAAAAAGATAGTGCACCACAATCAAGTGGGTTTTATTCCAGGATGCAAGGCTGGTTCAACATTCGGAAATCAATAAACATAATACATCACATCAATAGACTTAAAGATAAAAATCATATAATTGTCTCAATAGATGCAGAAAAAGCATTTGACAAAACACAGCACCCCTTTATGTTCAAAACACTGGAAAAACTAGGAATATCAGGAACATATCTCAACATTATAAAAGCTATTTATGCAAGGCCCAGAGCTAACATTATCTTTTTTTTTTTTTTTTTTTTTTTTTGTGGTACCGGGGATTGAACTCAGGGGCACTCGTCCACTGGGTCACATCCCCAGCCCTTTTTTGTATTTTATTAGAGACAGGGTCTCACTGAGTTGCTAAGTGCCTCGCCATTGCTGAGGCTGGCTTTGAACTCGTGATCCTCCTGCCTCAGCCTCCCAAAGTGCTGGGATTACAGGCGTGCGCCACTGCGCCTGGCTGCTAACATTATCTTAAATGGAGAAAAATTGAAAGCATTTCCTCTAAAAACTGGAACAAGACAGGGCTGCCCCCTTTCACCACTGCTATTTAACATAGTACTGGAAACTCTGGCCAGAGCAATTAGACAGACAAAAGAAATTAAAGGGATCCAGATAGGAAAAGAAGAGCTCAAATTAGCACTATTTGCTGATGACATGATAATATACCTAGAAGACCCAAAAAACTCTACCAGAAAACTTTTACAACTAGTAAATGAATTCGGCAAAGTAGCAGGATACAAAATCAATACCCATAAGTCAAAGGCATTTTTATACATCAGTGACAAAGCCTCTGAAAGGGAAATGATGAAAACGACCCCATTTCCAATAGCATCAAAAAAATAAAATACCTGGGAATCAACTTAACAAAAGAGGTGAAAGACCTCTATAAAGAAAATTATAGAACACTAAAGAAAGAAATCATAGAAGAACTCAGAAGATGGAAAGACCTACCTTGCTCTTGGATAGGTAGAGTCAATATTGTCAAAATGTCCATACTACCAAAGGCATTATACAGATTTAATGCAATTCCAATCAAAATTCCAATGTCATTTTTCAAAGAAATAGAAAAAGCAATCATGAAATTCATCTGGAACAATAAGAGACCCAGAATAGCCAAAGCAATCCTGAGCAAGAAAAGTGAAGCAGGGGGCATCACCATACCGGACTTTAAATTATACTATAGAGCAATAGTAACTAAAACAGCATGGTATTGGCACCAAAACAAATGGGTGGACCAATGGTACAGAATTGAGGACACAGAGACTAATGCATATAATTTCAGTTATCTTATATTAGACAAAGGTGCCAAAAATGTACAGTGGAGAAAGGATAGCCTCTTCAACAAATGGTGTTGGGAAAACTGGAAATCCATATGCAACAAAATGAAATTAAACTTGTATCTCTCACCATGCACAAAACTCAATTCAAAGTGGATCAAGGACCTAAGAATTAGATCTGAGACAATACGCCTAATAGAAAAAGTAAGCTCCAATTTCCAACATGTTGGATTAGGCCCCAAGTTCCTTAATAAGAATCCTGTAGCACAAGAACTATTACTAAGAATTAATGAATGGGATAGATTTAAGCTAAAAAGCTTCTTCTCAGCAAAAGAAACAATCAGTGAGGTGAATAGAGAGCCAACTAATTGAGAACAAATATTTAATACATGCACATCAGATAGAGCACTAATTTCTAGAATATATAAAGAACTCAAAAAACTTTACACCAAAAAAGCAAATAAACCAATCACTAAATGGGCTAAGGAACTGAAAAGACACTTCTCAGAAGAAGATATACAATCAATCAACAAATACATGAAAAAATGCTCAACCTCTCTGGCAATTAGAGAAATGCAAATCAAAACTACTCTAAGATTTCATTTCACTCCAGTCAGAATGGCAGCTATCAAGAACACAAACAACAATAAATGTTGGAGAGGATGTGGGGAAAAAGGCACACTCATACATTGCTGGTGGGACTGCAAAATGGTGCAACCACTATGGAAAGCAGTATGGAGATTTCTTGGGAAAATGGGAATGGAACCACCCTATGACCCAGCCATCCCACTCCTGGGTCTGTTCCCAAAAGACTTAAAAACAGCATATTACAGTGACACAGCCACTTCAATGTTTATAGCAGCACAATTCATAATAGCTAGGTTGTGGAACCAACCTAGATGTCCCTCAGTAGATGAGTGGATAAAGAAAATGTGGTATATATACAAAATGGAATTTTACTCAGCAATAAGAGAGAATAAAATAATGGCATTTGCAGGTAAATGGATGAAGTTGGAGAATATAATGCTAAGTGAAATTAGTCAATCTCAAAAATCCAAATAACGAATGTTTTCTCTGATATAAGGAGGTTAGTTCACAGTGTGATTGGATGGGGGTTCATAGGATTAGAGGAACACTAGAATTGTCAAAGGAAAGGGAGGGCAAGGGAGGGAGCAGGGGGTGGGGAGGGGAAAAATGGTGGTTGAATGAGATGGATATCACTATCCTAAATGCATGATTAAAGATCTGAATGGTACTTATATACTTTATATACAAGCACTTGTATGTAAAAAGATGATATATTTGTGCATTATGAATAAGTAAATAAATAAAAAAAAGAAAAAGGTTCTTCTTCTTCTTTTTTTATTTTTTTTTTTTTTATGTTTCTAGCTTAGATTTCAAAAGGGTAAATTTATAGAATTAGTCTCGATCTAAATAATTGAAATATCGACATCTGGTGGCCATATATAGGAACAGAACAGTGAATAGACAGAAAGCAGTGAAAATAGACACAGACAAAATTAACTCCTTCAGCGTCTGTTTGAGTGTGTTTGAGTGGCATCTTATCTGTGAAGGGGCAGGGTTTGCCTCGACTTCCCTTCTGCAACGTGGAACTTTTGTTCAAACTGCATCGCATGGAAGATGCCACAATTGTACCCCATTAACAGGTGTAATTTTTATGTTTTCCTATATCAGTTAAAAATAAATTTAATTTAGGGCTGGTGATATAGCTCAGTTGGTAGAGTGCTTGCCTCTCATGCACAAGGCCCTGGGTTCAATCCCCAGCACCACACAAAAAATAAATAAATAAAAATAAAAAATAGCCGGGCGCGGTGGCGCACGCCTGTAATCCCAGCACTTTGGGAGGCTGAGGCAGGAGGATCGTGAGTTCAAAGCCAGCCTCAGCAATGGCGAGGCACTTAGCAACTCAGTGAGACCCTGTCTCTAATAAAATACAAAAAAGGGCTGGGGATGTGGCCCAGTGGTCGAGTGCCCCTGAATTCAATCCCAGGTACCAAAAATAAATAAATAAATAAATAAAAATTTAAAAAAAATAAAAAATAAATTTAATTTAATAAACCAATGCAAGTATGAAGACATGAATGGTGTGAATATACTTTGTACACAACCAGAGATATGTAAAAATGTGCTATATAAGTGAAATATGAATTGTAATGCATTCTGCTTTTATATATGAAATGTCTTAAAATAAAAGAAACTTAAAATTAAAGAAAAGGAAAAAAAAAAAACAAAAAACAAACAAACAAACAAACAAAAAACCAGTGTGTCAGCCAAAGAGCAGAATATGCAGTGGAGATGAAATTCCAAGTACTGATTATATGGCCCATTGGTCATGAAAACTGATTATTTTCATTACTGGGCAATATTGAAGGAAGTTAATTTGCATGTCAGTGATGACTTCTTTTTTATCAGGGAGGTGTAATAAGATGAAAAAAGCATTCACAAAAGAAAATTTTAATTTCTTTAAGGGAAAAGTAACGTTGTTAAATTAAGTTGTATGTAAAAAGATACTATACTTGTGCATGATGAATAAGTAAATAAATAATAAAAAAATTAAAAAAAAAACAAAACAAAAAAAAACAAATATTCATTAATTTCCTATACATTAGGCTGTGTTTTTAGGTATACTATGCAGAAAAGAAACATTAACAAATTCCTACCCTATAAAACCACACAAACATGGTGCGTGTACTATACTAAAAGAAAATGTAGTATACTTAAAAATATATACTTAAGGACACACACACACAGAGAGCCCTTAAAATTGGTTGAATTTGACCTTTGAGCCACAGCTGTTCTAGAAGAGATTTGTTTTGTTTTTGTGGTGGTTGTTTCCCTTCAAGATGCTTTTGTCATTGATCTTGAACAGTGACTCTTGTTGGCCACCAGATGGAAGTCTAACAACATATGTCTTCAAATACTTTTTTGAAAATGACTTGATTTATTCAAACTATATTTATGTCATGAACAAAAGCTACTGCTAGCTTTGAACATCTGTATTGTTGTCTGTGTTTATTGCATAATTGTCCAAGGTGAGTAATTTATTGATGTTGCTATGAGTCAACCAAACTATAAGTCAGTGTGGGCCCAGTACCTGTTTAGAGACCCAAGATAGAGACTGGGTTCTTTCCAGTCACCTTTCCCTTGCTACTTCAGGGACTTTGTTGTATTCTGTTCTCTTGCGGTAGGTTGTATTATTTACTCACAGTTCATCCTTCCCTTTCTATCCTAGCCATGATTTCATTGGTGGTGGTAAATACTTCTTTGTCCCCTAATTTTGAGTATCCTATGTCATTCATTTCCTTTCATCACTGGTATGTGAGAAGATAAAAAGTCTGCTAAATGTGCTTATGTGATTGTGGTTGGCCTCTTATGTGTCTTGTATCCACTATTTGAAGAACGTGTACTGAGTGTTATAGAATAAGGAGGCAAGTAGAGCAAATCTCAACTCATCTCAACCCAACTCAACAGATAACCAAGCCCTGCAGATAACAACTGAGTAATTCTGGAGAACTGTGACTGGGATTTGAGGGTTGTATTACAGTTAGTTTTATTACAGCACAATTGTGTAAGACAAATCCCAGAACACAAGTTTTATACTTAATCCTTTTATTAAAGTAGTTCATTGGCACAGAATGATAGCAGCCAGAATTTGGTTATTCTCAGTTATGAATAGATAATGACTATAAGTACTTGCAAATTAGTACCTGGCAAAGTCAATTTTGATGTTCAGTTCACTTAGGTAAATGCTTTACTAAAACTTTTGTCAAAGAGAAACATTCCACATTTATGTGGTTTCTAAGAATCAATCCCTGATTTTCAGCAAGCTTCGAAGATCAACATCAGGCTTTCTTTAATAAATGCAAAAAAAATTCTTCCTATATGTAAGTTATTTATCTTTGTTCTTTACAGGGTGTGTGAAGTTGGTTTCTTTTATAAGGTAGCATGTGGGAGAAACAATGCCTCCCCCCAATCGTTGCCTATACTCTAATCCCTGAAACTTGTGAATATGTTACCTGCATGATAAAAAGGGATTTTTTTTTCAGGTGTAATTAAATTAAGAACCTGAATATAGGTAGATTATCATGGATTACCTGAGTGTGCCAAATCTAATCACATAAATCCTTTAAAAGGGAGAAATTTTCCCAATTATGATCAGAGGAAGATGTGACTTACTTTGAATATTGACCAAGAAGGCCATGAGCCAGGGAATATGAGCATCCTATAAAGCTGGAAAGAATAGATTCTACCCTGTAGCTTCCAGAAGAAAATAAGCCTTGCCAACACCTTGACTTTAACCCAGTGAGACTCATGTTGGACTTTTTATCTATAGAGATAAAAGATAAGTGTGTGTGTGTGTGTGTGTGTGTGTGTGTGTGTGTGTGTTTTGAGATGCTGTGGATTGAATCCAGGTAAATTTGTGTTGTTTTAAGCCATTATATTTAATTTTTTTTTTGTGGTGCTGGGGATTGAACCCAGGGCCTTATGTATGTGAGGCAAGCACTCTACCAACTGAGCTATATCCACAGCCTGAGCCACATTAAATTTGTTGCAGCAGCAATAGGAAACTAATATGTGATGTACAGAAATCTTCCTTTTAAAGGATGAGGGACTAAGAGTTTCTTAAAATAGGAAGGCCTTTCATCTTCCAGTCTCTATATATTATAGAAAATAGGTAGACAAAATAAATTTTATGTTCAAAAATTTTTTGTGGCTTTTATTCTTTTACATGTTTTCTAAAGATAAAAACACATTAGAAACACTTATGGGTATCTTTTTATGGTATCTGTGTCTGGATTTGAATCTCATCTCTTGCAATTACGGTTGAGCCTTATGATTGCCAGATTCTGTGTTTGCAAATCTGATTCTTCACTTAAACTTATTTTTAACCCTCAGATCAATACTTGCACTTTTGTGGTCTTTCATGGATATACACATAGCAGTCAACCATTTCAGGCATGTTCCCAGCTGAGGTTGGATAAGGCAATGCTCTGTTCCCTTTATTTAATGCTCATACTGTAAACAAGTGTCCTTTCATGGTATACCTAATATATTTTATTTTTTATTATATTTATTTAAATATATATTTTTTGCATTTTGTGCTTTTGGCTGGTGATTTCATTGTTTAATGTAACCCTCATGCACAGTGCTGAAATACTGTCTAGTGTTGCTTGGCATAAGAATCCTGTGATGTGCTTTATGGAGAAAACATATATTAGGTAAGGTTCCTTCTGGCATGAGTTATAGCACTGTTGGCTATGAGTTTAATGTTAATGATTCAACACTATATATTATTATTATTATTTTTTTGGTACCAGGGATTGAACTCATGAGCAGTCAACCACTGAGCCACATCCCCAGCCCTATTTTTATTTTATTTAGAGACAGGGTCTCACTGAGTTGTTTAGTGCCTTGCCAATGCTGAGGCTGGCTTTGAACTCATGATCCTCTTGTCTCAGCCTCCCGAGCCGCTGGGATTACAGGCGTGTGCCAATGTGCCCATCTTATATTATGTATTTTTCAGTTGTCCTTCTAACAGCATAGATTAGTTTAGCATGTGTTTAAATTTTATGTAAATTGAATTTTATAGTATGTCCATTTTGAATCTGGTTTCCTTTGTGTTCTGTTTGTGGAATTCATTCAGGTTGTGATATTTATCAACACTCTGTTAGTTTTCATTGATTATTTTATTAATATACCACAATTTAATGATATTATACTATTTATTGATATTTTGATTGTTTCTAATTTGACAATAGTAAGAATAACATTCCTATAAATCTTTTTAGTAAACATATTTTTACACATTTGGTGGGTATATGTTTAGGGTTAGAATTGCTAGATCATGGGGCTGGGGATATAGGTCAATTGGTAGAGTGCTTGCCTCACATACACAAGGCCCTGGGTTCAATCCCCAGCACCAAAAAATAAAAAGAATTGCTGGATCATAAGATTTAGCCTTGGGAGATGTAACCAGTTTTCCAAGGGTTTTGTCAATGTACACTCCCACAAGCAGTGGGTGTTCCATTTATTCCAGCAATTGATAGTACAGTATTCTACATAGAGTAAAGGCTCAGTTAATTACTATTATTATTATTAGTAGTAGTAGTAGTAGTACAGTGCTGGGGATCAAACCCAGGGCCTCACACAAGCTAGGCAGTACCAACTACCCTGATTCAGTTATTTTGGGTGAAGTTAATGTCCACAGGAACAACCCTGAAACAATAAGGAACAGTAGTTACAGGAGTTGGTACATAAGTACTCAAGTACTCCATTGTTCTTTTTTTTTTTTTTTTTTGTCAGAGCTAGGGCCTTGTGCATGCAAGCCAGGCACTGTACCAACTGAGCTATATCCTCAGCTTACTCCATCTTTTTTGTCACAGAAGACAAAACTTTTTGGTGTGTACTTCATATGTTCTTTGACACTCCCAAGTGATATTGAGTCCCAGTTGCCCATAGCAGCCACCTGCTCATTAACCTCTTCTTTATTAGATTCAATTCCTTTCCTGCTTCACTTCCTACTCCCCTATTTCCATTTCTTGGGATCACCTCCTGTGTTAGTCAGTTTCATTCTCTGTGACAAATATACCTGGGAAAATCAACTTCAGAGGAGGAAAGATTTAATAGTTTCAGAGGTTTCAGTTCCATGATTGCTTGGTTCCATCACCTTGGGCCTGTGGCAAGGCAGAGAGCATATGATGGAGGAAAGTTGCTTACATTATGGAGCTGGGAAGCAATCAGAGAAAGGGGGATGGAAGAGGGAGAGGAGAAGGAACAGGGGTCCCAGTATACTCTTCAAGGGAAGACACCCCCAGTGACCTACTTCCTCCAACTAGGCCTCACTTCCTTAAAAATTTCCACCACCTCCCAATAGCACCATTGGCTGGGGACATTTAAGATCCAAACCATAATACCTCCTAAATGAACTATAGGCTATATGCAAGTCAATCATGGTCTCAGGGTCTGCTTCCAGGAATGCTAACTAGAACCTTTGCATTAATAGTAAAATTTTGTGATTATAAATCTTTTTAATTAAATGTTAGAAAATTACTGGCTACTATGCTATGCTTACCTGTGTGCGCGCGTGTGGTGTGTGTGTGTGTGTGTGTGTGTGTGTGTGTGTGTAGGATATAAATCTTGTTTACTTTTTAAAAGGAGTCCTTAAACATCATAATTTTGGGACTATAGATTCAAGGAGAAGTAATAATTTGGTCTTCATGATTATCTTCACACCAAAACCAGTGTTGGGCATACTTGGACATACTTGAACATCTCTGATAATAATGCTAAGTAAACTTTACTTTCACTCTCTTCCTCCTCCGTGTGTTTTTGGCTATGCATTTTAACAGTCATCTAAGATACTTTTTAAAAAAGTGTTATCCAATTAAGTTTTCTTTTAGAAAGAGACATGGGTATAATCACCTCAACCATAAATGCCATTGTATTCATAGTACTCAAAACAATACATGGCCAACAGTTATAGCTCAATAAGTATTAGATGAATAAAAATGAATTAATTGGGCCAGACCTGGTGGTGCATGCATGTAATCCCAGAGGCTCTGGAAGCTAAAACAGGAGTATCACAGGTTCAATGCCAGCCTCAGCAAGTTGGCAAGGCCCTAAGCAATTTAATGAGATCCTGTCTCAAGATAAAACATAAAAAGGACTGGGGATGTGGTTCAGTGGTTAAATGCCTCTGGGTTCAATCCCTAGTACAAACGAACAATGAATTAATTAACAATGAGCAAACCAAGACAAAAAAAAAAAAAGAACAAATGAAATCATATGCCCTAGACTTAATGTCAAAATATTATGATGCCCAGCAGAAATGCACACTGATTTTTCTTTTTTATAAATTTATTTTTTAGTTATAGGTGGACACAATATCTTTATTTTATTTTTATGTGGTGCTGAGGATTGAACCCAGTGCCTCATGCATGCTAGGCAAGTGCTCTATTTCTGAGCCACAAACCCAGGCCCTGCACACTGATTTTTCTTCCTGCAAATTTCCTTGTTCATTTCTGGTCATGCATTTCAGGTAGGATATTAGTGCTGGAAGCATCTCTACTAATAGCAAATGTATAATTGAGGGGCTGGAGAATTTCATTCAATGAGATTTTCTAAAATAAGATTTCTTCAGTCTTCAAAATCAGACATTGAGAAGAGAATAAGATTGAAGCTTATAATTTGGATGCATCTGAAGAAAATTAACTCAGACTTATCCGATTTCCAGAGTCTAGAATAGAGGGTATTTTAGTCAGCTTTTTTTTGTCCCTGTAACCAAAATACCCAACAAGAACAACTTTAAAGGAGGAAAAGTTTATTTTGGCTCTTGGTTTCAGAGGTTCAGTTCATGGTCCACCAACTCCATAGCTCTGGGCCCCAAGGTGAGGTAGAACATGGTGGCATAAAAGCATGATGGAGGAAAGCAGCTCAGGACATGGCAATAGGAAGCAGGTGGGGTGTGCACCCCTCACCAGGAACAAAATTAAAACCCATGGCTTGCTTCCAGTGACCTACTTCTTCCAGTCACACCATACTGCCTACAGTTACTCATCAGTTAATCCATATCAGTGGATTAATCCACTGATCAAATTATACCTCTCATAACTTAATTATTTTGCCTCTGAAAATTCTTGCATTGTCTCACACACACATGAGTATTTTGGGGACTCCTCATATCCAAACCATAACATAGATCTATCCTTTAAAGCCTGAAAAAGAAATCTCAGTTCAAGTCAAAGACAGTAATGCATACTTTACACAGTAAAAATAAATGTAAAGGATATGTCTCCCCAGGGCATGTAGCCTCAAAATATATACATGTATTTAATAAAGCATTTGATGAAATAATGGAGGATGGAAGATTGCCAATGTAAGTAAAGGAGTTTACGGGCATAATCTTAGGGTTTAAAGTCAATAAAGAAAAAATTACTAAATAAGATAAGACATCAATGCTATTAATGCCATCTGGAATACTGGTTGGGCATTGTGTGGCAAATGTTATGTTGCTGTGTTCTGATGAAAGTGATTAACAATGCATACCTTTCAAAAGACATGATGAAAGACTCTGAACATTGTGTAAAGGATGTTATTATTAAGGGCATGTGTGAAAGTAGCTGTAAGTCTCAGGGCCCACTTTCTGGACATGAGTCGTATTATTGGATCCTGTACCAAATGCTTGGTATTAATTTCTTCCACTCTCTTCAGTTGTCCATCTGACTGTGCCAAAGAATTCAAACTTCTGGCCTGAAGTTGTATAAGAAATTATCACATGATTGTGTCTGTCAAGAGAGGAAGGGAGGGAGGAGATAGTGGTGATGAGAGAAGAGAATTTTTGCAAAGGAGAATAGCTCTTTGTTTAGGGTTTGAAGCCACAGCCTACATTTTGTCAGTTGAGTACCTTAATCATGTTTACAATTTAGAAACAAAACATATTTTCTAGACTCTCTGATGTTAGGAAACAAACCTCAAGTTATATTTTGTTATTTCCAAATTTTGTTATAACTCTTTGAGTCATAGCTGTGTAAAATTGTTGCTTTGTAGAACTGGGAAGTGGTTTCAGTGGCTACAACCTACATATTAGATTGGTTGGTTGAGAAAATATCTTGCAAAGTTACATTTTGTAGGTGGGATATCATATTATTGTCTATCATCTGCTTTTAAAATCTTAATTGCCAAAGATAATTGTTATGAATAAAGTTAATTTTATAAGTTAAATTTAAATCATTTTTGATATTATCAATCAACAGTTTGGAGAAAAAGCATGACCATATGTTTTTATACATAAAACCAAAACTAAATATTCTTCTATTATTTTTCTTCAAATCTCCATGTTGGCTTTTTTTTGAATGAAATAAAAGATTTGTGCATTATTATTTTTGTCATAAGTGGAAAATATTTTGTTAAGGTCACATTCTCTAAAAATGTTGGTATTTAAATATTGGGAAAATGGAATATACTGAAAAAATATATAAAATACTAGAGACTCATTTATTATGAGACCTATGACTATGAGAGAATTAGTTAGATTTTAGTCTCAAGTTGTTTTGGTTAGAAATGTAATAAGGCTTGTTGACCTTTAAACAGTGTTATATAATAAACTCAACAACAAATCTAAAATAATTAAAGCTATTGTTTTTGTGACAAAACTGTTTGTATGAAATAATATGTTGTGTTCCTCCTAAATGTGCTTTTGGGGGATGAATTATCTCTTGATCATGGATCATTTCAAATGTATGCAAAAAACCCCAAAGATAAAAGAGTACTATAATAGTGTTATGGTTTGGATACCAGGTGTCCCCCTGAACCTCCTGTATTAATGCAGGAATGTCCATAGGTGAAATGATTGGATTGTGATAGCTGTAATCTAATCAGTTCATCCTAGTTTAAGTGAACTGGGTGGTAATTGTAGGCATGTGGGGCATGGCTGGAGGAGGTGTGTCACTGGGGTGAACTCTGGAAGGGTGCATCTTCCCTGTGGCCCCTTTCTCCTTCCCTCTCTCTGCTTCCTGACCCCATCATGAGCTGAGCAGCCTTTCCTCTGCTGGATCCTTTAGCCAAGACACTCTGCCCCACCTTGGGGGGCTATTGAACCAGCCAAGGTTGAATGAACTTCTGAAACTATGAGCTGAAATACACTTTTCCTCCTCTAAGTTATTCTTGTCAGGTATTTTGGTTTCTGCAACACAAAGATAACATAAATAGATTCCCATGTTCCCATCTCCAACTTTGAACACTTATTAACTCATGGTGGTATACTACTTACATGTTGTTTTGAAGAAATTACAAGACATTGCATCATTTCATAATAAATATTTCAGTGTGTAAGTCAAAAAATTGAGAACTCTTTGTCAGAAAAAATATTACTTAAATATGCTTTTTAAAGTTCTATATTTATAACGGGCAAGGCAAACAGTCACTTTCAAACAACATTTTGCTGTCACAAGGAGTGCATGTCTTGCTCCAGATGAGTAATTGTTGCCAAGAGACCATTTCCTGTAAATTGGCAGTTACATGAGATACGGCTCTAAAGAGCAATGCACTGCAGTTAGCAAAAGGTCATGAGCTATGCTTTCTGCTCTGATTGGAGAAATAAATCTTCAGGGTTGCATATCAGCAAATACAGAAGTACTGAAGTGCTTTCTTAAGTTTCTTTTAAGTTTGTTGTGTTAAAAGAAAATAGGAACGTGTATTTCTCCTTTGTGAATATTGAAAAGACATCTTTTAACACTGCTTCAATCATACATATATCCCAGGAAGACTGGTTCTCAAGAGCCATATTTCTGGCCCAAGTACACATATAATAGTGATTCTTAACACTTATGGGTTTGAAAAACAAACAAACAAACAAACAACAACAACAAAAAAAAACATACTGTGAAGAACTAAGCTCAGGGGTATGGGGGAATCATGTCTGTGATCCCAACAACTTGGGAGGCTGCAGGAGCCCTGTTTGGGGAGATAGCTAAGATTGCGGTTGACTATGGGCCATACACATTTTTGGGCATTGTCGCCTTCCGTAGTCTCACGGGACTTGGCCCAGGATCTCGAGAGATTTGAGCAATGACTCAGCAGATTGACATTTTTGGGCATTGTCGCCTTCCGTAGTCTCACGGGACTTGGCCCAAGATCTCGAGAGATTTGAGGAGTGACTCGGCAGATCGAGCAAGCACCATTCCTGCTCGGGCGCATGGGATGAGACCAGAGAGAGAAAGGACAGGGTTATAGCTATTGTATAGATACATTGTAGTTTCTTGTAAGAGTACGTGGCTAGGTTTCTTGTGAGAGTGAAAGGACAGGGTTATCGCTATTGTATAGATACATTGTAGTTTCTTGTAAGAGTACGTGCTTGGTTTCTTGTGAGAGTGTGTATGTAGTGTTAGAAATTACAAGAGACAGAGACAGAAAGATTAAAGAATTTTTTCGTCTCCATCCTGTCTCCGGACTCCTTCCCGCGGCGCTGCCGTTCCAGGCTGCAATCCCTTTCCGGCGGCTAACAGTTGGTGGCCCGTACGGGGAACGAACCCGCGACCTTGCACTTGGGTCTTAGTTATTTTCGAACCCATTTTAACCGCTCTGACTAGAGACTCCTGCGAGGTTTCTCAGTTCTTACCTGCCGTGCTGAATTCCCCGTACGGGCCACCAACTGTTAGCCGCCGGAAAGGGATTGCAGCCTGGAACGGCAGCGCCGCGGGAAGGAGTCCGGAGACAGGATGGAGACGAAAAAATTCTTTAATCTTTCTGTCTCTGTCTCTTGTAATTTCTAACACTACATACACACTCTCACAAGAAACCAAGCACGTACTCTTACAAGAAACTACAATGTATCTATACAATAGCGATAACCCTGTCCTTTCACTCTCACAAGAAACCTAGCCACGTACTCTTACAAGAAACTACAATGTATCTATACAATAGCTATAACCCTGTCCTTTCTCTCTCTGGTCTCATCCCATGCGCCCCGAGCAGGAATGGTGCTTGCTCGATCTGCCGAGTCACTCCTCAAATCTCTCGAGATCTTGGGCCAAGTCCCGTGAGACTACGGAAGGCGACAATGCCCAAAAATGTCAATCTGCTGAGTCATTGCTCAAATCTCTCGAGATCCTGGGCCAAGTCCCGTGAGACTACGGAAGGCGACAATGCCCAAAAATGTGTATGGCCCATAGTCAACCGCAATCTTAGCTATCTCCCCAAACAGGGCTCCTGCAGGAGGCTGAGGCAGGAAGATTGCATTGCAAGTTCAAGATCAGCCTCAGCAACTCAGTGAGGCTCCAGGCAACTTAGTAAGACCCTGCTTCAAAATACAAAAAGGCTGGGGATGTGGCTCAGTGGTAAAACACCCCTGGGTTCAATCCCTGCTACCAAAAAGAAAAGGAGGAGGAGGAGGAGGAAGAGGAGGAGAAAAGAAGAAGGAGGAGGAGGAAAAAAAAGAACTAAGCTTTAAGATCTTTAATCTCTTTATTTTTGTTAAAATGGTCATACTTTTAAAAAAATATGATGATTTGGAATGCTACTTAATAATTATCCTTATGTATTTGGTATATTTATTCTGTATGAAGTAATGAAAATACAAAGTTTGAATCAAATGGAATTCCCATTTTGTTTATCAAAAATATTTAACTGCTGTCCCCAGGTGTGGTGGCGCACGCCTCTAATCCCAGCACTTGGGAGGCTGAGGCAGGAGGATCGCGAGTTCAAAGCTAGCCTCAGCAATGGCGAGGCACTTAGCAACTCAGTGAGACCCTGTCTCTAATAAAATACTGGAATGTAGCCCAGTGGTCTAGTGCCCCTGAGTTCAATCCCCAGTATATAAAAAAAAAAATTTGACTATTGTCAGCTTCGTATGGTTCAACATATATGTCAGTTGCCATTTAAGGAAAAGCCTGACATATCATTTTGATTTACACCAATGGGAAGTCTAGTTGTTCATATACAAGACTTCACTTTTCACCTGATAGTAGCATATCTTCATTTACTAATGAGTTATTAAACTGTCTTTTAAGAACAGACCTTGCAAAATTATAATTTGGTACTTATGAAGTACAGTCCTAGCTGAGATCTGAGAGGTTATCTCATTGTGAAAAGCATTGCTAAATATCCCCCAACATTTTTTTTTTGCATTTCATCTCTCTGTTTAATAGAAGTCCCAATATTTAGCTGGGCACATGGCCAACCAATATGAAAACTTGTATCTATGTATCTTCTGCAGCTATATGGGCTAGGTAATTAAGTTCCCACCAGAGTGTGAGAAGAAATAATCTATTTTCCCCTTTCTATTCTCTTCATCAACTGGGTGGAATGCAGATGTGGTAGAGGTACAATATTCAAATATTTTTAATAAACAAAATGGGAATTCCATTTGATTCAAACTTTGTATTTAAAAAATTTTATTTCAGTTGTCAATAAACCTTTAGTTTATTTATTTATATGTGGTGCTGAGAATCGAACCCAGGGCCTCACACTGCTATGCAAGCGCTCTACCACTGAGCCACAACCCCAACCCATGAAACTTTGTATTTTCATATACTTCATTTTGAACACTGTAAGTCAGGGCAACACCCAATAATGGGAATAGCAAGATGACAGGAGCCTAGGGCCTTCCTTGCTTTTCTGAAATCACTGTACTCTCCTGGGCTGCTTATGTCCAGACTTGTACATGAGAGAAGAATAATTTATATGTACAATGCTTTAAATGTATAGGTGACAAAACAAAGACCCGGAGGAATGAACTTGCCCAGAATGACTCAGCCAGAGTGTGACAGTGTTTAAATTCTTTTTGGGGGGGGAGGGGGTACCGGGGATTGAACTCAGGGGCACTCGACCACTGGGCCACATCCCCAGCCCTTTTTTGTATTTTATTTAGAGACAGGGTCTCACTGAGTACCTCGCCATTGCTGAGGCTGGCTTTGAACTCGTGATCCTCCTGCCTCAGCCTCCCAAGTGCTGGGATTACAGTGTGCGCCACTGCTCCTGGCTCAGTGTTTAGATTCTTAATGCTCATTGCTCATCCTCTGCCATCTCTGTGAAAGTGAGACCACTTAAACACAGGACTGACATGTAAAAATGTAACTTTAAAATTTTAAACACTGCTTTGATTTGTTATTAATACTTTTCTTTCACTAACAAATTAGTGAAAAAAAATTGAACCAAATTAGATGATTTTACTCAGATGATGAAATATTAGACATTAAATCCTTGTGTTACTGCCATATGTAAATTTTATTTTATAGTTGTACTTTTCAAGTTAACAACATTATATTTAAGTTTCCATATTCATAAAACTAGAACTAATGGATGAAAGAATAGCCTTATAGGATTTTTAAACATTTCAGTAGTCTCAGTTTCCTATAAAGGCCCAAGGGCAATAATCAGGATAAAGTTATTTTTGTCAATTTTGGATGTGGACTGGATAAGTTTTTCAACCTGCCTCTAAACGATGACGGTATCTCCAGAGTTAGCAAATTGGGGTAGTCAAGTGTACCATCTCTTATGTTTTGTAGAGATCAATGAACATGTATGTATGTTTCTTTTCTTTCTTTTTGATGGTGCTGGGGATTGAACCCAGAGCCTTGTGCATGCAAGGCAAGCACTCTACCAACTGAGCTATATCCCCAACAGTATCCCCTACTTGTCTTGCTAGCCACTGCCAAAATTTGGGAATAAAATTAATTCTTAAAATGTTACTATATTTTTTCTCTTGTTTTAGATCCACATTATTACTTATTATTAGCCCATACATAATCCTAGGAATTACCATATCATTATACTTAAAATGCCAAGTTTTCATTGAAATATGATACACACAGAGAAAAATATACAAATCATGAGTCAGCTTGGTGGGTTTTTTCAAAGTCCATATACATGTGAAACCAACACCCACATCAAGAAACAGAACAAAACCAACATCCCAGATGACCCCTCATAGAGTAAGTACTCTACTGATTTCTAACAACAGAGGTGGTGATCTTCTCCAATCCTTGATAAATGGAATCAAGGTGTACGTACTCTTTTGGATCTAGCTTTTCTATTCAACAGCAAGATTCATTCAAACTTTTGGGTATAGTTGTAGTTTTTCTTTTCATTGATATATAACATTCCATTGTGTGAATGCATCAATTTATTTATTTATTCATTCCACTGTTGTTGATGTATCACAGTGTGAAGCCTAACATCTTTTATTAAATGGCAAAGTTTTATTTTTTCTAGTAATGACCATCTCAAATCCTGTATTCTGCAGTTGTTTACTTTTTCTTTTTTATTTATTTATCTACTTTTGTGTTGCAGGAACCCAGGGACTCACACAGCCCCTATATTCAGCACTTGTGAACAATATTGATAAGAAAGGCAGTTTTATTGAAAAGCACTGATAAAAAAGCAAACGAGTTCTATTTTCTTATAATTTAAATAATTAAAGACACAAAGCACATGAATTATTTGATAACTTCAGCTGACAAACTTGACTATGGTGATCAAAGAAGATAAATCTCAAAATTTACTTTTGTCTTGGTGATTCTCCATTGTTATCAAACTTTTATCGGAGTTCATGACCCTTGGCATATTTACTATATCACTTGTATTTTTTGCTCTCTTTTGGTAATGGTCTTTCCTTGATAGGAAAGAGGTGTCAAAAATTCTGGCATTCTGGGTAAGATAGGAGGGCTTAGGAATCTGTCTATCCATAATCCCTCTTGGTTAAAATGGCTTGCACTCTCTTCTGAGCAGAGTCACGGTGCTGCTGGCCCAAGCAAGATTTTGGGGAGTGCCTGGGTGGCTCAGGGCAGCATGTCCATGGTACCATGTCCCAAACCTGTGCACCTTGCTCTTTTTGGTTGTTTGGTCTCCCTTTTGGGGCTGCCTTCTATTGCATCTACTTCTGCCTCCTAATGAGGCTGAAGGAGTACCTGAAGAAACAAGTCATAAATCAGGCTGATATTGTTCAATAAGATGTACAGCCACAGGGTTAAGAATGTGGTCTGATCCATTCAGCAGGAAACAAGAAGGTTGTCTCCAACTGTGATTATGGTTGTAGACATCTTCATGCACTCAACTTGTGCGGGGGCGCCTGGCAACCCAACCAGTGTTTGACAAGGATCCACTGGGAGAATGATGTTTGCAAGGACTCATCGTCTCAGGAAAATGCCAGATGTGTGCCTCTGGGCTCTGGTGCCTTTTTTGCACTATTTTCCTAATAATATATTACTCATACTATTCTCTGGTGTTGATCACTGAGGGTGAAAGGAATGCTACGGCATTTTCTAAGAATATTAATAAAACATTAGAAACCATGACCCCTTCCCTACCACAAACAGTAAATAATCTTCTGCCACCATGTGATGTGTCTTTTTCCTGGGGTGATTGTTATAAACATGTATTGTTATATGTGAGAACAGTCACAGAGCCACCTGTTTCTCCAGTCATGAGTATGCAAAAAGCACATAGTCTCACTGTTAGTAATCAGAAACAGAATAAAATTATAGAGCTTCCTACTATAGAGACCCCATGGGAAAAAAGTTCTTTTGGTGCCTGTGATCCCGCTCTAGTAAGATTAGCTTTACTAAACAATATAACAATTATCTACAAAGAGATTGGCCATGGAAACTGCTGAAAACATTCCCCTCTTGCTAGCCCGAACATGAAGTTTAACTTAGACAAGATCTAACACGTTTACTATAATTAAGCACTAGGTGATAAAATATGCAAAGGGCATTTATGTAGAAGTAGAAACTTAAGATAAACTTTACTGATTATATTCATAGATTTAGAACAATAGCAGGAGTTGTGGTAAGGGTATTATTATCTCATATAATTATTCCCTAATAGGCCTGTTCTGTACTAAGAATTCTATGGGTTTTATGTTAACCACATTCTTGGCATGTTATACTTTAAAAAATGTATAAAAACTGTGTGTGAACTCAATAAACTTGTCAGCATTCTACACTGGCCTTTGAGTCTGTGTGGTTGCTGTCCATCCATCGCCGACACTGTCTCGCCGTCAGAACCCCTCGACCAGGAAGACCCCCGACCCTGCTAGGGCTGGACCCCGGCAAACTTGAGTACAATAAATTGCCTCATGCTAGAAGGATGGCTGGAGAAGAAAACTGTAATGCTGTCAATAAAAGTACTTGTAGTAAAAGACTGTGCATGAGAATGAACATTCACTTCTAAAGTACAGAAAGAACCCTGGAACAGATTACTCCATTAGGAAGGTTTTCATGATTTGGTTAACTTTCCAAAAATGAAGCTATTATGTGAGGTTGTTTGCAGAAGATTTGCTCATTATTATTCAGTCTTTATAATTTGCAAAGCTGTGATAGAAATACTAGCAACTTGTGGTCCATCTGTTTTGCTACCTCCAAATGAAAGATTTCAGTGAAAAAAACCACCATGCTGAAGTACTTTCTGGGGTTTTTGAAGATGGTCAAGTTGATCAAGCTCTTTTTTTGGTACCAGCAATTGAACTCAGGGGCACTCAGCCACTGAGACACATCCCCAGTCCTATTTTGTATTTTATTTAGAGACAGGATCTTACTGAGTTGCTTAAGGCCTACCTAATTTTCTGAGGCTGACTTTAAACTCACGATGAGCCTCCTGCCTCAGCCTCCAAAGCTGCCGGGATTACAGGTGTTTGCCACTGAGTCCAGCTGATAAAGTTCTTTGAGGACAAGATACTTTGTGTTGTTTAGGACTACACAGTCCAAGGGCTGGGAATGTAGCTCAGAGGTAGAGTGCCTGCCTAACATGAGTAAGACCCTGGGTTCCATCCCGTGTACCTGAAAAAAAAAAAAAAAAAAAAAAAAAGCAAAAAATAAAAACACACAGCTGAGTGTGGTAGCACAGGCCTGTAATCCGAACCATTCAGTAGGTTGAGGCAGAACAATGGCAAGTTTGAGTCCAGCTTCAGAAACTTAGTGAGATCCTCAGCAATTTAGGGAGACCCTGTCTCAAAAAAGAAAAGGAAAGAAAAAAAAGGACTTAGGGTGTAGCTCAGGGATAAATTGTCCCTGGGTTCAATCCCCAGTACAACAAAATAAATAAAGAAATAAAAATTAGAATACACAATTAATCTCAACCATCTCTTGTTAATGATTCCTTCATGTTCAAAAATAAAAATGAACCTAGTCAATATATATGCATAGTGGAAATCAGTGCTGAATTAATAGAAGTGAAAATATATATTATTAAAATAATTTATTTTTACTTCAGGAAAAATAAAAAAGTAGCTTTCACAGCATGTTTGAATTTGGTAAAATCCTTTCTGAATTCTCTCTCACAAAGTAAAACTGTGAGATGTTGACAAATAAGAAAAATTCCTGCAAGATTGGTATTGTTACAGTGCCTCAGGAAGCCAATTTTACTGTGCAGGCAATGAATGTGTGTGATGCCAACCAACACCTCAATCACCACTGAGGACCACAGAGAGAGTCTAAAATAGAGTTTATTTTTTAAAATAATTTTAAAAGTGGGGCTGGGGTCCGAAATTATAGTTCCGTGGTGTGTTATTGTGTGTGTGTATAAACATTGGTGAAGAGGCCCACAATGTGTTGCTGTTTATGTGAAGTGCCTTCATGTAAATAATTCAGAAGATAAAATAAGACAATTTATCTCTCAATAAAGTGTCTACAACCCTGGAAGTTTAATACTTTAGCTCTTGGTTTCATATGTCAGTTTAAGAGTAGGAAAGTAGACTGAAACTTCGTATGCATTCCCAGTTGTACCATATTAGGAATACTGCTTTACTGATGTGCAGTCCTGTAAAACTCTCATCTGCTTACTAAATCAAACTAAAGTTTATTTTGGGTTAAATTTTAAAAACCACCATAAAACTGGATTTCTTTGCATGCATTAACAGTAAAATTTATAAACAACTTTCTTACAAGGTAGGATTCTAAGGACACCAGGAAAGCCTTACAAGTTTCATGGCAGGATCTGGAATAGTCCTAATACATGCAATGTGAGACACTGAGATTCTGAGAAGAAAAGAGTAGAGAGAGTAGTATGTGTTGTACCGAGCG
Source organism: Tamias sibiricus (assembly GCA_025594165.1). Taxonomy (NCBI): domain Eukaryota; kingdom Metazoa; phylum Chordata; class Mammalia; order Rodentia; family Sciuridae; genus Tamias; species Tamias sibiricus. Next base: position 29,183,610 of record CM046667.1, on the reverse strand, counting down.
GCCTGTAGAAACAGGAAGGTGGTGATTGTGGTATCTGCTTGCCCTAAGAGAAGCATTCTGGAAAATAACTCAATGTTCCATTGTCTTCAACTTAAGGAACGTGGCATCAATAAAGAGAAAAAAACAATTTTTTTTTGTACCAAGTATCAAACCCGGCTGGTGGTGATGGGTGTGGTTACCACCGAGCCACATCCCCAGCCCTTTTCATTTTTTTATTTTGAGGCAGGGCCTTACTAGTTTGCTTACAGCCTCACTAAATTGCCGAGTCTCATTTCGAACCTATGATTCTCCTGCCTCAGCCTCCCGAGCTGCTGGGATTACAGGCATGTGCCACCATGCCTGGCTAACAGAAAAAAAAATTGATGAATGATATATCCAGACCTAGAAGGAACACCTGTAGTCCTCTGTCCATAAAACTGCAAGAAGCTGAGAATAATGTGATCTTCTTGGTTACAGAAGATCCACCAGCTATCTCTTGCATGGAAAGAAGAGAATCAAACCTTAGGATAAGAAGATGGGAATCTGTCCTGGTGGAATAAAGACTAACAAGTGAACATTCCAAGGGCCTCCCACGTCATATAATGAATTCATTATCAAATTATGGAAATATTTCTGTCTCTGAAAATAGTTTTTTGCCAATTGCTTAATACTATGTGATATATTATGTATAGTGCTTCAAAATATTCCTAGTCCTGCTTATAGTTCTCCACCCCCCCCCCCCGGGCCCAGTACTGGGGATTGAATTCAGGAGTGCTCTACAACTGAGCTGTACCCCCAGCCCTTTTTATTTTGAGACAGGGCTTCACTAAATTGCCCAGGCTGGCCTCAAACTTGTGATACTCCTGCCTTAGCTTCTTGAATTGCTGTCATTACAGGCCTGTGCCATCATTCCCAGCCCTGCTTATGTTTTCAATGAGTTAATTTTGTTAGTTTAAATTTAAAATATAAACATCAAAACCCTAAAGTCACTCAAAATTCTAGAAATTGCTGATATGGGGATGTACACTGAAGTTTGAAATTAATTCTGATTATAAAAATTTCAGGATCATGGGCTAGAGATATAGCTCAGTGGTAAAGCACTTGCCTAGCCTGTGCAAGGCCCTTGGTTCCATCCCCAGCACCACCAAAAAAAGAAAAGAAAAGAAAATTAAGGGGTCACCTACTAACTTATCTGCTATTTTCCTGACACAGTTCTTGTCTTAATAAGATGAGTTAACAGGGCCAACATACCAAAATTAGGTGACTTGAAGTGTTCCATAAAGAACATATTTGATTACAATTGTTAAATGTTTCTACAAACTTTATTGGGCTTTTACAAACAGCATCTGATAAATATAAACAATATTCTTGTTAGACAGGGAGTATTCTTAAATGGACTAAAAACAAAGGAGCATCAAGATATAAAGATGCTCAATAACCATAGAATGAAATGAAGAATAATAGCCAGAAGGCATTCTAGTTCTGTTCCTTTAATTTGTACTTGAAAAACTCAAGTCCCAGAGTGATTAGTTGGCTGTCAGGATATGAGTTACAGCCTGTGATCCTACATCTTACTCCAGTGTGTGAATTAGTGTTAGTGGTAGTAGTCTCCAAGGTAGTCCCCAGTGATCCTCATCTCCTGATGTTCCTACCCTCATATGGTCATATTTCACATTGAATATGGGCTGGCCCTGTATGACCAATGAAATGTTGTGGAAGTGGTGTTCCAGAACTTTAGACCTCAGAGTAGGTTTTAAAAAGCCTCATGATTTCCACTTGGCCCTCTTGAAATGTTCGTATTTTGAAAGCCCCCCTCTTAGGACCCAGTTGCCATGCTTCAAGAAATGCAAACTATATGGAGGATTTGTAGATGCACTAGTAAACAGATGAAGTTACATTCCTGTCTAAAGCTAAACTTGTTAACTGCCAACTTTGTGAGTGCACTGTCTTGGACATTCCTCCCAATGGAGCCTTTTGAAAACTCCAGCCTTAGCCAGCCTCTGACTCCAATCACATGAGAGTCTCCAAGTGAGACATATCTAGCCAAAGTGACTCAACCCACAGAACTGGGAGGGACTATGATAAATTATTGTTCTTAGCCAACAACCTCAAATGGCATTTATGTGTCAGTTGCTAACAGAAAGTTTGTTTACAATTGTGTAATCTTCACCAACCCATCAAGGTCTGTTCTGTTACTATCCCCACTTATGGATGAAGAAACCAAAACACAAAACTGTTTAAAAGTTTGCTTAACATCATTAAGCTATTAAGCAGTGGAGTTGGAATCCAAACCCCAGTAGCCTACCTTATTCTATACCTTTATCCAATAACACATAGATTTATCTTAGTAGTCACTACACACACACACACACATTTTGTACTGGGGATCTAACCCAGGGGTGCTTTACCAATGAGCCACATCTCCAAACCTTTTTTTGATTTTTTAAAATTTTGAGACAGGGTCTCACTAAGTTGCTTAGGGCTTCACTAAGTTGCTGAGGCCAACTTCTAATTCTCCTGTCTCAGCCTCCCGAGTCTCTGGGATTACAGGCCTGCCTTTATATAATTATCTGTCCTCTAGATGGTAAACTTGGGGATGAGGGCAGGGAGGAGTTGTATTTATATTACTTATGGAGTTCTCAAAATTTATTTTATTAGGGGCTGGGGTTGTGGCTCAGCGGTAGAGCACTCGCCTAGTACGTGCATGGCCTGGGTTCGATCCTCAGCACCATGTAAAAATAAAAACATTGTGTACAACTAAAGCAAACAAATAAATATTTTTAAAAATTATTTTATTACTAGCACATAGTAGGCTTCCTCTAAATGAATTACCAATAGCACTTGAGTACATTTCGGCTGGGAAAATTTGTACAGGCCCAAACTTGAAATACAAAATATTTTAAAATAATCATAGGTTAACTTCCTGTTACCCTTCCCATGAATCTTAGCTGCTCACTTAGCCAAGGGAATGTTATAGGTCATTCTGTGCATTTTTAATACCTGTTCTTTCCTTATTTGAGATCTTATCTCCCTGACATATGATATAAATATAAAAAAAATGAATTCAATTGACTGTAAGGCCAAAAAAGTAAAGACTTCCTAACTCAAAACAAAAACAAACAAAAAACAAAAACAAAAAAAACCCTCTTATTTCCTATTTTCACTTCTTTGATGTGAGAGGATGACACTAACTACCAGCAGGTGTCATTGTAGTAGGGGACTTCAAACAAGGCCTAGGGAGGAGGGAACTTCCAAGGCTGCTGCTGATCTTGTACTTAATGTTTATCCACTTTGTAATACAGTTTGGCAGTATCTTCTAAAGCTGAGCATACCAGTAGGTAAATTTTTAAATTTTTATTTTTTTAGTGCATTATACATATACATAACAGTGGGGTTCATTTTGACATACCCCTAAATGCATATCACACAGTTTGCTCCATTTCAATTCTCAATACAACCCCCTTCCCTTTCTTCCTTTCTACCCTTGATCCCCTTCCTCTACTCTGTTGGTCTTCCTTCCATTTATTTATTTATTTTAAATTTATGCATTATACTTATATATAAAGTTGAAATGCATTATGGTATAATGATACATGCCCTAGCATAATTTGGCCAAATTTGTTCCCTAGTTCTACCCCTTTCCCTCTGGTCCTCCCTCCCCTTTGTTCCCCTGCTCTCACTCTACCCATCTCCCTAAGGTAACATTTTTTAAAATCTTGATCTGGGTATTGGTCCCATGGCCACTTTCAGAATATGAAAATTCATTGAGCTTAGACTTTTGTAAACTCCCCCACCCCGTATTTATGGTATACTTCCATAAAAAGTCAAAACACACAAAACAAATCTCTTCATTTGTTGAGGCTGCTATAACAAAATACCTATTGGCATCAGATCAATATTGGCAACATATCAATATTGGCATCAGATTCGCCATTTTTGGTCAGGAGCCATTTTATCTAGAGGCTCCAAAGTTTTGATTCTGAGATAATGCTGCTCAACTTCCTGTAAGAACATGTGCCTTCTAAATGGTCAACCCCTCTTCAGCTTATGACAACTCCTAAGCAGTTTAACCCCACCCCAGCTTGTGACAACTCCTAAGCAGTTTAATCCCACCCCAGCTTGTGACACAACTCCTAAGCAACCTGTGAAATTCCTCTTGTGGGCTATAAAGCTGCTCTGTGAGTGGGACAGGTTTGTCGGTTTGCCTCATGCTACTAACAATAAATCTCCTGCATGAGATTCTGGTGTGTGGCATGGTCTTTGGACTTTGCGTGGACTCTGCGACTGTCCTTTCAATACCTGAGACAAAAATTTAATTCTCAGAGTTCTGGAGGCCGGAAGTCTATGATCAAGGCACTGGCAGATTCAATGTTGAGTGAAAGCCTACTTTCTCATAGACAGTGCCTTCTCATTTTAACTTCACATGGTAGAAAAGATAAGATGTCTCTCTCAGGCACCTAACTTTAGAGAAATCAGAAACTGGGGAAAGGGAATTCTAGAGGATACACACAAACTAAGCCTGATGTTTATACCTTCTCTGAAATCTCAGAAAATTTAGAATGCATTATATCTTGCTATCTTAATCTGCCTTTTGACTCTTGATTTGCTATTTTAAGGTCTTGTCTTCCCAACTAGAATATAAGTTCTTTGGAAGCATAATACATAACTAATAAGAATGACCATTTATTTAAACGGGCATGTCATAGGTGTTTTGCTTTATATCATTTCTTTCTCTTTTTTTAAAAAAATATTTTTTTAGTTGTAGATGGACACAATACTTTTATTTTGTTTATTTAGTTTTTTTATGTGATGTTGGGGATCAAACCCAGTGATTTACACATGTTAGGCAAGAGCTCTACCACTGAACCACAACCCCAGTCCTACTTATATCATTTCTGCAACAAACCTTGTAACAGAGATTCACTTTATGCTTTGAATACAGTCCTTGCTGCTCTGCCATTGCAATTTACTTTTAAAAGGCCGTGGTTCTTAATTCTTCTGTCCCTTCTTCTCCCTAATCTCTCTCCCTCCCTAATCTCAGCGGAAACATGGTTACCTTTCTTCCCTATCCTAGGCAGAGCTATCTGTCCTTGAGCACATACCCACCATAGGAATGAAGTAAGCCAGACTTTGGAGATGGCCCCAGAAGATCTCAGAAATGACTATCTCCCAAATTAACAAATGAATTATAACTTTGGACAGAACACATGGAATGTAGCCTTTTTTTTTTTTTTTTTTTTTGAGAAAAAGGAAAAAGAAGTTGTATTGCTTTGCTAGCAAAAGAAAAACACAAGGGACTCCTATCCCAGAGGCTGTGATTCTGCCCATCAGCAGGAATAGGGGGCTTTTAAAGAGGTAATTCAAAGGCTACATTGCACATGCTCTCTATTGGAATTGTTATTTACTTGTTAATTTGGGAGACAGTAATTTCTGATATCTTCTGGTACCATCCACAAGTCTGGATTACTTCATTCCTATGGTGGGTGTGTGCTCAAGGACAGATAATTCTGCTTAGGATGGGAAAGAAAGGTAATTCTGTTTCCCCTGAGATTACAGAGGTGTGGAGATTAGGGAGGAACAGGGAGAGAGGAAGAGAAAGAAACATGTCCATTTCAAAAACAAGTTGCAGTCGCAGAGCAGCAAGGGCAATATTCAAAGCATAAAGTGGACCACTGTTACATTTCCCCACTGTCAATTTCTACATTCCATTTCTATGGAAAAATGGGCAACAACATCTCTAAGATGCTTCCTGTTGAAAGAAGGCAAAGTTGGGGGAAGTAACCTAATGTCTCTTGTTCTCTATAATGTGGGGCATGGACAATTAAGGGTATTCAGCATCAGAGCCATCCAGAGGTCCACAGTGGCAGATGGCAGGTGACAAGACAAGGCATACCCAGGGCAGAGATCATGCTAAGACAATAATAAACAGACAGCAAAGCACTGGAATGTAGCCTTTGAATCACCTCTTTAAAATCCCCCTGCTCCCCTCTGGGACAGGAGGAGTCCCCTCTGCTTCTCCTTTGCTAGAAAAGCAATAAAACTTCTTTTTCCCTTTTCTCAAAACTGTGTCCTTGTTATTGGATTGCCATCAGGGATAAGGACTGAGGTTTTGGTAACAATCTGCATTTAATATTTTAACTTGAATGAGATTTAGTAACACGCTCAAAGTCACACAGAGGGCTGAGAGTCAAACCCAGGGCAGCTTGACCATAATGTCTGTGCTTTTAACTACTAACATGAATCTTCCTTCTTACTCCATGATCTTGCTCCCCAGGTGTAGCAGAGACTCCCTTGTAAAGAGGGCCTCAATTATTGTGGATTTTTAGTAGGTATAGAAACATTTGCTAAGTGAATTCCACATGTCCTTCAACACCTACATAAATCTGTGTTCTCGTGTGTTCTGACCTCAATATTTTGATACCGCCAGTTGTTAGTGACAAGTTCTGCTCCCCCAAATGTTGAAGTTTGAACATTAGAGAAGCACACCAAGGCAAGCATATAAAGCAGGGCTTATTTAAAAGGGGTAACATAGACTTCTCCCAGGAGGGAGAAGGGGGCCATTGCTGGTATCCTGGTATCCCAAGAAGTGAGGCAGGTCTGCCTTTTTTGTATGTCCCAGGCTTCCTTTGCTCTCCTGCTCTTTCCCTTATCTCTCTCCTTCCTGCATATGTGACCAGGCCCAGTGACCAGGCTCAGGAATGCTGGGTGGGATGGCCAAAATGTGAGAAGCAGATGGGCTGAAGGGGGAAGGGCAGGATGGTGCAGCCCAGGACACATTAATTCACAGCTTTATAGCTCCCTGTAGGATGGGGCAATTCCTGGGACAGGTCACCTTGGCAACAGGTTGGGGCGGGGGCAGGTTCTTGATAAGGGTGGAGGAAGGGCTCTGAAGGAATTAACATTCCAATCTCTCAGGGGACAGTCTGCCAACAAGTCTCCAACTTCCCCGGACTCACCCAAAATTGGCTTTCTTGATCCGACCTGACTTGATTTACTTATCTATACTAACAGTCTAACAGATTCTGGCTTCATCAGGAAGTCACCGTGGGAAGTAAACAGGACAGTACACATGCAGCCACCTGACACGCTGTCCATATGTGTCAGTTTATGAAAACAGAACGGGTTTGCAGGGCGCGAAGGCCTGGGCCTGAGGTCCCAGCTACTCTGGAGGCTGGCGCGGGAAGAGCCCTTGAATCCAGGAGTTCCAGGAAAGCCTGGGCCACAGGGTGAGACCCAGTCTCAAGACAACAAATGGATTCAAGCTCCTCATTCTCCTGGTGATCTAACATCTGCTCCTTGGCTTCTGGTCCTTAACAACCTACTTGCACATGCATGGTAAAGCGCTACGGCTTAAATATTTTGATTTTTTAGTCTATTCACTCCTGTTTCATCACATTGTTCAAATATATGTCATTTCCAAAAGCATCCATTGGCTGTCACATTCTCCCTGAACAGCAGGTGGCACTGGTGCTCATCCGGGTGCAAACTGTGGCCCGGCCTTCGTGCTGGGGACTACCTAGCTCTGTCACTGCTCTGGAAGTTGCATGCGTTCTAATGTTCTCGCCCGTGCTCTTCTTATTCTGCGACTCTCTGTTTCCTCCCTTCACGTCTTCCCTCTGCTGCTGACTCACCTCTATATGCATGTAACCCCTCCTCAAACGTGCTCATTATGAATTGTGGCCTTTCAGAAACGCAGTGACATTTACTTGCCCCCCACAACCAGGTGATGACCAGATATCATGCTTTTTTTTTTTTCTCAGGAGGTGGGATTACTGGGGATTGAACTTGGGGGTACTCGACCACTGAGCCACATCCCCAGCCCTATTTTGTATTCTATTTAGAGACAGGGTCTCACTGAGTTGCTTAGGGCCTCATTTTTGCTGAGGCTGCCTCCAGAGCTGCTGGGATTGTAGGCGTACACCACAATGCCTGGCCAGAAATTATGCTTTTATAAACAGCACCATGTCTCTAAAATACAAAAAAGGGCTGGAGATATGACTCAGTGGTTAAGCACCCTGGATTTAAACCCTGTTACAACAAACAAACAAAACAAACCAGCCATCTTTAAAAGTCTGCACACATAAGTTAAGGCCAAATGACTAAATATTAAAAACCCAGAGAAGCAGGAAGGGCAAGCCTGAGCTGGCCGCCAACACTGTCCCCCGCAAACCCAGGCCAGGTCAGGAGGGTCTGGTCTGATGCTCTGCCACCCCACTGGGGCTTTCCCTGGCTTCAGAGGCCTTCTCAGCAGAGTCTTCCTCGAAGAGGCTTCCATAGAGTGACCAACAGCTCACTGTACTGGCCTTCCCAGGTAAGGCAAGTTTCTGGGTCACTGTATTAGTTCCCAGGTTCTCCATGGTGCATTCAGCTGCATCCCAGAAGCCACTGCCTAGGTCTCCTCACCACATCCTCCTCCCACATGTGACAGCAATGTATTAATAATAGCAGCTATCATTAATGAGCCAGAGCCATGCGCCAGGCATTTTGGCATTCACACGAAACACCCCATTTGATCCTCAAAACAGGCTGAGAAGTAGAAGTTTAGCTTGGGTTAAGTACTTGGTCAAGGTCATGCAACCGCTCATTCAGGGGAAGAGCTGGGATGGAGTGCAGACCCCCGACTTTCAACCCCTGGCCCCTTACCCTTCCATTCCCTTGAGGGCCTCCTAGCAGTCACGTGATCTTCCTCTAGCAGCTGCAGGTAGAGCAGACCATCATGTCATGGGTCCCAGAAGTCACTCCTCTTCACTACTCCCAGCTCACAGCTCTAGAGAAACCACACCTGGCAATGTGGTCTGCCCCTCTGGGAAGGCTGTGTCCTCTCTTTGGAGTCCATCTCCAACCAGGCGGAAAGAGGCCCCACAGTACCCAGACAGGCGCATGGGCCAGGGGCAAAGCACATGGCCTGGGAAATGACATTGTCTACAGGGATGCAGAGGCTGGGTGGACTTGGGGCACATGGGAGGACATGAAGAAAGGGCCAGTTCTGCTGGACCCATGAAGAAGGAAAGATAATGGGTCAGCTCTCCTGTAGCCTGGGAGAGGGATGGACAAGCCACTTCTAGCACCTGAGGTTCCCCTGAAGGCTGGCCTGGTTCCCTGTGAGAGCACAGCAGACAGCCCAGCCCACTCCTACTGCTTCACCTGGGGGCTGCAGGCCCAGTTCTGAGGAAGAGACAGGAACATATTGCCCTTATAGTTTTGATTCACTGCATGGTTGATTTTATTGGCCTGAAAAATGGGTAGTCATGGCAACTGTGGAATCTTTTTATGGAAGGGCCATACTACCTAGTGTTGGCATGTCTTTTGTAACTTATATTCCAGCATTCTTCTACCTCTGGGTTGCAAACCATTAATGGACCCCCCCTATCAATTTAGTGGTACACAACCAGAAATATTCTTTAAATGGAACTAGACTAAAACTAAATACAAAGGAAAAATATCAGAGTGCACTGCCAGCTATTTTTGTAATCAGGTACCCTGACTCCACTGCTGTAGGTAATATAAAAATAAACACTTAAAAAAATAAAAACTTCACTTCATCATAAGGTCTCAGTACTGTGGCTCATGACTGCAATCCCAGCAGCTCAGGAGACTGAGGCAGGTGTATTGCAAGTTCAAAGCCAGCCTCAGCAATTCAGGAAGACCCTGTCTCAAAATAAAACATAAAATTAAGCAACTTAGAGAGATCCTGTCTCAAAATAAAATCTAAAAACAAATGGCTGGGGATGTGGCTGATGTGGCTGAGGGGTTGAGTGACCCTGGGTTCAATCCCTATTACAAAAAAAAAAAAAAAAAAAAAAAAAAAACTCACATAGGGAGTAGAAATATAAGCTGAAGCTGTGGAACAGGAGAATATATTTTAAGACATATACCCAACAGGGACTTTTACCCAAAACTTGTAGTGTCCTTCTGGTATGATAAAGACATTTAGACATTTTCAGCTTTCAGCCTTCAATCGATGTCTTTATTGGTTGCTGTAAAATATTTTTTCAATCAAAGGTTCACAGAAATAATTAAACAGTTATATTACATCAGGGCTAGTTAGTTCTAGTCAGTGCTGTCCATTAAAACTGAATGGTGAGGGTGTGTTCTGTACCCATGCTGTCTAACAGATGTGGGTGTGGAGTACATGAAATGTGCCCAGTGTGACTGAGGAACTGAATGTTAAATCATATTTTATTTCAATTCATTTGAATTGAAAGAGTTACATATAGCCAGTAGATTCCTTGTTGAGCAACACTAGTGGAAAGCCATTTGGTAGATACAAGCAAAAGTACTGATAGGTTTCTTTTTCTTTTCTTGGGAGGTGCTTACTGGGGATTGAACCCAGGGGTGCTCTATCACTGAGCTACATCCCAACCCTTTTTATTTGTTTTTAGAAAAATCTAAATTTGAATTCTACCTTCTTGGTGAAACTTCAGGTGGGTCCTTTGCATTTTCTAATCCTCAGCCAGTGACAGCTGCTCCTTTAACATGGAAACATTTCCTGGAGGCCCAGCTATTGTTCTGTTAACTAGTTCTTTATCTCTCTTTGTTAGCTGCTCACAGGCCGTCATTTCCTGCTGAGAAGGGAAGCTGAACTGGAAAATGCCCCTCAAAACCGGGGTGCCCACAGGACCTGACAAACCAGATTTGCAACCCCACGCAACCTGGAACGTGTGCATATTCTGGGCCCCTGATTTTCTTCTTCCTCATTTAAGCCTAATGCTTCCGTGGATTGGAGGAAGGCAGATTAGCCGTCTTCCCGATTTGGCCAACCTGCGAATAAATTCATTTTTCTTTTCAATGCGGGCAGCCATGCAACCCAGCCTATTGGGGCCCCAGGGCCCAGCCTCTGGCCGCCCCCACCAGCAAAAGAATTGAAAGACCTGGAGGAAGCGTCCCCTGGTAACGACATTTGGACAGGACGCCCCCAGGGGGCGGAGAGCAAGCCGGTGGCCAGGGGGCTTTGGAGGAGAGGAACACATAAGCTGGCCCTTGATAGTTTTGTTTTGCTTGATTGGAAAATAGCTTCGTTTCAGGACCTACAGTTCTTTCCCTTAGAGCCAGTGTTGACTGCCCTTGCCGCTTTTGATGAAACGGAAAGAAAATTTTTGGAATCTTTTTTTCCCCTTACTCTGGATGTTGGCGGGTGACTGAATCCAGGCTGTTGGGTCCCCCAGAGCCAAGCCTCTGGCTGGGGTCCTGATAACAAACATACCCACCTGTAAAATAGGGACGAGAAGGGGTGCACCTTAATCTTGAGTGAATACTGTGTTAAAACTCACGAATGCAAACCAACTATCACAGAGCTGATGTTCAAGAACTATTGGTTTTTCCTTCCTGTCCTTCTTTCGCCTTGGCAGGTGAGAGAATCCTGATGATTTAGTATAGTCGACCCAACATCTCTAACAGAAAGTCCCAGCACACATGGGCAGGGCAGCGGCTGCCCTGTAGCTCTGTAGCAGGGCTTCCTCCAGAACCCAAACTCCAGACACACACCTGAGCTCCTGTGCCTAAGGAGAAATGCATGGCCCAACACCCACCCAGCCCCCAAATATGCAAAGATCCCCTTCTGTATCATGGAGTTTTCTTTCTTTGTCTTGTTTTGTAATCAACAGTTTACACATCCTATTCTTAGTAAAGAGGAGACATTTTTACTTCTTCATTGGGTGAATAATTCTTCAGAGTCCTCCTTTGGTATGAAGAGGTCCAGTCTCCTGTTATATGTTACTGAAAATCAGTTTGTATTCTCTCTCAGCTTTTAAACTTCTTTGGGCCTTTCCAACACGTATTAAAATAGGACAAGAAGTCTTGATAAATTTCCAGCATTTGAGAAAGGGAATTCTCATTCACATCATCTGGGGCTGAATTGGCTCCCCAAATTCATATGTTGAAATCTTAGCCTACAGTACTTCCAAATGAGGCTGCATTTGGGGATAGGTCTTTAAAAAGGCAGTTAAGATAAGCCTTGAAGGTGGGCTCTAGTCCAATATGACTGCTGTCATTCATATTGACATTCACATCTCATGGTCTTCACAATTGACAAAATTGACAAACACCTTGATAGGGTCCATTAGTGTCTCTACAGGTTAGCCTCTTGGTGGTTTTTTTTTTTTTTTTTTTTTTTTTTTTGGTGCTGGGGATTGAACCCAAGGCCTTGTGCATGGGAGGCATGCACTGTACCAACTGAGCTATATCCCCAGCCATTGGTGTGGTCTTCACATAAGAACAAGACCTTATTTGGGCCCATTACCTGACCATTGATTATTCTTATTCATTTGTAAGAAGAGGAGGTTAGGATGTAGACATGCACACTTAGAAAAAAATGCCTTGTGAAGACGAAGAAGGAGATGGTCATCTACAAACCAAGGAGATGATGAACCTAACCTAATTCTATCCTAAGATTGGGAGCCATAAAGTTTTAAAAAAATTCATTTTCTCTTTTACTAAGATATTTATTTGGCCTGACTGAGAGTTTATCTTGTTTGGAATTCCTGCCTGTGCTCTGAACTCACACAGGCCTGGCTCTCCTTGACCAGATAACAACCCTCCCTACAACCTCAGTGGCACCCTCATAAATTCCAACAGGACTTAAATTACTCCAACTAATAAATTCCAACAGGAATTTATTTGGCTTAATTTGTTTGGAATTCTGCCTGTGCTCTGAACCACACAGGCTGGCTCTCCTTGACCAGATAACAACCCTCCCTACAACCTCATGGCACCTCATAAATTCCAACAGGAATCTGCTATCTGATCATTAGCCTGCTATCTGCCTATGTATCACATTTTCCAGAACCCTGTTAGCTGTAAGTTCCCAAGACATCCCCTTTTTTTGTAACTTTCTGTGCTATTAAAACCTTGTCTTCCTAGAGGATGAGGCTGATCTTGAGCCTGGTATTTGGGAGAGGCAGCCACTGGTCAGCTCTCTTTGTGTACACAATATAAGCTTGCTTTAATTTTATTTAAAATTGGAGTCGGTGGTCTTTTCTTTGTGTCACCGATCAACAGAGAGAGGCCTAGGAATTGAACCAGATCTGGTGGAACCTTCATCTTTGACTCTTAGCCCTCAGAACTATAAGAATATAAAATTGTGTGGTTTGAGTCTATAGACTGAGGAACTCGTATAAGGTGGTCCTGCAAAGTAGCACAACAACACTTTCTTCCATGAAGTTCTTCAATTTATATATACTTCGGTAGATAATTTTGTCTGTTATAGCTACTCAATTGCTAGTTTGTATGTTTAATATATATGTACAAACATATATACATATATACAAATATATATATATATATATATGTATATATATATATATATATATATATATATATATATGATAGAAAGTTCTGGTGGTTGTGCTTGATTGAACATTTCTGTATGAGCCAATTAAGGGAGGCAACTGTTAAAAGGATTGCACAGTAGGTTTGGACATGTGGTCTCCACAGAGGAAGTCGAGATCCTCCTTCACTGTTAGTCATGCCACATCTGGAACATTTTTCTCAATTCTGTGTAGTATATTTCAAAAGGGAGGCTAATTCATACATTGTGTAGTGACCATGTATGCAGCACTAGGCCCTTTGCCTTGTGCACACTTAATTCATTCTCCCATTCTTGTGATGTCTTCCTTGGCTTCTTCATTCAAAGATCTTCACCTCACATGTACCTTCTCATCATCACCTCATAGTCCTCTGTCTTCCTTATTGACTCACATTCAAAATGTAAATAAGTGGACATGGTCCTTTCTATAGTTTGGATCTTGAATGCCCCTCAAATGCTCATGTGTTTCCCAGAGTAGCACTATTGGTAGATAGTTTAACCTTTGGGGGGTAGGGCCTAGTGGCCTAATGGCAGGTCCATAAGTCATTGAGAATGTGCCCTCAAAGGATATTCTGGGACCCCAATCTCTTCTTTCTTTCTTTCTTTCTTTCTTTCTTTCTTTCATTCGTTCTTGGCCATGAGGTGAGTGATTTTGCTCTGCCACATGCTCCTGCTATGATGTACTGTCTTGCAACAGGCCCAAAGTAACAGGATCACAAACTGAAAACTATTAGCTAAAATAAGCCTTTCCTCTTTTTAATTTAACTGTCTCAGGTATTTCATTACAGTGACAGAAAGTGAAGTAGCACAGTCCTATTCCAATAAAACTTTATTACAAAAACTTGGTGAGCTGAATTTAGACTACAATCCCTAGTTTAAGAGGTCATGGTAGATAGATCAATTTGGGATAAAACAAAATTTGCAAAATTGTGTGTGTGTGTGTGTGTGTGTAACATCAATACAAATGAAAGTTTTCCAAGCCCCCTTAGGTATTTGTCAATTCAATAATGTAGTTTCCATAAACTTTTATTTTGTTTGGTCTAATACTTGCATGAGGATATAATTGAGTAAGTTTGAATAAAGGCATCGGTATTTTCCAGCTCCCTGGATATCTTAGTTTGCTTGAGATTCTCTTAGAAATACTGGGTGCCACAAGAAATCAGACACATGCTTAATAGTGGGTGGGCAAGGCAAAACTTTACTTCTGCCAGAAAGGTATACTACCGGAACCTGGCTAGCAAGTGTGCCTGGGCAGACAGTCTTCTTGTTTATATACCTAACACAGAGCTACCCTTCACCCTGATTGGAGGACTCAGGTATAATCTATGTGACTGGCTAATTTTAAAATTGGGGTGGGCAAAAGGGAAGGACTATCATTAAAATGGCTACAATTGGATCCAATTAAGCCTGAGTACTATATTCTGAAAATGGACCGCCAGACTTTCTATTTCTCACAAATCTCCCCTTTTTCTTTTTATACCTTTTGTTTTTCATTTTTATTGTAGCCTTTGATATTGCTATCTTTGCTTTTTGAGGTGGAAATCACCCCTGGTAATGAGTTCTCCCCTTTTAGCTGTTTGGGCAGCCATCCTGTGATCAGGAGCACGTGATAAGGTCCTTTCCAGCTTAGTTGAAGATAGTCTTCCCTCCAGGTCATGATTAAAATGAAGTCTCTAGGCTGGAAGTGATAAATTGTAAATTCTAGAAGGGGACTATGAGCAGCAGTTTATAATAATCATACCAGTAACCCCCCCCCCCACACACACACACAAAAACCACCCAGATAGGTCTCAAGTTAACTCAGAACAAACTTGTGCACTAAGAACTCCTGTAAAAAAGAACTATATATACATTTTTTTATAACTTCCCAGTTTTACTTATTTTTGGAGGACTGACACAAATGTACATTTCTAGTTACATCAAAAGAACCATTTTTTTTTTTCAATGCCTATGTAGGACTCTGCTTTGGTTATACTCTCCTGCCAGGTATTTAAGACCAAGTTGGTCAAACTTGACCTTGTTCTTTCCTAACTATTACTAAAAGTCAGCTGAGCTTCCTCAGGGGGCCACTTTGGGAACTTTAGGTCAGGGTTTGTGGACTTCATGTGGATAACCTTGGAAGCATCAGGCACATTTCCCTCTCCAATGATCCTCCTCTTTGCTGAATGTGCGCTGGTTGACTTTTTGTTCTCCAGGGTCCCTTTGATCCTCCTGATTGGGAGATCAGTTGACTCACTAGAATGGTAGGGAAGGCCCTTAGAGGAGTCTCAGTTTCCCTGGGTCCTTGCTGACCTCAGAGGGCAAGAGCCAAAATAGTGATTATTTTCCCCTGGCCTTCTCATTTCCTTGCCTTTGGTTTTGGTTTTAAACATTCAGCAAGCCAGTTTCAACTTTTATTTTTTAATATATATTTATACACACACACACATATATATATTAATATTTTTATTTTATTTATTTTTATGTGGAGCTGGGGATTGAACCCAGTGCCTCACACATGCTAGGCAAGCGCTCTACCACTGAGCCACAACCCTAGCCCCAATTTCATCAGTCTTAAAGTGGGAGTACAGTGAAGGAGCCCTAATTAGGAAGGGCTGTTGCAGCTAGCTGGAAGCCATAAGTTCCACCTGATATGTATGTGACGCACCTGTAGGCACCCGCAAACCTGAAGGTATATAACCGGGTGAAAGCGGTCCGAGTTAGGAGAACGGAGAATTCAGTCAGTCGGGCAGTCACTTGGTCGGTCAGAAGAATCAGAGCGGCCAGAACGTAGGCAGAGCGGTTACAGAAGAGAAACCAGATAGAAGAAGTAATGACTGGTCAGAGTTAGGCCGAGGCTCCCAAGGAAGACAGAAGACAGAAGAAAGAAGAAGGAAGAAAGAAGAGAGAAGAAAGAAGCTCTAATCTTTCTCTAAGCTAAGCTCTATCTTTCTTTCTCTCTAAGACTCTAAGACTCTAAGCTAAGAAGAAGCTCTATCTTTCTTTCTCTCTAAGACTCTAAGCTAAGAAGACAAGAAGAAAAGCTCTCTTTAATCTTTCTCTCTAAAAATCTTTCTTTCCCTCTCTAAGCTCTCTCTAAGAAAGTAGAAGTAAAAGTAGTAAAAGCTTTACTCTGCCTCCGAGAGTTTTCCTCCCGGGTTACGGTACCAGGTAGCTTACAGTACGGGGTTTTAATTTTAATGTCTATAACTTTATTGTTATTTACCTTTTCCATTTAATTGGGGGTCAGTATTAGTACTGGAAATCAGACTTATATTTTGTTTGTCCTATAAGTGATGACTTATTTCAAAATTAACTCAGGTTTTCCTATTAGAAGGGATACTTGTTTAAAACACTAACAGGCAAAAGTTAAAAAGATTTATTAGGAAAATACAAAATGAAATTAACAAGACCAAAAACATATTCAGTTTGTATAATAGCTTTGAACCAAGAAATATAACTTCTATGATAATACCAATACATCTTTGATATCTATTTTGCCTTCACACAGACACATAAATTTATCAATCCCATATGAGACAATTGAAACAATCCTTATGAATGTTATCTGTGCATTTAATTTACATAATAAATTTCATCCCAGGAGAAGTATTGGACAATCTGGCATATACAAAAACTGTGCACCCAGAGACATCCTTGGGGCCTTTTTCTTATACTAGGCATATTGATTTTTAATAGGGGAGGCCCTTTCTATTCTTTTTTTTCTTTTTTTTCCCTTTCTGAAACTTACAGAGAGAATAGAACCTGAGAATATGAGAAAGTGCCATAGTGGTTTGGATTTAAATGTGACATTTTCCCCCTGTTCCTTTGGTCTAAAGCTGGTTTGGGTAATTGCTCATGTAAGTCTGGCTGCAAGATGGAGTTATAGTTTATGCTTCCCTCAATAGTTATCTCTTTTTGTCTCCAACTAGTATTTAGGCCCAGCTTGAGTATAGAAAATATTAGGCATTTTCCCCCAGGACTTGAGTGTCAAAGGAATTCCAGTGCATGAGTGCTTGTGCCAGATGGAGTGTTACCCATCTGAAAGACAAGGGGATGAAGGTGACCCTTGCCATCCCTCCATTGTCTGAATCAGATTAAGGCATGCCTTGATATTCTGTGGGCCTCAAAGCTGTTAGTGATTTGAGGCCCAACTAGGACTCTTGAGTTGGCTGGATTAGTTGTCCCTTATGGATGCATGACCCTAAATCCCCTTTATGTTCTTTCCCTCTTAAAGGGAGAAACCCTGATTTTGTGTTGTTTACCCCCAATTATAGAAGCATTGCAGATGGGGTTGAGTATCCCAGAGAACACAACCAATACTATCCTCAGCTATTCTGCTAAGGGAGAGAGATATTCCTGAAAGGCACGTGCATTGGACAAGTTTTATGCCTTTCCTGATGTCTATATTTGCCCTCTTACTCGTAATTAGGTATACCAAAGTCCTGTCATTCTGGTTGTTGTATAAATTTATAAAGCCAGAGATGATGTCCTCACTGTAACAGACCCAAAATTTGAGACCTGGAAGAGAGAAGGAATAGATGTTAATTAACTCTGCTATCCTTATTTAACCTAGTAGGTAAGAAGGCAGTGGGCAAAATGTCTTAGAGCAATTAAAATGTGAGTCATGGGGTTTTCCTATGGAAACTGGTAGGGTCAGAAACCTAAGGACCCACTATTCTTCTTAGAAAGATCTTTCCATGTAGTCTGATTGAGTATAAACTGACAAAGCTGCATATCAGTGGGACAAGATCTGAGTCTGAGTGCCATTTTCCTTGGGGAGGTTGCTGCAAGGCAGAGAAAGAGAAAGAAAGGGACAACTCACTCCTGCACTGGTAGATTGATGGGTAGGGCTCTGTCTTGGAGTCATCAGATAATGCAGAGAAGTTACCTCAGTCTGAAATCCAAGGAGGTACTGAGTGAGGCCCTCCCTCCACCATTGGGCGAGAGGCCATGAAAGGACATTAAAGTGGAGACAGTACTTCCATGTGCGATCAATTGCATTCTGCCATCTCTAGAGACCCTGTGTTCACACAGGAGAGTAGCCCCAATGAGAGACTTAGGGTGCTTTTAAGACAGACCTCAGTTTCTCAACCAAATGGATTATTTTGGAAGGAGACTGAAGCAAGATCAGACCAACATTCTCTTTGCCAAGGACAGAGAGGGATTGATAAGTCTCACTCCAGCAAGGCCTTTCCCTTCAGTCCAGAAACCACACTATCCATTTTTAACTGGCTGACAGGGTCCCAGAATTTTTAATAGAGACAGAATATATAAAATGGATGTATAGAATGTATAAAATGGACTCCTAGAAGAAAAACAAATTGATAGGGTATTAGTCTGTTTCACTCATCTCCTGAGGATCCCTGTACAGATTCTAAGATGAAGCCAGATTATTGACATGACTAGATTCCTGGCTTTGCCAACTTCTTCCTGGGTTTTTGTCTTGCATATTTGAAGAATAAAAGCCATGGACAACTGTGGAAGGGAAGAGTAAATGGATCAGGATCTGCCCATGTGAGAGGGGGCCAAATAGCAGGAAAAACCCATTTTGGTTGTGCTAGCTTAGGGGATTATATATTAAACAGGCAGTGAAAAAGAATCAAGGCCATTAGTTTTGTCCTTTAGCCTGAATTTTAGTCCTTCCTTTAACTCTTATCTGGTCACCCCCACTGTGGGGAGCCAATAAACACCTTTAAGTCCTGAAGCCTGTCCAGGAAAATGAAAGGGCACTGATGTCTGCCATGGAAACATTAGGACTCAATACTTGGGCTTTTCCAGGGCTCAGATAACAAGGCGTGGCCCTATGAGTGGGCGACACCCAGAGGGGCTGGGCTACCCACACCTGTCCTTTGTAATCTTACCCCCTCTAGATGTTTTACGTATGGACTTTTATGTATTAAATATTCTAGGAAACAGCTTCCCCCTAATAAAAGTCGCTTCTAAATGAGTTTCTCTCTCTCTCTCTCTCTCTCTCTCTCTCTCTCTCTCTCTCTCTCACCAGCCTCTCGTGGCTTTACCTTGCTCCCTGTTTTGGGGGCTTGAGGCTGCGAGTTGAAGAAAGCCATCCTGAAGCTTTAAAGGTATCTGAGTCTGTGGTTGCAGTCATTTTGCATCATCTCAAATTCACATGAGTGATTCAGGTTCAGTGGCTCATGCAGAACGTGGGCCATACCCCACCTTCAATTTTTCCAGCCTTTGGGACAAAGGAGCTGGCTGAAGTATTCCCTCAGGTGAGACTCATGGTCATTTACATTTGAAATAGGCCTTGAAGCTGCCCATTAATATTTCTACCAGTTAGCATCTTTTTATTTATTTATTTATTTACTTATTTATTCTAATTTGCTATATAGGACAGCAGAATGCATTTCAATTCATATTACACATATACAGCACAATTTTTCATGTCTGGTTGTACACAAAGTAGAGTCACACCATTTGTGTCTTCATACATGTACTTAGGGTAATGATGTCCATCTCATTCCACTGTCTTTCAACAACCTCCTCCTTAGCATCTTGGTGTGGCCTTTGCCTTTGAACAAGATCTCAATTGGGGCCCATCTTTTCTGATTGCTGACTATTGACTATTCTTATTCATCAGCACTCTGGTTGGCCACCTAGAAAAAAATGTTTGGGATAGTAATTTCACCCTCGATCTTAGCCAAAAGGCCTAGAAGTGATGGGGTTAATAATTTCAAAGGCATCTTTACTCTTACCAATTCAGATTGACCCTTTTTGTTAAAGTTTTATTTAAGTCACTGAACTGAAAGGCATTTGAATCCATTAATTAAACTTATGTGTATTCATTTATCTATAAGCTAATGTTGATAGGGTGTCCATCACAAAAACATATGTAGACACTACAACACACAAGTGTGCACACATACATAAAATAGGAGACAAAGATTTTGTAGCTTTTTAGCAGGTAAAATAGAGCCAATCACATATTTTTAAAGTGTGACCCCAAAATGAAAAGAGCCTGTGCAGTTGGGAACATTGGGAATAGAGTCTGCCAGCCATGGTGGATGCTGAAATCAAAGGTTTATTCATCCTCCATGGGGAAGATTTACTCCCACCATCATCACTTTTTATTCTCCTTGCTTAGGACTCTTCAAAGGAGATTTATATATATGGACTCTTTCTATTACTTTTCCTTGTCCCTAGCCCAAGAATTTTTATTCCCCTTTTTTGGTAGGTTCCTGTAACTGAGTTTCCATTTGTGCATTTAACTCCCCTGCTGCACCCCGGTGTGCTCAATCCCCTTTATTGGAGTTTTCTTGCATACCCCCATACCATTTTCCTAGGGTGATCTTGTGGTCACACTTATATAAATCTGGAATGGCCCAACCACCAAAGAAGTACTTCTCATTCAAGGTTGAGAATAGATTTTCCTACCTTGGTCTGTGTACAGAATTACTTGGTCACCTCTGTACTTGCTTAGGCCCTTTCCCTGTGTTGCTGATCCACTTCTGATCCACTTCAGATTTGGGGTCCTTTGTTGACCTCAGGGTTTGCAACTTTGTCCCCTGCTCTGAGGCTACTGCAACAAGGCAGCAAGACATATCTCCTCTGAGGAGGGGGAATCCCTGTGACCTCTAGGTAATATATGGAACTCCATGTTGGGTGCCAAAATTGTTAGAAATAATGAGATGCCACAAGAAATCAAACAAGTGCTTGAAAGTGGGTGGGAAAGACAAATCTTTACTTCTGCCAGAAGGGCATGTTACTGGAACCGGGCTAGCAAGTGCACCTGGGCAGGAAGTCCACTGGTTTATATAGCTAACATAGTGCTGAACTTTGCCCTGATTGGAGGACTTGGGTAAAATCTGTACAAATTGGTTAATTTTAAAATTGGGGTGGGCAAAAGGGAAGGACTATAATTAAAATGGCTACTATTGGATTCAATTAAGGTTGAATACTGTATTCTGAAAATGGACAACCAGACTTTCTATTTCTCACAACTTCCATAACAAAATATCAGAGACTCGGTAGCTCAAACAACAAAAAATTTATTTCTCACAGTTCTGGCAGCTAGAAGTCTGAGATTAGGGTATTATTAACTCTTCCTGACTTGCAGATAGTTGTCTTCTTACAACGTGCTCACATGGGGGGGGGGAGGGGAAAAGAGAGAGAGAGGGAGAGGACACTCTGGTGTCTTTTCTTATAAAGGCCATAAGAACAGGTCCTAAGCTCATGTCCTCTTCTAAATCTAATTACATACTAAAGGCTCCCACTCCAAATATCATCACAATGTACATGAGAGCTTCATAATATGAATTGAGTGGGGGACACAAATGTTCAGTTCATAGTGTTTTATCCCTGCCTTCCCAATATTCTGTCCTTTACAAATGTAAAATACACACATTCTGTCCTGCATCAAAGTTTTCCAGAGAAACAGAACCAGTAGGACAAATATAGATATATGTGAGATTTATCATGAGGATTGGCTTATACAATTATGGAAGTCACAACATCCCACTATTGGCTGTCTGCAAGCTGGAAAGTTTGTGGTATAATTCCGTCTAAGTCTGAATGCCTGGGAACTATGGGATCCAATGGTGTAACATCTAGCCTGAGGCCAAAGGCCTGAGAACCATAAACTCCAAAGCTAAAAGGCAGAAAAAGATGGATATCCTACCTCAAGGAGAAAGTTAAGTAATTTCCCCTTCCTCCACATTGTATTTATTTGTTTGTTTTTGAGATGGGAATCTCACTGTTTCTCAGGCTGGGCTAGAACTCAAAAATCCTCCCACATCAGCCTCCCAAGTAACTGGGATTATAGGTCACTGTCACCATGCCCAGCCCTCAACATTTTTGTTCTATCCCAGTCCTCAAGTTTGGATGATGTCTGCCCACAGTGCTGATGGTGGATCTTTTTTACTCAGTCAATTGATTTAAATGCCAATCTTTCCTAGAAACATCCCCACAAACATACCTGGAAATAATGTTTTAATAGCTATTTGGATATCTCTTGGCCTATAATATTAACCATCACATATAATATTAACCATCACATATCCTAACAGCTCTAAAGATCATAACTTATTCCAGTATCAACTTTAAAGTCTAAAATCCAAATTCTTATTTAAACCAAAGATGGGCGAGAGTCTAGATATGATTTTGAGAGATAACAAAGAGATGTGAGTGGTGGATAACTGTACAGACTGGGCCTACGGTACTGATCCCCACATGCTTTCTTTTGAAGGGCAATTTGCCTATGGCTGCTCTGACACTGCCTGATTCAAGTCAATAGAATAGCTGTATTCCTCAGCAACTAACCAAGTACTTGGAGGAGAAATGCAGGCCCAAAAGTCTCCTCCCTGCTGAAAAGACTACAAGAGGGCTGGGGTTGTGGCTCAGTGGTTGAGCACTTGTCCAGCATGCTTGAGGCAGTGGGTTGGATCCCCAGCATGACATAAAAAATAAATAAATAAACAAATAAAGTAAAGTTATTGTGTCCATCTACAACTAAAACAAAAATATTAAAGAGAGAGAGAGAGAACACAAGTTACCTTGATGTGGGGAATTTTTGTGATTTTTACAACAGACCAGATTCCAGAACTCAGGGAGACAGGATAACTAGAAGCAAAGCCCCCTAACCATAAAAGTCTGTAAGAACAAGTGCAAATTAGAGCTGATCAGCAGGGGCCAAGGTGACTCAGATTTGCCTTAGATCTTTAACATGTCATTGTAATAGTAAAATCTCCCTTCCATGATGTAGGACCATGTGCAGTGCAGACTTGCTATCAGATACCGATGCTATCCTGCTATCAGTCAAAAGTGAAGAGGTGGACTTGGGTAGCACTGTCTGGAAACTTCCCTAGGACTCCCAATAAAACAGGAGGGCAAGAGGAGCACCCAGTCTTTTCTTTGAGAAAACCCACTCTCTCCCTTTCTCCCTTGAAAATGTTCCCCTTTCCCCTTTTATCTCATCTAATAAAGTCATGCCTGCTACTATGTGTGATATGTCTGAAATCTTTCTGGCATGGTTGCAAGAACTGGTGACTGTGGGCATGCATGGTTGCTTCAGCTCTATGGATGGCTTTGTTCTGCAAGAATTAATCCTGAAGCAAAATTTCTCTCATCTGTGAACCTGTGAAACCAGACAAGTTATGTTTCCAAAATATAATGAAAGTACAAGCAAACAACAGACATTCCCAATCCAAAAAGTACAAATAAGAAACAAGGAAAGGGTGATGAGTACCATGAAAGTTCAAAAACACAGGGCTGGGGGTGTGGCTCAGCAGTAGAATGCTCGTCTAGCACGTGCGCAGCCTGGGTTCAATCCTCAGCACCATGTAAAAACAAAGACATTGTGTACAACTAAAACAAATATATATATATATATATATATATATATATATATATATATAAAAAAGAAAGTTCAAAAACAAAGCAAAAATTCCATTACATTTTATGGATTAAGAATAATTGGATAATTGGGGAAGTTCCCAGTTCAGCCTACTGGCCCTGCAACCTGCGGTCAGAGTTCCCAGTTTGGACTGCCAGTTTAAGTTCCCAGTTGGGCCTACCCGCCCTGTGGGCGGAGCTCCCAGTTCAGCCTGCTGGCTTAAGTTCCCAGTTCGGCCTGCCATCCTGAGATTCCAGTTCAGCCTGCCACTCTGTGGCCTGCAGGCAGAGCTCCCAGTTCGGACTGCCCCATTAGTTCCCAGTTCGGCCTGAGGGTGGGAGCTCCCAGTTCAGACTACCAGCGTGAGTTCCTGGTTCGACCTGCCGGTGGGAGCTCCCAGTTCAGACTGCCAGCATGAGTTCCCAATTTGGCCTGCCAGCTTGCCTTCTCAATTCGGCCAGCTGATGGGAGCTCCCAGTTTGGCCTGCCTGCAGGCTTTCCAGCTCTGCCTGCCCACCTCAGAGAGGCCATTCCCGCTGAGGACAGCGGGGAACAAGTCCCGCCCACCAGCATCCATTCTAGCTCGGCCCACCTACTAAGGAGCTACAGTGACAAAACTGTAAATATAAAAATAGAAACTAACTGATATATGGATATATATTGGGTACATTGAAAGCTCTAATATTGATATTTCCCTAAAAAGTGAGGTTTTTGGGTAACCTGTAGGGACCTTATAAGACAAAAGGGCAGAAGCTGTAGTACCTCAGGCTTACCTTGCAAGAGAGGGAAATACATAGTCATCATGAAAAAACAAGGGAGGAAAATGCCCCAAACAAACCAAGATACTACAACAATAGAAACCATAGAAAGCACAGTAGGTGAAATGTCAGAGAAGGAGTTCCGGATATATATAATTAAAATGATAAGAGATTTGAAAAACAACCTAAGTGAACAGATACAGGCAAAAATTGATCTCTCCAAAAAAGAGATAAGAGATCAAATACAGGCAACCATCGATCATACCAACAAAGAGATAAGAGAACAAACCCAGGTAGCAAAAGATTACTTCAAGAAAGAGATAGAGGGGCTGGGATTGTGGCTCAGTGGTAGAGCGCTTGTCTAGCCGTGCGCGGCCCAGGTTTCATCCTCAGCACCACGTAAAAATAAATGCATTGTGTACAACTAAAGCAAATAAGTGAATATTAAAAAAAAAGAAAGAGATAGAGAGCTTGAGAAGAAACCAAACAGAAATCCTTGAAATGAAAGAAACAGTAAGCCACTTAAAAAATTCAATAGAAAGCATCACCAACAGATTGGACCACTTGGAAGATAGGACCTCAGACAATGATGAAAAAATATATGATCTTGGAAATGAAGTTGACCTCACAGTGAAGATGGTAAAAAAAATGAACAGAATATCCAATAATTATGGGATACCATCAAAAGACCAAATTTAAGATTTATTGGAATAGAGGAAGGTGCAGAGATTCAAACCAAAGGAATGCACAATCTCTTCAATAAAATAATATCAGAAAATTTCCCAAGCAGGAAGAATGAATTTGAAAATCAAATACATGAGGCCTACAGGACGCCAAATGTACAAAATTACAACAGACCCACACCAAGGCACATTATAATGAAAATGCCTAGCATACAAAATAAAGATAGAATTTTAAAGGCTGCAAGAGAGAAAAGTCAGATTAACTACAAGGGAAAAACCAATTCACATCTCAGCAGATATTTCAACCCAGACCCTCAAAGCCAGGAGAGCCTGGAACAACATATACAAGGCTCTAAAAGATAAGGGATGCCAACCAAGAATTTTATATCCAGCAAAATTAAGCTTTAGATTTGAGGATGAAATAAAAACCTTCCACGATAAACAAAAGCTAAAAGAATTTACAACAAGAAAGCCTGCTCTACAGAACATTCTTTTGGTAAAATATTCCATGAGGAGGAAATGAAAAATAATAATGAAAATCTGCAAAGGGAAGAACTACAATAAAGGAACAAACCAACTTAAGGAGAAACCAAGCCAAGCTAAATAACAAAAATATCAAAAAATAAATAAATAAAAATGACTGGTAATACAAATTATGTTTCAATATAACCCTGAATGTTAATGGCCTAAACTCACCAATTAAAAGACATAGGCTAATAGATTGGATTAAAAAAACAGACCCAACAATATGTTGCCTTCAAGAGACACATCTCATAGGAAAAGATGCCCACAGACTGAAGGTGCAAGGATGGGATAAAATATATCACTCACATGGTCTACGTAAACAAGCAGGGGTCTCTATCCTCATATCAAATAAAGTAGACTTCAAGCCAAAGTTAATCAAAAGAGATAAAGACTGACATTTCATACTGCTTAAGGGAATCATAGATCAACAAGATATAACTGTTATAAATATATATGCCCCAAATTCATCAACATCCATCAATCAAACTCTTCTTAAGTTCAAGTAACAAATAGACCACAATGCAATAATTCTAGGTGATTTTAACACACCTCTTTCACCACTGGATAGATCTTCCAAACAAAAGTTAAAAAAAAGAAACTATAGAACTCAATAATACAATTAATAACTTAGACTTAACTGACATATATAGAGTGTATCATCCATCAATGAGCCAATATACTTTCTTCTCAGCAGCATATGGATCCTTCTCTAAAATAGACCATATATTATGCCACAAAGCAACTCTAAGCAAATATAAAAAAGTAGAGACAGTACCCTGCATTCTATCAGATAATAATGGAATGAAATTAGAAATCAATGATAAAAAAAAGAAAGAAAAGCTACTCTAACACCTGGAGACTAGACAATAAGATATTGAATGATCAATGGATTGCAGAAGACATCAAGAAGGAGATTAAGAAATTCTTAGAGGTAAATGAGAACAACGATACAACATATCGAAATCTCTGGGACACTATGAAGGCAGTACTAAGAGGAACGTTCATTGCATGGAGCTCATTCCTTCAAAAAAAGAAAAAGTCAACAAATAAATGAACTAACATTACATCTCAAAGCCCTAGAAAAAGAAGAACAAATCAACCCCAAAAGAAGTAGAAGACAGGAAATAATTAAAATCAGAGCTGAAATTAATGAAATTGAAACAACAACAACAACAACAACAACAACAACAAACAAGTGAAAATATTGACAGAACAAAAAGTTGGTTCTTTGAAAAAATAAATAAAATTGATAAACCATTAGCTATGCTAACAAAGAAGAGAGAAAACACAAATTACTAATATCTACGATGAAAAAGGAAATATCATGATGGACACTATAGAAATACAGAAGATAATTAGAAATTATTTTGAAAATTTATACTCAAATAAAATAGAAAATAATGAAGGCATCAACAAATTTCTAGAGACATATGATATGCCCAAACTAAATCAGGATGATATGCACAATTTAAATAGAAGATCAATTTCAACCAAAGAAATAGAGTTTGCCATTAAAAACGTACCAACAAAGAAAAGCCCAGGACCGGATGGATACATAGCTGAGTTCTACAAGACCTTTAAAGAAGAACTAACACCAACACTTCTCAAACTATTTCATGAAATAGAAAAAGAGGGAACACTCCCAGACTCATTCTATGAGGCCAATAGCACCCTGATTCCAAAACCAGACAGAGACAAATAAAAGAAAGAAAACTTCAGACCAATATATCTAATGAATATAGATTCAAAAATTCTTAATAAAATTCTGGCAAATTGAATACAAAAACACATTAAAAAGATAGTACACCACGATCAAGTGGGCTTCATTCCAGGGATGCAAGGTTGGTTCAATATAAGAAAATCAATAAATATAATACATCGAGTTTCTGAGCCTAATTCTGACAATGGCAGAGCTTGGAGAGGCAGACGAAGTGGAGTTACAGCACCTTGTGGCCGCTGAACAGCAGAAGGCGCAGTTCACTGCACAGGTGCATCACTTCATGGAGCTATCTATGTTGGGATAAATGTGTGGACTAGCCAGGAAATTGCCTAGACTCTTGAACTGATAATTGTCTCTCTAGCTGTGTGGACCGCTTCATTGATGCTACTCTTGCCATCACCAGTCAGTTTGCCCATATTGTACAGAAAGGAGGGCAGTAGGTCACCCCCTGAGA
This sequence comes from Tamias sibiricus, assembly GCA_025594165.1. Taxonomy (NCBI): domain Eukaryota; kingdom Metazoa; phylum Chordata; class Mammalia; order Rodentia; family Sciuridae; genus Tamias; species Tamias sibiricus. The sequence goes on along the minus strand of CM046667.1, from coordinate 29,155,858 downwards.
AAATGACAAAAGCAGTAAAGGACTTATCATTAAGCAGATTGAAGTGCAGGTGGGGGAAGAATTGTCAACCCGTTGTCAGGTCAGCATCAGGCTGTTATCAAGTTTGTTGGTGCTAAAAGTAACAGATCAAATGTTCAAAAGTGAAATTTTATTTATTTGGAATTCAGAAATTCCAGGTTGTATCACACCAGTTATACCAGTTATTCAATAAACATGAATTCTCTGACAAAAAAAATATAATACATCACATCAACAGGCTCAAAGATAAAAATCATAAGATCATCTCAATAGATGCAGAGAAAGCATTTGACAAAATACAACATCCATTCATGTTCAAAATGCTAGAAAAAATAGGGATAACAGGAACATACCTCAACATCGTAAAGGCCATGTTTGCTAAGCTCCAGGCCAACATCATCCTAAATGGAGAAAAATTGAAAGCATTCCCTCTAAAAACTGGAACAAGAGAGGGATGCCCTCTTTCACCACTCCTATTTAACATAGTTCTTGAAGCCCTAGCCAGAGCAATTAGACAGACGAAAGAAATTAAAGGGACATGGATTGGAAAAGAAGAACTCAAATTATCACTATTTGGGGCTGGGATTGTGGCTCAGCGGTAGAGCGCTCGCCTAGCGCGTGGGCGACCCGGGTTCGATCCTCAGCACCACGTACAAATAAAAAAATGCATTGAATAAAACGCGTTGTGTACAACTAAAGCAAATAAATAAAAATATTTAAAAAAAAAATTATCACTATTTGCAGACGATATGATTCTATACATAGAAGATCCAAAAAATTCCACCAGAAATCTTCTAAATCTAATAAATGAATTCAGCAAAGTAGCTGGATATAAAATCAATACCCACAAATCAAAGGCATTTCTGTACAACAGCGACAAATCCTTAGAAAGAGAAACTAGGAAATTCACCCCCCACAAAATAAAATATTTGGGAATCAACATAACAAAAGAAGTGAAAGACCTGTATTATGAAAACTACAACACACTAAAGAAAGAAATTAATGAAGATCTTAGAAGATGAAAAGATCTACCTTGTTCATGGATAGGTCAAACTAATATTGTCAAAATGACCATTCTCCCAAAAGCACTATACAGATTCAATGCAATACCAATCAAAATCCCAATATCATTCCTCATAGAAATAGAAAATGCAATCATGAAATTTATCTGGAAAAATAAGAGACCAAGAATAGACAAAGCAATTCTTAGCAAGAAGAGTGAAGCTGGTGGCATTACTATTCTAGACCTTAAATTGTACTACAAAGCAATAGTAACAAAAACAGCATGGTACTGGCACCAAAATAGACCAGTTGACCAATGGTACGGAATAGAAGACACAGAGATGAACCCACACACCTACAGTTATCTTATATTAGACAAAAGTGCCAAAAACATTCATTGGAGAACAGACAGCCTCTTCAACAAATGGTGTTGGGAAAACTGGAAATCCTCATGTAATAAAATGAAATTAAATGTCTTTCTCTCACCATGCACAAAACTTAAAGTGGATCAAGGACCTAGGAATTAAACCGGAGACCTTGCACCTAATAGAAGAAAAAGTAGGCCCAAATCTTCATCATGTTGGATTAGGCCCCAACTTCCTCAATAAGACCCCTATAGCACAAGAACTAAAACCAAGAATCAATAAATGGGATGGATTCAAACTAAAAAGCTTCTTCTCAGCAAAAGAAACAATCAGTGAGGTGAATAGAGAACCTACTGAATGGGAGCAAATCATTACCACAAGCACATCAGATAGAACACTAACCTCAAGGATTTATAAACTCTCAAAAGCCTTAACACCAAAAAAAAAAAAAAAAAAAAAAAAAAACCCACAAATAATCCAATCAATAAATGAGCCAAGGAACTAAACAGACATTTCTCAGAAGATGATATGCAAAGAATCAACAAATATATGAAAAAAATGTTCAACATCTCTAGCAATTAGAGAAATGCAAATCAAAACTACTCTAAGATTTCATCTTACTCCAGTCAGAATGGCAGCTATCAAAAAAACAAACAACAATAAATGCTGGCGAGGATGTGGGGAAAAAGGCACACTCTTACATTACTGGTGGAACTGCAAAATGGTGAAGCCAATCTGGAAAGCAGTATGGAGATTCCTAGGAAAACTTGGAATGGAACCACCATTTGACTCAGCTATCCCACTCCTTGGTCTATTCCCAAAGGACTTACAAAAAGCTTACTACAGGGACACAGCCACATCAATGTTTATAGCAGCACAATTCACAATAGCTAGATTGTGGAAACAATCGCGATGCCCATCAGCAGATGAATGGATAGGGAAACTTTGGTATATATCCACAATGGAACACTACTCAGCACTAAAAGAGAATAAAATTATGGCATTTGCAGGTAAATGGATGGAGTTGGAGAAAATAATGCTAAGTGAAGTTAGCCAATCCCAAAAAAACCAAAGGTCAAATGATCTCTTTGATATGAAGATACTAACTTATAAAGGCAAGGGAGTGGGGATGAGAGGAATGAAAGAACTTTAAATAGAACAAAGAGGGGGAGGGGGAGGGGGCAAGGGGATAGGAATAATAGCAGACTGAGTTATCCATGATTACCCTAAATACATGTATGAAGACACAATTGTTGTAAAAACACTTTATATAATACCAGCAACTTGAGTAATTGTGCTCTCTATATGTAATATGCAATGAAATGTACTCTGCTAACACACATAATAAATTAGAATAAAAAAAAAAGAATAATTGGGACTGGAGTCGTGGCTCAGTGGTAGAGTGCTTCCTGGCATGTGTGAGACCCTGGGTTCCATCCTCAGCACCATATATAAATAAATGAAAGATTCATTGACAACTAAAAAGCATTAAAAAAAAAAAAAAGACTTATCATTTTGGTTCCATACTGCCCTACAGCTCAATGGAGTGGTAATGTTAATCCATTGGGTTTCCTTGGGGTTCTCTCACTCATGGCTTTGCCTGGTGATCCCTGTAACAAGGCTTCTTAGGAGTGGACTCACCCACAAGTTTCTACGGGGTGGTCTTGTTACCAAGCCTTCAGGTAAAAGTTTCTGACTGGATGAAATCTGGGTGGTATCCCTTATAATCCCACAATCACCTTGGTGGATATTTTATTTTGAAGATTGTATGTGTTCATACCTGAATTGTCTCTTTCCAATGAAAACAATAAATCTAACAGCCTTCCCTCATTCTGAAAAATCTCTGTCCCCATTAGTTAAAACTGGTAGTGTTTCTGTCATAAATTCTTTTTTTTTTTTTTGTGGTACCAGGGATTGAACTCAGGGGCACTCGACCACTGGGCCACATCCCTGGCCCCCTTTTTTTTTTTGTATTTTATTTAGAGACAGGGTCTCACTGAGTTGCTAAGTGCCTCGCCATTGCTGAGGCTGGCTTTGAACTCGCGATCCTCCTGCCTCAGCCTCCCAAAGTGCTGGGATTACAGGCGTGCGCCACCGCGCCCGGCCTCTGTCATAAATTCTTTATCAGTGGATAGTATAACCATACACTTTGTGTCCTCATCAGACTAAAAACTAAAATTTTTCAGGTAGAGTTTAAGATTCCTTTATTTTAATACATGCTCAATCCCATTCCATTTACTTGTTCTCCCGAGGTACCATGTTCTTATACTTGTAACTAGCCATGAATAGCTGCAAAGACCCCATGACATCTTCCCACACGGTCCTATCCCTCTTGCACACATTGTTTATAAGTGAAGATTAATTTTGTGTTTTCCAGGGGCCCATGGTATACCTTTCCTCTTTACCCATGGAGATTCTGAGCAGCCTATGGATGGGACAAGGGTGGGCAGAAAGAATCCTGGATACACAGAGATCTGCCCTCATTCTTGCAAAGTGAGTTTCACACGTGCGCGCGCGCGCGCGCACACACACACACACACACACACACACACACATACATACCAAGTTGTGTTTATTTCATTAAAAACCAAATAAATAACTTTATCGGAAGTAACAATCAAACTGAAAGGCCCAAACTAAAGGGAACTTGCTGAAAGGGCAATGTGTAGGCCAGGCCTGGTGACCCACCCCAGAGAAGACTCCCTGGCATGGGCTGGGGCAGAGTCCTGTTCAGTTGTCCTTGTAGCTGCAGCTGGTCAAAGAGGATCTCGGCCATAGGGTCTTCCAGGGCCTGTATCCTGCGCAGGTTGGTCAGGTAGCCGCCCAGCTCACAGATGATCAGGACCTGCTGGTGCAGATAGTGGCGCTGCAGGAAGAGGCAGAGGTGGGGGTCCCCCCTCTCGGAGGCCAGGTGGTGCAGCTCCAGGAGGCTCTCTTCTCCAGGTGAAAGGCGCACTCCATGGCCTGGAGGCAGCTGCGCCAGGCGTTGCGGTCAGGCTGGTCGACGTCGTGGAGGCGGATGTGGCCTCCGCGCTGGTTCTGCAGCTCCATCAGCTTCTCAGCGCGATCCCTCCACTTGTGCGACAGGCGCAGGAAGAAGTTGGCGAAGTGCGCCAGGGCCACTTCTTGGCGGTGGCAGCAGAAGGCCAAGGACAGGTACATGTAGGAGGCGTGGAGTTGGACCTGGATCTGGCTGTTGACGGTGGCCTCGCAGTCGGGGTGGTAGTTGTGGCGCACCTGCGACATCAGGATGGGGACCATGACGGGCGCGGGCAGGAGCGGCGCCACCATGAAGGCGAGGGCGGAGCAGGCTCTGGGGCTGCGCAGGGGGCAGCGGCCGCCGAGGTGGCGGCTGGGTGGATGAGGGTGGCGCCTGGGGTGGTGAGCGGTGCCGGGGCCTGGGCGGGTCTGGCCTAGGCGGAAGGCAATCGGGTAATGGCGGACTGCTGGCAATGGCAGCGGCGATTTCCTCAGGGGTTAGGGGTCAGGGGTCAGGGGCCTGGTGGTGCCCGGCTGTGAGTTCCTTCACAGTAACCTGGGCAACTGCGCTCACCGTCTCACCTAGGTAATGTTTAAGCTACAGGCATATAGGGGCAAACGTGGTGTTAATCACGGGTTAGGTTGGAAAGAGGCTCACTTGAATATTGTCCAGTGTGATCAGTTCATTAAATGGAGGGCTTTTTGTAACGTTTAATAGCATAACGCTTTATGTGAACGGTGGCATTCCTCAGTGACGTCACTGTCCATACTAAAGGCCCTTTTGATTACGTCCTCACTGAGTTCCCAGAAGTCAATAAATCCAGCCACCGCCTCGTTTCTCATTCCACTTATGATCATGTTCACACTTCTCTGACAGCAGAGCTTCACTCCAAAATCTCTGCATCTTTCTACCTTTCCGTGTTTCTTCACACTTTTCAGGCTGGTTCCTCACTTCTCTGTTCTTTCTGGAACCTTCCACCACAACCCTAGCAATACATGCTTTTTGTCCTGTCTGGACTCCTAAATGGACAATCTCAATGTTCTCTTAATATCCTGGATCAGCTCACTTTCTGTAGGTAGTTCATGAATTTCCTCTTGTGTAAATACAACATTCTCTTTTCTCTGTCACTGAAGAAAAGCTTTAGGTGCATTCCTAGGGAAAGCAATGTTAACCATGTAGAAGTATTCATGCCCTTCCACCCCCTCTTGACTTTTGCTGCCAGTCAGGTAGCCTTGTTGTTGGTTTTGATCCTCCATTGAGAATCAATAAATCCCAAGGTTAGTCTGAGAAAGGGACTAAACTTGCAAAGGTAGCTTATTCAGGATAGATTTATATAGATAGTGCCTATGTAATTGTCCTGTATTGCAATTTAATTTCAAGTGTGCCTATCTTGCTCCCTGAAAAGACTGTAAACATGTTAAGATGAGGATCTTTAGTTATGTCTATTTTTTCTAGACAAAGCTTCCTGTACTGGGGAATTAATAATAATGATGTCAAGAGTTCTTGTTTTTAAAGCTATTTTTTCTATTACATAATTTTGTTATAATAGCAATGCAGTAGATATTATGTTACATTATTTAAAGAGTAGATTTTACTTTAGTCTATTGAATGCATAGCCACTAAACTCTGATACTGCTATTTTGTGCTTTATTTTAATAAATTTGATAGTTCAAAAAACTGAATTTGTTTTTAGTTAAGGAAATAAAGGAAAGAATTCTATACAAAATGTACATAGATCTGACTAGTTTTTCTTTTTAGATGTTAGCTATTTCCCCCTGGACACCAGAAAGAAGGGCTGGCTGATAACATATGAGGAGAACCACAAGTAGTTGCCAACAACTCATGTTGCAGGACTGGAGATGACGGGCACAGAATGGTTCTTTTAAATAAAATTTTAAGTTATTTGCAAGCTAGACCTTACAAGGGACCACACCATAATTATGAATTTAGGGGTTACTAAATAATTCCATTAATTCCTTTTCCTCTATTGCTACCTCCCTATCCTTAACCTGTTCTACTCCATGCTTACAATATTAACTTGTGCATTGAACTTGAATTACATGAGAACTAAGCCTTTTCTACTGTTTGTTGAGAAATGACACATGTCACTGCTGCCTTTGATGTAGAATTGCGTCCTCATAAGAAACTTTCAACTTCACATATCCATGGGGACCAGCTCCTGATAGGTAATAGAAATGTGGTTATTTTCATAATATGAAGTGTTCTAACCCTTTATTATTTATTTATTTTTGAGTACCAGGGAGTGAACTGAGGGGCACCCAACCACTGAGTCACATCCCCAGGTCTTTTTTGTATTTCATTTAGAGACAGGGTCTCAATGAGTTGCTTAGCATCTTGTGTTTGCTGAGACTGGCTATGAACTCACCATCCTCCTGTCTCAGCCTCCTGAGCCGCTGGGATTACAGGTATGTGCCACTGTGCACAGCCTCACCCTTTATTTTTTCTAGCTAAAAATGTGTTGTAGGGTAGAAAGAAGACAAGTCACATGGTACTATAGACTGGACATGTTTTTCCATCTAAACGTAGATCATAATTGAATTTAATGGAAAATTTTAAGTCCTATATTTTAATGACACTTAATAAATAGTGTATAATTTATGATATGCCTAATATTTAAAAACATTTTTCCTCCTTACCACTATCAGGAAGAATTTGAATGTAAGAAAATGATTCCTTTGTAGATTATAATGTTGGGCTAGGGATATAGCTTAGTTGGTAGAGTGTTTGCTTTGAATACACAAGGCCCTGGGTTTGATCCCCAACACCCCCCCCCACACACAAAGGATTACAATGTTATAAGATTGTTGTGATTAAGTTTTTTTTTTTTTTTTCATACCAGGGATTGAACCAAGGGATGCTTTATCACTGATCCGTATTTCCAGCCCTTTTAAATATTTTATTTAAAGACAGGGTCTTGGTAAGTTCCTTAGGGCCTCACTAAGTTGCAGAGGCTGGCTTTGAACTTGTGATCCTCTTGCCTCAGCCTTCTCAGTCACTGGGATTACAGGTGTGCGCCACAGAGCCTGGTTATTGTGATTGCATCTTTTCATCCCAAAGCCACTGCTCAAGGATATGTATTACTGAATATTACCAAAGGACATATTTCTGATAACATTTATCTTCTCATATTTAATAAGGCACCCTTCACCCAGTTCTCATGGAGCTGAAAAGCTCAATAAGAATATATATATATGGCTGGGGCTGTAGCTCAGTGGTAGAGCGCTTGCCTTGCATGTGTGAGGCCCTGGGTTTGATTCTTAGTACTACATATAAATAAATAAATAAAATAAAGGTATTGTGCCTACCTACAACTAAAAGTTAAAAAAGACAGTATATATAGATCTGGGCATGGTGGCGCATCTGTATAATTCCTGTGCCTCAGGAGGCTGAGGAAGGAGGATTGTGAGTTCAAAGTCAGCCTCAGCAATGGCAAGGTGCTACGCATCTCAGTGAGACCCTGTCTCTAAATAAAATACAAAAATAGGGATGTGGCTCAATGGTTGAGTGTCCCTGAGTTCAATCCTCAGTACCCCCCCCAAAAAAAAGTATGTATAGAAAAATAATGTATTTCTCCATGATGCTTAAGAGTGATTTTGTTTCTCAATGTTTTCTAGATGAACTAATTTTATGTGAAACATGTATGAATGGAGGGAAGAAAAGTTTATTGGTAGAACATTCCTATTCAGTTCAATAGTTCTTTGGTCAGAAACATTGGGTGTAAGACCTACAATTAGAGAAATTAATAAAAAAAATTGGCATTTGCTTCAGTTTCCTCTTTACACTCTGGGATTTTTTCCCCCTTAATATTGGGATTTTAACCCAGGGGCAGCTTATTACTGAGCTATATGTTCAGACCTTTTTTATTTTCAGACAGAGTCTTGCTAATTTGCCGAGACTGGCATCAAACTTGTGATCCTCCTGCCTTAGCCTCCTGGGTCTCTAGGATCATAGGTGTGCCCCACCTTACCCAGCTTCCAATCTAGGAAATTAAATACAGAAGTATTGCACTTTTTATTCAGAATCCCTCAGTATTAACTGATGCCCACTAAACAGGTAAAATTAATTGAAGACCAAAATTTTTTTTTTTTTTTTTTTTGTGGTACCAGGGATTGAACTCAGGGGCACTCGTCCACTGGGTCACATCCCCAGCCCTTTTTTGTATTTTTATTTAGAGACAGGGTCTCACTGAGTTGCTAAGTGCCTCGCCATTGCTGAGGCTGGCTTTTTTTTTTTTTTTTTTGGTACTGGGGATTGAACTCAGGGGCACTTGACCACTGGGCCACATCCCCAGCCCCCCCTTTTTTTGTATTTTATTAGAGACAGGGTCTCACTGAGTTGCTAAGTGCCTCGCCATTGCTGAGGCTGGCTTTGAACTCGCGATCCTCCTGCCTCAGCCTCCCAAAGTGCTGGGATTACAGGAGTGCGCCACCGTGCCCGGCGAAGACTAAAATATTTATAAGCATCCACACCTCATAATTCTTAAAGCCTGTAGTGAAATGGATTTGTTGTAAGTTATCATAAGGAGACCTTCACTGAAGCAGTTCACTAATAGCTAAGGATAAAAACACAGCAGCATGGGAACATGAACTATTTTCTGCCTTGCTCCACAGGCCACTCTTAAGTTTTATCCATGCAGACTCTCGGAAATGAAAAAGAATTTTTTTTTTATTAAACAAAGGAAATATTTCATCATACATGTTCTTAGAACCGGATTCTTCAGAGGTTTATTGCCCCTATGTGACACTGTAATCCAACTGGTTTTTCCAGTATTTATCCACTATACCATAGGCTTTACAGGTGTGACTGGCTTAAAGGAGAGGCTTACATGGATATATACATCATTACAGGAAAATTTAGCAGGAAATTTGCTACAGCCTATTGTAACTTATTTTCACAGCCTCCCAAAATCTTTCTTTAAAATAATCTTTATGTGAACATGATAAATGTGGTTTGCAATGTTTAAGAATTAGAGTGTTTGCAATTCAAAATAGCCAAATTATGGAATCAGCCTATATGTCCATCAATAGATTAGTGGATTAAAAAATGTGGTATATATGCACAATGGAGTTTTACTTAATTGTAAAGAAGAATGACATTATGGCATTTACTGGTAAATGGATGGAAATGAATAACATGATGATAAGTACATGAAATAAGTCAGACTTGGAAAATCAAGGGTAAAATATTCCCTCTCATATATGGAAGCTAGAGCAAAATAAGGGGAAAAGTGGGGGATTGGTATCATAAAGATATGGGTAAGATCAGCGGAGTAGAAGAAGGAGATTGAGGGGAAGGGAGGAGGGACAGGAAAGGGAAGAAATGCTGAATGAATTTAACAAAGTCACAGGATGTGCATATAGAAATATACCCATTGAGAATTATACCTTTATGTATATGTAGAAAGCACCAATCAAAAACAGCAAGCAAAAAGAAGATCATTAGAGTAGAGAAAGGAAGATCTGGGAGGAAGGAGGAGTGGGAAAGAGGGCACTGGGGACTGAAATGAAAGAAATCAAATTCTGTGCTTATACAATTTTGTCAAAATGAACCCAATTACTATGTACAACTATAAGGCTCTTATAAAAAAAAGAATTATGGTGTTTGTTTTCACCAGATACTTTGCAAATACAAAATGTTTCCCCCCAAAATTAGAAATTATAATTTTCCTGTTTTTGAGAGATATAATAGAATTTGGTAAGTTAAGTGCTATGTCCTTGGATTAAAAAAGAAGCAACCAAATGAGATTAATTAAGAAAGTCACAGATTTTTCATTTTTGTCATATATTAAAATATACAAATAGCTATTTCATCATGTTTTAATTCTTCTATGTGTTGTGGACTTCTTCCTGATGCAAATATTTGTCAAATGAATGATGCTGTAAACATTTTTGTTTTAATTTAAAGGCATAATATTTATTATAAACAGCAAAGATTCCTTAGCTATTCTAATGACAGTGAAAAAAAGGACATTATCCTCTGTTTAACTGGTGAGAGATCAGGAGCTCATTACATAGGTACCACTGGCCATGCAAACCAATTCCATTTGATTTGTGGCCTTCCAGAGCTGAAATGATACCCATTCCTGCCTCACTACTCACAAATGTATGGTTGCTATGTCAGTGAATGGAAAATCAGACTCCAACTACTTTCAGAAATATAAATGAATATTATTATGTTTCCTTTGTTAAAGGCCTGAGTGCAAGTATTTCTATCCTAGTTTCAGTGGTATCTTCTGGAGTCCAAGGTATCAAAGTGAATAGTTCATTTTCATAACATTGTTAAATGTCAGTGTGGAAATATGACACACAGTGAGAAGATTTTTACTCTAAACTGTACTCCTGACCTTAGATAACTCAGTTTTGAAGGTTTCTTACTATAAAATGTAGAAACACATATTTTCCAGTCTTTATCTATGTTGTAAGCATCAGAAACAAAGATAATGATGTAAAGAAAGTGAACAGACTTTAAAAACTTTTAAGAATCTACATTAACATATTTATGAGGCTCTCCTGAATTTTTTCTGTCTAGAACTGGATTTGAGGCCATATTCTTTAATGAATTCTTAACTTTTGTTTAAAAAAATCTGAGCAGCTCATATACTGCTTCCGTTTGTGTGTGTTTGTGTGTGTGTGTGTGTGTGTGTGTGTGTGTTTGAGAGAGAACTACTTCCAATGTGGGTAACTATAGCATAGACAAACTGAAACCCATATAATTTCTCCAAGGAAAACTAATTTTATTGGGGTTAGCCATCACCAATAAGCAAAGGAGTGCTTACTAATGATTTTTATTTTGCAAATACTTTTCTTCATTTTAAGCAATAGCTGAAATTGAATGTGATCCATTTGGAGACTGTCACCCAGGATTCATGTCATTAAATTGTTTTTTTCCTTGGCTTATTTCCTTTGTGCCTTTGCAACACCTGCTTCCTGTTCTCCCTCCCTCCTTCTCTTCTATAAATATATGCTGAGTTTCAATTCTGTGATGCTTGTGGCATTGGGCAACTATGTAAAGTCATCCTTTAATTCTCACTAAAATGCATTTAAGTTTGTTGTTATGGTTTTCATTTTGTAGATGAGGAGCTAAACTCCCTGAAGTATGAGGTCACATAAGCAAAATGTGGAGAAGCAGGTATTTGGGTATATGATTTCTGACCCCAAATATGAGGCTATGCCTATGAAACACACATTTTCTTTAATGAATATTTTGCAATAGAGGAAAATCTAGCTTATTGATTCTAGTTTTGGTGAGATGGGAGACTGAAATCTCCTTTCTCACCTGTCTCAGACATCATCATTCTCCCAGTGAACTATTGCCCACTGTCATGTCTCAAAATACTGTTTGATATACCTGATTTTTAAATTTCCAAGATACCTTCATCAATGTATGTACTGAAATATCTCCATAGCTGTTGTGTTTAAAATGAGATGATGAGTATTGAGATACAACAGGGATTATTAGCAGAATCACTGACACATATAATGTTAAAACTAAATGACACATAGCCTTTGTTTTGGATGTGGTTATGCTAGTAATGAGAAAGGTGTGTGTTAAAATGGCTGTTGTCAGAGCTTGATGCACACACACACATATTTTTGAACTGGGGATCAAACTCAGCTGGGTATATAATTATTCCAAGATCTTCTAGCTTTTAGGGCTTGGGTTGAGAAATTGGCTGAGATCTGGGTTGGTTTACCTCTGAATATGACCAGTCATTTTTCTCTGGCAGCACAATTCACAATAACTAAGCTATGGAGCCAATCTAGGTGCCCTTCAATAGATAAATGGATAAAGAATATGTAGTATATGTGTACAATGGATTATTACTCACCACTAAGAAGAATGACTTTATGATATCCGCCAGTAAAGGGATGGATCTGGAGACTATCATGCTAAGTGAAATAAGCCATTCCCCCCAAAACCAAAGGTCAAATGTTTTCTCTGATATGTGGAAGCTAACCCATAATACAGCAGGGGAGGGGAAGAATAAATGTTCAGTGGATTAGACAAAGGGGAGTGAATAGATGGGAGGGGGGATACCTATAGGAAAGACAGTGGAATGAATCTGACATAACTTTCCTATGTACATATATGAATACACCATAGTGAATGTCACCATTATGTACATCCACAAGAATGGAGTTCTAATTAGAATAAGATATATTCCATGCTTGTATAACTATATAAAAAATGGATTCTACTGTCATGTATTACTAAGAACCAATTTTAAAAAACAGCTGTTGTAAGAAAGATGAAAGATAAGTGTTGTCAAAGAAGTACACAAAAGGGAACCCTTGAACACTGTTGGTGGAAATATAAATGGGTATAGCTATTATGGAAAATAGCATGCAGGTTACTCAAAAAGTTAAAAAAGGAAATGCCATATTGTCCATTAACCTCACCTCTGAATATGAAGTCAAAGAAGTGAAATAAAATCTTGAAGAGTTATCTGTACTCTCCTGAATACTGTAACATTATTCACAGGTGACAAGATATGGAAACAACCTAAATGTCCATCAGCAAATGAATGAATAAAGAAAACATGATATGTCTACACATGGGAGTGTTACTCAGACTTACACGAAAAAAGGTTTTTCTGCCATTTGTGACAATATGGATGAATATGGAGGACATTATGCAGGCCAGATGTAGATTAACAAGCACTGCATGGTCTCACTTATATGGAAATCTATACTCAAACTTGTGGAAGCAGAGAGCAAAATGGTAGTTGTCAGCCACTGAAGAGAGGGAGATGTAGGAAGATTTTGGCCAAATTGTGCAGTTTATACCCAGTTGTGGTGGCACATGCCTATAATCCCAGCTTCTTGGGAGGCTGAGGCAAGAGGATCACAAGTTTCAAAGTCAACTTCAGCACTTTAGTGTCCATAAATTTACTCATTTCTTCTAAATTTTTCCATTTGTTGGTATATAGTTGTTCATAATAGTCCTTAATGAGCCTTTGTATTTTTTGTGGTCTCAGTTTCCATGTGTCCTTTTTCATCTCTGATTTTATTTATCTGGTCTTCTGTCTTTTTTTTTTTCCTTGACTAGCTTAGCTAATGTTGTGTTGATTTTATTCATCTTTTTTAAAAAAAACTCTTCATTTTATTGATCTGATTTTTTTAGTGTCTATTTTGTTTATTTCTTCTTTGTTCTTTATTATTTCTTTCTACTAATTTTGAGTTTGGTTTGTTCTTGTTTTTCTATTTCCTGGAGTTGCATTGTTACATTATTTTAAATCTTTCTATTTTTGTTACAGACCCTTACTGCTACAAATTTCTCTCTTAGTACTGCTTTTGCTGCATCTCATAGGTTTTTGGTATGCTATATTTCCATTTGTATTTGTTTAAAAAAATTTTTACTTCTCTTTTGATTTCTTCATTGACCCATTGGCCTTTAACTTTTAGTGGTACTTACTAATTATTCAGAATGGTGGGTTTCATTACGGCACATTCATACATAAATAAAACATGATTTGATTAATTTCACTTCCCAATACCTTCCCCACCCAGCCCTTTTTCATCCCCTTGACTCCCTTCCTTAACCCTAATGGTTTTCCTTCCACTTTCACGGTGGCATTTTTCCCCGTTTTTTTCCCCTTCTAGTTTCCACATATGAAAAATAAAATGATATGTTTCTTTCACTTACCATTTTCTCTTGTTGATTTCTAATTTTATTACATGATATGGTTTCATTTTTTTTTTCATTTATGGAGGGTTTTTTTCTTTTTTCTTTCTTTCTTTCTTTTTCTTTTTGTTATCAAGGATTGAACCCAGGGGCCCTCTATCACTGAGCAACATCCCAGGTCTTTAAACATTTTTTTTTTTTTTTTTTTTTTTGTGTACCAGGGATTGAACTCAGGGGCACTCGTCCACTGGGTCACATCCCCATCCCTTTTTTGTATTTTATTTAGAGACAGGGTCTCACTGAGTTGCTAAGTGCCTCACCATTGCTGAGGCTGGCTTTGAACTCGCGATCCTCCTGCCTCAGCCTCCCAAAGTGCTGGGATTACAGGCGTGCGCCACCGCGCCCGGCTTAAACATTTTTTTTTTTTTAAATTTAAAGACAGGGTCTTGCTAAGTTACTTAGGGCCTCTCACTAAGTTGCTGAGGCTGGCTTTGAATTTGGGATCCTTAGACCTCAGCTTCCCATGTCTCTGGGATTACAGGTATGCACCACCATGCCGGGATATGGAGATTTATTTTGTGGCCTAATATATGGTCTATCCTGGAGAATGTTCCATGTGCTTATAAGAAGAATGTGTATTCTGCAGCTGTTGGATGAAATGTTCTGTAAATGTTTGTTGGGTATATTTTGTCTATGATATGATTTAACTTGGATTTTTCTTTGTGAATTTTTTTGTCTTGATGATTTAGGCATTGATGAAGGTGAGGTATTGAAGTCTCCAAGCATTATTGTATTGGCATTTATCTTTCCCTTTAGATCTAATGTTTACTTTATATAATTGGGTGCTCCAGCATTAGTTATATACATGCTTACAATTGTTATATCCTCTTGTTGAATTCATTCCCTAATTATACAGTGACCTTATTTGTCTCATTTTATAGTTTCTGACTTAATGTCTATTTTATCTGATATAAATAAATCTGCTCCTGCTTACCTTTGGTTTCCATTTGCACGTTATATCTTTTTCCGTTCCTTCACATGGAAAGGAATATATACATCTTTACTAGTTATGTCTGTCTCTTAGAGGCCGCTGCCTCTATTGTTGGGTATTTTTTTTGGTCCATTCAATCTGTTTAAATATTTTAATTGTGGAATTTAATCAAATACATTCAAGGTTAGTATTGATAAGTTAGGACTTACTCCTAACAGTTTTGTTGTTGGTTGTTTCGTAGAACTTTGGTGATTTCTTCCTCTCTCTATTTTTAAAATTTCTGGAATTTGGTAGTTTTCTGTATCAAACAGGTTTGACTCTTTTATCTTTGTATATCTGCCCTGCTACTGCATTGTGTGTGTGTGTGTGTGTATGGTAGGGGTGCTGAGGATGCTCTGTCAGAGATGTTTTGCCACTAAACTATATCCCCATCCCTTTTTGTTATTTTTTATTCTGAGGCAGGGTCTCACTATGTTGCCAAGGCTGACCTCAAACTTGCAATCCTCCTGCCTCAGCCTCCCAAGTGGCTGGGATTACAGGTTTGTGTCACTATACCCAGCTGCTAGTGCATTTGATACTATATAGGGTTTTCATAATCATATTCCTTTCACTTAGAGATATAGGTCTTCCTTAAGAATTTCTTATAAGGCAAATATGGTAATGATAAATTCCCTCAGTTTTTGTTTGTCTTGAAAATACTTTCTTTCTTCTTCATTTCTGGTACTCTTGGTTGGCAATTTCTTTTTCTTTTAGGACTTTGTATATGCCATCCCATTCTGTTTTGGCCTATGAGATTTCTGCTGAGTAATCTGTGAGTATAATAGGGATACCCTTCTATATTACTTAATGCTTGCCTCTTACTATTTTTAGAATTCTCTATTTGTCTTGGACTATTAGCAACGTAGCAATGTGACTATAATATGCATTAGATGCATTAGAGAGGTTTGTATTTGGAGTCCTTTGAGCCTCCTGGATTTTGATGTTCATCTCTTTCCCAAGATTTAGTAGGGTTTTAGCTACTATTTCATGAAATATGCTTTATAATGCCTTTTTTCTTCTTTTCTCCTTCTGAGGCATACATGATGGTCACTTAATGGTGTCCTAAAAGTCTTAGAGATTCTCTCCACTCAGTTGCCTTTCCTCTCCTTTTCCCTCTTTCTTCCTTTTTTTCTTTCTTGTATCACTGAGTGTTATGGTTTAAATATGAAGTATCATCCCAAAGATCCTGTGGTAATGCAGGAATATTTAGAGGTGAAATGATCAGATCACGAGAGCTATAACCTAATAAGTCCATCCTAGTTTGAATGGATGGATTGGGTGATGACTGTAAGCAGTTGTGGCATGTCTGAGGAGGTAGGTCACTGGGGGCATGCCCTGGAATGGTTCACCTTCCCTGCAGCCTCCCAACCCTATCCTCTCTGCTTCCTGGCCACTATGAGCTGAGTACTTTTCCTCTGCCTCACCCTTCTGCCACAGTGTTCTTGGGCCCAGAGCAATGGAATTGGCCAACAATGGAATGAACCTCTGAAACTCTAAGCCAATATAAACTTCCTCCTCTAAGTTGTTCTTGTCAGGTAATTTGGTTACAGTGATTAACTGTAAAAGCTGACTAACACACTGGGTTATTTAAAAAAACCTGTTTGCAAGTTCAAAAATTCTATTTTCTGATTGGTCTAGTCTGTGTTGAGGCTTTCAACTGTATCTTTTTATTTCACTCATTAAGTTCTTTCTTTAGTTCCAGTACTACTGTTTGGTGCTTTTTTGTGATCTATTTTTTTTCCTGGTGTTGCTGGGGATCAAACCCAGGGCCTCACACATACTAGACAGGGACTCTACAACTGAGCTATGTATATCTCCAGCCCCTTATAGTCTCTATCTCTTTTTTTTAAAAAAAAAATTATTTATTTACTTTAGTTGTACACAATCATTTATGTTTACGTGGTGCTGAGGATCGAACCCGGGCCGTGTACGTGCAAGGTGAGCGCTCTGCCGCTGAGCTACAACCCCAGCCCTAGTCTCTATCTCTGAACTTAATTTTTCATCAGGAACAGAATGAATTATTGTCCTAATTTCATTGAATTATTTATTTGTATTCTCTTATATCTCATTGAGTTTCCTTAAAATATTTTTTTAAAAATTCTTTTCCAAACATTTCATTGATCTCTTTTTCTTTGTGGTTTGTTGTGGGAGAATTGTTTCTTTGGAGGTATCATGTTGCCAAGCCTTTTCATGCTTCTGTGACTCTTAACTAATATTTGTGCATCTGGCAGATCAGTTGTCTCTACCGATTTTATAGAGCAGTTTTCATAGTAAAAAACTTTTTCTAGAGATGTGTCTTATGATGTCAGTTAAGTAGACTATGCTAGATTTGCTTCTAGATAGGCACAATAGTGTAGTGTCCATGTGGTTCTTTAGCTGTAATGAATGTTGGCAATGCCTATGGTGGTATTGACTATGTGGCTCTGAGAGTGATGCCTGTGGTTGTGCGCGTAAGGTGCCCACCATTTTTTTTATCTTTGCATGATACTTTGCATGATACTTGCTTCTTTTGCAGGCTCAAGCAGGGGAGCTGGAGTTTGTTCAGCAGTACCCATCCCCCTTCAAGTGCTAGGGTGGTAGCCAGAGAAGGGTAAGATTCCCAGAGGGGAACAACCTAAGACAGGCACACTCTCAAGTAAGGTGGGTCCCCATTAATAAAACAAAACTGGGGAAATGTTGGGGACTTAAGAACACATCGGCCGAAAGGATAGAGAACTCTAACTCTTTGGTTGCTTCCCACTCCCTGTTACGGACCTGGCCTATTCAGGAGGCATTCCCCTGATGTGTCATGGGAACCAAAACTACCCTAAGGTAGGGTAGGGGCTCTCCCAATATGATTTGCCCATGCTCCTTATGTGTCCCTGTATTCTTTCTGTTGATTGGCCCATGTCCTCTATAAGACTGTCCAACTTCTTCAATAAACTCGAGTTCATGTCTTGACCGTTCTCCCTGACCTGTCTGTTTGTCCTCTGAAAGGAGGGCTGGGTGTGGGCAGTCAGTCGGCCTTTACCTTTCCTGAGTTCGCCTCTGCTGGGGTGTGTTCCCCCCCACAGTCTTCTCTGCTGGCCGGAGGAGCCTATCCCGGGTTGGCGGGGGAGCTAGAGACCTCAGCAACTCAAATAGGACCCTACACATGGATGGAGCCACTCCAGGAGGTCTGGGCAGATACCACAGGGTGCACCTGGTCACAAGGGCAAGGCATCCATCACTGTTTAAGAGTCATATAGGGGTGGATCCATGTGTAGGTATAGCATGTAATGCCAAAGGATGGGTGCAGAGTGTTCCTAAGTGTCTGAGAGCTACATAGGGACCAGGCCACAGTTATAATATTGGTGTGCTCAATTGGGGCACCCATCGATATCCAAGGGCTGAGTGGGAGCTGGGCATCTCCAGCAGGCTTGGGCAGATTTGTTGTGGTATACCTGGCAGCAGTGGATGGGCTTCTATCAGTGTCTGGTGACTGCATGGGAATAGAACTGCTCCAGCAGGCCTGGGTGGGTGTACCTATTAACCTCTGTAAGATTTGAGTGGGCTTATTCACAAATTGGTGCCATGCAGCAGCAGTGATGAGTTCTGCATCCTCAGATACTGAAATATAGCATTAGAGAAGCACACTGAGGCAAGCATATAAAGCAGGGTTTATTTAAAAAGGGGTAACATAGACTTATCTTGGGAGGGAGAAGGTGGCCATAGCTGGTATCCTGTATCCCAAGGAGCGAGGGTGTTTTGCCTTTTTATATGTCCTAGGCTTCCTTTGTTCTTCTGCTCTCTTTCCTTTATCTCTCTCCTTCCTGCATAGTGACTAGGCCCAGGAGATGCTTGGTGGTATGGCCAAATGGTGAGAAGCAGATGGGCTGGAGTGGTCAAGTTGGAATGGTCTGGGCATAATTAACAACTCCCTGTAGGGAAGGATAATCCCTGAGACAGGTTACCTTAGCAACATTTTGGAGCAGGAGCATATTATCTTGACAAGGGTGGAGGAAGGGCTCTGAAGGAATTAGCATTTCAATTCCTCCATTCTGTAGATCTGACCTTGCCTATCTGCCTGTCTAATTCTGGCTTCAGCAGCCTGGGTGGAGGAGGGTACAGTGTGGACTAGAATTCCTCTACGGAGCAATATGGTGTTGCACACTCCCTTATAGCTCCCCCAATTGGACTTGGAACCTATAAAGTCTACAGGGTTCCCAGCAACAATAGCTCCATGGTGTTAATGAGGGCTGAGATTTATCATTTCCCCATTGAAGGAAGTTTCTCCCAGTTTCAAGTTGATCCTGACTGGGGCAATGGAGTGTTTGTTGTGAGGCACTTTGTTCCTGTCTTTACAAGGCCATCCTGAGCCTCCATGTTATGTTTCTCTGTTTTATCTACTGCACTCCAGCATTCTCTTCCAAATAGTCTACCCAAAAAGCAGCTATTTCTTTGATTTGTTCCTTCTTTATGAGAGGGAAGCATGACTGTGACCTCTAGCCAGTCATTTTGTTAGAAGTTGAAGTATACCTGTGAGTTAAGAACAACTGAACTGGACTTTCAAGATGGAGGATTAGCGTGAGGCAGCATTTATCTTAGCTCAGCTACCCAAAACTCAAACAGCAGGAATAACATGTCTCCTTGAGGTCTAGAGTGAATATTTCTGATCTGGAGGTCCAGTCTGCTCTAGTTGAACCAGAGACTGATTGATTAATTGCATATATATATAGATATCTATATCTATATCTATATCTATATCTATATCTATATCTATATCTATATCTATATCTATATCTATATCTATATCTATATCTATATATCTTGGGACTGTAGCATGGTGCAGCCTAAGGAAACTGGAAACCCAGATCCATGAGTTTGCATTTTGCCTGGGGAACATAGGTTAGAAAGGCAGGAGAGAGCTGGGCTCTCCTCAGCTCCATGAGCCTAGAGGCTTATGGGGAATAATGGGACTGATTACAATGAGTCAGAGTTGGAAGGTTGGAAGAGGGTGTGAAGGCATTTTGCTCTCAGCTCCACCAGCCAGCCAGTCCAACACCCCCTGCACAGTTCCTGGGGACCACCCAGGTTGGCACTCACAGAGTCTCAACACCACCCTGGTCCCTGACTCCCTCTCTTCCCACCAGTCCTTGAGTCCTGACAGGTCCAGTATCAGTCTGGCATCCAATAGGGACCTCTGCCTTCCCAGTCCCCAGTTTCCCAATCTCTTCTTGGCCCCGACCTGGCACATTGCTCCCAGCTTCTTGGCTGGCCAGCAGGTCATGGTGCCTGGCCTTGATCTACACCCCTATCCCACAGACCAGCTGGACCCCCGACAAGGCTGGGCTCCAACTTGCACCACACCCTCTTAGCTGCTGGACCTTCCCAGTCCAGTGCACAGTTTCTTGGCTGCCCCAGGTCCCCATTGCCCACCCATAGGTTATATAATTAAAATCAGAGCTGAAATCAATGAAATTGAAACAAAAGAAACAAAAGACCTTCAAAGAAGAATTAACACCAATACTCCTTAAATTATTCCATGAAATAGAAAAAGGAGGAACCCTTCCAAACTCATTCTATGAAGCTAGTATCAAAACCAGACAAAGACACAACAAGGGAAGAAAACTTCAGACCAATATCCTTGATGAACATAGATGCAAAAATTCTCAATAAAATAACTCAAACTATTACTCTATTTGCCAATGACATGATTCTATATTTAGATGATTCAATACATTCCACCAGAAAACTTCTAGAACTAGTAAAGGAATTCATCAAAGTAGCAGGATAAAAATTAGCACCCATAAGCTGGGCACAGTGGTGCACACTTGTAATCTCAGTGGCTCCAGAGGCTGAGGCAGGAGCCCTAAGCAACTTACCAAGACCCTGTCTCTAAATAAAGTATAAAAAAGGGTTGGGGATGTGGCTCAGTGGTTAAGCACCCCTCGGTTCAATCCCTGGTACAAAAAAATTAACACCTATAAATCAAATGCATTTCTACACATCAGTGATGTATACCTCAGTCTTTTGTTCCCACTGAAAGAGAAATTAAGAAAACTACTCCATTTACAATAGCCTTAAAAGAAAAAATTGGGGAATCAATCTAACAAAAGAGGTGAAGGACCTCTACAATGAAAACTACAGAATTCTAAGGAAAGAAATAGAAGTAGGCCTTAGAAGATGGAACTATCTCTCATGCTCTTGGATAGGAAGAATTAACATTGTAAAAATGGCCATACTACCAAAAGTGTTATACAGATTTAATGGAATTTCTTCATAGAAATAGAAAAAGCAATCATGAAATTCATTTGGAAAAATAAAACACCCAGAATAGCTAAATCAATTCTTAGGAAGAAAAGTGAAGCAGGAGGCAGTACAATACCAGAACTTAAATTATACTACAGAGCCATACTAGCAAAAACAGCATAGTATTGGCACTAAAACAGTCACATAGACCAATGGTACAGAATAGAAGACACAGAGACAAACCCACATAAATACAATTATCTCATACTAGACAAAGATGCCAAAAACATACATTGGAGAAAAGATAACCTTTTCAACAAATGGTGCTGGGAAAACTGGAAATCCATAAGTAGCAAACAGAAGTTAAACCCGTATCTTTCACCCTGCACAAAACTCAACTCAAAGTGGATCAAAGAGTTTGACACTAGAACAGAGACCCTGCACCTAATAGAAGAAAAAGTAAGCCCAACTCTTCATCATGGCAGCTTAGTAACTGACTTCCTTAGCAAGAATCCTTAAGCACAAGAAGTAAAATCAAGAATCAAGAAATGGGATGGAATCAAACTAAAAAGCTTCTTTGCAGCAAAGGAAACAATCAATAACATGAAGAAAGGGCCTAAGAATAGGAGAAAATCTTTACCACATGCACCTCAGATAGGGCAATAATCTCCAGGATATATAAAGAACTTGAAAAACTTCACACCAAAAAACCAAATAACACAATCAATAAATGGGCTAAGGAACTGAAAAGACATTTCACAGAAGAAAAAAAATACAATTGGTCAACAAATATATGAAAAAATGTTCAACATCTCTAGCAATAAGAGAAATGCAAATCAAAACCAAACTCAGATTTTCATCTCATTACAGTCAGAATGGCAATTATCAGGAATACAAGCATCAATAAATGTTGGTGAGGATGTGGGGAAAAAGGTACACTCATACATTGCTGGTGGGGCTGCAAATTGGTGCAACCACTCTGGACAGAAGTATGGAGATTCCTCAGAAAACTTGGAATGGTACCATCATTTGACCCAGTTATTACTCAAAAGACTTAAAATCAGCATACTACAGTGATGCAGCCAGTCAATGTTTATAGCAGCTCAATTCACAATATCTAAACTATGGAACCAACCTAGGTGCCCTTCAATAGATGAATGGATAAAGAAAATGTGGTACATAAACACACTGGAATATTACTCAGACTTAAGGAAGAATAAAATATGGCATTTGCAGTAAATGGATGGAGCTGGAGAATATCATACTAAGCAAAATAAGACAATCCCAAAGAACCAAATGCCGAATGTTTTCTCTGATATGTGATGTTGGCTGATTCACAATGCGGGGAGGGGTGCGTAGGGAAGAATAGGGGAGTGAAAGGAGAGGAGGGGCCATGGAATAGGAAGGATAGTAGAATGAGCCTGATATTATGACCCTATGTGCATATATGATTACACCACCAGTATAACTCTATATCATGTACAACCAGAAGAATGAGAAATTATACTCCATTTATGTACGATGTGTCAAATACATTCTACTGTCATGTATAATTAATTAGAAGAACAACAACAAAAAAGAACAACTGAACTAAAGAGAGACTTAATCCCCAAGCAGTCTATACATGGAAAAGATTTCTGTAGACTTGTTTGGGGTGGAAGGATGAGGAACTATGAAATTGGAGATCAATAGGAGATGTTATATGACAGTAGTTTTTCACTTATGTTCATCAAGTTCCAGGGTTTGCAGTGGTGATGTGCATTGATCTGAAGTAAGGAGGGTTGATAAGGAAGATCACTGATGGTGGTGTTCCCAAGCCATACACTTCTGTAAGCAACCACGACAGTCCCATCTGTTTAATATATTAGGGTTCCATGAAAAAATGTTGAAAGTTATATTCCATTGCTAATAAAAAAAACAACATGGACTAAAGTACAGGATTTTGTGACAAAGATAACTATTTGCAAATGCCATGGGACTACGGGCAAGAAGAATCTCTGTGACCTGTTCTGGAATTAGGGTTATAAACCCCTTTAGAATATAGGTTTATCCCTGTTTTATTAGGACTGCAAAATTCCCAGGACAAAGGTTATAGACACTATTAGTTTCTAATTTTCTTAATGTCTTAAAATAGGAACTTTGTAAATATCTGTCATCTGAGCTATAGAAGGAAATAAGGCTAGATAATGTATTTGGACAGGATTATAGATAGAGGGTTTTGGAACTTACAAAAACATAGAAACAGATAAGTGATATTACAAAATGTTATGATACAAAGTTTAAGGATATGGCATGTGATAAGAATTACAAATTTAAGGATGTGGCATGTGATAAGAATTACAAAAAAGGAGTTGGGGTGTAGCTTAGTGTTATGTTAGAGTGTGGGCTTAGCATGTGTAATGTCCTGAGTTCACTCCACAGAACTATTTAATAGTAGTAGTAGTAGTAATCAGCAGAAAGACAAGCATTAATGGGTCCAGCTACTGATGCTTTGTTCAATTCATAACCCCCCCAAAAGAGGCCCTCACTTTTAGGTATTCAGTCTTGGCTCAAAGAGCTTTAGGAATATAGAAAGTTTCAGAGAAAATAAGTAGGTGATTTAAAGAGGGCCAAGAAATGGAAGAGCAGCTTAGAAACATCTGGTTGGACTCTTTCTAAAATATCTTAAGAACTTATAAAGAGAAAAAGGCAAGTTCATATGGCCAAAGTTAGGTATGAACTTTAAAAAAGTGATCTTTTATGACAAATTTAGGAATAGTATTATCATTCTTTCTCATTTTTGTTAGTTTGTTATAGTTACACATAATATTGGGGTTTGTTTAGACATAATTACAAAATACAAGCATGGGATATAATTTGTTCCACTTCTGTCTCCAGTACTTACCCTCCCCCCCCCACTTCCCCTTGTTGCCTTTCCTCTATTCTACTGATTTTTCTTCAATTTATTTATAGTTTTTTAAAATATTGCATTATGGCCAGGCGTGGTAGTGCACACCTGTAATCCCAGAACTTGGGAGACTGAGGCAGGAGGATCACGAGTTCAAAGCCAGCCTCAGCAATGGCGAGGCACTTAGCAACTCAGTGAGACCCTGTCTCTACTAAAATATAAAAAAGGACTGGGGATGTGGCCCAGTGGTTGAGTGCCCCTGAGTTCAATCCCTGGTACCAAAAAAAAAAAAAAAAAAAAAAAATACTGCATTATGGATACACATAAGGTGAAATCCATTGTGTCATATATATGAAAGTTTGGTCAGATTCATTCCACTATTCCTACTTTTTCCCCATCCCTACTCCCTCCCCCTCAATCCCCTTCCTTAACTCCACTGATTTTTGTTCTGTTTTCATGGAATGTCCCCCTCTCTGCCCTTTTCTTCGTCTTCCTTATTTTGGTCTAGCTTCTGCATAGAGAGAAAACATTTGGCTTTTGACTTTCTGAGTCTGGCTTTTTTTCACTTAGCATGATGTTCTCCAGTTCTGTCCATTTACCAGCAAATGCCATAATTTCTTTCTTCTTTAAGACTGAGTAATATTCCATTGTGTATATGTACTATGTTTTCTCTACCCATTTATCTGTTGAAGGGCACCTAGGTTGGTTCCATAGTTTGGCTATTGTGAATTGAGCTGCTATAAACATTGATGTGGCTGCATCACTATAATATGCTGATTTTTAAGTCCTTTGAGTATATACCGAGGAGTGGGATAACTGAGTCAAATGGTGGTTCTACTCCAAGTTTTCTGAGGAATCTCTGTACTGCTTTCCAGAGTTGTTGCACCAATTTGTAGTCCCACGAGCGATTTATGAGTGAACCTTTTCCTTGTATCCTCGCCAACATTTATTGTTGCTTGTATTCTTGATAATTGCCATTCTGACTGTAGTGAGACAAAATCTCAGTGTAGTTTTGATTTGCATTTCCATGATTGCTAGAGCATTTTTTTTCAAATATTTATTGGCCATTTGTATTTCTTCTTTTGATAAGTGTCTCTTTAGTTCTTTTGCCCTTTTATTAATTGAGTTATTTGTTGTTGTTGTTTCTGGTGGTAAGTGTTTTTGAGTTCTTTATATGTTCTGGATATAAATCCCCTGTCTGAGGAGCAGGTGGCAAAGATCTTACCTTCTGTAGGCTCTCTGTTCTTGCTCCTAATTTTATCCTTTTCTGTGCAAAAGCTTTTTAATTTGATGCTATCTTACTAATTGATTCTTGATTTTATTTCTTCTGCTTTAAGTGTCTTATTAAAAGGCTCTTAAATGTGAAAGACTTTCATTTTCTTCTAGCAGTTTCAGAATTTCCATTCTAATTCCTGGGTCGTTGACCCACTTTGAGTTGGCTTTTGTGCAGGGTGAAAGATAGGGATTAAATTTTTTTTCACAGAATTTTTTTTTTGTAATTTACAATCAAGTTCTGTTGAGTAACCAAATCACAATTCATTTCTTGACCAAGAAGTAGATATGTAGAAGAATTGAGGGAAAGGGAATAAGAAGTTCTGAATACCAGTCAAGAGACCTGCAGTTTCAGCAGTGACTAAGACGAGCTCATAAGAGCCCTGCGATAACCCCAAGCCCTGTGTTTGGGGTTTTTACTAATCCAATGCTTAGAGCATGTCTACTGGGTGAAGAACCTCCAGGCCAGGGGCTGTGCATCAGGCAGAACCAACTCTGGAAGGATGGGACATGTGGGGTGTCGTTGACATTGTCATCCAGTGAGGAGACTCAGTGCTCCCCAATGAGGTATGAAAGATCAGAGTTAGTAGTGTTTCCCACCCCAACTGAGGCAAGAGCCTGAACCTCAGCCAGGTGATTTGCAGGGTCAGACTGTTTCAGTGTTGATTCCTCCAGGCCACTAGAGAGCTTAGTCAAAATTCTCAAAAATCCTGTCCAAAGGAAAGCCACCATTTCACGTGGCTTGAGCTCTTCTCTGGAAGTACATGTACCCACAGGACAGGGCCCTGTGAGTCCCTGCACCTCTTCTAAAGGGCATTAAGGCTGTGCCCACAGCACAACTTTGCTGCTTTTGTCCACACTGATATGCACGCCAGAGGGAGACCACACCACTGTGTTGATGGAGGAGCTGTGCTGTTTTGAAAGAACCTTCTCTACTTTCCCTGTGCACACACTCCAGACATAGAGAGAGCCTTTGGCCTAGACTGCTGCCACATAACTTCCATGGGTGCTGAAGATGACTCTGGTCCAGTCAGAGCCACACTTGAATTAAAGTGTGCTGAACGTCTGCTTGAGGGCATTTGTCTGCAGATAAATAACTTCCAGCAGGTCATCACAGAAACAACTTAGAAGTTCAGTCCTTTCCAGGTTTAGGTCCAAGGCAGTGATCTTCCCCAACAGCTCCATTTTTTCAAACCACACTCTCTGATCTGATGTCCCAGAAAGGAATTTTCTTGTCAAAATGTCCACGCATTACACACTGCTCTGTGCAGACAATATCATTGCTATTGGATCCTGCAAACACTGTCTTTATGCACCCTTTGTTGTGTAGATCCCAGAGTCTGAGGGTCCAGTTGTGACTTAACTGAGATGATCTGTGCATTGTCCAGCACGAACTTAGCAGAGAGCACTTTCCCACTATGTCCTCTGAGCATTTGACACAATCGATAATCATCCACAGTCCAGATTCAGCTTGCAAAATCATTTGAAGCTTCTAAGAGTAAGCCCCAGAACTACCAAATTTAATGCTTGTAATTCCAGCATTACTACCAGCTCAGGAGCCTTTGAACTCATATTTGTCTCCAAGTGCTTCCTATAACTTAACCCTATGGTCTGTGCCTCCCATGGCCAGTAACCGGGAACCTGGACTGAACCGCACAGCATTAACTTCCCCATCTTGTACAAAGACACATAAGGCAGTAGTTGGTACCCTCATGTCTTTACCAGAACCAGGATGAGTATCCACATTATCTTGTGAGACTGGGAAGGAAGCTCTCCCAAAGATATTAGTGATAGACTCCAGAAGGCCTCCAGCAGGCTGATTTGCTGATAGCTCCCACAGGCAAGGTTGCTTCTGTGTGCTCTGAGGTCTCATCCACTCTGACTTCAACGTCATTATTCCATTCAACTGGCAGAGGTTCCTTTGCTGTCTCTGCAAACTCTTTCTGCAGCCAATCTTTCTGTCTCCTGGAGTCTCTTTTGTTCTCAGTGTTGAAGCAGTTCACTTTCTGGGCTTTCTCAGCCATCCACCTCATGACCAGCTCCTGGTTTTCTCCAGTAAATTTCCTCAGTTTCTCCTCCAAGTCAGTAAAAGTGATCTGCAGGGCATCATATTTTGTCCCTCAGGGTCTGGTTGGCTACCTAGAGTTCTTGAAGCTTGCTGTGTAGGTCTAGACATTCTATCTTCAGGTCAGAGATAGTTTGCAAACATTTTGCAATTTTTGCTTCATTCATCTGCATCTCCCTGTCCTTCTGCTGCATTTGGTTGTTCAGGTCAATCACCAACTGAGCTAACTCCCCATGTTTCTTGTGCAATTCAGTCAGTTCTTCTTGGATTCTTTATAATATTTATTTTTTAGTTGTAGTTGCATACAATAACTTTATTTTACTTGTTTATTTTTATGTGGTGCTGAGGATTGAACCCAGGGCCTCATATGTGCTAGGCAAGCACTCTACCGCTGAGCCACAACCCCAGCCACTCTTCTTGGTGTTTAATCCTCAGCTGAGCACCATCATTCCATATGCCATCATGCCCAGGACTTATCTCATGCCTGTTTGGGATGTCAGGTTTTTCAGCTTGTAGTTTCTGGGCCAATACTGAATGAAGATCTGACTTTTCCAGCAACTTGTTATCATTAAATGACTAGAGGTGGTGGTAAAGAAATCCAGTTTCACACTGGTGGTTTTCCATCAACAGTAAAAACTACGTCCCCACTAAGGAAAGAACACTGGGGTAGAGTAAGAGCAAAAGACTCTCAGAAATCAAATGCCACCTGCTCTACGACACTCAGCTGCAATGTTAATTCCTTACGTTCATGCTTGAAGTCAGTTAACACCTGTCTCATCAGTGCAATCACCTGCACAGGATGCTGCTGCAGGACGATCTCTTCCAAAAACTCTGCTATTGGTCAGGTGCCTCAGCTCCTCTGCAATGTGGCGCTTCCAGTGGGGAAAGTTAGCAGAGCAGAGGGCCCGATGATTTGTTGCACATTGCCTGGGTGCCTCAGGGCCATGGAACCCAACAGAGTCAGGTGGCTGCAGCCCACAGCATGATGTATCTAGCAGGCAAGGGAAGGCCTAAATTTCATTCTACTATATATGGATATTCAGTTTTCCTAACACCATTTAAAAAAAAAAAACTATCTTTTCCCCAACATGTTTTTGGCACCTTCTTGGAGTATCAGATGATTCTATCTATATGCGTTTGTCTCTGTGTCTTATATTCTATTCCATTGTTCTTCATGTCTGTTTTGGTGCCAATACCATGTTGTTTTTATTACTTTAACTAGTATAATTAGAGGTCCAGTATTGTGGAGCCTCCTGTATCATTCTTCTTGCTCAGGATTGCTTTTGCTATGATGGGTCTCTTATTCTTTCAAATGCATTTTAGGACTGTTTTTTC
This sequence comes from Tamias sibiricus, assembly GCA_025594165.1. Classification (NCBI taxonomy): domain Eukaryota; kingdom Metazoa; phylum Chordata; class Mammalia; order Rodentia; family Sciuridae; genus Tamias; species Tamias sibiricus. The sequence continues at coordinate 29,127,049 of CM046667.1, read as the reverse complement.
TAGTTCTGTGAAGAATGTCATTGGTATTTTGATGGGGATTGTCTGTATAACATTTTTAGTAGCATGGCTACTTTGATAATATTAATTCTGTCTATTCCAGAGCTTAGGAGTTCTTTCCATTTTCTAAGGTTTTCTTCAATTTCTTTCTTCAATGTTCTATAGTTTTCATTGTAGAGGTCTTATACCTCCTTGGTTAGATTTATTCCTAAGTGTTTTGCTTTTTTATGGTTATTGTGAATGGGATAGTTTTTCAAATTTCTTTTTCATCAGATTCATTATTGGAGTATAGGAAAACAGTTTATTTATAGGTGATGATCTTGTGTCTTACTACTTTGCTAAATTTGTTTATCTGCTCTAGATCTCTTATGAGGGAGTTTTTTATGGCTCTTCTAAATATAGGATCATATCATCAGCAAACAGAGAGAATTTGAACTCTTCTTTTCCTATTTGTATCCCTTTTATTTCCTTCTCTTACCTAGCTGCTCTGACTAGAGTGTCAAGGACCATACAGAACAGGGGTTTGAAACTGAGAGAGGAAATCCTTGTCTTGTTCCTGTTTTCAGAGGAAATTCTTTCAGTTTTTCTCCATTCAGTATGATATTGGCCTTGGGTTTGTCATATATAGCCTTTACAGTAATGAGGTAAACTTCTTCTATCCCTAGTTTTATAATGTTTTAAACATGAATGGGGACTGGACTTTGTCTGCGTCTATTGAGATAAGTATGTGATTCTTGTCCTTAACTGTATTTATATAATGGAGTACATTTATTGATTGGGGTGTGCTGAACCAACCTTGCATCCATGTGATAAAACTCACTTGATCATGGTGCACTATCTTAATGTATTTTTGAATGCAGTTTGCCAATATTTTATTAAGAATTTTTTCAACAATGTTCATTGAGAATATTGATCTGAAGTTTTCTGTAAGAGCCCTAATTGAGAATAGCTAAGATGGTGGTTAGCTGAGAGTCATAAAAGTGTTCAAGTATTTTCACCTGATATTCATGCATTTATCTAAGAATCTTTTTATGCCCGTGAACACTGTGTGACGTACCTGTAAGCTCGAGCTGTTAGCACTTGTCCTTGTTAAGGCAAAATGTATTTAACCGGGTGAGGTTAGTTAGAGGGGTGGTTGGAGTTGGAGAGGCTATTGGAGCCGGAGAGAGAAGTTAGAAGAAAGAAGAATAAAAGAACTTTTTCATTTCCAGTCTGCCTCTGAGTTTTCTCCCACGGTATCATTGCTGCAAGCGGCAATTGCTGCAGGCGGCAACAAGTGCTGTACGGGGCACTGGGAATCGGCAGGTAAGAACTGAGAAATCTATAAAGATGGGTGCAAAAATAACCAAGAACCGAGTAATAAAAGCTATGGAAGAGTTTTTTTGATATAGCTGATAGTGTGGAGGAAAGTGATCGTGAAAGCATAGCCTTCGCTGAGTCAGATAAGACCAGTAAGGATAATATTGGTGTGAACTCAAAAATAACGAAGATAAGAGCTGCAAAAGCTATCTGAGACTTGTTGGAGATAGCTGAGGAATACGTGATATCAATTGAATCTGAAACTCAGGATGTTACTACCAGTGAAAGTGATAGTACTAAGGAGGAGCCAAATAACCATGAAAGCACAGCCTCCTCTGCTGAGTCAGTTAAGACCAGAAAGGATCATCAAGTAGAGGAACCACTTGTGCCCTCTGCTCCCTTATGGGTGAAATCCATTACAGAAACCATGAGGGGTATTTCTGAGCATATGCGTGCCCTTGAGGCAGAGATTAACGGCCTTTCTGAGCGCTTACGCGCCCTAGAACGCCAAAACCCGCAGGAACATTGGGACCCGCCAGTATTTGAAAATGAAAGTGGGCAGAGGTACCACCAATCCCTAGACTTCAAAACAATAAAAAACTTCAAAGAGGCAGTAATGACCTATGGGCCCCAAGCTCCCTTCACGTTGAGCATGCTGGAGTCCCTTAACACTTTAACTTTAACCCCCTCAGACTGGAAAGGCTTATGTAAGGCAGTATTGAGTGGGGGACAATACCTGATATGGAAGTCACAATTCCAGGAGCTTTGTGTAGAAACAGCTAGAAGAAATGTGACTGCAGGCTTCCCAGACCGTAATGTAGATATGCTAACAGGTGAAGGACAGTTTGCTGAACTACAAATACAAATGCAATATGATCCTGGTGTATATGTACAAATAAACGCTGCCGCTGTTAAAACATGGAAGACCTTACCAGGAACAGGTGATGTGCACAACAGCTTGTCTAAAGTAATTCAGGGGCCTAATGAGCCGTATGCTGATTTTGCTGACAGACTCTTAAGAACTGCAGGCAGAATATTTGGGGATGTAGAGCAAGCAATGCCCTTAGTCGTCCAGTTGGCATATGAAAATGCCAACAAATACTGTCAAGACGCTATAAGACCATGGAAAAATAAAAGGGACCTCTCAGTATACATAAGATTATGTAAAGACATTAATGACGCCTTTGTCACAGGCAATGTGATTGCAGCAGCAATGAGAGGTGCTTCCCCTCAAAATTTCACAAGGGCTCAACCTAAAAATTATTATAATCAATCAGGATATTCCAGGCAATATCCGCAAAGAGAAATAAAACCAAGCTCATACCGTGCCCCAGGCCGCTGCCCCAGGTGTCAAAAGGGGAATCATTGGGCCAATAAATGAGGATCTAAATTTGACATCTATGGAAACATTTTGTCTAGAAACTCAAAAAATGGGGCACGGGGCCCAATTCCCCAGGTCCCACAAATGTACGAGGCATTAGAGGAGGAATATCCTCAAACACATCCATCCAGATGATTCCTCGTCACAATCCCTCCTACCCATTGACTCCCTTGTCAGAGGGACAAGAGGAAGTGCAGGACTAGACCTCTGTTCCACCGCTCAAATAGTACTAACACCTGAAATGGGGGTTCAACTGATTCCCATGGGAGTCAGGGGACCTCTTCCCTCAGGGACTGTAGGACTTATCCTCAGGAGAAGTTCCAAAAGCTTATTAGGTTTTCAAGTAACACCAGGTGTTATAGACTCCGACTACCAAGGAGAAATGAAAATAATGCTTAGTTCACCTAGAGGCATTAGCTCTGTTAACCAAGGAGATAGAATTGCTCAGCTGCTTCTCCTTCCCAGTTTCCACAACTCATTCAAGAGTATGCCACAGAATAGGAACAATAGAGGATTTGGTTCCACTGGCTCGGGATCCATGGCTTGCTGGGTTCAGGATTGTTCATGAAGGCCTATGTGCAAAATAAAAATTCAAGGTATAGAGATGGAGGGGCTGACTGATACTGGGGCTGACTCTTCCATCATTAATCTACAACAATGGCCCAAGCACTGGCCTCTGCAGAAGGCTTCAACCAGTTTAAGAGGCTTGGGATATACTAACACCCCAACACAAAGTGCTGTAATTTTAAAATGGGAAGATAATGAAGGGCATAAAGGAACTTTCCAGCCTTATGTTTTGACCAGCTTGCCAGTTACCCTATGGGGAAGAGACATTTTACAACAAATGGGTCTACACCTAGCAACCAAGCCTGCAGGTGTTAAAAATAAAAATCTAAATCATCATAAAAAAGGTAAAGGATATTTTTTCTAGGGGCCACTGAGAAAACAATTTTGAAAATACCATGGCTTTCTGATAAGCCAGTTTGGGTCCCTCAGTGGCCCCTATCTAGAGAGAAATTACAAGCGGCCCACCTACTAATCCAAGAACAACTAGAAGCAGGACACATAGAACCTTCCACCTCTCCCTGGAATTCCCCCATATTTGCAATCAAGAAAAAATTAGGAAAATGGAGATTGTTACATGATCTTAGAGAAATCAATAAAACCATGCATATTATTGGCCCTACCCAACCTGGACTTCCTAATCCTGTAGCTATTCCTAAAAATTTCCATCTTATAACTCTTGATATAAAGGATTGTTTCTTTTCCATTCCTCTACATCCTCTGGATACCCCCAGGTTTGCTTTTTCAGTTCCTTCTATCAATAATGATAGTCCTGATAAAAGATATCAATGGAAAGTTTTACCCCAGGGAATGGCTAATAGCCCCACTATATGTCAAATCTATGTAGACAAAGTTATTCAGCCGATCAAGAACAAATACCCAAACCTTATGTGTCTCCATTATATGGATGATGTTTTACTTGCTCATCCTAATCAAGAAGTCTTATTCACCATATTCAGTGATATGTCAGAAAACTTAAAACGATATGGACTAAACATTGCTGAAGAAAAAGTTCAAACCAGATCTCCCATATTATATTAAGGATTCAAAATTATTGATACTTTCATTAGGCCTCAAAAAATTTTTAATAAATAAAGAACATTTGACCACCCTCAATGATTTCCAAAAACTGCTGGGAGACATTAATTGCCTTTGCCCTACACTAAGCCTCACTACTGGACAATTAAAACCCTTATTTGATATCCTTCGTGGGAACCCTGATCCATCTTCACCACGAACATTGACTCCTGATGCTAGGGAAGCTTTACAGTTAGTAGAAAAGGCCACTGAAAGATCCCATTGTGATAGAATTGATTTTGCTCGACCACTGATATTGATTATTATTTCTTCACAATATACACCCACAGGAGTATTTTGGCAACAGGGACCTTTATTATGGATACATTTACCCGTCTCTCCTAAAAGTACAATTGAGTCTTACACCTCCATGGTGGCTAAACTTATTCTTCAAGGACTTAAGACTTCTACTAAAATATTTGGCATTCACCCCACTACTATTATTACTCTCTATTCATCATCACAAGTTGAATATTTGTGCTTCAATGATAATGATTGGGCTATAGCTAGATGCTCTACTTCTGCAAATTTTGATAACCATCTTCCTAAATCTCCTATACTATCTTTTTGTATCAATCATCCCATTATATTTCCACAGGTAATAAAAAATCAACCTATTCCTAAGGCATTAAATGTGTTTACAGATGGGTCCTCTAACGGTACTGAGTAGTCACTTAAAAAGAAAATATGATTCATATTACTGGTCAAAAATCAGCCCAATTAGTTGAACTTGAAGCTATTATTATAGCTCTTGAAAGTTTTAAAGAGCAGCCTATAAATATTTTTTCAGACAGCCACTGTATTGTACATGCTGTCCCTAAATTGGAGCTAGCAGGCCCAATAGCACCACATACTCCAGCCTTTAAATTGTTTTTTTTTCAAATTCAAAACCTTCTATGGGAACATAAAGAACCTTTGTTTATTGGACATATCAGAGCTCATACTAATTTGCCTGGTTCTCTCCATGAAGGTAATCAAAAGGCCGATGCCCTCACTCAAACGATCTTTATATTTTCAGCAGTCCAACAAGCTACCTTGTTCCATTCTCAATTTCATGTTAATAGTACTACTTTACAGCAAAAGTTCAAAATAACTAAAGAGCAAGCTCGAACAATTGTGAAGGATTGTCAATCTTGTGTGACACATTTGCCCAATCCACATTATGGGGTTAACCCAAGAGGATTAATGCCCAATCATTTGTGGCAGATGGATGTCACTCATGAGCTAAGTTTTGGAAAATTGCGATTTATTCATGTGACCATAGATACATGCTCAGGCATGATCTTTGCTTCCTTACATGCTGGAGAAAAAGTTAAAAATGTTACATCTCATTGTCTACAAGCTTTTGCTGCATTGGGCATTCCCAAAATGCTTAAAACAGATAATGGCCCTGCATATACGTCCTCATCTTTCAAACAGTTTTGCGCAAAATTCAATATATTCCATAAAACAGGTATCCCGTACAATCCTCAAGGCCAAGGTATAATTGAACGAGCTAATCGCACACTCAAAATTATGCTATTGAAGCAAAAAGAAGGAAATTGGACAAATCCAAGGGACAGATTGTCCGTTGCCCTGTTTACCTTAAAATTTTTAACTATAGATTCTAATGGATATTCTGGAGACAGACACTGGAATCCACACCAACAACATAAACCTTTGGTTTACTGGAAGGATGTTCTTTCAGGTACATGGAAGTGTCCAGATCCAGTATTAATTTGGGGGAGAGGTGCAGGAGCCCTGTTTGGGGAGATAGCTAAGATTGCGGTTGACTATGGGCCATAGACATTTTTGGGCATTGTCGCCTTCCGTAGTCTCACGGGACTTGGCCCAGGATCTCGAGAGATTTGAGCAGTGACTCGGCAGATCCAGCGAGAGCGATTCCTGCTCAGGCGCATGGGATGAGACCAGAGAGAGAAAGGACAGGGTTATCGCTATTGTATAGATATATTGTAGTTTCTTGTAAGAGTAGGTGCCTTGGTTTCTTGTGAGAGTGTGTATGTAGTGTTAGAAATTACAAGAGACAGAGACAGAAAGATTAAAGAATTTTTTCGTCTCCATCCTGTCTCCGGACTCCTTCCCGCGGCGCTGCCGTTCCAGGCTGCAATCCGTTTCCGGCGGCTAACAGAGAGGATCTGTTTGTGTTTTTCCACAGCACGAATCCTCCCTAATATGGATACCATCTAGATTAATAAAACAGGTACCAAATCAAAAGGATCAAGATGAAGTTGTTGAGGAATCAAGATTAATAAAACAAGTACAAAATCAAGAGGGCCAAGATGAAGTTATGGAATGATTCCCTTAAAAGAGTCCTTCAATAAATTCACAACTTAAGTCTCATTCCTCCCGGCCGGGACAAGAAGATCTCTCTTTAGTGTACACACAATTGTATTTTTTTTCTTTTTATATATGTCTTTATGTCTGTGCACTTGTCAAGATTTTATGTAAATGTGACATCACAAATATATGTTTGTGCATCTGTCCAGTGTGACGTCACAAATAACAAAGCGTTTATGAAAATTAATACTATATATATTTTGGATCCAAATAACTTTAATTCATTTAAGTTTAGAGTATTCTAATTGGGTAACAAATGAAAAGTATAGGTACCTTCCATTTTGATTTATAGGTTTCTCTGGGACTTCTCTTCAGCTAAAATTATGTCTAATACTGTATAACCTGATATTTTGGTATTTGACATGGGATTGTTTATTTGTAATTAACTTTATTTGTTTAATAGCTGATTAATTTGAATTATTTCTACAGGTAATTTCATAGAAGATTGCTGTGTGTGCAGAGACTCGGGGGTTCCAGCTAACAAATTATTTTTCCAAAGTGCTCTTAGTTTTTTTTTTTTTTTTTATTTATCTTTATTTTTTATTTTTTTTCAGTTTTTTTAATTTATAGTAGTAGAATGTATTACAATTCATAATGCACATATATAGCATCTTTTTACATACAACTATTTGTATACAAAGTATATAAGTACCATTCAGATCTTCAATCATGCATTTAGGATAATGATATCAATCTCATTCAACCACCAATTTTTTTCCCTTCCCCCCCTCCATCCCTTTGCTCCCTCCCTTCCCATCCCTTTCCTTTGACCATTCTAGTGTTCCTCTAATCCTCCTATGTTCCCCCATCCAACAACACTGTGAATTAGCCTCCTTATATCAGAGAAAACATTCAGTATTTGGATTTTTGGGATTGGCTAACTTCATTTAGCATTATATTCTCCAACTTCATCCATTTACCTGCGAATGCCATTATTTTATTCTCTTTTATTGCTGAGTAAAATTCCATTTTGTATATATACCACATTTTCTTTATCCACTCATCTACTGAGGGACATCTAGGTTGGTTCCACATCCTACCTATTGTGAATTGTGCTGCTATAAACATTGAAGTGGCTGTGTCACTGTAATATGCTGTTTTTAAGTCCTTTGGGAAGAGACCCAGGAGTGGGATAGCCGGGTCATAGGGTGGTTCCATTCCCAGTTTTCCAAGAAATCTCCATACTGCTTTCCATAGTGGTTGCACCATTTTACAGTCCCACCAGCAATGTATGAGTGTGCCTTTTTCCCCACATCCTCTCCAGCATTTATCGTTGTTTGAGTTCTTAATAGCTGTCATTTTGACAGGGGTAAAATGAAATCTTAGATTAGTTTTGATTTGTATCTCTCTAATTGCCTGTGATGTTGGCATTTTTTTCATGTATTTGTTGATTAATTGTGTATCTTCTTCTGAGAAGTATCTTTTCAATTCCTTGGCCCATTTATTGATTGGGCTATTTGTTTTTTTGGAGTTAAGTTTTTTGAGTTCTTATATATTCTAGAAATTAGTGCTCTATCTGATGTGCATGTACTAAATATTTGTTCCCAATTAGTTGGCTCTCTATTCACCTGATTCTTTTGCTGAGAAGAAGCTTTTTAATTTGAATCTATCCCATTCATTGATCCTTGATATTAATTCTTGCACTACAGGATTCTTATTAAGGAACTTGGGGCCTAATCCGACATGTTGGAAATTGGAGCTTACTTTTTCTTCTATTAGGCGTATTGTCTCTGGTCTAATTCCTAGGTCCTTGATCCACGTTGAATTGAATTTTGTGCATGGTGAGAGATAAAGGTTTAATTTCATTTTGTTGCATATAGATTTCCAGTTTTCCCAGCACCATTTGTTGAAAAGGATATCCTTTCTCCACTGTACATTTTTGGTGCCTTTGTCTAATATAAGATAGCTGAAATTATATGTATTAGTGTCTATGTCCTCAATTCTGTACCATTGGTTTACCAGTCTGTTTTGGTGCCAATACCATGCTGTTTTTGTTACTATTGCTCTATAGTATAATTTAAAGTCTGATATGGTGATGCCACTTGCTTCACTTTTCTTGGTAAGGAGGATTGCTTTGGCTATTCTGGGTCTTTTATTTTTCTAGATGAATTTCATGACTGCTTTTTCTATTTGTTTGAGGAATGTCATTGGGATTTTGATTGGAATTGCATTAAATCTGTATATTGCTTTTGGTAATATGGACATTTTGACAATATTAGTTCTACCTATCCAAGAACAAGGTAGGTCTTTCCATCTTCTGAGGTCTTTTATAATTTCTTTCTTTAGTGTTCTATAGTTTTCGTTATAGAGGTCTTTCACCTCTTTCATTAAGTTGATTCCCAGATATTTTATTTTTTTGATGCTATTGTAAATGGGGTAGTTTTCACCATTTCCCTTTCATAGGATTTGTCACTGATGTACAAAAATGCCTTTGACTTATGTGTATTGATTTTGTATCCTGCTACTTTGCTGAATTCATTTACTAGTTGTAAAAGTTTTCTGGTAGATTTTTTTTTTTTTGGATCTTCTAGGTATATTATCATGTCATCATCAAATAGTGCTAATTTGAGCTCTTCTTTTCCTATCTGGATCCCTTTAATTTCTTTCATCTGTCTAATTGCTCTGGACAGAGTTTCTGGTACTATGTTAAGTAGCAGTGGTGAAAGGGGGCATCCCTGTCTTGTTCCAGTTTTTAGAGGGAATACTTCCAGTTTTTTTCCATTTAAGATATTGTTAGCTAGAGGCTTTGCATAAATAGCTTTTATGATGTTGAGATATGTTCCTGTTATTCCTAGTTTTTCTAGTGTTTTGAACATAAAGGGGTGTAGTATTTTGTCGAATGCTTTTTCTGCATCTATTGAGATGATCATATATTTCTTATCTTTGAGTGTATTGATGTGATGTATTATGTTTATTGATTTCCGAATGTTGAACCAATCTTGCATCCCTGGGATAAACCCCACTTGATCGTGGTGCACTATCTTTTTGATATGTTTTTGAATTAGTTTTGCCAGAATTTTGTTGAGGATTTTTGCATCTATGTTCATTAAAGATATTGGCCTGAAGTTTTCTTTTTTGGCTGTTTCTTTGCCTGGCTTTAGAATTAATGTAATATTGGCCTCATAGAAAGAATATGGGCGAGCTCCCTCCTTTTCTATTTCCTGAAATAGTTTGAAGAGCATTGGTACTAGTTCTTCTTTGAAAGTCTTGTAGAACTCAGCTGTAAACCCATCAGGACCTGGACTTTTTCTTGTTGGTAGTTTTTTGATGGCGTCTTCTATTTCCTCGATTGAAATTGATCTGTTTAAATTGTGTATAGCCTCCCGTTCTAGTTTCGGCAATTCATACAACTCTAGAAATCTGTTGATGCATTCAGTATTTTCTATTTTATTGGAGTACAAGTTTTCAAAGTAACTTCTAATTATCTTCTGTATATCTGAGGTGTTTGTTGTGATATTTCCTTTTTCATCATGGATGTTAGTAATTTGAGTTTTTTCTCTTCTTCTTTTTGTTAGCATCGCTAAGGGTCTGTCAATTTTATTTATTTTTTCAAAGAACCAACTTTTAGTTTTGTCAATTCTTTGAATTGTTTCTTTAGTCTCAATTTCATTAATTTCTGCTCTGATTTTAATTATTTCCTGTCTTCTACTTCTCTTAGTGTTGATTTGTTCCTCTTTTTTCTAGTGCTTTGAGGTGTGATGTTAAGTCATTTATTTATTTATTTTTTTCTTATAAGGAATGAACTCAGTGCAATGAATTTTCCTCTTACTATTGCCTTCATAGTGTCCCAGAGATTTTTATATGATGTATCTGTGTTTTCATTTACCTCTAGGAATTTTTTAATCTCCTCCTTGATGTCTTTTTCAACCCATTGTTCATTCAGTAGCATGTTGTTTAGCTTCCAGTTGTTGGAATAGTTTTTTTTTTTTTTTTTTTTTTGTTTCTTGTTTTGTCATTGATTTCCAATTTCATCCCATTATGGTCTGACAGAATGCAGGGTAGTATCTCTACTTTTTTATATTTGCTGAGATTTGCCTTGTGGCATAATATATGGTCTATTTAGGAGAAGGAGCCATGTGCTGCTGAGAAGAAAGTATATTCACACACTGAGGGATGAAATATTCTGTATATGTCCATTAGGTCTAAGTTATTAATTGTTTTAATGAGTCCTAAAGTTTCTTTATTTAGCTTTTGTTTGGATGATCTATCCATTGGTGAGAGAGGTGTGTTGAAGTCCCCTAAAATAATTGTGTTGTGGTCTATTTTACTTTTGAACTTGAGAAGGGTTTGTTTGATGAATATAGATGCCCCATTATTTGGGGCATATAGATTTATAATTGTTATATCTTGTTGATGAATTGTTCCCTTAAGTAGTAAGAAATATCCATCTTTGTCCCTTTTGATTAGCTTTGGCTTGAAGTCTACCTTATTTGATATGAGAATGGAAACCCCTGCTTGCTTCCGCAGCCCATGTGAGTGATAAGGCTTTTCCCAGCCTTTCACCTTCAGTCTATTGATGTCTTTTTGTATGAGGTGGGTTTCTTGGAGACAGCAAATTGTTGGGTTGTTTTTTCTAATCCAGTCTGACAATCTGTATCTTTTCAATAGTTAGTTTAGGCCATTAACATTCAGGGTTATTACTGAGATATGATTCTTATTCCCATCCATTTGTATTTGTTTATGGTATTTAACTTGATTTGTTTACTCCACTGGTTGGTATTTCCTTTAGTTTAATATCTCCCTTTGTTGATTTTCATTGTTATTTTTCTTTTCTTCTTCGTGGAATATTTTTCCTAGGATGTTCAGAAGTACTGGCTTTTGAGTTTTGAAATCTTTTAACTTTTGTTTGTCGTGGAAGGTTTTTATTTCATCTTCAAGTCTAAAGCTCAATTTTGTTGGGTATAAGATTCTTGGTTGACATCCCTTTTCTTTCAGAGCTTGAAATATGCTATTCCAGGATCTTCTAGCTTTTAAAGTCTGGGTTGAAAAATCTGAACATAGTCTAATTAGTTTCTCCCTATATGTAATCTGCTTCCTTTCTCTTGTGGCTTTTAATATTTTCTCCTTGCTCAGTATATTAGGCATTTTCATTATAATGTGCCTTGGTGTGGATCTGTTGTGATTTTGTACGTTTGGTGTTCGGTAAGCCTCTTGAACTTGGTTTTCCCATTCATTCCTCAAGTTTGGAAAATTTTCTGCTATTATTTCATTGAATACATTACTCATTCCTTTGGTTTGGAACTCTGCACCTTCCTCCACCCCAATCACTCTTCAATTTGGTCTTTTGATGTTGTCCCATATTTCTTGAATGTTCTGTTCTTGATTTCTTACAGTTTTTGCTGTATAATCTACATTTTTCTCCAGGATATATATTTTGTCTTTGTTATCTGAGGTCCTTTCTTCCAAGTGGTCTCATCTGTTGGTGATGCTTTCAATTGAACATTTAGTTTGGTTTATTGCTTCTTTCATTTTCATAATATCTGTTTGGGTTCTCTTTAGAACCTCTATCTCCCTATTGAAGTAATCTTTTGCTTCCTGTATTTGTTTTTGGAGTTCTTTGTCAAAATGATCTTTTACCACCTGTATTTGCTCCCTTATATCATTTTTTAGTTCATTCTTAAGTTCCATAAACATTTGGAATATGTAATTTCTTAATTCCATCTCTGGCATTTGTCCAACTGTACTTGCCCTGGAATCTTCTGAGGAGATATATAGATTTGTTTGAGTCACTTTATTCCCTTGTTTCTTCATACTGCTTGTGTGATTTTTCTTCTAGCACTGTGGAACCTCGACTATTTCGTTTTTACCTTAAATCCTTTTGATGCTCCTGTAGTACAATGCTATCAGATCCCCTTATAAGTACTTTACACTTTAAAACCAGACACTTTCTATTCAGATAATCACAGTTTGATCACAAAGTACAGATTTAGTTAACTCAGATATTGTCTCCAATTTACTCTGTATGTTTGTGATGGGTTTTATAGTTTCAAGTGTTGGAAACAGAGGAAGAAGGAAGTGAGAGTATTGGGTTGATCTTTCTTAGGAAGTGTGAAAAGAGAATTCTATGGAAGTGGTTTAATATCAGCAGATGAGAGAGGAAAGAGAGTGAATGGTTTAGTGGAAAGACTGATTTATATAGAAGCCAAACTTTTGCAATGCTTGAGAGAAGAAAAAAATGAAAAGAAGAAGAGAAAAAAAAAGAGATGACGAAGAAGTAGCGATTGGTGTAAAAGAGAAGAGAAAGTGAGAAGAGAAAAAAAAAGTCAATAAATTATATATAACACCGCTTTGCTGTATAATTTAGTTGCCCCAGTTCTAGAAATCCCAATTTCTGCATATAACTTGTTTTCGCCTCTGTTGAAAATGCAATGGCAAGGTGTAAATAGGAAAGATGAGGGAAGAAGAAAGGAGACAAAAGTGAGAAGGAAGAAAAGAAAGAAAGAAAAGAGGAATAACAGCAAACAAACAAACACACAATCAAACAACAACAACAACAAAAACAAACAAACAAAACAAACAAACAAAAAAAACTCAAAGTCAAACCCAGGAACAAATCTCAGGAACAGATCTCAGTCAAACAGTGCCCTGTGAAGTCCTTCTTTTTTCCCTTCCAGTTTAAGCCAGTTATCCAGGATCAAGTCTAGGCAGATACAGAGAACCTGGGAAGCTTGCAGGCCGGGGCGGGGCTTTTTCCGCTGCCGCCCCCACTGGGATCCCCTCTCTGTGGTTGGTGGGCTGGGAGAGTCTGCCGTTGTGGGCCTACCTGGGAAGCTTGCAGGCCGTCTGGCGCTGGGATCTTCTCTCTGGGCTTATTTTTCTTTTCATTATATGTACCTGCAATCAAGAGCTAGAGGAAATGCGTGGAGTTGAGGATCCTGGAGAATACAGTAGGCAGGAGCCCAGTAAGGACACAGTGCTCGAGTTCTCCAGGCAGGGTAATTATATGATGAGCCTTACTAAAAGGTCCCTATAGTGAAAGTTGAGTTTTCTGCTTGTATTGTTGGGTGGGTTCCTAGTAAGCGCAGTCCTCTGAAGCCAAGCTGCTCTTGATAGTAGACTCTGCCCACCCGTGCTCCAGTAGACTACAGAAGCTCACCAGCAATTTTCTTTTGCAGGTTTCCCGGCTTCTGAATCCAAAAAATGAAAGTCTCCTCCAAACATTCCACAGCAACTCTCTGGTTGAGTGCGCTCAGGCAGCAGTGTGTCTTAACATCTTTTCTTTATTGATGATTTTATTTTCAAGAACATATACTTTGTCTTCATGTTCTGAAAAATCTATCTTCAAGGTGGTCTAATCTATTGATGATGGTTTTCATTGAATTTTTTATTTTGATTGAATCTTTAATTTCCAGGATTTCCATTTGGTTCTTTTTCATAATCTCTTATCTTTTTTGTAAATGATATTTCACTTCTTGTATTTTCTAGTTCATTCTTTACTTCATTTTTACCTTGCTGAACGTTTTAACTTTGAACTTTCTAATGGTTTCTCAGATACTTCCCCCACTGTAGTGTGAAAGGGGTTAGTTGCAGAAGTGTTATGGGGTGTTTGGATTGGTTTTCTCTCTTGCTTTTTCATATTGCTTGTATATCTACCCATCTTTGGGGATTATTATTGCTTCTTCTTTTATGGAAGGAACTGTTTAGGGAGATTCTTTCTCTTAAGAGCCTCAGGATGGGTGAATATCCAGGTATTTGTCCTCTTCTCTTTCCTGTATCAGTACCACTTTGTGATAAAACACTAAACTCTATTTACTAGAATTACTTCAGAACAAAGCCATGTAATATTCAACCTTAGAGGGGGAGAAACTTGTTGATACTGTTCTCCATAGTTCCTCTAATCCAGGTATAAACTTGTAGTAAAGATCTGACATAGGTTGAAACATTGGTTATTAAATATAGTCAAATTTCCATAATATTATATAGGGGCTGATGGGGGAAGGAAGAAAAATTGTGCAAAAGAAGAGAGAAAAAAAGAATAGATAACATGGAAGAGAATAGTATGTACAAAGGTAAAAAAAAAAAAAAAAAAAAAGAAAAAGGATGTGCAGGGGGGAGGGGCTTGGGCAACAGCAGATAATATTAAGTGGGAAAAGAGCAGGTAAGCGGCCAAATGTAAACCTGAGCTAGGAAAACAAAGAATGATTCCAATTAGTGCTTTAAAACATTAGAAGAAATATAATCAAGTGGGGTAAGGCTACAATATTGAATATTAGCATAACAACTATCAAATCAAAATGATGTTAGAGCTGTTTATAGTAAACCATGCCAAGGTGAAGACGATTCTTTTTGAGTCTTGGTTTGGATTTTCTCAGGTTTTGAGACCTTTAGAAGCTATCCATTACTCTTTGGCTTTGGAGCCATGAGATATCTATTACTCTTTGGCTTTGGCCCTACTTCCCCAGCTGGTTCTTGTTTGTCATCCCAGGGGCCTGAGATTGGATTCTTGGAGGGTGCTGTGCTGGGTCTGCTGGCTGTTTCTGGTTTGTACTGGAACTCAGGAGTGCAGGGCTCAGGCCTGTGGCTCTGACTACTGCAGCTCACTCTGCACCCACTCCCCTCTACAGGGTCCTCTTCAAAGTGGCATAGAGCAGGTGGCTGTTTGCAAGCATGAAACCTTGGTTGTGGGTTCTCCCTTGGTTGTGGTGCACAAGCATTCTCCTGACTGACACAGATTGCCAGGGCACTGTCCCTGCTACCAGGAAAGAAACTCATCTAGTTTGCCTGAGTTTGAACTATCACTGCCTAGAGTTGTGAACCATGGGCATTGTACCCCTTGGCTGACTGGGACAGAGACAGTTATCTTGTCTGTGTCCAAGGTCTTGTGGGCTGCCTCTGCAAATCCTTGGTGCCATCCCTCTCTGCTGTCTTAGATGGAGACAGCTCCCACCAGCCTGCTTCTGAACTCTCATTTCCTGTTACTATGAATCTGTCTGCTCCATCTCTGCCCAAGCTCCCATAGCATCTGTGCAGAACACTGGGTTAGGACCAGCCCTTCCCCTGAGTTTTCTGCTCAGGTTGCTCCACTCCACTCCCCTTGTTGGCAGTAAAGGGAGAGGGGTTTCAGCAACTTTCAGTTAGTAGCGATCCCTTTACAAGTTCCTTCTAGAAGGATTATTGGGCCGTCTGACTGCAGAGGTATTCCCTCTGGTTTACTCCCTGCAAGTGGGGAGATGCCATGTTGATTTAACTTCTTAGGTGGCTGACCAGCTGTGCACCCCATAAAGAGACTGCTGTTCCCCGCATGGTTTTCAGTTCATAATTTAGGTTGAACTGCCTCATCTTTAATGACCCAGCCACTGCTCCGGTTGTGTTTAACTTGGTCTGCTTCCCTGCCCCCACCCCCACAGCTGTTGTTAAGGAAGTGAGCTTGTGTGCTTTTCCTCTCCTTTGGTCTCCGTTTCTGCCCTCCCCCCAACACTGGTCCAGGTTCAGGTTTGAGGAACTCTGCCCTTATTTTCTGCTCTGGTAACTGAACTTCAAATTTCTCCAGGTCTCAGTCTAATGTTGGGTCTTCTAGCATTTATGTCACCTACATCTCTGGTCAGCTGTTCCTTCACTGCCTCCTTTCTGTGCTGTGGAGGGGTCAGGGGTCACCACCAAGCTCTGTTCTATCTTCTTAAATCCAGAATAGAATTATCTTTTTTTCTTTCTTTCTTTTTTAACTTTAAAAGGTGCTTCTTAAGTAAGATGGATTTTTTTCTTTTCTTTTATTCTAAGTTGTTATATATGACAGCAGAATGCATTACAATAAATATTACACTTATAAAGCACATTTTTACATATCTCTGGTTGTATACAAAGTATATTCACTCCATTTGTGTCTTCATACATGCACCCAGGGCAATGATGTCCATCTCATTCTACCATACCAGAATAGAATTATCTTTAAGGAGAAGGTATAGGATATCCTTCTGGGGTGCTAGAAATGTCTTTTTTTTCCTTTTTGCTGTGCTGGGAATTAAACTCCAGGGCCTCCTGCATGTTAGGTGAGTGCTATACTACTGAGCTGTACCATCCCCAGTCCAGCAATGTCTTGATATAGGTGTTGAGTCTTATTGAAATTGCTATATATTTTTAAAAAGTCTTTTTTAATGCTTTTTTGGATAAGTCTCTGGGGATGTATGCTTATAAAATAGATTCTTAAGACATAAATTATATTTAAAATTCTTCCTTGAATATAAAGTAAATAGTTTTAATTTTTATATCATAAAAATCAGCTTATATTTACATTTGCTTGGCTAATGTCATGATGTACTAGCATTTACTCTTCGAGGTGGCTGTACTTAGGAAAATGCCGTGTCGTCACAATGTCTGCATCTTGCGCTTTCTTTTCTCATCTTCTCAAATATCAAGAGCAAGCTGTTCTGCTAAGCAGGATAAAA
Source organism: Tamias sibiricus (assembly GCA_025594165.1). Lineage (NCBI taxonomy): Eukaryota > Metazoa > Chordata > Mammalia > Rodentia > Sciuridae > Tamias > Tamias sibiricus. Next base: position 29,110,012 of record CM046667.1, on the reverse strand, counting down.
CCAGCTTTTTGGTATCTGCAAATACCACCATTTCCAGGGCTTGACAAACTATATTACAGGGGGGTCTCAATCTATTCCTTTGTACTAGCATTTTCATTTTTTTAAAATTTTGTACCAGGGATCGAACCTAGGGGCCCTCTACCACTGAGCCACATACCCAGCCTTTTATAATTTTTTATTTATTTATTTTTAAAAAATATTTATTTATTTGCTTTAGTTGTACACAATGCATTTTATTTTTACGTGGTGCTGAGGATCGAACCCGGGCCACAGACACGCTAGGTGAGCACTCTACCGCTGAGTCACAACCCCATCCCCCCTTTTTTATTTTTGAGACAGGGTCTCCCTAAGTTGCTTAGGGCCTTGTTAAGTTGCTGAGTCTGGCTTTGAACTTGCCATCCTCCTGCCTCAGCCTCTTGAGTCACTGGGATTATAGGTATGTGCCATTGCACTTGGCAAGTATTTTCATTTTTATCATGCCAGGGTCATTCAAAAGTAGTACAGAGAGGTTTTTATTATGTACATATGTATGTATGTGCTGGGGATTGAACCCATGTCCTTGAACTTGATATGCAAGTGCTCTACACCTGAGCTATACCTGAGCCTAGAAAGTTCTTTTTTATGCTGAGAACATCCTGAGGTTTTCACTAGGTGATTTCTGGTGTCTTTACTTAGCAATATTCCCTAAGTCCACAAAAAAGGAAACATAATCATTGTACCTTATCAAAAAATATAATTTATAAGAGCTTATGCAGCATGTTTATCATCTAACCATAATATGATTAACACATGGCAGAAAAGTCATCTTGGGTTTAAAAATAGCTTTATTTAGCATACCAAAAACACAGAAACATAAGAAAACCCCTACCTAGTATAAACATAAAAATAGTTAAATATGATAATTTAATGTAAACCAAGCATTTAAAAATGTGAAATATTAGAATAAAATACATGCTATTTACATAGAACCAAGTTAAAGCTACCTCCACAGTTATTGTCAGATCAGTCTTGAAGACGTCATCATTAGCAATGTAACAAACACAACATCTCCATTTGTATTGGTCAATAGGAAAAGAAGAAATTATTTTATTTCCTTTAAACAAATACAATTTATTGTGACATTTAAAGCAGGGAAGCAAAAAGTGCCAGTTCTAGGAATCCAGACACAACCACTGCATGTGGAGGCTTGTAAAGCATTATGCTGGAAGACCGTTGAGCCCATTTTTTAATTTCAATACAAACTAGTTTATTCAGCTTAGTTACTGCTTAAGAAAGGTACTAAATGCATTCTGCAAAAATAAACCTTTGTTAAAAATGATCAAAAGTGAATGCAATATCAATCAGGTAAGAAAGGCAAATGCATAAAAATATATATTATTCCAGACAAGCCCCTTAATTATAATAAATGTTAAGAAACACAGTTTATAAAACCAGATGGGTAGCAAAAGGGATTTAAAAAATATAAAACCCAAACCATATTCAAAGAAAACAAACCTAAGATAATGTTTCATGAAGAAAGTGGTATCTTGTTTATTCGCTCATCATCATGTGAAAGCTGCCATGAAATTTTGTGGCTGATGGAGCTTTTACTATGGAGAAGGTTTTCTTTAACCAACATTCTAAAAAGCTGTAGTTATCAATCAGTTTATATATTTGGCTTTTGCTTCAAGGATCAACATTCATTTTTTTTCTTTTTTGTACTGGGGATTGATCTCAAGGGCACTTGACCACTGAACCACATCCTCAGCCCTATTTTATATTTTATTTAGACACAGGGTCTCATTCATTTGCTTAGGGCCTCACCTTTGCTGAGGCTGGCTTTGAACTCCTCCTGCCTCAGCCTTATAAGCCACTGGGATTATAGGCATGTGCCATGGCACCCAGCCAACATTCATTCTTATACTGCAATTCAGGTATATCTAAGAAGTGGCATTAAATACAGTATCATGAGTTTAAAATGTAAAATAACATTCCAAGAATAGATTCAAAGTATAGACTACTGTGTTTGCCTAATCCTACAGTTCTCAAACTTTTGATCTCTAGATCCCTCCTTTCTACTCTTAAAATTTATGGGGATCTGAATGCCAAAACACTGTTGTTTGTGAGATTTATGTCTTATCAGTATTTACCACATTAAAAAATAAACTGGAAAAAATTAAGTATTAATTCACTTAAAAATTCATTATGTGCCAACACAAACAAATAATATTTTTATGAAAAATAGCTGTGTTTTCTAAAACAGAAAAAAGATGTGTGGGAAAACAGTATTGTTTTATATTTTTCAACTCCTTGTTAAGAGAATGAGAGTGAAAAGACAAATAACATCTTTATATTATGATGAAAATATTTTGACCTCACAGAGTTTCTGAAAGGATTTCAAGGGACATCAGAGGTCCACAGACACACTTTAAAAGCTGCTGCTCTAATTTAACATCTGTTATTAATGACAAAAAAGAAAAAAGAAAAAATCCACCCAAAAGGAGGCTTAATTTTCATTTGAAAACAAATAAAAACTCCATACATAAGTCACCATATCAAACACTCCCCTCCCACCTTCAGATTTAATTAGAAACCAAAGATCACCATATAGTCATGGTAAAATTTGAAACAGTATTATTGTTCCTGAGACCACTATCAAGATATAATCAGTTTTGGTCTATGGAAGCTAGGACACATATTAACTAAACTCACACATTTTATTTCCCTTTCCATTTCTTCACCCTGTTTGCACTGAGTTGGCAATCCTCTTTAAGTTGGCACAGCTTTGGTATAAACCAGAGGGTTAGGCAACAGTTCACATACTTGGACTGGGAACATGTTAGGCATTTATGGTGATGCCTGCTCTATTTCTCACTATGTGAAAGCTCTGATCAATTTTTGGTAACCAGAGGGAGAAAATTCTCCCTGAAGCACAATAATAATAATACCAGAATCTCACACATGGATGGCCTTCCATGTTGTATAAATTACATACACACAATCTCAGTTGATCCTTTTTTTTTCTTTCTGAGCAATTTACTTTGGCAGTTCCTTCATTGCCTGTCCCTTCTGCTCCAAGGGAAAAATAAAACCCTGCATTTTAAAAATATCTAATTAAAATACAAAATGAAATAGTAACAATAATGAGATTTGTGTGGTACTGTAACTAGATTTAGTGTGCACCTGCCACAACATGTATTTTGTAGTCTTTTTTTACCAACTGAAAGGCAATGTAAAAACCATAGTTTATAATTTTATGGCAAGTGGTCTCATAATCATCTTGAGGCAAAGACTTCAGACTATACAAAAACATTAAGAATTGCAGAATTTTTATTTTAATTGAACTCATGGGTGCTTGAATATTCTGTGGTGGTAGGAGAGAGAGTCAATAGTAAAGTATAAGGCAACAAAATTGTAAGAAGAACATAATTACTGCCTCCCCCCAGGAGCAAAGGACTAATTGGTATTTATTGCCTGTTATTAATACATCTATCCTCCTTAGAAATTATTCAATTGCCAGGAAATCCTCCCCACCAAGATGTTAATAAAATAGCATGAGACATTCAAAGATGCTAGACAAAACATTTAATGGTGTGGGTAGGTGGGTGGGTGGTAGTCAACCAAGAAGAAAATCCCTAGTACAAAATCAGCCAAATACCACTAATGAGCAAAGATTTCGTTGCTAAAACTCTTAAGTGCTGTGTGTACATGCTGTCTTTATCTTTTTTCTGAGATGTTTCTAAAATTGAGAATGCTCCATATTTTTTTTGTTCTTTTAAGGTAGATGAAGAAATTGGTTAACAAAAACCTGTAAGAATTAGAAAACATGCTAAGTACATCCTTTTTGCAAAATTCTACACCATGTTTATGGCTATGTATGACATAAATTCTTGGTGCCCTTTTCCTCCAATTTTGGTAAGTAATGCTGTCTTTACAGGTAATTTAGATAGACGTTAATGGATTTTTAAGACAGTTGAAAATATACTGGATTGATGCACACACATGGACATATGCATGTATATGCATATGGACATATGCATATACATACACACACACGTGTGTGTGTGTGTGTGTGTGTGTGTGTGTGTGTGTATACATATATCACATGAAGACCCTCACTGGTATGTTTTTCCTTCTTCACATATTTCTTCTAGCAAAAATGAGCATGGATAATGATTTTATAATAGGAAACAAAACTAAAGAAAATCAAACCAGTAAGAATGAAGTGGTATGCTGAGTCTAATAAAATAAGTCAATACACATTTATGTAGCGGTAAAGTGCTAGAAAGTTCTTTCATTAGTATTTTAAAAATGATTAGAATAAAAAGAAATTTGTAGCTTCATTTGATGGTGGTGACCACAGGCACCATAGCTATGGCACTGGCTGAGCTGGAGTTGACTATGTCCTCATATTCGGGGGGTGGATCTAAATGAGGTTCTGTTTCACTCCTCCGCAGGTTCACCTGGCCAGTGGCTTCCTCATAGGTTGGTGGGGGATCACAATTGGACAGGCGAGTGGAGACAGAATCTGAGCGCCCAACTACATATTCCAGAAAGCCTGGAGACAATCCAGTGCTATCGAATACTTCATCTGGTGGGGGAGATGAAGTGATAATATTAAGGTGCTGAGGGAAAGGAATGTGGCTTTCAGTCACTGTCTGTCTACGAGTTTTGTTTCTTAGGAAGCATCTCCAGATAAGAAAAATGACAAGTAGGATAATGAAGAGGCCAAAGATTAATGGAAAGGTAAGATAAAATTGAAACCAGTCACTTCCTCTGTTACTTTCTCCTTGTTGTGCTTTTGTGTAGGTGCTCCAGAACTCCTTCTGAAAATACAAAACAAAAGAAATCAAAGTCAGTATGAGTATGATCAAAAGATGGGAGATATCACATGAGCAAATCTCTGGGTTCAATGAATGTCATGAACAAAAGACCAAAACCAGATTTGTTGGTTCAAATGACTTACAGCCTGTATTTTCCATGACAAGAAATTATAAATATAGAAGAACATTGACTTAGGATGGGGTTATGTCCCAATAAGCCCATCAATAATTGAAAAAAATCATTAATTTGAAAATTCATTTAATAAACCTAACCTACTGAACATCATAACTTAGAAGCACAGCACAATGTAGAATCCTGGTTGCTTGGCTGTTTGCCCTGGAGACTGAGGGGCTGACTGGGAGCTAAAGCTCCCTGCTGTTGCAGAGGATGGACAAAGAGTATTTTACCAAATAGTATCAGCCCAGAAAAATATCAAAATATAAAAAATTTTTCTTTACTGAATGCATATCCATTTCACCATCACAAAACTGAAAAACTTGAAGTCCACCATCAGTTAACTGGGGACCATCTGTATGTCATTGTACTCAGTCTAGATCCTCCTTAAAATAGTCAGGCACAAAGACACTTTTTTAAAACTTGGAGTTATTTGCTTTTTCTGCTATGACATTTTAGAATAAAAAATAAAGAATGAGGATTTTTCTCCTTTTCAGATTATACCAAATAATTTATCATTAAAAATGTGTCAGGCCAGGTGCAGTGGTGCATGCCTATAATCCCAGCAGCTCCAGAGGCTGAGATAGGAGGTTCACGAGTTCAAAGTGAGCCTCAGCAATGGTGAAGCGCTAAGGAACTCAGTGAGACCATGTCTCTAAATAAAATACAAAATAGGTCTGGGGATGGGGCTCAGGGTGAGGTGCCCCTGAGTTCAATCCCTGGTACAAAAAAAAAAAATTGACATAATGTCAGGGCTGGGGATATAGCTCAGTTGCTAATGTGCTTGCCTTGCATGCACAAGGCCCTGGGTTCAATCCCCAGCACCAAATATATATATCCAGCACCAAACACACACACACACACACACACACACACACACACACACACACATATGCACACACACATATATAACGTTAAGTCCATATTCAACTTTGAGGTCCTTATCACACGATCTCCATCATCATTAATAGTGTGTGTTACTTTAGGCTGTTATAGGCTTTCAACACCCAAACACTGTGCAGATGAATGCCTTGTTTTCTAATGGTTCTATTTGGGGTCCCCTTCCATCAGACATTCCTCCTCCACTCCTTCTCCACCCACAGAATTAAGGACACAGATGTTAACTGAAGGTTGAAATTACATATTATTTCTAGGGGAGACCTCAGGGTAGTATAGAAACTGTATTAGGGTATGTCCAAACCTAGACCTTAATCCCAAATGAAAAGTGGTCTGGTGTTTTAAGTCTCGACTGTTTATAGGGAAAATACTTAAAAAATACAAAGTAAACTCGACCCAATTACTAGTTTTGAATTTGGAGAAGTTTACGCCTTAGTTTCCCTGCCTATAAAATGGGATAATACAAACCTTAAATAAGATAACATAAATAACCTGTTTAATTAAGTCCCTGGCATATAAATAATAAATAGTAGTGATTATAATTAATTTTTACATAGTAAAGTCTCTGCTTCAAAATGACTGATGAATCTATCTTATACATTAATACAAAGGTTACAAGGTCACCCTCAGTCTCAATGCTATTGACTCCATCTTCCTTTATTCCATGCTGGGAAGTGAACCCAGGGCCTCATGAATGCTAGGCAAACACTACCACACAACTCCATCCCCAGCCTTTGCCTCTATTTTTCCATGCTTATACATAGTCAATAAGTATTTTTCTTACAATCTGGTTTTGCAGGTGCAACAGGTCATTAATATTATTTAAATCTTTGGTATCAAGGGAGGATCCCTGGGAATCCAACTTGGAAAAAAAAAAAAAGGAGTTGTGGAAGGGATTTTGATCATTACCCAAATGGGCAAATTGAGGGAGCTTGACTACATCAGAGATTTTGACTACATCAGTTGATCCATGGGCACAGTAGTGATGCAAAGTAATTAGTGTTCTGCCCTGGAACTAGATCTTCTCTGAGAGGCATTATTACTATAACATTTTGTGATTCTAAGATGCACTGGGATGTGTTTTGAGAAATATTGTATGATTTACTAGAGGCTTGTGCATATTTTAAATGATATGCTTTAAAATATACAAGATTCAATATTAAAATAAGCCCCAAATAGAAGAAGTACACCCTGTGTACTTTTCAGTTTCTAAAGGTGATACTAATCATCTAAAGATGTACAAACTATTTCTAAAGATGATTCCAAAAACTTGAAATTGTCAAATGACTCATTACTTCACTGCTATTAACAATGTAATCACAGGTGAAAACTTGTGAAATATTAGATGAATGAAGATTTTTTTTGTCATCCCAGGGTTGGAACCCAGGGTGTTGTGCATGCTGGGCAAGTACTCTACCAACAAGCTACATTCCCAGCCTGAGCTTCTTTTAAACAATAAGCATACTTTTAAAATTCTATAACATTAACTTTTTAAATAATTGTCACCCTAATAATTGAAGATTTTAATTTTGTAAAATAATGTTTAAAATGTAAAAAATAAATTAATTATACAAAATTTCACTAATGCAGAAACAGAGAAAAAAGAAAGCAAATCACTTGTAATTTCATCACAAAGATATAATGTACTATGAACATTTTGGTTTACATAATTAGAAAAGTGTGTTTCTTTTTTATTTTATTTATTTATTCTAATTTGTTATACATGCTTGCAGAGTGCAATTCCTTTCATATTACATATAAAGAGCACAGTTTTTCAAGTCACTGGTTTTACACAAAGTATTTTCACACCATTTGAGTTTTTATAAATGCACTTAGGGCAATGATGGCTAACTCATTCTACCATTATTCCTATCCCCTTGCCCCCCTCCCCTCCCTCCCCTTTGTTCTATTTAACATTCTTTCATTCCTCTCATCCCCCCTCCCTTGCCATTATAATTCAGTATCATCATAGCAAAGGAATCATTCGACCTTTGGTTTTTTGGGATTGGCTAACTTCACTTAGCATTATTTTCTCCAACTCCATCCATTTACCTGGGAATGCCATGATTTTATTCTCTTTTAGTGCTGAGTAGTGTTCCATTGTGTATATATACCAAAGTTTCCCTATCCATTCATCTATTGATGAGCATTGGTGTTGTTTCCACAATCTAGCTATTGTGAATTGTGCTGCTATAAACACTGATGTGGCTGTGTCCCTGTAGTAAGCTGTTTTTAAGTCCTTTGGGTATAGACCAAGGGGTGGGATAGCTGGGTCAAATGGTGGTTCCATTCCAAGTTTTCCTAGGAATCTCCATACTGCTTTCCAGATTGGCTGCACCAATTTGCAGTCCCACCAGCAATGTATGAGTGTGCCCTTTTCCCCCACATCCCTGCCAGCATTTATTGTTGTTTGTGTTTATGATAGCTGCCATTCTGACTGGTGTGAGATGAAATCTTAGAGTAGTTTTGATTTGCATTTCTCTAATTGCTAGAGATGTTGAACATTTTTTCATATATTTGTTGATTGATTGTATATCCTCTTCTGAGAAGTGTCTGTTCAGTTCCTTAGCCCATATATTGATTGGGTTATTTGTTTTTTTGGCGTAAAGGTTTTTGAGAGCTTTTTTTTTTGGGGGGGGGTTTACCAGGGATTGAACTCAGAGGCACTTGACCACTAGGCAACATCCCCAGCCCTTTTTTTGTATTTTATTAGAGACAGGGTCTCACTGAGTTGCTAAGTGCCTTGCCATTGCTGAGGCTGGCTTTGAACTCGCGATCCTCCTGCCTCAGCCTCCCAAGTGCTGGGATTACAGGCGTGTGCCACCGCGCCCAGCGAGAGCTTTATATATCCTTGAAGTTAATGTTCTGTCTGATGTGCTTGTGGTAAAGATTTGCTCCCATTCTGTAGCTTCTCTATTCACCTCACTGATTGTTTCTTTTGCTGAGAAGAAGCTTTTTAGTTTGAATCCATCCCATTTTGTTACTTTAATTGAAATTAAATTTTAATTCTTACACTATCAGGGTCTTATTGAGGAAGTTGGGGCCTAATCCAACATGATGGAGATTTGAGCCTACCTTTTCTTCTATTGGGTGCAAGGTCTCTGGTTTTATTCCTAACTCCTTGATCCACTTTGAGTTGAGTTTTGTGCATGGAGAGAGATATCGAGGCTTAATTTCATTTTGTTACATGAGGATTTCCAGTTTTCCCAACACCATTTGTTGAAGAGGCTGTCTTTTCTCCAATGTATATTTTTGGCTCTTTTGTCTAATATAAGATGACTGTAGATGTGTGGGTTCGTCTCTGTGTCTTCTATTCTGTACCATTGGTCAACTGTTCTATTTTGGTGCCAATACCATGCTGTTTTTGTTACTATTGCTTTGTAGTACAATTTAAAGTCTGGAATAGTAATGCCACCAGCTTCACTCTTCTTGCTAAGAATTGCTTTGGCTATTCTGGGTCTCTTATTTTTCAAAATGAATTTCATGATTGCTTTTTCTATTTCTATGAGGAATGACATTGGGATTTTGATTGGGATTGCATTGAAATTGTATAGTGCTTTTGGTAGAATAGTCATTTTGACAAGAAAAGTGTTTTTCATCTACTCTTTCTACCATGCTTTTATCAATCACAGTTGCCTCCCTACACAAGTATCCACTCTTTACAAGTTTGGAATCAAATTATACTAAGTGGAATAAAAATATTAATCAGCTATTTCTGGAGACCTATGAAGTATCTCATACAGGCTCAATTTTCCTTTACTTACAGATGAAATTTTAACCTCTCTCTAAGTCTCTCAGACCATCACATCCTTTGTCTCCATTTCATCTTATCCATGAATGCAAATAAATGTGATATCAAATAATTATATAATGTTAACCCTAGATAGGCAATAAAAAGTGGTCATTTCATATTCTCCACATTGCTTTAGAATAACAAGCTTTAATAATGCACATGAAAATGAGTCTTTGGGCTCGGGTGGTAGCTCAGTGGCAGAGTGATTGCCTAACATGTGTGAGGCACTGATTCGATTCTGGGCACCCCATATAAATAAATGATAAAATAAAGGCATGATGTCCATCTACAACTATTAAAAAAATAAAAAAGAAAAGAAAGAAAATGAGTCTTTTTTGCATTCCTGGATGGCATAATTCAGTTTCTCTGGTTTCTCTGGTATGATGGGGTATCAAAAAAATCTATAAGCTATTTTTATTTCCTTTGGAAAAAATTAAGGAAGAATTATCAGACATTAATTTTGAAGGGATTTATTAAATCAAATTTTTATTTCACATGTAGCAACTCAATCTTTACTACATCAAACAATGTAGGTACTCTTATCATCCCCATTTTGCCTGTGAGGAAATGGAGGCCCAAAGAGATTACATAATAATAAACTCAAGATCATTTAACATGTAAATTTTGGAGCTGGAGTTTGAACCCAAGAAACCTGGCACTACAGCAAACTAAAAAGCAGTCTGTCTTGATGTATAAGGTATTTAAAACCAATTTTGCCACTCTCCTAGAAAATTCAATCTTGCCTCCATGTTTGATGTATAGTCAAAAGCAAGCCTGCTCATTTTACAGATAAAAAAATTTCAATTAAAGTAACAATGATTTGAATAAAAAGGCACTGACAGATTTATTTATTTGGGAAATATTTATTTTGTCTTTGAGGTCTGAGAATCAGGAGAAAATTCACTTAAAAATCAAGACTAATACTGTAATTGTCATTCAGACAAATAGATTTCGTTCATTTCTCTGTAAGCTATTTGCTCAGATCTTCATCTCACTGAAAGTAGCTAAAAATTACTTAGAGCAAATAAATTTCAACATTCTAGTAGAACAGTGCTTTAGTAGGAATGAAAACTGGTGGTTAATAGTTATGCTTACAGCAGCAAAATTTTGAAGAACTTCTATAATAATTAAAACATTTTATAGCAATCTAAAATACCATATCAAATATTTGTTTAATGAAGAAAAAAGTGATTAAAGAGAATCCAAAGTTTTAGAACAGGCTAAAGTTATACAAATGATAAATATGATCTGAAGCTGCCAGAAAGATCATGTTAGAAATACTTAGGTGTGTGCTCCAAAGTGGATGGGCAAGGCAAACTTTACTTGTACTAGAAGGGTGAGTTACATACAGAACCTGGCTAGCAAGTGCCTGAGCGGGCAGTCTACCTGTGTATTTCCCTCACACAGTGTTGCCCTTCGCCCTGATTGGAGGAGTGTGGGGTTACAATCTACGTGATTGGCTAATTTTAAAATTGGGGCAGGCAAAGGGAAGAGCTACAATTAAAATGGCTATAATTGAATCCAATTAAGGATGAATACTATATTCTGAAAATGGACCACCAGACTTTCTGTTTCTCACAGTCTGACAACCATTTTAAAAGGAGGAGTCCCAAGAGGTAGAACTTTCATCATGATAGGGGAGTTATTGAACAAAATTCAGTAGATACAAGATTCCATCAAAGACCATCTGCTTCTCTTGTATAGAATGTGTCCTTTTTTGTTTGCTTGCTGCCATTTATGAATAAAATTTAAGAGACTGAAGGCATGAAGGCCTGTATTCATAACCGGAAAGAGTAGAGCTGAGCATATTTTTACCGTATTGGATTAATCAGCTCAGAACCTGGGAAAGTTGGGAAGTGGGTGATTTCTCTGTGAGTTTGTAGTGCTGAGAAGGGCCCAGAAGATTGACATAGAACACTTCCCTTTAAGCCGGGCGCGGTGGCACATGCCTGTAATCCCAGCACTTTGGGAGGCTGAGGCAGGAGGATCACGAGTTCAAAGCCAGCCTCAGCAATGGCGAGACACTTAGCAACTCAGTGAGACCCTGTCTCTAAATAAAATACAAAAAAAGGTCTGGGGATGTGACCCAGTGGTTGAGTGCCCCTGAGTTCAATCCCCAGTACCACAAAAAAAAAAAAAAAAAAAAAAAAAAAGAACACTTCCCTTGGCTTTTCCTTTCCTTGAACAAGAATGACAGGGAAGGGAAGTCTGTAGAAGAGGAGGGACTAGGCCGGTGAGGTGGTGCACACCTGTAATCCCAACGGCTCGGGAGGCTAAGACAAGAGGATCATAAGTTCAAATCCAGCCTCAGCGATGGTGAGGCACTAAGCAACTCAGTGAGACCCTGTCTCTAAATAAAATACAAAATAGGGCTGAGGATGTGGCTCAGTAGTCGAGTGCCCCTGAGCCCAATCCCTGGTAGGGGAAAAAAAAAAAAAGAGGGACCAAAGAAGGAACTCTAAATCAAGAGCTTCTTTTTAAAACTATGGATTCCCTTTAATAACTATTTTCTTCATTAAACAAATAATTTAGTTGGTATTTAAAGTTGCTATAAGAATATTTTAATTATTATAGACTGAAATAAAGAGCTCCATTGAAATTGAGGACAACTTCCTCAGGCTGACAGTAAAAGCTGGAGGGCAGTCACTGCCCTGGCCTGGGGGCCATAAAGGAAACTGAGAGTGCAGATTTCTCCTGTCCCAAGGCCAGTCTAGCACAGGCTAACTAAATCTGCATATGATTATATCCTGCCTTTTGTCTCATTTTGCTACCCTCTCACTTTTAAAAGCTTTTCTCTCCCCAGAGCCTCCTGAAGATGGAAAATTTGAAACCAAAAGTTTCTTCTATCTTCCTTCGAAGCTGGCAGTAGTACCATTGGGTAACACTTTGTTGAGGGCAGAAAGTTGAAAGAACTGCAAGTTGGAACCCAAGCAAGAAGTTCAAAATACTTCAAATTCCTTATCAATAGGGACGTTCTAGGGAAAATGGATGGACTTACACACAAGTCACCTAACAGGTGTAACTAACTTCTGAGAAAATAGAATGCTTGTAAATTGATACAAAAAGGTATTTAGTGAAAACTGACATACGGAGGTAGTGAAGTGTCGGGAAATAGTATCTTCACTGGGTAGGTTATGTGCCAACTCTTTTTTTTTTTAAACTACCAGTTGAAATACAAACAGCTGGGGATGATGAAGAATAGGTGAAAGGTTGGCTATGTCTTGTGTAATTTAATTTTGTGGACTTTATTTTTTCAAGGTGGCACACAGATTACATAAAGTAAAACCTCTTTAATTTAGATGTGATTATTCAGGACCCTTGGATGAATCCAATCAAGGTGGTGGATTTGGTAGCTATCCTTGTGTATGAGGCAAAAAATGTCTAGTCCCAAAATATCACTAGTGACCAGTATGTAAAATTGATTGACAAAAATTTATTTGAGGAAAATAAGCAAGGTGAAGGAGCCAATCAGTTAGGCTACTATTTGGGTAAGGTGTGTGTGTGTGGGGGGGCATATATCCATGCATGCTATATAAAACAAATGGATGTAAGGCTGTACAGAAAACTTCTGAGGGAGGCTACCTATTGTGGTAGGAAGGAAGATCCTTGAGAACCTGAGGATAAGACCAAGGCTTCATCATTAATAATTTTATGTTTTATTACTGAACTTTTTGGATATATTATTTCTTCCAAAACATAAAGAAATTCATTCTTTCAGGGAAGTCAGGGAATGACCAGATGCAACAAAGAGCATGGCCTCTAGGTCTGTTCTAATGAAACTTTACTTACAAGGCCAGATGGGCTGGATTTGGCTTCTATACCATATTTTTCCAACTCATGTTTATGATAAAATAAGTGGGTATTTAAAGCATTTATAAAACAGAATGATTAAAAGTATGTGTGTGTGTGTGTGTGTGTGTGTGTGTGTGTGTGTGTGTGTGTGAAACAAATGGAAACAAGAGAAGGTATCCAAATCTCTTTGGATATTTGTCAATTCATTAATTGCTGTTGAGATATTCTAAGTGTTTGGTCCAGTATGTACATGAGGGCACAGTGAATCAGTTGTTTAAAGTTTGAAAATCAGTATTATTTTTTAGCATCCTAGGTTATCTTATGGTTGACAGCCAGGCTGCTAAATTCTTCACAAATGTCATTAAGCATACTCATCATTTGGACTCCCTTTTGAATATAGATTCCGAATAAGCAGGTCTGAGGTGGGGCTTGAAATTTTGCATTGGTAATAAGCTGTTGGTTCACAGACCACTCTTTGAGTTACATGATGCTAGCATGGGTTTTCAATGACTGGAATGCCTCTGTCCATCCCAAAGGCTTATGCATTTGGTCTGGGAGAGGCCCAGGCACTGAGATTTTCAAAGGTGTTCCAGGAGACTCTAATGTGCACCAGAGCTTGGGAACCTTTGCACTAAAGCTCACGTGCTTTATCAGTTGTAGTTATTAGGTTTCAAGAGATCCAATATTCTCCCCTCTACCTGACCACCCATTTCTCTCATTTTCAGATCCAAATATCCAAACAAGGTGGGAAGGAGTTATCACTTCATTCTTCTGCTCCTCTCCATCTGTGTTGAGTGGGGAGGAAGTTCAGAATGGAAGTGGGAGGCTCAGGCACCAGGCTTTTGGGAGGAAAAGCACAAAATGTTCTAGAAGTGATTTCAAAGGAGGGCAGGTGGAGACAGAACAAGGGTGATAACCATGGAAAGCTGCCACAGCAAACTCACCTACATTGCTGGGCCTGGGTTTGGGACAGGGAAAAGAACAAACCATCTGCCTGAGTCAGTTGGCACCTGACAATCAAAGCAGTCTCTGGATTTTCCCTTCTCAGTAGGCAGGGTGACATTGGTAGATAGAAATGTGAGAGACCCCAGGGACAAGGGATGGATGTGAAATGTCTTCCTCAAAGCATAGATATCTCAAAAGAACCTAAAAGTGAAGAATTTAAGATTACGTTAGTGATGCTGATGACAAAGGATGGCTAATGTGTACAGTGCTTATACTGTGCCAGACACTCTTCTAAGGGATTTACATACCTTAACACAAAGGATTGGATGCTTTTATTACCCCTATTTTACATTTGGGGAAATGGAGACACAGACAAGCTAAAGGCCAAGTCCATCTAAGAGGCTAAACAAGGATTTGAACATAAGCAATGTGAGGTTCAGAAACCACTAAAGCAAACTGCCTCTCCAAGATGGAGACATAAGAAGGATCCATGGTAAGCCATTTTAAATACTCACAAATAGATGACTGTTTTGCTCTTCCTCATATGTAGGAAAGAACTGTATATTGACATATGCACATATGAGAGAGAAAGAGAAGGGAGTGAGTTCCTCAAAGCAACCAGAAGAAATACAGTGAGAAGACGCACGTAGATTAAGATTAGTGAAGGGATATTGAACACTTTCTGAAAACTCAAATAGCCACCATCCTCGTTTTGAAGAAAGTGCTAAAGTACAATAAATTTGTCCACATTTTACTCACAGTTCAAACTGGTCAGTTAGCTATAAAAGACTCCAACTACCCATGTAACTTTGAATACTGCATATGAAATCTTTTTCTCTTTTCTTTGTAATCCACAAGTAGAAGAGAAAGCTTCCAGGCCTTCAGCCTCAGACTGAATTATACCTATGATCCCTCTTGTTCTGAAGCTTGCCAGCTATTTGGACTGAGTGACTACTTGTTTCTTTTCCTCTCCAGCCTGCAGATGGCCACTGTGGGACTACCCAGCTTCTGACTATGTAAGCAAATATAATAAATACTGTTTTATATTTAAATAATTTTACTATTTCTGTTCTTCAGGATAACCCTAATACAGTCTCCTAATTGGAATTGAGGCCTTGACCTCAAATTCTCCTGCCCCTGTACATTATTCCAAGCTACTAGAGTGAAGAACATACCATTCAGGATGACTTATTCTCTTATGTTCAGTATCACAGGTATGTCCTTCATCCTTGGCCTTGTATTTTTCAGTCCTTCTATGGAGATAATATAGACATATTTGGTACCATGTTACTTTAATGGAAGAAAGGATACACTTGGGGAAAAAAAACGGAAGTGCAAGTATTTGAGGGTAATATGTATACCCTTCGCTGGTGACCAGAGTAAGTCACCTTGTGTCTATGAGGAAGCCTGGCAAAGGCATAGTCCTTTTATCACTGCAGTCTACAGTGAGCTTGTCAAAGAAGTACTCTGCCATTCGACCCTCCAGGGCTCTCCTATTGTTACCCAGACTCAATAAATGTTAAAGATTTGTATATTCTAGTAAACTAAAATTTTTCAGGTAGAGTTTAAGATTCCTTTATTTTAATACATGCTCAATCCCATTCCATTTACTTGTTCTCCCGAGGTACCATGTTCTTATACTTGTAACTAGCCATGAATAGCTGCAAAGACCCCATGACATCTTCCCACACGGTCCTATCCCTCTTGCACACATTGTTTATAAGTGAAGATTAATTTTGTGTTTTCCAGGGGCCCATGGTATACCTTTCCTCTTTACCCATGGAGATTCTGAGCAGCCTATGGATGGGACAAGGGTGGGCAGAAAGAATCCTGGATACACAGAGATCTGCCCTCATTCTTGCAAAGTGAGTTTCACACGTGCGCGTGCGCGCGCGCGCACACACACACACACACACACACACACACACACATACATACCAAGTTGTGTTTATTTCATTAAAAACCAAATAAATAACTTTATCGGAAGTAACAATCAAACTGAAAGGCCCAAACTGAAGGGAACTTGCTGAAAGGGCAATGTGTAGGCCAGGCCTGGTGACCCACCCCAGAGAAGACTCCCTGGCATGGGCTGGGGCAGAGTCCTGTTCAGTTGTCCTTGTAGCTGCAGCTGGTCAAAGAGGATCTCGGCCATAGGGTCTTCCAGGGCCTGTATCCTGCGCAGGTTGGTCAGGTAGCCGCCCAGCTCACAGATGATCAGGACCTGCTGGTGCAGATAGTGGCGCTGCAGGAAGAGGCAGAGGTGGGGGTCCCCCCTCTCGGAGGCCAGGTGGTGCAGCTCCAGGAGGCTCTCTTCTCCAGGTGAAAGGCGCACTCCATGGCCTGGAGGCAGCTGCGCCAGGCGTTGCGGTCAGGCTGGTCGACGTCGTGGAGGCGGATGTGGCCTCCGCGCTGGTTCTGCAGCTCCATCAGCTTCTCAGCGCGATCCCTCCACTTGTGCGACAGGCGCAGGAAGAAGTTGGCGAAGTGCGCCAGGGCCACTTCTTGGCGGTGGCAGCAGAAGGCCAAGGACAGGTACATGTAGGAGGCGTGGAGTTGGACCTGGATCTGGCTGTTGACGGTGGCCTCGCAGTCGGGGTGGTAGTTGTGGCGCACCTGCGACATCAGGATGGGGACCATGACGGGCGCGGGCAGGAGCGGCGCCACCATGAAGGCGAGGGCGGAGCAGGCTCTGGGGCTGCGCAGGGGGCAGCGGCCGCCGAGGGTGGCGGCTGGGTGGATGAGGGTGGCGCCTGGGGTGGTGAGCGGTGCCGGGGCCTGGGCGGGTCTGGCCTAGGCGGAAGGCAATCGGGTAATGGCGGACTGCTGGCAATGGCAGCGGCGATTTCCTCAGGGGTTAGGGGTCAGGGGTCAGGGGCCTGGTGGTGCCCGGCTGTGAGTTCCTTCACAGTAACCTGGGCAACTGCGCTCACCGTCTCACCTAGGTAATGTTTAAGCTACAGGCATATAGGGGCAAACGTGGTGTTAATCACGGGTTAGGTTGGAAAGAGGCTCACTTGAATATTGTCCAGTGTGATCGGTTCATTAAATGGAGGGTTTTTTTTAATGTTTAATAGCATAACGCTTTATTAGAATGACAGCATTCCTCAGTGATGTCTGTGACTATACTAAGGACCGACCCATTCATAAGGCGGGTCAGGCATTGTGCCCATTGGGTCTTTGAGTCCTGAGTCCATTAGCAACGGAGGAGACTGAAGTGTATGGTCTCTAGTATATTTTAAATTTGCAATAGTATTTGCAGTGTCCAGGGGTTTTCTATTGTTACTTTTATCATAACTTGTTTTCATTTTATAAGTCTATGGTCTTCCTTATAATTTTGAGAACATGAATTTGAACATTTTTTGTAAAGCTCTCTTCTGTTTGCTGTATTATATCTGGGTTTTTTCCCCCTCCAGAATTAGCTTTTTGGTTCATCATGATCTCCTCTTCAGTCCCTGAAATATCTGGCCCCACTTTGTCCGTTCATATCTGGGAATCAAGGACTCCTTGAATTTGTCCTAGGGAATGAGCATTACTCTGATCCACAGTTTAGGGCAAAATGGTTCAATTAGACAGCGCTCTTCTCATCTTGTGGATAGATGGCATGGAGGTTGCAGGTGGGATAGGGATCATCCGAATTCCAAAATTTGGTCATATCCAACATTAGAAGACTTTGGTGGATCTGTCTTTCCAGGTAATATGTGCTTCTATTTTGTGTCCCTTCTGTGCAGTTCCTCAGTTGTCTCAAGCTCTGCTGTCACTTGGGTTTTCTTTCAGGTCAAATAATTCAGGGTCTTTGGAATGTAGTTTTTGGTGATTAAAGATGGCCAAATGCCATTGGTGCTCATTACCCACTTTAACAGATATGGGTGAGGGTTATAGCAAGGCAGGGGCAGACAGGTCTGCTGTTTAGAAAGTAATTCTTCTTTTCTTTTTTTAAAGACTTATTTTTTTAGTTGTAGATGGGCACAATACCTTTATTTTATTTATTTATGTGTTGCTGAGGATAGAACCTAACACATGCAAGACCAAGTGCTCTATCACTGAGCCACAACCCTAGCCCTAGAGAGTAATTAGGTTTTCAATCTTATTACCAAGTGCTCTATCACTGAGCCACAACCCTAGCCCTAGAGAGTAATTAGGTTTTCAATCTTATTAACTCTCCCTTAAATTTTCTCTGTGCTTCAGTTTTCTGTTGCAAGCGTTTCATTTTTTTTTTTTTTGAACAAAGCAATGTAATGGCATCTCCTTTTCCATCTTCTTAGAATTCCTAACAAATTTTGTTAATGGGAAGGGTACTCTTTTTTGTGTGCATGCACATGTGTGTAAATACATTTTGTGTGTTTAGTCACTACCATGATTCCATTATCATTTTTTAAATTTATAAAAATGCAGGCTGGGCGTACAGTTAAGAGTTCCTACCTTGTGTGTATGAGGTCCTGGGTTCAGTCCACAGTACTGTAAGTAATAATTTTTTTTTCTAAAACTTCAAATAATTTTCTGAATAGTTAATATAGTTACATGATTTGAAAGCAACACAGCCCTCCTCTCTACAGGCAACCGGTAATTACTTGTTAAGATCACAAAGAGAAAGAGTAAAAAAGAAACAATACTGAAATCATAGATGAAACAAACTACAAAAAGGTGAGTGATAAACACCCAAATCAAGCAGAAGGAAGGAACTGGTTTTTAAAAGGAGAATGCAGTGAATTAGAGGGGATGGGGGGTGGGGGAGAAAAGCAAAATTCCTTGTATTTAAAAAAAGATAACTCTCAAGACAGCTTAATTAAGAAAAAAGATGCAAATTACCAATAGGAATGGTAATGAAAGAGAAGTAATGAGAGAGAAGGTGTTACTACAGATTAAAAAAGAACAACATTACCATGTTTAATAATGATTTAGCCCTAGTAATTGGGTATATTTTCACTCCTAAAAATCGGGGTTCTCTTGTCAAGGAAGAAGGAGTAAAATTGGTTTTAGATCAGTAATCAAAATTGTCTGCTGTCTTTGTTGGCAACATAGAATATATTAATTCAAGCAACTGCTTTCTTTTCTTCCCAGGGGTGGTAGTGGTAGGGCAATCAATGATTAAATTGCAATCAGCCCAGAATTTGTAGGATAACAAAAATGAGTAGTAGAAGAGATGGTAGGATGAAGAAGGCAGAAGGTGGCAGTGGTCCACGCTGGAAAAAATATCTCTTTGTGGCTATAGTGATACTAAAATCTCTGGTAGATAATTATTTATCTGTTTTGTCTGGAGCTTGCCCTGAGTTTAAATATTTTAAATTAGAAACAAGCAAACTAAATGGAACATTTCTAGTGAAAAAAACTAATATAAAAATCTGGATTTATTTGGAATTATAATCTTTTACTCATTTATCCCATTTCACTTATTAGGCCACACCTAGATCTTTATAATATAATCTGTCCTTCAGCATAATAAAAAATGAATTTCTGTAGCATCAAAAAACTATAATACTTTAGATAGGACTATTTGTTTATCATCTCCTCTACCTCTTTATACATTACTCTAGACTTATAATGAAATCTTATTATTTTATTTAACTTAAAATAGCTCCCTTGAAATGATCTCATCATCAAACCTCATAAATTCAACATTGTCTAGGAATTTAGGTTGCTACTTCTGAGAAAATAGGAGATCTCAGTTTACCTCTATATTCTTTCAAAATTGGTCCAATTCTATTGCAAGATCTATTAGGTTTCCTTCTCTTCAAGACATCTTTGTGTTCCAAGTATGTCAACAACATATACTGCTGGTAATCAAAAGTTATGAGTTCCAATTCCAGTTAGAAATTGTATCATTGGTCTTTATGGCACACAAAATAATGGTTTAAAGATAGGAAATTATTACTTTGTCTATCCTAGTCAATGTTGTTCTGAAGCATTTTAAAGTAATAAAAATAAGCTAAGTCCAAGTACCAGCCAGCCAGCACTTTTTCTATTTCTATCATATTGACTTTGAACAAGTATTATGGGATGCACATTTACAACTGCCTAATTAGGACTAGAATAAAAAAACTTGAAGGTAAAATTGTTTATTGTAAAGCCCCTAGCATAACCATTACTGATTAAATTAGGAGAGCATTTTGTTCATTGAGGAAAGGGAGGAAGAAGGAAGTGGGGAAGGCACAGAGTTAGGAGACTTGGGACCTGGTCCCATTTCAGACTTCATCTGTATCTTGTGATGTGAAAATGAGCAAGTCAACAACTGCTCTGGAGCTGTTATTTCCTCATTTGTGAAATGAAGAGTTTGACCTACTTGGTTTTTGTAGACCCTGTGAGAAGACGATTAAAGCTTAGT
Organism: Tamias sibiricus; assembly: GCA_025594165.1. Lineage (NCBI taxonomy): Eukaryota > Metazoa > Chordata > Mammalia > Rodentia > Sciuridae > Tamias > Tamias sibiricus. Next base: position 29,089,289 of record CM046667.1, on the reverse strand, counting down.
CAAAGAGTCTTTTGTCAACAATGGAATGGTATGAGAAAGCAGTCTTTAGCCTATTCATGATAAGCAATGCTTGGTATCAAATATTAGCTTTGGGAATTACATTATCTTGACATCCAAATAATAGTGTTATTTTAAGTGTGACCCTCTAAAACATGATTCAAGGTAACCCAGCACCCTTTTTGGTTCTACATGCTGCAGTAGGGGATAGATTCCCTGTTTCAGCCTGATGGTCCCTATGACTTGGGCTAATGATATAGGTCTATAGTAAGGCTCCAAAATTATTTTGCAACTGATTTTACTGTACATTGGAAGTGGCTAGACTATTACTTCTACTATTACTTATATTCCAATCATGAGAGCCATGGTCAGATGCCCTGGCCCAAGGGGACCATGTCCTAACACTAGAAGAAAGAATCACTAACAACCCCCACTATTAAAGGGATTGGCAGCCACCTATTGTAACATAAATTCATTTCCAGTAGTTTTCTCATCCACATTAGAATCTCTGGGAGTAAGCAGGGGTGGTAATTGGTTGCTGTACTTTGGCAAATATGCCATGAATTGAAAAGGATACCATTTTTACATATTGAAAAGGAAAATAATTAATTACTTACTAATTAAGTTTCAATTAATTCATGATATGTCATTGTTTGTAAACTGCATATCAATTTCAGAGAAGTTAAAATGTGAACAAATGAAGAATCAGTGAAATATAATATTTATTAGGTTTTTGTCATCCACTGACCTGGATACATTTATCAAAATAGCTATACTTTGGTTTTTTACAATTCATGATTATTTATAATTTTGGTAATTTATTTATGGCTTCAATTAATAGTGTACACTATCAATTTTACTGTATGATGTACAAAGACAGAAACTATCAAAAATTGTAAAAATCAGCATTTTCTGTTGATTATTGTATTATTTTACATTTTAGTGACATTATAGGAGGAGTGTTTTTTTTTTTCTTATTTTTTTCCTTTTCTTTCTTTGCAAGGAGAGGTTTAATGTATTATGCTCAGGAATATGATGTATTGGGTGACAGTTTGCCCCCTGTTCTCTGAATTCCTAGATAACCTTCTCCTAGGATGCTACAGAAGCCTCATTCAAATGGAATAACAGATACCCTAAGCAATCCAAGTTGCTGCCCTGGGGTTCCATTCAAATCCCAATTTGAGTGTAAGGGTTTTATTCTCATCAGTTCTACATTATTGGATATTTGAGTCATTTCCTAACCATGACTGTACTGCCTATCAAGTAGTAAACATCCAAAATTAGCAGAACAGTGGGTAAGATAATCACAAGGGTCATTGCTGCAGATGCTAGGTTGTCCTGTCACACTTTAATAGTTTCAAAGATGTTGTTTGGACCCTCAATTATAGATTACTGAGGGGAGCTCCAAGAAAGCCACTTGTAGGTTACCTGCAAGAAGAGAACACTGACATCTCATTTCCCTCATGGATGTCTACTGAAGCAGTTGACTGGTTGATCTGCCCCACTCCTGTACCATGTGCCTATGTGATGGTTGGGGTAGATTTGAGGAAAGAGCAAAGTTGAGAATAGGGTCAGTGATAGAACAGATCCTTTACATTGACTAAAAAGACCATGTAGGAATTTTCCATAGGTTCAGTGGAAAGCTTGAGCCATGTTGTTATGTTGCCGCTACTTTGTCCCAGAAGGCTGCTTGCTAGGCAAAGGGCCCCACCAGCAAGAAAGAGACATAGGCCAGGCGTGATGGCACACGCCTGTAATCCCAGCACTTGGGAGGCTGAGGCAGGAGGATCGCAAGTTCAAAGCCAGCCTCAGCAATGGCAAGGCACTTAGCAACTCAGTGAGACCCTGTCTCTAATAAAATACAAAAAAGGGCTGGGGATGTGGCCCAGTGGTCGAGTGCCCCTGAGTTCAATACCCAGAACAAAAAAAAAAAAAAAAAAAAAAAAAGAGAGAGAGGGATGTAGGCACAGTTGGAGCCAGTTGAGGAAGGAGTCTAAAGAGACCAACATGGAGCCATAACTCTGCTTCTTGGGAACTGTGTTGTAGGGAGGCCCCTTCTAGGCCTCCTTAAAGAATGCTATGTACCTTCCACCCAACTTAAAACTAGGCCCACCATAGGATTAGTGACAGTTAAGAAGAGGCTATAGCAATACCAGTTAACATTTTTCCTCTTTTCCCTTACTTCCTCCCAGTCCTCAAAATACCAGAGAAGAGAGAAGTGGGAGAGTGTAGGAGTTAAAAAACAGACCATGCCCTCCTCTCCTCATTCTATGATCTTGAGGTCAAAGTCTAGCAGCAGCTGAAGGAGTGGAGGAAGAAGAGGTAAGCATGAAGCACATTGAATGCTGAAGTTAAAAATGGATCATTTAAAATGTTTATTATTATTTTAATTATAAATTTGTGGCATAAGGGAGAATGTGATATATATTAATGTAGTGTGGTAATAATCAAATCACGGCAGTTAACATTTCCAGCTCCTTAAACATTAAAACATTTTATTAATCCATAATAATTGTACATATTTATGAGGTACAGTGTGAAATTTCAATATGCGTATACTTACTGATGAAGTCAGGATAATTAACATTTCTGACTTATCATTAGTTTGAAGGCTTTGAATGCCTTTCTTCTAGTTATTCATAAAATATATAATAGCTTATTGTAAAGTATAGTCATCCTACCATACTGTGGAACACTAGAACTTACTCCTTCTGTTCTGTGTACCTGTTATCTAACATTGCTCTATTCTCCCTTCTCCACCATTCCCAGCATCTAGGAATCACTATTATACATTATGATTAACTTTTTAAAACATCCATATATGAGAGAGAACATGTATTTTGTCTTTCTGTGACTGACTTATTTCACTTAACATAATGTGTGGTTCATCTAACAAAGTATCATCTATTAAAGCAAGTTCCCTGGACCCATGAAGTCCTGTGAATCCTGGATTGGGCATTTTTAAAATGAACTTTCTTAGTTTGGAATAATTTTAGATTTATAGAAAAGTTTCAGAGATGATATACAACATTCCCCTGTACCCCTCACCATTTCCCCTAGTGTTTGTTAGCTTTTATATTAGCAATGGTAGATTTATTATAATTAATGCACCACTACTGGAATCTAACCTATATTCATTTAATCATCATGTCTCTTTAGTCTTTGTGATAGTCTCAGTGTTGTTTTTTAATTTTTCATGACCTTGACAGTTTTAAGGAGTAACAGTCATTGTTATGGTTTGGATCTTAAATGTCCCCCAAAAGCTCATGTGTTGAAGGCTTGGTCCCAGCTGATGAAGCTAGTGGGATGTGGTGCAAACTTTAGGAGGTGGGGCCTAATAGAAGGAAGTCAGATCACTGGGGGTATGTCCTTATAGGGCATATTGGGACCCAGGCCTCTTCCTGTCTTTCTTTGCTTCCCAACTACTATGAGGTGAGTAGGCCTTCTCTGTCATATTCTTCTTGCCATGATGTACTGCCCAAACTGATGGGGCCAGTTGACCATGGACTTCTGAAATTGGTAGCCAAAATAAATGTATCCTCCTTTTAAGTTAATTTTCTTAGGCATTTTGTCACAGTGACAGAAAGCTAACTACAATGCTCATACATTTTATAGAAAATTTTAAAATTTTATCTGTAACTTTATCTGCACTTTGAAGTTTGGTGATGACCACTTTGGAAATCAAACAAAATAAACCAGAAGTTGTGAAAAAAAAGTTATGAAATTGTTGTTTTAAAGAGTTAAAACATTGACTGAAAGATGGATTTTTATTATATTGACATTATATTTGTTCTCTTCTTTATGGTTTAAAATCTAAAATCTGTAACTGAGCCATATCTGGGGATGTGGCTCACTTGGTAGAGTGCTTGCCTAGCATGTACAAGGCTCTGGGTTCAATCCCCAGCACCAAAAAAAAAAAAAAAAAAAAAAAAAAAAAAAAAAAGTTTATTACTATTTTCTTCATGGTACCTCCAGATTAAAAGTTCCAGTGGTTCAGGAGGTTGAGACATGAGGATTGCAGGTTCAAGGCCAGCCTAAGAAACTTATCAAGGCCCTAAGCAAATTACTGAGACCTTGTCTCAAAAAAGAAAATGAAAAGGGCTGGGGATGTTGCTTGGTGGTAAAGCACCACTGGATTTAATTCCCAGTACAAAAAAAAAGTTCCAAAATGCAGAGACCCCCTCATGGTCCCATAGAGAGGAGAAGGAAAAAAAACAATGGTAGAAATTTAGTAATGATTCCTAAATAAAGTGTCTATAATTCCCCTAAAAACTAGAATAAAATATATTTATTGGAAGGCTTTCTCTATGCTAGGCACTATTCCAAGGGGATAGCCTCAAACCTAATGTTGTGGGTATCATTTTCCCCCTTCAAGAGTTATAAAAATAAATGGTGAAGTGTTTATTACAAAGTAATGTAGTCAGTAGATGGCAGAGCTGAGACACCAAATCAGATCCATCTGATTCTTTACAGAGAGGATTTGGGCGTGCCATTCAGATAACTATTGCTTTTTCCTCCTTGAGCTTTACTGAGGTATAAGTGACAAATAAAAATTGTATATATTTAAGATGTACAGAGTGTTTATATGAACCTTTGTGTGTATGTCAGCTGTCTATCAGATCTCAAAAGCCATGAGTGAGTGGCAGCTTATTCACTGTGGTATGTCCTGTGTCTAGTACATAGTAGGTATTCAGCAGATAATGCCTGAATAAATCTGACCTAGTTTCTATTTGGTGAAAATGAGTAACATTAAGCACAATACATTTTCTCTTATTGTCTAATGGGACTTGTGTTCCCAATTAGGTAAAGAATTATAAATAGAATTTCAAGAATTTCAGTCTATTGAAAGTGGACTTTTCAATTCACACAGTCTACATTTGGGGATGATGAAAATATGTGTAAGTAAACCTGTTCTGAGCAATAGAATTTAATAAACAAAAACATAATAAGAAGTGTAAGGGGCTGGGGTTGTGGCTCAGCGGTACGACGCTTGCCTAGCACATGTGTGGCCCAGGTTTGATCCTCAGCACCATGTAAAAATAAACGCATTGTATACAACTAAAGCAAAATAAATAAATATTAAAAAAAGAAGTGTAAGAGTAGAAAGCAAATCTCAAAAGTCAAACATTTTCTTCATTGCCAAGATTAAGATGAAACTGTATTGTCCAATGCTAGATCCTCTTAGCACATAACAAAAACACTATTCTGAAATAGTTGTTCTAAAGCAAATAAAGGATGAGATTGCCAATTTTATTACACTTAGACAAAAGCCCTTTGACATACTTTATTGTAAATGGCCGTTTAATGGCATAAGCAAACCTGGATTACAGATTTTAAACCATAAAGAAGAGAACAAATATAATGTCAATATAATAAAAATCCATTTTAAAGTCCACATCTTTCAGTCAATGTGTGAAAAAGTTTTAAATTACATCTTCATATGCATTAAATTACTTCATAATATGCCAATCCATTAGTTCATTCTGTCATTAAATATTTATTTAGCGCCCATTATGTGCCAGCATTGCTAGGGACCAGAGATAAGAACAAAACAGATGAGAAATGCTGTTGTCATAGAGCTAAGAGTCCTAGAGAAAGAGTGATCAATAAACAAATACAACAAATGGATGTTAGATGGTGATAAATGCTGGGAAGAAAAATAATTCATGGAAGGGACTCCAGGTTGCAATTTAAGGTAGGATACTTTCTCACTGAGAAAGTGAACTTGAGCAAAGACCTGACAGTGATTAGTGAGCTCAGACACATTCATCTGGAAGAGGGAAGAGCAAGTGCTAATGCCATGAGGTAGAACTATGCTGTGTGTGTGTGTGTGTGTGTGTGTGTGTGTGTGTGTGTGTAAGTATAAGCAAGCCACAGCAAAGTGAATACAAGGGGTGGAGTGTCATAAGAGATGTGGTAAAAAAATAACTGCAGAGGAGTGGAAGTTTGGGGTGGTGATGATTGCATAGCATCTTAGAGATGATTCTGAATACTTTGGCTTTTACTGAGGGAGATGAGAAAATGAAGAAAAGAGATTTTAAAGTATAGCCTGCTGTTTTGAGAATCAATTATGGGGAAGAGGGCCAAGAAATCATACAGATGAGAGGGTGGTGGTGACTTGGATATATAATGGTAACATGTAGAAAGACTGAAATGTGAGTATTTTTTGAATGTGTTTTCATGAAGAACCAACTATTGGCAGGTGGAATGTGGGCTATGAAAAGGAGAGAAGAATCAGGGATGGAAGCAACGTCTGGACATCAGCAACGAGATGGATGGATGAAATTAATATTTACTGAAATCAGAAAGGCTGTGGTAAGAACAGATTTTTGGGGAAGGGCTATAAACTGAAATAAATCCCAGTGAAAATACTGACTTTTTTTTCTGGAGCTAGGTAAGTTAATATTAAAAGTTATATGGGACATCAGGAATGCAATGCTCATACATTACTGAAGAAGTCAATATAAAGGAGAAGTAGTTCTAATTGACACTAAAACATACTTCATATCCACTATAACTAAAATAGTATGGTTCTAATATTTGAGCAGAGAGATGGCCCAATGGACTAGTATAGGGAATCCCCAAATAGACTAAGTACATATGGAAATTAAGTACATGATAAAATGTAACTAAAATCACTAGGAAGAAGAAGAGCTTTATATTAAATGTTAATTTTTTATATTAAATGTTTGGAAAACTGTCATGTGGAAAAATCAGATCCCTAACTCATACTATATACAATAATAAACTCTAAGTGAATCAGAAAAGCTGATGAACTTCACGGCTTATCCATTTCTAAATGAATTTTGCTTTTGCTCTGTATACTAGAACCTAGCAATCATGTCTCTCTAAGCATCTTCCCTTGAGCTGCTTCTGGGGCTTTCTCTACCTAACAAAAGATCAAAATCCCTCTCTTTAAAACTCTTCTGCATTCACTGCTCCTGAGGTATGTTCGATATCCCTCCAGCACCTCAGCCTTCACTTGTTTAGCAGCTAGTGTTATTTTCATGGTGCAGGGCACTAGATCTTTCTACAATGGTTACTTCTGGTAATGTGATTTCCAACTCTGAAGCACTTCTATAGAATATACACCCCTGCCTTGTGATTTCCCATCCCTGCTCTCCTTGAATAGCATGTAGTCCAGAATAAAGAGAGGCGAAGAGAAGTAGTCTCACAAAACAGGGATGGGGAGTCCAGATATGTCTTTTCTTTAGTAGGAGAAATAAAACATTTAAAAACATTATCAGCTTTCATTAGCTTCCTCCACCCTTTCTCTTTGACAGTAAGGTAAGGGCATTAACTTTCTAGATCAAAGCCTTGGGTGAACTAAATGCTTCTCCCCTGCCAAGTTAATGAATCTTTGCTCTTGACAGAACCCTGTGGAAACACACCAAAGAAAGGGAAGTGAACCTAGATTTCCCATGCACGGAATATTATTAGATGCCACTTTCAGGCTTCCTCAAAAAAGTACTGTTTAATTAATAATAATGCGCATACTTTGGAATGCAGGTCTCAAATATAAATCAAAATGTAGGCAAATCTGTGAGAATTTTAAAAATTGCTCATATACTTACAGTTTTTTCATTATTTTCAAAAGCTTCCCTGGCTTCTTCGAATGTGCAGACTTCTTCTTTGCACTCACGTTCAATGTTGCCCTGTCTTATTTCTTCAAAAATTCCATTAGCTCTTCGGTAGCGTTTTAACACTGAATTGGCTCTTTCTCCCGTGAGGAAAACTAAAAAGAGATATAATAATAAGCATAAAAATGGAATGAAAACCCCATAAGGTAAGTTACTATACAAGATGGAAACCTCTAGATGTTCTTCAGACAACACAGTCAACATCCTAAACTTCTTTGCATGAGTCAATCACAAGCACTGCATCTGCTAGCTTCCTCATGTGAGTGTGTCCTTTCAGTAGCAGTTGACCTGGGCAGGAACAGTGACATAATTTATCATGTTATATTCAGACTTTAGCACATTCCTGCTGAGCATGGGTATTTAAATATAGTAATAATGATACCACTACTTATATTCATTACTGTAAGTGGATACCCCAAGGCATTTGGCTGTTGGACAGTAGCAACCAAATCTAAATCCAGACTGTAGAAGACTCTCAGTATTTGTCCATCTAATTAAGAAGAAATAGAGCTGCAGTTAACTTAATAATATTCACCCAGAGAACCCTAACTTCAAAAGAAGTGGCAAAACAATATCAAGAAGTTAAGATAATTTGGCTATAATTCATTCCAAGGAAACACTAATAGTAATTTTGTTCTAAATGCACTTAAGTATAGTGTGGTGACACTTTAACACACCCAAAACTCATTTTACTATCCTTCTTAAGAAAGGAAAAGGAAATTATTTTGCTTAACTTATAGAGGCATTTCATATAAACATTCAAAACACCTTTATGACACCAGTACAATAAATTAGACAATAGTTACATGTGTATTTATGATGCATTCTTTTAATTTTTATACACAAAAGCATGAAACATATTTTTTTGGGGGTAGGTGGGTACCAGGGATTGAATCCAGGGGTGTTTTACCACTGAGCTACATCTCTAGTTGTTTTTACTTATTTATTTTTATGCTGAGAGAGGGCCTTGCTAAGCTTCTGAGGGTCTCGCTAAATTGCTGAGGCTGGCCTTGAACTTGCCATCCTTCTGCCTCAGCTTCCCAAGTTGCTGGGATTGCAGGCATGTGCCACCATGCCTAGCTCAAAACAGATATTTTAAGATGATAGAGTAAATGTTCTCCATTTTCCAAAGAACATTCTGAAGTAAATGAAAAACATTTCAAGTATTAAAAAAAAAAAAAAACTTTTTTAGTTGTAGATGGACACAGCACCTTTATTTTATTTATTCATTTTTTAAATGTGGTGCTGAGAATTGAACCCAATGCCTCACACATGCTTGGCAAGCACTCTACCACTGAGCCACATCCCCAGTCCCTCATGTATTTTTTAAAGATGACAATGACAGCAATGAATTTATGTTTTGCCTCATTATTTAAATGTATATTTCAGTTTATAGAAGATACAGATTAATTATTTAGGATTCTTTAAAGTATTCAAATTAATACTGGCTAGATGGCACTTACACTAGGGTAAAAACCGTGTTTGGCCTTCAATAAGTATTTCTTTCCTTTTACACCTTGTACGAAAAACTATCTATAAAATGAATTGATATTATTATCATTAGAAAAAAACTTAAAAATACAAATTATGGTAAATGCTATGAAAGAAACCAAAAGGGCACTGTTGAGTTGGAGAATAACAAAGGAATTTACTAGAAGCGCTTTTCACATTTTAGCAACATCAGATTCTCCTAGGACTCATTCTTACTCAGATTGCTGGGACTCATCAGCAATTTCTGATTCCATTGGTCTGGGCCAGGGCCAAGAAATTACATTTGTAATCAGTTTCCAGGTAAAGCTGATGTTACCAGTCTCATTATCACAATTTGAAAATTACTACTCTAATGCCAACTCCTTAGAAAACTGGTTCAGAGGAAGGTGTTTATGGAATGCTTTGATTACAAATTTGAAGAACTCTTACTACATGATGTTTTTAGGGCCCTTAATATATATTTAATATATACTTGCACATCTTGCACATCTCCTGAAAGGGAGCATGGTATATGCATTTGTCATATTTTTTTTTTTTACTATGTGGTCTTTTTCAAGAGACATTTCACTGAATTACAACTTCTTAGCCATTGGTCTAAATTGGCTCTAAAACATAAGTCTCTTCCAACTAACACATGAAGAAAGGCAGTTACTATTTTCCCTTGGGGCTTCTCTTTTCCAAGGTAAACAGGTCTTTTTTCTTCATCTGTTTGTCATGTAAAGTGAATATCTGCACCATATTTCTCTCAATAAATACACTGTCCTATGCTGAGTGCAATAGTCTGTGTATGGTCTGACAAGTGCAAAGTTAATCAAAACCATAAACTTCCTTGTTTTTAAACAAAATACATATCCTAGCACAGTTTTAAGCTACCTCTGGGTTTTCAATCAGTTTTCCTGAGGTAAAACCAAAAATCAGCAATAATGTATTTTGATGGCAGAAAGAGCAGTAGAGGGAAAGGAGGATGGGGTGGGCAAAGGGGAGGGGAAAGAGACGTACTGGGGACTGAATTAGAACAAGACTATTCTATGCTTTTATAATTATGTCAAAGTAGATTCTACTGTCATATAACTAAAAATAACCCATAAAATAAAGAAGAAGATATGAGATAATGTCTTCTGGATTTGGCAGAAATTCTAATATTCCTTGGTAATAATACACCAGCATTCAAATCTTAAATAATAATAATAATAATAATGCACTTTGAGCTTTTAGGAGGAAAACTTGCAAAATACTACTAAGAGAAAATATTTTTTTCTTACATGCTAGCTAAATGAAAAGGAGAATCAAAGAAAGCAGCTAACTCTAACCAAACAGCAGGCTAATTCAGAAGGATAAGTAACTGGGAGGTAATGAAGCAGGACATAGCTCTTCTAATCCCAGCCTAATCAAATTACCAAGAGCATTCCATAAACATCTCCTATGTATTTCTTGTACCAAGAGGCAATGTAATATAATACCGAAAACTCTAGATGGACTAAACTGGTGAATAGATTTTATCTCACTTGCCAAATCCAGTCAATTAAAAGATATTTCTTGGAGTAAAAATCTGACCAGTAGGAAAGACACTACTATAGATTAGTTATGGCCACCAGGTACTAAAGAACAGCAAGTAGTGGCAGAGCATTTGCCAGTCCTTTTCAAAGTAATCTGGAAATCTAATGAATCTTGCATGATAACACCAGAATTAGAATTTTTTTTTCAATGCGGAAACAAAGGAGAGGTGATAGCTTTGACTTAAAAGATGAGATCAGATCATCTCCTTTCAAAAACAATGGGCAATTTCCAGGCTGGAAGGGCTAGGATTAGGACTTCAAAATTTAAAACTAGGGGCTGGGAGTATAGGTCAGTGATAGTACTTAGCACTTGTCAGGCCCTGGGTTTAATCCTCAGCACCAAAGGGGGAAAAAATCAAAACTAAAGCAGTGATGTTTGACACTTTAGTTGAATACTTCCCTCTACTTCCTTCCCCTTAAATTGTGTGAGTTAACCCACACCTGTCAGGAATCACATGTGTGCCTTAACCACAGATTACATGATGTGACAAATGTACACAATATAAATGTGCCTTGAGATGCTACTTAGAACATGCAGTTTTCCTTTAATAGGAAATGAAGAAAAACCTAAACCTTTTTTCAGATTCCATTGAAATTACTACATAAAATATTTCAAATCTAAGACTGATAAACCCACAAATATGTTCATTAAAGAATAGTAAGCATTTTTTCATAGTTTCAAAATAAATAAGCTTTCATGCCTTCTTTTCAAAAGAAAATAATGGAAACAAATAAGAGGGCTACTCAATTAACTACCTAAATTACTGACTTAAGCCAAAATATTTGATTGTCCTATACATTTTATATTTAATGCACTGAAGGTTATTAAAACTGACATTTTAATGCAAACAATCTTTAGCTAAGTGAAATCATTTCCATAAATTTGCTTAACAACAGCAGAGGATAAGGCCAAAAAATTAACAGCCTGTTTGGAAAAATCTTTACTCAATTATCTAATTGGTTCTCTTGAGCCCAATTTCATTGAAGCAGCCAGTATTTAATGGTTACATTTTTATTTTAAGTGAACAAAATTATTTTTCTTAGGATATATTTACTGTATGCAATGAGAATGTGACAAGTCACAAAGCTCAGTAGCAGATGATATCTGCTCCAAGGTTCTTCAGTGCAAGAGGTAACAAAGATAGAAATACACAAAAAAATTCTGCTGTGAGATTGAACCTGATATTCTTTGAGGTTTGTTTTCATGGATGCTTGTGTGTTTGGAGGTGAGGGGAAGCACCTGGGGAAGGGCCCCTGAAAAGTGTATTTGAGTTGGTTTTTTGAAGAGTGGCAGGATTAGGGCATGCAAGCTGGCAAGAAAAGATGACCTAGGAAAACAAAACAATAAGAAAGGGGTTGGAACTGAGCAAAGGGACATAAATGAGGCACAATGAACTGGTTAGTAGGGCCAGAGTAGAAGATTCAAAATAGCTGGGAAATGCAACTGGAAACTGGCCAATTTCCAGGTCATGAAGGCACTTAATGTTAGGCTTACACATTTGAAATATTTAGTAGCCAGTCAAGGTTTTGGATCAATAGTTGTTGTTGGTAGGGGGATAACCTAGAAAACAGTGTTGGAGAATAGATTGGAGAATAGAATAAGGGAAAAAGGCCAGGAAACAACTGCTTGCAATAGACCAGGTTATGAAATAATGAGCTGGGTGTGGTGGTGCACACCTGTAATCCCAGCAGCTCTGGAGGCTGAGGCAGGAGGATCCCGAGTTCAAAGTCAGCCTTGGCACTAAGCAACTCAGTGAGACCCTGTCTCTAAATAAAATACAAAAAAGGGATGGGGATGTGGCTCAGTAGTTGAGTGCCCCTGAGTTCAATTCCTGGTACCAAAAAAAAAAAAAAAAAGAAAGAAAAGAAAAGGAGAGAGAGGGGGGGAGGGAGGGAGAGAATAGAGAATATGAGATCATGCATGGAAATGAAAAGGACATGAAAGATATGAATACTGGGTGATTTCTTTGGTTGATTAACCCACCATGCATCTGATTATCAGCTGAACTAAATCTTAACCATTCTACAAATGGGCTCTTTTGTGCCTCCATAATTTTGCACCTGATATTTCTTCTGCCTAGTGAACTCCTATTCCAATGTAACATCCTCTAAAAACCTCCCTCAGGCTTGACTTCCTACTTCATTAGACAGACCTGCTAAGCAAATTTTATTATGATTTTTTTATTATGACTCTGGTAGGCCATGAACATACCTCTAATTATGAAGCAGTACTGAAATTTAAAATATGGTTGTCAAATGTGTTTGTATATTGCGTAAAATATATTTGTAGCCAAGTTTCTAGGACATAACTAAAGAAAAAAAATAGGATATTCAAATGCTAAGAGAAACTATCTTTGGAAATTTATAGAATACTTATATTTGTACTTCCCTTAGAGCACACAATTTGTTTTTGTTGTTCTGTAAGAATGATTTAGTTTCTTTTAGTAGTTATGTAGATGTAAAATAGCTAGGCACCTACTGTTCTGGGAAGAGGGCATAGTCAAATGCTTTTTGCTTTGGCAAGAAACTAGCACCTTGGTTCCCAAACTCACAGAGGATATACAGTATATTCTACATTTTTGAAGGAGATTCAGTGATTTTTGAAGGAAATGCAGTGATAATCAACATCTGTCAAACACCACAGAAACTAGAGCTTGAGGTACTTCACAGTTTTATCATTAGATAGATCTACATTCCTATTCCTCGCAAAGCTGAATTTTCAGCTGTTGTGATTAAATAAAAATACAAGTGCCATGTGAAAATCAGCATGGAACAGAAAATGGGGGTGGCAGTATCCAATCTGATTTCAAGATTTGAGAAGCAGGGCAATATACTAATAGAAGGTATTAGTATATTGCCTAGTTATTTAAGATTAAGATAAAATATTGCTTTCTTGCAATTTATACATATGACTCTATACTATACTGTCAGGATAAAAATGATTAAACTGTTTGGACCTAATTATTTAATAAATGTAACTATGAGGTCTTTCTTTTACTAGATAGCTGTGGTCTTCAGTGTGGTGGTAGACCTTTAAGAGGTGGAATCTAGTGAGAGGTCCTTAAGTCACTGGGGCATGTCCTCAGAAGGGATTGTGGAACCCCAGCATCTCTATGTCATCCCATTTTGAGATATGTTATCTTCCTCTCACATATGCCCCCACCACTGCCATTTGCCATAAGATGACAGTTGAGGGAGGGACTCTTCCAGAGCTTCCACCATGTTGTTTGGACTTGCAACTTCCAAAAACATGAGCTAAATAAACGTTTTATTCTTTATAAAATTAGCCTGTCTTAGTTATTTCATTGTAGTAACACAAAACAAGCTAATATACCTGAGATAAGAAATCTTAAACATTAGGTTCAATAAATGCTGAAATATTGGGAAACCAAGCCTATTATGCAACGGAATAAGCACAGGAAAGTGAAATTCTGTGTATAACAGTGTCCTCCTAGCATTGTAATTTACCACTAGCCCAGTTGGGAAAGCCATAGTTACTGTAGTGATTTCTCTAGTTACATTGGAACTATTCTGAGTACCAGAAAGCCTGATTTTTGTGCCCTGTTTCTTTATGTAAGACTATACACCAGCAACAGTAGCAAGAACATCAAGAATAATAGAGAACAGGAACTTTCTGCAAATGAACCTAGCATTCCAGTATCTTTTCTTCAATCCAATAATCAAGGCCTAATGTGTAATTCTGGAATTCTTGGATTTCCTATGGGAACAGTGTTGACTGGAAAAGGAAGAAAAACACTCTTACATTAATACTTTGAATATGTGGTATTCCCCAAAAGCTCCTGTTAATGCAAGAATATTCATAGGTAAATTATTAGATTATGGAAGCTATAACCCAAGCAGTTCATCCTGGTTTGAATGGAGTGTCTGGATGGTAGCTGTAGGCAGATGAGTTGTAGCATGGGGTCAATAGGGTGTGCCCCGGAAGGGTGCATCTTCCCTGCATCCCCTTCCTACTCTCTCTCTGCTTCCTGACTCTACCAGGGGCTGAGCAGCTTTCCTCTGTAGGGCCTTTCCACCATGATTTTTTGCCTTATCTTGAACCCAGAGCAATGGAGTCTGCCATCTATGGACTGAGACCTCTGAAATCATGAGCCCCAAATAAACTTTTTCTCCTCTAAGTTGTAAAAGTATTGCCAGAGCAAACAGCTATTGAGGAAAGCAAAAACCTAAGTATCATTTTGGGATCTATAAATCTGAATAGCAGTAGAAGGAGGAGGAACAGGAAAGAGGAAGTACTGGGGATTAAATTGGAGGAAATTTCATGACTGTATAATTATGTCAAACAAACCCCAATATAATATATAACTATAATGCACTAGTAAAAGTTTTTTGTGTTATTTATTTATTTATTCATAATGCGCAAGTATATCATCTTTTTACATACAACTGCTTGTATACAAAGTATATAAGTACCACTCAGATCTTTAATCATGCATTTAGGATAGTGATATCCATCTCATTCAACCACCATTTTCCCCTCCCCACCCATCCAATCATGAAGGAGCCCTAATTAGGAAGGGCTGTTGCAGCTAGCTGGAAGCCGTAAGTTCCACCTGATATGTATGTGACGCACCTGTAGGCACCCGCAAAGCTGAAGGTATATAACCGGGTGAAAGCGGTCCGAGAGAGGAGAACGAGTTCATTCGGTCAGTCGGGCAGTCACTCGGTTATATACCTTCAGCTTTGCGGGTGCCTACAGGTGCGTCACATACATATCAGGTGGAACTTACGGCTTCCAGCTAGCTGCAACAGCCCTTCCTAATTAGGGCTCCTTCACAATCACACTGTGAACTAACCTCCTTATATCAGAGAAAACATGAGTGGATAAAGAAAATGTGGTATACATACAAAATGGAATTTTACTCAGCAATAAGAGAGAATAAAATAATGGCATTTGCAGGTAAATGGATGAAGTTGGAGAATATAATGCTAAGTGAAATTAGTAAAAGTTTTTTAATAGAACTAATCGTCAGTTATAAATAAGATAATGTACATAGACTGCTTTGCTCAGAAATTAGCAAAGAATGGATGTTCAATAAGTAGTATTATGACTTGTGGCAGTTATTGCATGAAAAGAAAAAAAAAAGATTAACAAACTGATAATAAAATTGTACTTAGAGCCAGTCATGGTGGTGCATACCTGTAATCTCAGTGATTCAGGAGGCTAAGGCAGGAAGATTGCAAGTTCAAGGCTAATCTCGGCAACTTATTGAGACCCTGTCTCAAAATAAAAAAATAAAAAAGGACTGGGGATGTAGCTTGGAGGTAAAGTGCCCCTGGGTTTAATTCTCAGTACAAAAAAAATTGCACTTAGAAAATAAAGAATAAATGAGCAAGGACAGGGATAGTTTGCAATGAATCTATCTGCCTTTCTGCTTAACTCCAGGAATTTCTGGAAGTTTGGTTCCCTGGGTCAAATCTGGGATAGAATATACTAGCTTTATAAAGCTCATTTTAAAGTCTGAAACTCCTTTGTAGGAACTCTGTACTAACTTTTCTAAGTTGTTTAATGAAAATGTATATACTAATGTTTTGCACTTGATTTAATTGATAACACAGCCTAGTTTCAGCCACATAAGCAGCAGGATATCAAAGAATCATGGAAGCCTTGCACATATCTTGGTTGTTCACAATTAGAAGACAAATGTGTCCTGTGTGACCAAAAATGGCCTTGGGAACCATCTTTCTCCTGTTGTACCTTACCTTTGCTATTATTAAAGACCACGAGAATATACCCTACAGAATCTTCTAAGTCTTTTCAATTATCGAATGCAGTATTGTGCTACAATATATTTTGATGAGTCATAAATATTTGGGGGCTGTCACCAGATTTAAAAATTTCAGAAATTCTTCTGAATGTAAATTAAGGACTGTTTGTAGTCCTTACTTATAAGGACCTGGTATTTGTAACAAACTCACAAAGAAACATCCTTGACCAAAATTTGTGTGCTTGCTTTTACTTCCTTTTTGTCAAATGCATGTTGATAGATAAGCTATCATCATTGGAATTTTAACAACAAGTCACAAAAAAAGCTTTTAGAAAGGATAGGTTGAGAAAAGAATATTACATATGTGATAGATATACAAGTTTAGAGAATCATGGGTAGTTACAAAAAATACACTGGTTAAATTACATTCTATTGAATTTTAGGTTGATAGTTCATGTGGCTATTCAATATTTTACATGACCATTATGGATATTAATGATGGTAATACCTCATTTTTGCATATGTCACTCAAATAAATCCATTCTCATAAACTCAGAAACAAAGAGGTGACCAAGGTCATGTATTATAACTCATGTTACACTTTACCTTCAGGGGAGCCCCAGCCTCCTTAGACAAATTAAGGGTCAGTTTACTCTATCCATGTCCACCAAACTGGCTATGAGACTACAAAGCCTCACTGAACATTAAAACTGAAAAGTAGAAGGGGCCATGTGGGATGAGTTAGATCAATATACTGACAAAAACAAGAAGTGAAAGCTAATTAATCCAAAGGCAAAGGAAAAGAAAGACAGAAAGCCCTTGGAGGGATATTTAGAGAAGGATCTAATTCCTCTCATGCTGACAGCTTCCAAAGCAGTAGACATCAATGATCATGTTTATCATGGTGAATCTGAGTCACCAATAAAGTACCATATGATGTTCAAGATAATGTTTACAGAGGCTCTAAATTATATGATCTAATTTAGAACTATTTCTATAAAAATAGCACTTTATAAAATTTATCTTTTAATTTTTTTGCAGTGCTAGGACTCAAATCCAGGGTCTTGTGCATGCTAGACAAGCACTCTATCACTGAGCTACACCCTCAGCCCAAAAGTTTTTTTAACACATCAAAAAAGGGAGGTGATCTGCCAAATGTATTTATTCAAATGGAAAATTTGGTCCCACATGTAAAGTAAATGTTGTGTGTACTGCAAACTGAATCTGTAATGAGCCCACAAACTAACCAGACAACTGATTTTCTTTTCTGAATAAATCTCTGCTATCTTGTTTAGTTGTGAATTTCTCATACAAGACTGCAGAACATGGAAAGCTATCTGCTTATTCAAGCTTTCTGTTTGTCACATGAAAGGTGCCCTTTGTTGATATATTGTTAAAGTCTAAAAGAGCCAATATCCATTCACCACTTTCACCAACCCTTGTGTTGAGGCCAGTGAAACAACAGAATAAAAGAGTGATATGGCAGAAGGCCCTGAATTTGTGTCAGGAAATGTGACTCCTCTTCCATTTCTGACACCAAACTGGCAGCATGAGATTCTAATATTTGTTGCTTAATTTATGTGGGCCTGTTCCTATTTGTGAAGCAAGGTATTGGATGTGATTTCTTAAGTACTTTCAGTTGTCATAATGAAGGGTTCCACCATTGGAAAGAATTATGCAAAGTGGGAATAGTGTATCATATCCAAATTCTTTTGGGATATGAATATACTATTTTCCAGCCAAGCAAATAACCATCCCCCAAACCAACATACTTACACACATAGAAACCTGACAAAGCATCCTCCCCATCCAATTCTGCGCTTGGATTTATTTTTTGAAAATATTATAAAGTGTCACATTCATGCTTCCTTGGTTTCTTAATTATAAGCCATTTTGATACTATTACTCAATTGTGCCTGCATATAATGCCTTCAAGTTTTTTCCTGCTAAAATAGGTACTTCTTATTATAGACCAATGTATCTAGGCACAGTGAAGCACACCTGTAATTCCAGTGACTGGGGAGGCTGAGACAGGGTGATAACAAGTTCAAGACCAGCAGCAGCAACTTAGTGAGACCCTGTCTCAAAATAATATTTTAAAAAAGGGCTGGGGATATAACTCAGTGGTAGAGCACCACTGGGTTCAATCCCCAATATATATTACATATGAAAATATATCTTATCCCTTTATCATAGACTGATGGAAATAACTTTCCTTAGGGGAAAAAAGCTCACAATCTGAAGTAATATTTAACTCAGTAAAAAATAAAATTATAAAAAATAAAACATACTACTTGAACCACCTTCCTATCTTAAGATGATAGAAAATAGAATATTTCCCAATTTTATTTCACCACTGTAATCTATTCATGGAAATTAAGGTTGATTTTTTTCATAGCTGGTATGTTTATAATCTAAAATTTATTGTATGGTGGTGCTCATATGCCCAACCAGGTTGTCACTAACTTATAGTTTATAGTTAGGATGTCATGCAGTATTGTATTTATAAGGAATTAGGGAGCTGAAGCCCATTCAAGAACTCAGGTATTTAAAAAATTAATTTGAAGTTTCAGGATTGAGTTCACGAGAGTAGAAAGTTGGACTTGAGAGAAGAAAACAATTGTTATTAATATCTTTAATAGCTGAAATGTTCTTCCAAAGACAATGTGGTGGTTGTGATCATTACCTAAGCCTTCTAAAAATATTCTTTCTGCTACCAGATTCATACAATAAAATTCCAGATGATTACAGGCAGGTTTCCTGAACTAAGTATGGATAATATGCCAGGAATGGGTTTCTAGAAGAGAAAAAACAAAAGAAATAATGTATGTCTATAAAGTCAATATTCTTTTTTTACCCTACTCATTTCCATTCTTTTTTTAAAAATTAATTTACTTATTTATTCTAATTAGGTATATATGACAGCAGAATGCATTTTGATTCATTGTACACAACTGCAGCACAACTTTTCATTCCTCTGGTTGTACACAAAGTAGAGTCACCATTTGTGTCTTCATACATGTACCTAGGGTAGTGATATCCATCTTTTCTGCCCCCATGCCTCCTCCTCTCCCTCCCCTTTGATGAATCCTCTGAAAGAGAATAAAGTCAATATTCTTTAAACACAAAACAAACATGGTTCCCTTGGAGTGCTACTAACTACCTCAATATATATTTTTCTTTTTTTTTTTTTTTTTTGGTACCAGGGATTGAACCCAGAGGCACTTAACCATTGAGCCACATCCCCAGCCCCCACCCCCTTTTTTGAGATAGGGTCTCGCTAAGTTGCTGAAGCTGGCCTTGAACTTGTAATCCTTCTACCTCAGGCCCCCAAGCTGCTGGGTCTCAGTATAGTTTTCTTAAAAGCCAAAGTTTAGATTGTACATTCATGTCACTTGCCTAATAATTTTGTGCTTTGAAAGGAAAATGAGATATAGAGAAATGACCTAATAGGTTATCCTACAAAGGAAGGTAAAAGACAAAATTTTCTTTGAAGGGGTTTTACAATTTCTAACTACTTATAAAGAGAATTCCACATGAAATGGCAGATGGTAGCATTACTAAGAATTACATCAAATTACTAGCAATTATGCCAATTGATATAAAGGCATGATATTCTTTTTTTAAAAATTAATTTATTTATTTATTCTAATTAGGTATATATGACAGCAGAATGCATTTTGATTCATTGTACACAACTGCAGCACAACTTTTCATTCCTCTGGTTGTACACAAAGTAGAGTCACCATTTGTGTCTTCATACATGTACCTAGGGTAGTGATATCCATCTTTTCTGCCCCCATGCCTCCTCCTCTCCCTCCCCTTTGATGAATCCTCTGAAAGAGAATAAAGTCAATATTCTTTAAACACAAAACAAACATGGTTCCCTTGGAGTGCTACTAACTACCTCAATATATATTTTTCTTTTTTTTTTTTTTGGTACCAGGGGATTGAACCCAGAGGCACTTAACCATTGAGCCACATCCCCAGCCCCCACCCCCTTTTTTGAGATAGGGTCTCGCTAAGTTGCTGAAGCTGGCCTTGAACTTGTAATCCTTCTACCTCAGGCCCCCAAGCTGCTGGGTCTCAGTATAGTTTTCTTAAAAGCCAAAGTTTAGATTGTACATTCATGTCACTTGCCTAATAATTTTGTGCTTTGAAAGGAAAATGAGATATAGAGAAATGACCTAATAGGTTATCCTACAAAGGAAGGTAAAAGACAAAATTTTCTTTGAAGGGGTTTTACAATTTCTAACTACTTATAAAGAGAATTCCACATGAAATGGCAGATGGTAGCATTACTAAGAATTACATCAAATTACTAGCAATTATGCCAATTGATATAAAGGCATGATATTCTTTTTTTTAAAAAATATTTATTTATTTGGTTTAGTTGTACACAATGCGTTTTATTTGTACGTGGTGCTGAGGATGGAACCCGGGCCGTGCACGTGCTAGGCAAGCACTCTACTGCTGAGCCACAATCCCAGCCCCAAGGCATGATATTCTAATGTGATATTTTTGAACTTCAGGCAATGCCTTACCTACATGAATAAAACTAATATGGAATTAATAAATGATTAATTTGACTAAATACACAATCATTTGGAACCATCAAAACAGGAGTATTCAAAAGATGACCATCTCTCTTATTACTAGTGCCTCAATTTTATCAGCAAGGATATCAGCAGTGTTCACGTTTACAGTTGTTACAACCACAAAATTTCCTTTGAGTTTATGGATCCTATTTATACCCTGATTATACTTCTGTCCCACATGGAAGAACATGGAAATAACTCACTAAAAATCAACATTTAATGGGGGGAAGGGCAGGTAGATAAAACTCCTTAAGTATGAAATGCAGTTTTAAACACAAAACTTTTTGTTTTGGTGATTGCTTTACAACCTATCAACAGACAATACAGTGTGTATTCTATGTGACAGCTGTAATATAGACTCTAGGAGTGAATAACTGTCTGAGTAGTACACATAATGTAACAAAAACAACACATTCCAATGGTGGCTATCATAAAAACAGTCCGCTCTCTCACTCCAGCCCACAACAAAACATAATAGATTTAAGAAATGGAGTTTCACAGATGAATTAGTGCTTTTGTTAATTAGTGCATAGATTTCAGAAATAACTTTTCAATGGTTAAGTCATGTTGTTTATATGTGAATTTGCTCTTGGAATGACAGCAGCAAAGTTTGGCGTGATTAAAGTGTACAAATCTAAAGCCTGGCATTTTGTACCCTTAGGAATGGAGGTCAAGACTTGAGTCTTAAAAGGCTCTGTGTTCAGCTTGAAGAAATCTTGGTTTCTTTCCTCTAACTACATATGATAGCTGAATATTATTGCTAGCATGCTGTTACATATGCCTCATATGAACTTTTCATTTAAGGTATTGTGGTAGGACCTAAAAAAAGAAAGAAGTGGGACCTCATAGAATTTACAGAATATGTTAGATGATATTTCTTGTTGATAAATGTCTGTGTATACAGCAAAATTTGGCCTAAGACTTGGTTGTTACCTAGCAACTAGATTGTGGGGAGACCTAGACCTCATATACCTTTAGCCAATTCCAACATTTGCCAAAAAGAACCTAATAATTTTAAAAGCCAAATTGATTTGTTTCTTTTTTCAATACCTTCTTTACTGATTCTTCATGTACATCAATACCAAAAGATGTGTTGGGTTGATGCATGGAATTCTTTAATCTTATTTGCTTCCAAATTGGACCTTGAACCACCCATGAGGTCCACACATTTTACGTGAGCTGGATGCTTAAGAAACCTCTGAAGTCAAGGGCTCCCTATGCACATTGCATTTATATCAGTTGAGACATATGGAATTATAATTTTTGAAGGCCCAAATCATGACTTTCAGCCAGTTCATATGGATTAAACTAATGTAATAGTGTGTATGACTACCCTGGAAACATTGGAAGAATTATATGCTTCACAACCATAATGCAGAGAAGCAACTGATTTGTCATGAAACAGAGAGGCACATAATATTAACTGTTCATTTGTTCCCTGTGTCACTTTTCTTTCCCTTTACACATTACTACAGCTTCAAAAAATGGACTCTAAGCCGGACATGGTGGAGCACACCTGTAATCCCAGCAGCTTGGGAGGCTGAGGCAGGAGGATTGTGAGTTCAAAGCCAGCCTTAGCAACAGCAAGGCGCTAAGCAACTCAGTGAGACCCTGTCTCTAAATAAAATACAAAATAGGGGATGGGGATGTGGCTCAGTGGTTACATGCCCCTGAGTTCAATCCCTGGTACCAAAAAAAAAAAAAAAAAAAAAGAGGATTCTAATGAGAGTTCATGTATCTATCACAGGATCTCAGATCTGAAAGGGATCTTTGAGGTTCAATTAATCCCGAGGTTTTTTTAAAGTTTATTAGCAATAGAATCCTCTGAAAATCAAACCTATAAGAAATAAAATAGATAAAATATAAAACAGTAGAGTTATTCTGTCTGAAGGGGAAGTTCTACATACCAGAGGCACTTTACTTCTTTTTCCTCCTTCCCCTCATGGGCCCCTTTAGAATATCAGGTGCTTCACTGAGTACACTGGACACTACACACAGATCCATTTCAATCTCTCCATTTTACTAACTTGACAACTGAAATGTACAGACTAAGTGACTTACTCCCAAATAGGAATGTTTGATTATAAGACTAGGACTGCACCCTAGTCTCCCAAACTCTGTACACTGTTCTTCTTTTGATTCTACTTACTTCTATGGAAAACACTATACCAGAAGAATGAAAAGACAAACCATAGAATGGGTAAGAGTATTTGCAAAAGACACATCTGATAAAAGACTCTTATCGAAAATGTACAATGAACTCTTAAAACTCAAGAGTAAAACAACAGCATTAAAAAGTTGGCCAAAGATCTTAACAAACACCTCACCAGAGAGGATATATACATGGCAAATACACATATGAAAAGATGCTTCACAGCATTTCAGCAGGGAATTTCAAGTCAAAACAATGAGATACCACTATATGTCTATTAAAATGGCCCAAATCTAGAACACTGACAAGATAAAATGCTGTCAAGAATATGGAACAAGAGGAACTCTCATTCATTGATGGTGGGAATGCAGAATGTATAGCGACTTTGGAAGACAGTTTAGTTTTACAAAATTGCTTTTACCATATGATCTAACAATTATGCTCTTTGCTATTTACCCAGAGTTAAAAATTTATGTCCACACAAATACCTGCCATGGATGATTATAGCAGCTTTATTCATAGTTGCTAAGACTTAGTAGTAACCAAGATGTACTTCAGTAGGTGAATGGATAAACTGTAATATATCCAGACAATGAAATATTATTCAGTGCAGAAAAGAAATGAGCTATCAAGCTATGAAAAGACACAGAAGAACTTTAAGTGCATTTAACTAAGTGAAAGAAGCTAATCTGAAAAAGTTACATACTGTATGATTCCAAGTTTGTGACATTCTGGAAAAGCCAAAACTATGGGAACAATGAAATGCTCAGTAATTGCCAGGGCTTGTTTGGGGAGGGGGACTGAACGGGACGAACAGGCAGAGCACAGAGGAGTTTTAGGGCAGTGAAATGAACCTGTATGATAATTATAATAGTGGATACATATATTGTCTGAACCCATAGAAAGTACACCACCAAGAATGGACCCTAACATAAACTATGGATGCTGAGCAATAATGATGTGTCAATACAGGTTCATAGACTGTAACAAATGTACCACACTGGTGGGGTAGGCTGATAATGAGGGAGGCTGTGATAGTAAGGGAGGCTATGATAAAGAGGGAGGCTGTGTTAATAAGGGAGGCTATGATAATGAAGGTGGTTGTGATAATGAGGGAGGAGGCTGTGATAATGAGGGCGGCTCTGATAATAAGGGAGGCTATGATAATGAGGGCAGAGAGCCTATGGGAAATCTCTGTACCTTCTGCTTAATTTTGTTACAAACTTAAAAGTTTTTCTAAAAAACAATAGAGTATATTTTAAAAAATAATTAATAATTTTTTAAAAACACAATATGTGAAGTTTGGCTTATCTCTTAAGATTCTTTTTGGTTTATTTAATACCAGTGGTTCTCAACCTTGGGCCATTTTTCCCCCCAGGAGCTATTTGGCAATGTCTGGATACGTTTTCAATTGTCACAACTTTAAGGACAGGGCTACTACTGGCATCCAATGGAGAGAGGCCAAGGATGCTGTTAAACATCCTACAATGCACAGGACAGTTACACAACAAAGACTAATCTAGTCCCAAATGTCTTTAGTCACTGTTTAATCTGTACCCTCAATAACTAAAAATCAACACTCAAACAAAAACTTGTACATTAATATTCATAGCAACACTATTCACAATTGGTGGAAAATAAACAAATTTCCATCAACTGATGAATGGATAAATGAAATGTGGTATAATTATACAATAGGGTACTATTCAGTCATAAATAGGAATGTGGTCTAAATACTAACACAACATGAATAAACCTCAAAAACAGTGTGCTAAGTGGGGGGAAAAAATAGATGCATGTGCATAGTGTGTAGCACATAAGGTCACGTATTATTTTGTTTATGTGAAATATCTAGAATAGGCAAATAAATAGAAAGCAGATTAGATTCAGTTGCCAGGATCTGGAAGGAAGGAGGGAAACAGAAGGCAACTTCTTAATGGATATGCTGTCTCCTTTGCAAGTAATGAAAATGTTTGGAACTACTTGGTTGCACAACATCCTGAATATACTAAATACCACTGAATGTTATACTTTAGAATAGTCAAGTCTATGTTAGGTGAATTTTGCCTCAAAATTTTAAAATACCTCAATAGTGCTGAGGTTGAGAAACCAGTCAATTACAGATGAAATGTTATATTTAAATAAGTAAATGCAGAAAGGATTACATCAAAGGTATGTCATTATAAAGAATTTTAAAAAGTAGACTGACCCTGAAATAACCCATTTTCTGTGGTAGGAAAGACTTTCCAGGAAAAAATAATGGCAGCTGTCAGCCCCAAACAGATTTGAATTACCATTATAAAATTATGAAGAGTTTACGATAAATTGGTGACATCATCTAAACCACAGAAACATGAAAATGTCACCATAATAAAGACTCTGAGATCTAATAGAGGCCAGAAAATGAAATAATTAATTGACTTTAAATGTATGCCTTCACTTGAACTATAAACCAGGGAGCTGCCAAATGAAATTAGGTACTACATTATGAGCTTGTCACTTTACATGGCTTGTCAGTTTGAAGATTCATTCCCTGTTTGAAAATATGGAGCTGTATGCTCAGAGTTAAAGTTTAGAATTGGCCTCAACTGGGCAGGAGTTCAGCAGTGAATCAAAGAACTCAGATTTACTATGGTGGCTGTAAACCAACTTTCCTTATAGTAAGTCTTAAGTTGGGGACATGGTTGGTTCCTTGGGTCAAAGGAGTCAAGCATACCCATAGAGTCCAAGGAATCATGCTGGTCTATTTTAATAAGAAACAAAAACAATAATTGGCAGCACTTCCACTGTTGACAGCGTAACTATAAAATTATACCCGAACATTGAGGGCATTTACTATTAAGTATAGAAAATAAAGATGGAAACTAACTTTTCAGATTTAGATTTTATAGACTTAAGATTTTCTTCTAAACTTTGAACTCTCTTAATGACCTGACCATTTAAGTTATCTCCAAAGACTAAATATTGGAAGAGGAGAAACAGAAAAAATGCTAAAATATTTTCACATTTTTATTCTGATTATCCTCCACAAACAAGTCTTGTCTGCTTACAGTCATTAAGCTATTCCAGACATATTGTTTTCTATAAAACAAAGTAAATTAATTCATGGCTATTATTCCTATTTGGTAAAGGATGGGTAGGAACATCTGTGGCTGCTATTATTGAGAGCATGATGAAGTTTTTCCACAAACTCTGTTCTTAAGGTGAAAATAGTGAAATTAGCTATCAGTAATTAATAGATACCACAAATCACTGCTATAGCACTTAGAAGATGCAGTGTGTTCTGACATAGAAAAATTAATATGAAAAGGCAGATATATTTTTAAAAGTCAGATTCTACTTAAACAATCCCAGATTTTATTTGTTTGTTTGTTTATTTGGGGGTAATGGGAATTGAACTCAGGGCACTCAGCCACTGAGCCACATCCCCAACCCTATTTTGTATTTTATTTAGAGACAGGTTCTCACTGAGTTGCTTAGCACCTCGCTTTTGCTGAGGCTGGCTTTGAATTTGTGATCCTCCTGCCTTAGCCTCCAGAGCTGCTGGGATTACAGGCATGTGCCACTGTGCCTGGCCAGATTTCATTTATTTAAAAAAAAATTGGGGCAAGAAAACACTCAAAAGTTGCATTCTGGGTCAAGACAATAATTACTGGGAGTACTGAACCTTTTATCATTTTTCATGAACATACTATTTGCTCAGGGGAAGAATAGAAATAGAACTTACTTAAGCTTTAAGTAAGTTCCTCCTAAAGATGATTAAAAAAATAAATACTCTAGTATTATATACATACTATTTTGTGAGCCTATACATTTGTGAAATCCTCACATTCCGTTCTTTGTGAAAACGCTAATTTCTGTTAGAATTTGACATGTAATTTATTTATACATGTCATCCTTTTTTTAAAAATATTTTTATTTATTTGCTTTTAGTTGTACACAATGTGCTTTATTCATACGTGGTGCTGAGGATCGAACCTGGGTCGCCCACATGCTAGGCGAGCGCTCCACTGCTGAGCCACAAACCCAGCCCACATGTCATTCTTTTTTTGAACCAGCATCTCACCTTGTCTTAAATTATTCTGGTGTTCCATGATATATTATAGTTTGTGTCAAGAAAAGGCACAAAGAAAATAAAAGGCACAAAGATGAAAAATTCAAAAAGGATGATTTTCACATAGGCTAGGTAAGCATGTCAGGCCCCTTGCTTTAGGCACCTTCCTTTGTGGGTTGTGCAGAGGAATTGCTTCCAAATTAAATTGTCTTGATATCTGCTATGATCATTGCCAATTAGTGTTGCTGCTTTTTGAATGACTGCAAACAAAGACTGTTGCTGCTCAGAAAATTTTTGTATTTGAGGCACCCCACTATCTGATACATATGTGTTTTAGATATTACCATACATGCAGATGGACACTGATCTATCTCCTTTTGCCTATCTGTCCTGTCTCCTATGATATATGAACATCATTTTAGATCTTAGAAAATAATTTCTTCTATACTTTTGACAGCAACAGAGGGCTCCTAGGTTTTTAATCAAGTTTATATATTACTGATGATTAGGATATTCAGAACAGGGTTTATTTAAAGAAAAGACTAACATAAGATGACCTAATTTTGCATTTTAGCTCTCTATTTACAGGCTGTAGACTATAAGATCTTCTCTATTATTAACCTCAGTTTTAAGTGAAGATTATTATCCTTATTTTATATCAGAGGGTTATCTCACAACTCTAATAGGATAATGTAGAGGAAATATTTGTGAGCTATGAAGTGTTCTACAGATACTTGTTAACATCAAAATAATTATAGATCAGAGTCCCAAATACTAAGCCATGGCTAATACTTCATATATAATAAACAGGATTTCAATGCCACATATAGTGGACACTTGTGGCTTAATAATAAATTAAAAACACAAGTCTGTTCTTACCCGTGCCCTTTTTTAAAACTTAGGACTTAGTTTATAAACTTTCTTGTCACATAATGAAAGAATTCTTCTAATATGTTTGTAAATAATTTTTATCCTTATTAAGTAATACTAAAACAAATTCACCTCAATCTTAATTTCTCACTTACACTTATAGTTGTCCTGCTGTGTTCTTTGTTTTCATGGATTCTTAATCCATTTAATGAGGCTGGTATCATATCTCTGTGATATTTCCCTTGGTGTCCCTTTGTATGACACATTGAGCTATGTTTGTGAGAATCTTTGCCAAATCCAGTAAAAACTTCATTGTATAGCACCAGAAAAGAGAAAAATGAGCACACAGTAGCATCTCCCCCCCGGCACACACTCCCCCACTAACACTGTCAGCAATTAACAAATGTAATCAGGCCAACTAAGCAAAGTTGGGAGAATAAAGAATAGCATCTCTTTGACACTCAGGATATTAAGGATGCTTTTAAAGTGGTCAACACTAGGAGTTGAAATGCTGCTATCACAAGCTCCCATGTTTGTAAAAGCAGCATTATGTGAAGCACTTCCCTTATCTCCAGGTTGGAACATGCCCATCTTTGCAGATTACATTATCATGTCCTGTTCTTTAGCAGGAACTGTATTAATTGCCTGCCCATTCAAACAAATATATGCTGAGGTATCTTTTAAAGTAAAGACCTAATCATCCCTTTGCTAGCAACTGATGATCAGTCTAAAAGGACAAGAGGAAACAAGAAAGAATGGGTTGCTTGTCTCAGTGTGGCTCTCTTCTCCATATGGCTATGATGGTATGTAACAATCAGAACATTCTCCACATCTACCTGAAGCTTTTGGGATTGGGTGAGGACCAAGCTACAATGAAATACTCTGGAAGCTTCCATTGACAGCTGACTTTGGGGCAGAGCAGCATTTGCCTAAGTAATTTCAATTTTTTATTTATTTTTAAAATTTCTAAACCTTCAGAGATTGTCATATTTTGTGAAGGTTTGGAAAGAACCAGAATCCCTAGGACAAATCAATTTCCAAGAGAAGCTCTGGAGAAAAAGGAACAAAAGCTGATTTGGCAAGGTTCAGGAAGATTTTTTTCCCCACAACTGATCTATCATTTGGGGGCTGCTTACCAAGACACATATGTAGATGAAGCAAATGAGGTGCCGTATAGGGAGGAGCTCTCAGTTACCTACACAACCCTTGCCCTAGCCTGCCACCTACAGAAGCATCTGATCAAATAACTTCATTTTGACTGTTAAAAGAACCAGTAAAGACATACTTATTCAATAAGGACAGCAATGAGCCAATACCACTGCTCTATTCCATTATATTTTAGAATTCCCAAAATACATGTATTATCACATTATGCCAACCACAACTTCCTGAGGCTAGAAGTACAGAATGCATTAATCCCACCTCAGAGATGAACAAACAATTTTAGGGAGTCTGTGAGATCTGATTGAGGTAGTAGATGTAGAACTCAAATTCAGGCCTTCTGACTTTGTATCCAATACTTTTCTCACTATACTACATCACACAAAGTCTTCTTCTGGGTCCTTTATAGCACTCTGATTTTATCATCTCCATTGATTAGAATTATTTATGAAGTCACTGTGGTAGCTGGTTAATATTTTCAATAAAATAATCTTAGATTTGTCTTTTGCCTGCTTCCCACAGCCTTATGAGAAAGTAAAAACAAGCACAAAGAATTTATCTAACGTTTCTTAGTGATGGGCCTTAACATCTTAAGTGAAACCAAACTGTTTACAAATCAACCTCACAGATGAATAATTTTACTACTGTCATTGGTTACATAAGAGAAACATTTTAGTTGTTTCTATTACTGTTAAGAAAGCTTAGAAAACATTGAAAGCACATGGATAGCCTCAGTAAGAAGTGGGAAAAAGCTGGGTTTGAGCTGTCTTTCCCTTTACTGGTAGATCTCCACAAAAAAAGCAGAATAAAAGACCAGTGGGCAATACGTGATATGTTGGTCTTTCTCTGCACAGCTCTGCTTCCGACAAAAACTTTCTAACACTAACAGGAAATACAATTTAGGTATACACAAACATACTTTGAGTTGCAAATGAAATTTCCTGGCTATAATGGATTATATAGAGAGATTTTAAATTACTTTAAAGGAATGAGAAACTTACCCCTCCCCATATTTTTTCTTGGCCTCTGGCAGGTCCTGGATGATAATGATTCCCTGCACAAAACAGAGCATATACACAGTGAGATTCACAGAGGCTGAGTCACTACATCAGATAAGCTCCATTACAGCTGATGTGGTCAATGTGAGCATTTCATTTCAGTGCATTCCAATCTTGCTCCCTTAGAAAAACGTTTCTTCTATCATAGGTATCTAACCTCAGAGGACAAAACACAGTATTGTGGTAAGAATGGGCTCTGTATCAGCTTACTACGACCTTCTTTATCTGGTATTAGTTTATGTCCTTGCCAAATAAAAATCAAACTGGTCACATGCTTATCTATTAGGAAGGCAGTGATATCAACAAAAACTGATGGACAAAAATTCCAAAGGTCCAGTGTTAATAACCAGTCTAGCATGTTATTAGCTTGCTTCCCTTCAATATCATTCTGTGACAAATCCAATACCCTTTACAGTTGAACATTTTCCTGAATGGTATCAAAGAGCAGCACCCCTAATCAAATTATCCCTGAGGCAAAGCAGCCCACAGAATTATTCCCAATAAACAGTATGAATCAATGACTATGAACTACTGACAACAGAAACTTTGGAGAAACACCCTGCCCCTTCAAATGCGCACACGTGGACATTGTGGTTGCAGAGGGAAGGCATGCATAGGAGAGCAACATTTATGTTTATAAAACATAAAAAACATATACATATGCAGAAACTAATTCATACCATAATGCTTAATTTTATTATAAGTTTCAATCATAGAGCTACCATATATTTACTAGAGGTATTCACTTGTTGTGCTCCCAATATGGAGCCAAGCACCTGAGAGGTAAAAGTGTAAGATAGAATCTATCAGTCCATTAAGAAACTTATAGGGGGACTGGGGTTGTGGCTCAGCGGCAGAGCGCTCGCCTCGCACGTGCGCGGCCCGGGTTCGATCCTCAGCACCACGTAAACATAAAATACATTGCATTGTGTACAACTAAAATAAATAAATAAATATTTAAAAAAAAAAGAAACTTATAGGGCTGGGGATATAGCTCAGTTGGTAGAGTGCTTGCCTCATATGCCCAAGGCCCTGGGTTTAATCTCCAGCACCACACACAAAAAAAAAAAAAAAAAAAAAAAAAAAACCAGAAATTTATAAGTTAAGTAGGGACAATCAAGGATTAATACCAGACTGCAATCTGACAACTAGCTGTGTGACACTGGATAAATCACTTACTATTTCAAATTCTTTGCAAAAGGAGGGTGCTGAACTATGTGGGTATTTCCCAAATTATATGCCACAGGATGTTAAAAGGTGTCATTCAAAAACAAGGATCTCTGATCAAATAAATGTAAGCTACACAGGTTTCTTTATTACAAGATTTTTCAGAGACTTTAAAATGAGCAATATGGCAAAAGTACAGTCTCAACTTATTTACACAGTGCTTTCTGTAAACAATCAGCAGTTCTTAGGAGTTCTATTTGGAGCTCGTTTTGGAAAACTGGGTAAGATAACTGTTAAAGTCTCTTGCAACTCTGAAACTACTATTTTCTGACAAGATGCTAATTATATAGAACAATATTAACAAAGTGTATCAAAAAAGAAGGGAGCTGGAAACAGAAAAATTTAAAAAAAAGGAGCTGGATTCTCAAAGAATTTTGGAGCTGAAAGGAATTTTAGAGATCATCTAATGTCTTCTCACTACTCCACCTTTTTTGAAAGCATCAGACAGCCCTCAAAAAATCTTATGTAGAGCCAGGCATGGTGGCACACACTTGTAATCCCAGCAACTTGGGAGGCTGAGGCAGAAGGATTGCAAGTTTGAGGCTAGCCTCAGCAATTTAGTGAGGCTCTAAGCAACTTAGAGAGACCCTGTCTCAAAATAAAAAGTAAAAATGGCTGAGGATGTAGCCCAGTGGTAAAGCCTCCTGTGTTCAATCCACAGTATCAAAAAAAATCTTATGTAGAATACCAATTTATAAAATGGGTTAATGTAGAACTCTTCAAAGGGCTGTAATCCTACCTGCTGGGACTTCTCCTTCAGGCACCCTGAATATACAGTCATCAGAAACCCAGCACTATAGGAACCAGAGTTTGAAGTCCAGTGACTCCTGACCCTTCAGAGGAAGCTATTCTAGGAAGGCTTTAGAAAAGAGCTGGAATTTTTACATATAGCTACAGGAAGGTCCTTACCCTTCTCAAATAGGACCTCAATTTCAACTAAAAACCCCTCCCAAGCTGATAAATGAAGTAATCATTATGTAAACAGAATTATAAAACATTTCTTACTCCAGAAATAACTATAAGAAAGTCAACATATTAAAGTGTAACCCATGTACAAATGAGAAGCCATGAAATAATTGAGCAGGGGAGTGATCTGGCTAATTTGGATTTTAGGAAGATATCTCTGGCAACACAAGGGAAAGGAGATTTGAGGGGTGAGGGTGGTTTGTCCAGGGACAGTAATATCAGATAATGATACATAAATTTGGCAGGACTTCTTATATTTTGTTTCTTGTTTATTGTTTAATATTTAATAAAGTCTTTTTGAAAAGAATCAAGCATATTTCAACAGTGTTAGGGGAAACCACAAAGGAAAGGGTTATCAGACAACAGTCCAAGATTTTCAAAGAGGAATTGCCTCTCCGGAGGTCAAAATGGAGGACCCAAGATGGGAGCCATCTTCTAGGAGAAGAATAAAACAAAGGAGGCAAAAGTGAATGCCACCTATCACCCATTTCACCTAGTGAAGGAGCCCTAATTAGGAAGGGCTGTTGTAGCTAGCTGGAAGCCATAAGTTCCACCTGATATGTATGTGACGCACCTGTAGGCACCCGCAAACCTGAAGGTATATAACCGGGTGAAAGCGGTCCGAGTTAGGAGAACGGAGAATTCAGTCAGCCGGGCAGTCACTCGGTCGGTCAGAAGAATCAGAGCGGCCAGAACGTAGGCAGAGCGGTTACAGAAGAGAAACCAGATAGAAGAAGTAATGGCTGGTCAGAGTTAGGCCGAGGCTCCAGAGGACTGGTCAGAGTTAGGCCGAGGCTCCTGAGGAAGACAGAAGACAGAAGAAAGAAGAAGGAAGAAAGAAGAGAGAAGAAAGAAGCTCTAATCTTTCTCTAAGCTAAGCTCTATCTTTCTTTCTATTCTAACTCTATCTTTCTTTCTATTCTAACTCTAAGCTAAGAAGACAAGAAGAAAAGCTCGCTTTAATCTTTCTCTCTAAAAATCTTTCTTTCCCTCTCTAAGCTCTAAGAAGACAGAAGAAAGAAGAAGGAAGAAAGAAGAGAGAAGAGAGAAGAAAGAAGCTCTAATCTTACTCTAAGCTCTAAGCTAAGCTAAACTCTATCTAAGCTCTATCTATCTTTCTTTCTAAGCTAAAAATCTTTCTTTCCCTCTCTAAGCTCTCTCTAAGAAAGTAGAAGTAAAAGTAGTAAAAGCTATACTCTGCCTCCGAGATTTTTTCCCGGGTTACGGTACCAGGCAGCTTACAACCTAGCCTTCTAGATTAGATTTTTGTTTTAAAGAAGATGATTTCCTTACAGAGAAACAGGGTTCATGTCCAACTGCCCATATCACCCCAAACCGCAAACTCTCCCAGTCCCGGGTTATCTCCCTGCTACTTTTTCTGTTGCCAATGGTTAGCATGTTCTTTCTACTCCAATCTCCTGCTGCTCTAGTCTCTTCTTTCAGCTGGTGAGTGTGTGAGTGTGTGTGTGTGTGTGTGTGTGTGTGTGTGTGTGTGTGTATCTGTGTTGTATGTTTGGCACTTTAGTTTTTGTATTTCTGTCAGCAGGAATATTAATCTATCTTGATTCTCCATCAGGTCACCACCCCAAACTAAACATTACTTGTATAATAATGGCAACATACTTAACAACAACAAAGCAGCTTTTGGCCAGACATTAAGACATCTAAATAATGGTTCAATGGATTTACCCAGCCTAGCACTAAATATCCTCTACAACCAGATTCCATTTTCCTTAACAGTGATACTACACCCCAGTGAAAACAGCCTCTACTCCTCCTTTAAACATGCTTTGAACTGTTTCAACTTCATGTCTCTGCTAATTTCTTCTGCATTATTTGCATTATCCTACAAAAATTATATTCATTTTTCAACATCAGTAATGAAGTCTTCCTTCATTATCTGAGCAGGAAGTAATCTTTTCCTTTGAACTCTTATATAATATGGAACTTAGGTCCTACTGCATACAGATGTGCATACCTTATAGGATCTATCAGACTGTCTAATTTTTAGAGAGTAAGCACATTTTCTTCTGTATCTGTATCTAGTCTGTGCAGAGCACTGGAACATCCCAGTAAGGATCCTACTGGCCTATAC
Organism: Tamias sibiricus; assembly: GCA_025594165.1. NCBI lineage: Eukaryota > Metazoa > Chordata > Mammalia > Rodentia > Sciuridae > Tamias > Tamias sibiricus. Next base: position 29,054,695 of record CM046667.1, on the reverse strand, counting down.
AAACAGACTTATGGGAAGCTCACCTACCAAGAATGTTCAAAACATAACAAGTTTGCCTGTTCCCCTTAATATAAATCAGTGCTTCAGACTCCAATTAATCACATACCACCTTAATCAAATTTATGATTTTTTACAAATGCTTCTATTATCTACACTTACTTAATGTTATTTAAATTACCTTTTTAACTTCACTATCCACTTTATCCTTGTCTTATAAAAAAAGTATGTAAAATTATGGGTTTGACATGTTATACATTTTTAAATGTACACAATGCTGAAGTGTAATGTTCAGTAGAGTACTTAAGTTGAGTAAGCTAACATCCATGTTATGAGGAGCCCAGTGTCACCAAAACTACCAAGGAACTATAAACAGAGTCATGCATCTTGAAATACAGGCTGAGTACTGCAAAGTGGACACTGTTTTAGATGAGGACCTAGACCAACCTTACATCAATATCCTAGAACCTGCTATCAATTCAGTCCAGCAAATATCAAACACCATTTTATAACACTCAGCAGTTTGAACACTGAATAATTACTATGTAATACTATGCCAGGAAGAGTGTTAGGCTCCTTTATGTATTATTTATTTGGTGAGCTAAAACTTCCTTAATTTGGGATACTAAAAATAGAGCTTATATCATATTTTCTCTAATTTTTTAGAATTGTGTCAAGTTTTTTTCAGTCTCTTTTTAAAAATTTTTAGTGCATAATAATTATACAGAATAGTAGATTTCATTGTGGCTATAGTTTTTAAATTGTATATATTTAAGGTATAACATGATGGTTTTTTTGGGTGGGGACACTGGGGATTGAACCCACGGGTGCTTTACTACTGAGCTAGCTACATCTATAGTTTTTATTTTTGAGACAGGGTTTCCCTAAATTGCTGAGTCTAGCCTCAAACCTGTGATCCCCATGCCCTAGCCTCCCAAGTTGGTAGGATTACAGGTTTGCACCACCACACCTGGCTACAATGTTTTGATATACTTATCTATTTTTGTGCATGGTGCTGGGGATTGAACTCAGGGCTCATGTATGCTAAGCAAGCACTCAACCATTGAAGCACAACCCTAGCCCTTTTTACTTCTTTAAAAAAATATATGGATAGGGTCTCACTAAGTTGCCCATGCTGGCATTGAACTTGTAATACTTCTGCCTCAGTCTCCCTAGTAGCAGGGATTACAGGTGTGTGCTACCACGCCCAGCTTGATATACTTATCTTGATGGCCATGTACATAGTGAAGTATTGACTATAGTTAAGCATGGCTTTTAAAATAATGACTGGCTTTATATATCCTGATAAAGAATCCCAACAAGTCAGAGCATGGCTTTGCCACCACTTATAACTGGGTTTGAGGCCTGGCATGCCAGTTAGTATGAATCTGACCTTGGGCAAGTTATCTAACCTGTTTAAGCTTCAATTTCTTCAAATCTAATGGGGTTGGTTATTAATGGGAGGTCTAATCTCATAGGCTTTGAGGGAGGATTAAGTGAAAATGGCTATAATGATTCTTGATATCAGTAAGTAGGAACTGTGAAGATGATAACAAAGGTTTGGCACACCCCCAATATCTTTATTCAATCTGATTCTTATGATTTAGCTTTCAGTTGGTCAATCTGATTTAAAACATTAAGTATGACTACTTAAGACAGAGCATACTGTAAAAATAAATTTTGAGCTAAATTTGAAAAATCAGAATTTGAAGTTTTAGTTTTAGCTGCACAAACTAAGTTTGGGGTATGCACCCCCAGTTCTTTAAGAGCTTCCTTTGCTGTTTTTGATGTCCATTACATGCACTCATCGCCCCCCCCTTCTTCCCCAGCTTTCCTATGTCACTCACAGTCTAGAAACACCTATTCCTGGTAATTATTCTTCTTCTAGGACTCCTCTGAGATTCAATTATAGCTACCTCTTTTATTAGTTTCAAAACACTGCAGGCTACATTTTTATTTGTAGAGAAGTACTTCCACGTTGGCTTTACTTTTCATCCACATGACTCTCTTGGGGCTGGATTAGACAGTCCCTTTACTGTCCTCCACTGTGCTTGATGCACCATCTGTGGCTACCCTATTTAAGGCTTTTCCAGTTCTAGTCTCTGACCTTTCCCCAAACCCCAAAGCCCTTCTAATTTTTCAGGGCAACTGGGCCTAAGGGCCCTGTGTCATACTCCAGAGATGAGATGTTCCCTGGAGTCCATTCCCTCCTCATGCTCTCTTAAAAAGACACAGTTCTCTTCAGTGGCCTAAGGGCTCTTCTTCAAGTGAAAGGTTGATTCTAAGAGGCCTCTGGGAGCTTCACCTCTGTAGCTTTTTGGATTCCACATCTTTCAGATAATAAAGATTCAACTGGTATTTTTTATATATCTATTACAATAAGGTGTTTCATTTATATTATCTTTGTGCTCAAAACAATCCAATAAGGTAGGTACAACAAAACCTAATGATGAATGATAAAACTTAATTTCAGAGAACTCAAAGTTCTCATGCTCCTACAGCTAGTGAGTAGGAGCATCCTATGATTGCTTTTTTTTTTTTTTTTTCCCTTTTGGTTCCGGGGATTGAACACAGGGCACTTAATCACTGAGCCACATCTCTAGCCTTTTACATATTTTATTTAGAGACAAGGTTTTGCTGAGTTGCTTAGGGCCTTACTAAGTTGCTGAAGCTGGCTTTGAACTTGCAATCCTCCTGCCTTAGCCTCCAGAGCTCCTGGGATTACAGGTATGCGCCACCACGCCCTGCCCAGGGTTGCTTTTTAACTTCCCAACATATATATCGAAAGGACTAACATTAAAACTCCATGGGGCTGGGGTTGTGGCTCCGTGGTGGAGCGCTCACCTAGCACGTGCGCAGCCCGGGTTCGATCCTCAGCACCACGTAAACATAAATGCATTGCATTGTGTACAACTTAAGCAAATAAATAAATATTTTTTAAAAACTCCATGATTTGTCATAAACACACCTGTGTCATAAACATTAAGATTCAGAACACATCCCAGGATCTTAACCTAGGGTTTCTGATACCAAGTCCTGTGATCTTTCAATCACATGTGTAGGCATTCAACAAATATTTCCTTAATGCTTATGATGTTGCAATAATTTTGCTGAACATTGGGGAGTTAATGGTGAATAAGACAGATGTGATTCTTGCTCTAATTGAGCTTAGCATCTAGGGTGAAGTCATACATATATCTTTTTAAACTGCAAGTAAAGGAATTTAAATTATTCAGAGGAATTTAAATAAGTTCTATATGACTTTGGAATGGCCAACAAAAGAATTTAGAAAAATGGTCAAATCATACAAAGGCTTTACTGGCTGGTAAACCTCTTGAATTTCTGGCCTAAATGCAATGGAAAACCACTAAGCAATACCCCTGTGTTCACAAAACAACCAGTTCCCTAAGAGCTTGCTTAAATCTTTAATTACCCTAACCTTTTTGTTACTTCTTTTTTTGGGAGGGGTGGCTACTGAAGATTGAACTCAGAGATGCTCAACCACTAAGCCACATTCCCCAGTCCTATTTTGTATTTTATTTAGAGACAGGGTCTCAGTGAGTTGCTTAGTGCCTTGCATTTGTTAAGGCTGGCTTTGAACTCACATCCTCCTGTCTCAGCTTCCTGAGCTTAGTTCTGCTGCCTAGTGAGGAAATACATGTACAAATATTTGTATGTTACATATTAATTTTGAAAAGTATATGCCATTTTAATGTCATAATTTATTAATTTTATAAACAATTATTAATATATAATATTTGCATATCATATTTCTATATCTTAGGCTTTTATATGTTATTATTTTTATACTTTTGAGATTAAAGGTCCTGGTGAAATGTAAAGCATATGAAAAGTAACAAAAAAGCTGGGCACTGTGGTGCACACCTGGTGGCTCAGGAGGCTGAGGCAAGAGGATCATGAGTTCAAAGCCAGCCTTAGCAAAAGCAAGAGACTAAGCAACTCAGTGAGACCCTGTTTCTGTATGTGTATGTTTTAATAAAACTTCATTTAAGGACACTGAAATTTAAATTTTATTTAATTTTCATGTGTCATGAAATAGCCTTAGTTTTTTTCAACCATTTAAAAATGTTAAAGACATTCTTGGTTCATGGTTATACAAAAACAGGCAGCAAGCCATTATTCACCAATCCCTGGTGCACACAACAAAATGATTTACTGAATTTTTATGAATCAACAAGTCAAAAGAAATACAAGGCACCTCAGCATGTTATTGAAACACAAAGATCCAGCACCACCAATAACAAGTTAGAAAATTCTCTACAAAACTTTCAACTGTGACATTAATTTTATATGACAGTTGATCTTAAATTTCAAGTCCATGATAAAATATTAAAGATAATGGTATAACCATCTAAATAAATCATGTTAAAACTACAGAAGCACCTCACTGGAAACTACAATCTAGATGCCTGATAAATTACTTGATAAAGTCAACTGTATTTCCTAACAGAAATAGTTTATTTTATCCACAGTAATATTTCAGTTATCACTTCCATCTCAATAAAGCACAAATGTATATATCCCGCCTTGACCTTTCCCCCGAATCCCATAATTCCAAATGCTTCAGAAAAGTCAACACTTACATTATCTTGCCACCACCTGGAAAACCAGATCTAAAATGAAATATTTTCTCCACTTCACATGTAAATGAGCTTCTCCTCAAATTCCATAATTATATAAATAATACCTTATTTCATTCAACCCTAGTATTGAGGGATGACATTTTAAGATATTAACTAAAGTTTTGTTTTTCCCAAGAGTTCACTTTCTTTCTTCTTTCTTTACTCCTTACCTACCACTGTCCCAATTAGTAGCTAAGCCATTCTGTGTTCATTCCATCGTATGAAAAATAAGTTTGGTTCAGAAAAAGAAAAGTTTTTCTGTTTTTCTAAGATACTTGGGAGAAATGAGAGGCTAGAAGCAGAGAGAAAATGACTGAAGAAAAGAATGAGCAGGGGATTGCCTTTCAATCCCACCTACCCACAATTCCCCTTCTAAGCTAGAAAGGTTACTCTGGGTTAAAGGGAAGAGAGAAGTCAGTGGGGCCTAGTATGGAAGGGTAGACCTAAAGGGACCAAACAGATTCAAAATGAAGGGCCATTTTTAGTGAGGGGCATTTCTTGAGTGCCCAGTAGCCCCTTGAAGAGAGTTAAACATCTATAGACCATATGAGCAAGCATATGGATAGACTCTTTTCTGGTAGTGAATACTGAAGGTCTTGTTTGGACAGTAGCTATCCCCTGACTGATCACCTTCCTGCTAGACAAATACCTATTCATGCGAGGCATTACTCCAGTCCTTGTTGAATTTGCTCCACATAGACAACCATCCTTGCAACCTACCTGGATCATCAGCCCTGAAGAACAATAGGGTCCTTCGTACACTGTGGCAGTGATGGTAGGAATGGATGGTTATGGTTATGAGGGCAAACCCTGTACTTGAAATCAACAGGTGAGGAAAGAAGTGGCAAGTACTACTAACTAGCCTTCTTTTTTATACCATACATGACTTTTATGTGTTTTATTGTCACATAAATAGAATCATAGTGTACATTCTTAGATCTAACTCCTTTTGCTTAACATCTTATTTGTAGCGACTCATCCACATTGTTGCATATAGTTGTAGAGCATTCATTCTCACTACTGACTCCATGTTAGGTACACATACATCTATTTATTCATTCTCCTACTGATGGGCATTTGTGTTGTACTATGGTCTGAATGTTGGTATTCCTACAAAAATCATATGATGATGTGCAAGCACATACAAATGGGGGCCTTGGGAACTGATGAAGTTATAAGGACATTGTCCTCATGAATGGGATTAGTATCCTTATAACAAGGACTTAAAGGAGCTCTCCAGCCCCTTCTACCATGTGAGGACACAGGAAGAAGGTGCTATCTTAGAAGTAGAGAGTGAACCCTCACAGACACTGAGTCTGTAGTGCTTTGCTCTTGGACTTCCCAGCCTCCAGACTGTGAACAACAAATTTTTATTATTCATAAGTTACTCAATCTATGGTGTTTTGTAATATCAGCCCAAACTGACTGAAATAGGCTGTTTTCAGTTCAGTATTAGTAGAACAAATCCCTGTTGCCCAGGTTTAAGGCAGTGGAAGTATACATAACTGACTCTAAATGATCAACCAGTAAGACCTACTTACTTTCTGTGCTCTTAATACCTGATCCTAGTCTCTCCATTCTCACTACTACAAACCCACATCATATTTCTTAAGGTTAATAGCATGTTTCCCAAGGATGGGAAATATCTTGTTTAAAATATATTTTCATTTTTAATTGATACATAGCGATTATATATATTTTGGGGATACAGTCTGACATTTCAACACTTGTATACAATGTGTAATAATCAGATCAGAATAACTGGTATATCCATCACTACAAACATAATTTCTCTGAGTTGGGAACATTCAAACTTCTCTCTATTAGCTATTTTGAAATATTCAATTAACTGTAACCACCAGAGCATTAGAAGTTATTTCTCTTATCCATCTGTACTCCTATACCTACTAACCATCCTCTCTCCATCCTTTCCCTCCTTATAACCTCCTCAGGCTTTGGTAATCAACTTTCTATTCTTGCTTCTTTGAGATCAGCATTTTAGATTCCACATATAAGTAAAAACAAGGAATATCTTAATTCTTTGAATCTTTCATAGAATATGCATTTAGTATATGTTTGAGCAGTAGCTACTGTAGATGTATAATCATTACTATCAAAGCAATCACTAACAACTTCTAATGTAGATATGTAATTGGCATTTTGACATCTTGGCTTATAAGGCCTTGGATTTTTTTAAGCATTCTATTTCAGGTATGTTTCAGCATTAAGAAATCTTCATAAGGCCCAATTCCAATTCCCCAACACTAAAATAGCCTAGCTTTAAACATACACCTTTCCTCATTTTCAGCAAGATGCTCAGAAGGAAGTGATACTGAAGTAAGAGTGAAAAGGAAGAGGTAAGTTCTGGTAGGCTATTTGAATACAAAGATCTATCAACGCATAGCTTTAGTATCAGGAAAAAATGAAGAGGCTTTGAACATTACGACACATGAGAAGAAGAGCAGCAGATAATCACATAGTGCATTGTTTCCAGATCACTATGTAGATTAATTCCTTTAATCTTTGCAATTTTATGACTTAAATATAGTACTGTTATTACCCCCATTTTACAGATAAGGTACTTGATACACAGTAGTTAAACAATTGCCCAAGGTCATACAGTTTGTAAAGTGAAAGAGCTAAGACTCTAACCCAGAAGTCTGGCTCAATGATAGGCAATAACACATTCTTGACTAAGGGAGTGAAGGTCTACAATTTAATTTCAAAATTAGATTGAGCTACCTGTGAGCAAATATAAGTATGGATTTTAAAGATATATATTATATGTGTAAAAAAAGCTTTTCAGCCCTTTGAAAGATTGAGAGGAGGGATTACAAAGAGACAGGAGGAAACTTTGGGGGATAATAATTTGCTTATTATCTTGACTATAATGACAATTTCATGGGTGTGTACATACTTAAATTTGTGTCCAATTTAGCCGGGTGTGGTGGCACATGCCTGTAATCCCAGCGGCTTGGGAGGCTGAAGCAGGAGGATCGCGAGTTCGAAGCCAGCCTCAGCAAAGGTGAATGCTTAGCAACTCAGTGAGACCCTGTCTCTAAATTTAAAAAACACAAAATAGGGCTGAGGATGTGGCTCAGTGGTCAAGTAGTCCTGAGTTCAATCCCCATTACCCCCCCAAAAGAAAAAAAAAGTGTCCAATTTAAATATGTGCACATATGCTAATTGTATGTCAATTACACCTCAATCAAGCTATATGTGAAAAGGATGAAATAGATCTATAGATGAGCCAATCACAAAAAAATTTTAATAAAGGAAGTCCATAAGATATTGAGTGAAGAAAAAACTATGAAGCAGTATTCATAATATCATTTGTTATATATGTATAAACACATATGTAAGAACATGTATACCTAGTCCCTGGCTTATAATGGTTCAATGTACTATTTTTCAACTTTACTATGGTGTGAAAATAATATGCATTCACTAGAAACCACAGTTTGGAAAATTAGAATTTTCAATTTGGACCTTCACACAGGCTAGATAATGGGTCTGATCCTCTCTGGCAATGCTGGGCAGCAGTAATAGCAGTGAGCCACAGCTCCAGCCAGCCTGGAGATCATGAAGGGAGACAACTGACACTCTTTGGTAGACTGTGTTGCTAAGCTAGGAAGTGTAGTAGGTCAGATGTAGTAAATGCATCTTCCATTCAGGATATTTTCAATTTATGATGGTTTTATTGGAATGTAAACCCAACTTAAGGAATATCTGGTATAAAATGTAATCTGAGCCGGGCGCGGTGGCGCACGCCTGTAATCCCAGCACTTTGGGAGGCTGAGGCAGGAGGATCGCGAGTTCAAAGCCAGCCTCAGCAATGGCGAGGCACTTAGCAACTCAGTGAGACCCTGTCTCTAATAAAATACAAAAAAAGGGCTGGGGATGTGGCCCAGTGGTCAAGTGCCCCTGAGTTCAATCCCCGGTACCACAAAAAAAAAAAAAAAAAAAAAAAAAAAAAAAAAAAATGTAATCTGTGGGTTTATTTTTTTAAAGATTTTTTTAAAAAGCTTTTGGTAATACAAAGAGCTTTCCCTGAGGCTTGCCTAAGCAGGTATATGAGTCCATGAGTCAGCCTTCTTGGAAGCAGATTCTATAGCCCCATTTAAGCCTTCAAATAACTGCAGCCCCAGTGTACATCTTGATAGCAATCCTACACCAAAACTGCCCAGCTAAGTTGCTCTTGAATTGCTGGCTCTCAAACTATGTGAGATAACATGTTTGTTGTTATGAAGCTGCTAAATGTTAGAATAATTTGTTATATAGCAGTGCATGTAAAATTCAGCACATATTACTCTTTTATGTAATACTTTAAAAATATAGAATACATATAGAAAAGTTCAATAACCTTTGTGAATTTTCACAAAGTGAGCATCCCCATATAACCAGCACTAAGATCAAGAAACCTGAACAAAACATTACTAGCACCCCAGAAACCCACTTCCTGTCTACAGTCCAGTTTCTACCTCAAAGCTCCTAGGGTGATTTCTTACACCAGATTAGTTGTATATGCTTTTGAACTTTATACAAACTGAATCATTGTGCATTATCATTGAGATAAAGCTTGTTTTGCTCAACATCACATTCATAAGATTCATCTATAACATTGCATATACTTGTTCATTCATTCTCACTACTGATTTCATGTTAGATATAATGAAGAATATGGAAAATGACAACCCCCCAAGATGGTGTGACCCAGGAGGAGGAAGAGAGGGAGAAGATAAAACATTGATCCTTCCCCAATAAATCTTTTCTTTCCCAGTGACAAGATAATCCCTGGGAAGGAGGCAAACATCAATCCTAAAATGGCAGTCCCTGGAAAGAGGGAAAATATTGATCCTTTCCCAGTAAATTCTTTCCCAGTGACAACAGACCCCAGAGGAAGAAGCCAAACATTAGTCCTTTCCCAGTGACAGTAAAATGATCCCCAGAGGAAAAAGATAAGCACTGGACCAGAAAAAGATAAGATCCTTACCCAGCAAAAATAAGTTTCAAATTCTCACAGCCTGTTTCCTGAGTGTACAAACGGACATGTTCTGTCAATAATTAAGTCACCTCTCAGTGTAACCTATAAAAACTCAGGCCCCTCTTGTAACCAGTGGCACAAAGTGAGCCCCTCCGATGCCTTACTCCACTGCTGAATAAAAGGCATTGCTGCTCCATGAAGTCTGCTCCTGTACCAATTATTTGTGCTTTTATTATGGTGCCAAAACCATCTTGGTTATTTTTGCTTACACATATATTGCCATTTATTTATTCATTCTACTATTGATAGACATTTGAGTTGTTTCTAAGCTGTTTATTACCAATAGTACTGTACACATTCTTATAAATGTCTTTTGATGAACCTATATATCTATTTCTTTTGAGCATATGCCTAGAACTGGAAATGCTGAGTCATTGGCAAGCCTGTATTCAGCTCTACTCATTTCTGCTAAATAGTTTTGCACTATGGCTATACCAATTTATACTCCCAGCAGTAGCACAGCAGAGTTCCAATTGTTCCTCTTCTTGAAGACTCTTGGTACTGTAGTTTTTACCTTCATTATTTTGGTAGGAGGTCCTGGTATCACACTGTGCACTGTTTTAATGAGTGATCAAGTTGAACACCTTCTATTTGTATGTTAATTGGTCCTTTTAGAGATCTTTTGTAAAGTGCCTATTTCAAGTCGTGTCCATTGAAGCACATATTACTTTTAAGATCAGCAAAAGACCATAATTTTTAAACTAATGAGTTCTCTGTGGTATTGTGAAAACAAATGCCTTTGAGCAGCAGGACTAATAGCAGGAACATGGTTAGATGCCTCTTCTAAATCTAGAAATGTTTTAAGAGAAATAAGAAAAGCAGTAAGGCAGAAGAAACTCAAGAATGAGATGAAAAGGGGGGAGACTACTATGAAGACAATACATCTGGGTAGGATTTGCTTCTTTCTAATAGATGGAAAATAACCACATCCAGGAAATAGCTTGAGAACTGCGTTAGCTTGTCACTGTCCAGAAAGGCTTTTCTCAGGATAAGAAAGGGCACAAATGTTCTTTAGCCCTATGTCACAGTGCCATATAATTCAGGGAAGTTTGGTGCTACTAGGCAAGAGTATTCTGTAAATGGAAAAGTATATCACCTTTAAGTGTGGTGCCATTACATCACATTTCTCAAAGGAGAAAAAAATAGTCATTTATATATACCCTTGAATAGCCAATAAGAATATACTAACCTTCCTTTAACCTATAAGCCTACATTAAGCTTCACTTCTTTTTTTCCCTTTATGATTTACCAGAATGTACTGTGGCATTAGCTGTGTATTTTTAGTTTACTGATTAAATTTTAATAAGACTCTACAGACAGCAGAACAATCAGTTAAAGAAAGTTAATATTGCTGGACAAGATCAATGCATAATGGACACCATGTATGAGTGAAAAAGTAGAAGAATAAACAATGTGGCTTTGTTTCTTTTTTATCTTAGGCATACCACAGCACAGAATTTCAGGCCCTAGTATAACAAACTGGTGTTTTTGATGTGATCATGTAACAAGTTCAGATATTCCAATTTTTAAAATAAATAAGGTCAGATAACCAAATAACTTCAAGAGCTCAACACTATTAAACCAGAAAGAAATAGGTTTTCTCACATTAAAAATTCTCCCATTATCCTATTGTGTGAATGTCACAAAAAATAACATTAAGAAATCATTGCAAATAGCATATGGGGCAAATTTGATATTTCTGAGGCCTTAAAAGGAAAGGTTTCTTTCTGTGTTACTATTTCATCACTGTCTAACAAATCATGTCATTTGGAGATCATATTTTATGACCTAACACAATTAAAATATTAACCTAAGGGCTGAGGATATAACTCAGTTGAAAAGCACTTGCCTATGCATGAGGTTCAATCCCTTAGCACAGCACACACACACACACACACACACACACACACACACACACACAAAAAAGAAAACAAACCCAAAGCCCTCAAACATTAACCTCGATTCTAATACATAAATAATATATATATATATACATATATATATATATATGCAGGATGAAGTTCTTTAACAAGATTTATAGTTACTTCAATTAAAAAAAATTATTTCAGGCTGGGTGTGGTGGCATACACCTGTAATAACAGAGACTCAGGAGGCTAAGGCAGGAGAGTTGAAAGTTCAAAGCCAGACTTAGCAACTTAGTGAGGCCCTAAGCTACATAGTGAGACCTTGTCTCAAAATAAAAGATAAAAAGCACTGGAGATGTGGCTCAGTGATTAAGTACCCCTGGGTTCAATTCCCAATAACCGCCCCTCCAAAGAAAAGATTATTTCCCAGTAAAGGCCCACCTCTTATCTTTTTTTTTCCCCTAGCACCAGGGTTTGAGCCCAAGAGCACTCCACCACTGAGTCACATTCCCAGCCCTTTTTATTTTTTGTTTTGAGACAGGGCCTTACTAATTTGCTGAAGCTGGCCTCAAACTTGCAATCCTCTTTCTTCAGCCTTCAGAGTGGCTGTGATTACAGGGGAGCACTGCCATGCCAGGCTCCTATAATTATCTCTTCAAACATGTTTTTTAAAAAGGAAATTTGTCTCAAAACATTAAACTGATAATGCTATACAAGCAGTAAGAATTACATCCTATAAAAGCACGAGTGTGGGTTTGTTTATAAGGCAGAAGCAGCCCAGAAAAAAATTACAAGGACTGATTCCTAGGAGAAACTATGTTACGGGGCAACACTAACCATAGAGTCAAAGAAAATCTAAAGACGATAGGGAATGTTAGCCTTGAATTGTCTCTTGCTTTTATTTTTAAACTCCTCTGCTCAATCTAATTGAACTGGAGAGTTAAGGATTAGGAGACAACAGAGCAGTAGAGAAATGAAACGAAGGTCCTGGAGAGTCTACAAACTCTTAATCTCCAAAGGGAGATTTAATTTCGTGGTGATGTCCTATTTTGTTTAATGCTGGCAGCTATCATGAATATCTTTTTTGATACTATATCCTCACTTATCACTATACATGACATATACTGGACATGCAAAATTCATCAAATAAAAAATATATATTTTTAACAAGTTTAGCTCATATGATATTCCATTTTTATGTTCTGCTTTTCCACTCATTCTCATTTGGGGTAATTATTTCTGGATCTGGACTTTTGGAGTTATAACTAACTTACTCTTTGAGGCAAGCCAAGTATATATTGCTGGGAAAATTAAAGAGAGGGTTATCAATTTTCATACAAGTATAAATCATTGAATCAGCTTGCTTCTTAATACCTAGCTGAAACAGACTACAAAAACTGGTGAAGTGGAGATGGCATGGCAGTGAAAGGGTTGGATCACAGAGGGGGCATGTAGGGTAATTGATACCAATGAGGCAAGACGTACCAGGTCAATCTGTTCTCTTCCTTCATCATCAGTTATGAGATATTGCTGAAGTTCTGGTTCCTCTCCTATAAAAGGGTTCCTGGTGAAATGTACGAAGACTCAGGGAAGCTTGAGAAGGGAGGTATAATTTATGTACACCTGAAGGGGGTTATTGTATACATGTGATCAGTTGTTGGTTTAACTCTCAAACTATCTTATCTAAAAGTTCAATTGTTGGCCGGGCGCGGTGGCGCACGCCTGTAATCCCAGCACTTTGGGAGGCTGAGGCAGGAGGATCGCGAGTTCAAAGCCAGCCTCAGCAATGGCGAGGCACTTAGTAACTCAGTGAGACCCTGTCTCTAAATAAAATACAAAAAAGGGCTGGGGATGTGACCCAGAGTGCCCCTGAGTTCAATCCCCAGTACCAAAAAAAAAAAAAAAAAAAAAAAAAAAAAAAAAGTTCAATTGTTGCATATTTCTATATATCACCTAATTGGTACCCTAGGTTATCAGCAAATCATGACAGACATATAAAAAGGAAAAAAACCTGTGCCAATTCCACACTGTAGATGGAATACTTCATAAAATTCACTTTATTTACTCACATCCTACCTAGTTCTGGGAAGAGTTAAAGATCATTTATATAAAATCATATAATAAAAGAAAATTAAGCTTATTAAAAAAGCATTTGACGTAGGGTGCGGTGGTGCACGCCTATAATCCCAGCACTTGGGAGGCTGAGGCAGGAGGATCGCAAGTTCAAAGCCAGACTCAGCAATGGTGAGGCACTTAGCAACTCAGTGAGACCCTGTCTCTAACAAAATACAAAAAAAGGGCTGGGGATGTGACCCAGTGGTCGAGTGCCGCTGAGTGCAATCTTTGGTACCAAAAAAAAAAAAAAATAATAATAATAATAAAAAAAAAAAATAAAACCATTTGAGGAAAACACAACAAAGGGGAAAAAATCAAGAATATAAAAGACAAAGACAGGATTCAAATTTGTATACAAAAAGTGCCAGAAAGGTTCTAGAACTTTGATAAAGGAAGAGATAAATTTCCCAGTAGCTAATGCCAAGAAACCCAATTAGTTACATGAACCATGATATCACTGAGATAAAAACAAACCAGTTGCCCAGAAACTTCAGTACTTATGATTTGGTATTCCAAAGAAAAACTATCCCTGGAATCCTCAAAAGACGAAAATGTAGTGGACAATGGACAATGTTGTCAATATCGACATAGTAAATATAGTGACACATTTTATAGTACAATTTCTTATAGCTTCTCTCTTATAAGTAGGCCAAAGGTAAAATAGCACAGAAGCAAGGTACTCTATATTTGTATAATATATTTAGAAATTGGCCCACTCAGCTTCCTAAAACAGCCTAGACGTACAATTAAAAATATACCCAGTGGAATGACCATCAGAAGAACATTCAACTGCACCTGGCTGATGCAGACCAATGTCTGATAGCCATTCTATAAACAAAACCTAAAAGATCCAACTCACTCTGCTGGCCCTTCTCCAAAAGGAATAGCAGTCCTGAAAGAAATGCTGATAAGGAACCCCAAGGGCCAAAAGATTTCAGAATGTCAATCCATTCTAAATTATTAAGGGCACTGGATATACTTCTTTTAGGGATAGCCTTGGGTACCTAAGAATTAGTCCCCAGCAGCAGAATGGCAAACTTGCCAAGTTGGTTTACCAAATCAGTACAGCCCTGGGATCAATCAACCAAAACAAGACAGGATGTTTGCTATTATATAGTAAAGGCTAAGGGATAATCCCAAAGTCTTATATTGGTCCCAACTGTCTAGGGACAATGTACTAAAAGTTCTAGTGCTGGATAGGATGAACATTTTTCTGGACTTTTGCAACTTCAATATTCCATTTTCACATGAGTCAAAATATCTCTGTAAATCTTTTCTCCTAGTTATACACCTTTTCAACAGATTTGAAGTGAGAAAATTGAAGGTGCAGAGGGGAGTTTTGTCTGAAGACTTTTCCTTTTGTTTCCTCAGCAGTCCATCAAGAATGTACCATTTTACTTAATCTGTACATTAAGAACCCTCTGAGTTCAGATAGGTAAATAGTATACTTGTTTTACAGATGAGGAAACCAAGGCTTGGTTTGGCTACAGAGCCACTACTTGGTTAGAACTTGTACCACAGCTGAGGTCTGATTCTTAACTCTAATGTATAGTATTGAACCAAGAATGTAAAATTTTCAGTTCTCGACTGAAAATACATGTCCCTGCAGTGGAATCTATAAAATGGCTATTTTTGCAAATTCCAGTTAAATGCAACAAATTTGATGGTAAGCAAAGCTGAATCACAGGTCTATGACAAGGTTCTCAGAGTTCTGGCCCTTTTTAATTAAAAAAAAAGAAAGGCTCTTCAAGAATGCTACAAACTGAGTCAAGCACCCTCTCTATAAATGGAGTGTACTTTCTCACTTCCAATCCTTTCTTCACACCATGCCCCTCCCCCTCATTTAAATGCATTGTTTTTTCCTTTTTGGCTTAGCTGAATCCTAAAGCCATTATTAATGACAGTATAATTCCCAATTTCCTACTTCCTTAGAAATAAATTTCGATTAGTCCTCTGAATTTCTAAAGAATTCAAATCTATAGTACATATTCTTACTTGCTCAGTTTTTTTAATTGGTTCTTTTTAGTTATACATGACAGCAGAATTCATTTTAATATAATTATAGTATTTCCTCTAGTTTGCAAGCTGTTTGAGGGGTAAGGTCAGGAGTTGGCCTCTCTACACTGATAACAGGATCCAGCACCTAGGAAAATACTCTGTAACATATGGCTCAGCACCAAATCCTCTGAGCAATATAAACAAACCAGCTGTCTATTTTGCTACTTTTCTTTCACTGGTTACCAATCTTTTAATGTCCCATTTTCCCTTTTACTTTTCTTTTCTACTTTATCCATAACATGAAACCATATGTTTTCACACTCGATTGACTATAGGTGACATTAATAGGAAATATTTTCTATTCATCAAACTGGTGAATATTTAAAGCAGAGAACTTGGGAAATGCATAGATTTTACTTGCTGCTTCATAATCCATGATGTGCATATTTACCTTTCATTTAACCAGTCCTGTTGGTGTTCATTTAGGATGGTTCCATTTCTTTTTGTTATAAAGAATGCCAATAAACATACCTATGTTTTAATACACACCTTTTTTATTCTAAGATTAAACTCCTAGGGTGAATAATTATTGCCAACTTGTGATCCAGAAAGACTATCAATCTCATTGTCACCACCAGTATTTTCACTACAAGGTTTCCTTTATATTTACAGAAAGTTGTTGCCTCCTGTTGGCAGTGAGGGAGGGGATATTGTCAGCCAATGAAGGGAGGATTAGGTATTTAAAATATAATTTAAAATAAAATGGTTGACACAGAAGTTTCTGTTTTACTGGCCTCTCTAATTTTTGGTATGCTGATCTTTTATAATTAAAAAACTTTTTAAGACTACCTATTCTGCATACTTATCAGCAATGAGTATTAGCATTTTGTTTTTCAATTTTGTGAATTCATTAAATTAAAAATGGTATCTCATTAGTTTACAATTCCTTGCTTACTGGGAAGATTTGTTACTGGCAACCCAGCCCTGGGAGCCTGCCTGGATCCCAGCTGGCTGAATTCTGCAGCTTGCCTGCATGAGAAATAGGCAAAAGGTAGAAAAAGGAAAAATGAACTTTATATACTTTGATCAAATTGGGGAGAAGCAGCAGCTAGACTGCTCCTCTTGCTGGTCTTACAGAATATATAGAAACATGCACTAAACATGTATAGATTTAGTTGGCCAGAGAAGGATTTTAGAGGGGTAGAGGAGGCAAAGTGAGACAAAAGGTAGGATATATACATATGCAGATTTAGTTAGACTACAAACAGGGAGTGGTCAGGGAGTGGTCTCCACTTAGTTTCCTAGCTTCTTGGGCATACCCCCAGGTGTGTGTGTTGGGGTTGGGGCAGCCTTTACTTTTAGCATGAGGAAGTTGTTCTCCATTTCAGAGGGTCCCTAGCTTCAGTCTATTTCAGACTGAATACACAATATACAATGTGTGTATGAGCTAACTGTATTTTTTCTCTGATAGCTTATGGATAAAATTGTGTGCTCTGTTTTTTATGGGTATGACATTCTATGTTTTAAATTTTAAAAGCATGCAAGAATATTTTCTTCTCAAATAATAATAGGACCTCTAGCCGGGCACGGTGGCGCACACCTGTAATCCCAGCACTTTGGGAGGCTGAGGCAGGAGGATCACGAGTTCAAAGCCAGACTCAGCAATGGCGAGGCACTTAGCAACTCAGTGAAACCCTGTATCTAAATAAAATACAAAAAAGGGCTGGTGATGTGACCCAGTGGTCGAGTGCCCCTGAGTTCAATCCCCGGTAGCACAAAAAAAAAAAAAAAAAAAAAAAAAAAGGACCTCTTAATAGGACCTTTATTTATTTGTTTATTTTTTAATATGGTGCTGAGGATCAAGCCCAGCACCTCACACATGCTAGGCAAGTGCTCTACCACTGAGCCACAAACCCAGCCCTTTAGTAGGATCTTTATATATGTGGCCTTTTTTGATCTTTTCCTCCTCAGCTATGTGGCCGTCAAGGAGGAGAAATACTTCACTACCAAACTAGACATAAATTTGCTATGAACAATTCAAAACTACAGAAACATTCAGAAAAGCTCTTCCTTTCCAAGAACAATTGAATGGAAGGCCTATGGAGGAAAGTTCGGTTTCTGAGGAAAGGGATTAATTAGTCCAGATATCAAGGCAGGGTTTTCCTGTTACTGTAATAAGGCCAAAGAAATTTGTGGCTGAAACAGTTCTGAATTGGGAGAAGGAGGCATTAAAATGGACAACTATCTAGAGAACACATAAAACAGAGATGTAAATTCATGAATCAAAGGAAGGAGGGCCCTAAGAAGGCAATGGAGAATAAAAGCAGGGGGAAACATCAAAGATTAGAGGGTACACTATGGATTCCCAGCTGCCCCAAGCCTCATTCCAATTAGCTTAAAGAGATGATCTCATTGATAACTGGACACTCCTCATTGATTCAGAAATTAAACATACTACAAATAAGAAGACCCACCAAATGATGCAGCCCCTCCCTCTATCAAATTCAATTCACAGGAGGAAGGAATTCAAAGCTAAAGGGCACCTAGAAATCACAGGATCCTAAGAAGCAGACATTATTTGAATATTTATGAGACCATCATTTATAGAATTAAATGTTTTCTATACTGCTGGGGCCATTATGGAGTTCATCATTTACACAGTTAAATGGTTTCCATACTGCTAAGGCCAAGTTCTTGTGCTATTGCTTATTTCCACCTCTCAACCATATCCTTCATCTTGGAAATGGCCAAAGTCAGTTTAATTTGAAACCATGAGCCAAACCACACTTTTAAAATAGTACAAAGAATTTGGAGAAATAGCAAAGAAGCCAATTTTGTCCTTTAGATTAAAATATGTTAAATGAATAACACAATTTACTGAACATGTGGCAAGACATTTTCGAGGGAGACCCCAGTCATGAACATGATACTGTAGATTACATATACAGATGCCATCCACAATGCCTTTCCCCCCTGCCTTTCTCCAGTATAAGGGCTGGAAAAGTTTTCAGATTCCCTTGCAATTAAGGGTGGCTATGTGACCCAGTTCTGATGAAAGTGATATAAGAAAAAAAAAGTCTTTTCAAGAGGATATGCTTCTGACAAACGCTTTTGCCATTTGCCCTCTTTCTTCCTGCATTGAATACAGATGTGAGGGATGTGCAGCCATTATACAGTCATGAAGATGAGAACCACATGCTAAGCTTGGCAGATTGCAAAAATAGAAAGATATGCATCCTTGAAGACTTGCCCTGCACTGTCTGGCTTCACATTAATTCTGTGAGATAGCCACATATTTATCTATTTCTCTAGTAAGTGTACTTCCTATTACTTGTAGCCAAATGCTAACATACCAAGGATAGACAGATAAATAACAATTGAGTTCTCTACAGTGGTAGAAAGAGGTAGATGCACATTTTAAAATGCAATAAACACATAACAGAACTACGAATGAAGGAAAGGGTACATTGAGAGAAGAATAGTTAGGCTAATTGCACCCAGAAATGATCTGAAAGCTTCAAGGACAAGGCAACACTGAAGGGTCTGGAAAAATGAAGGCTTGTTTGTCAGGAGCAGAAGATAAAGAACACCTTACTCTGCTTCCTGTCTAAAACTGCTCTGCTCTCTCTATTCCCATGATTAAAAAAAAAAAAAAAAAAAAAAAAAAGGTAAGGAAACCTAGGACATTGTAATACAATATAACTTCCCATTCTTCCAACAAAAAATTAATATGGGCTGGGCTGGGGTTGTGGCTCAGTGGTAGAGCACTGGCCTAGAATGTGTGAGGCACTGGGTTCAATTCTCAGCACTTCATGTAAATAAATAAATAAAATAAAGGTCCATCAACAACTAACAAAAATATTTAAAAAAAAATTAATAAGGACTTACCACAGCTAACTACCTTGGAAGGATTCAATGATTACCAAAATTATATAATACTTGCCCTTACACTGCTTATGGTCTATGGACATCTTTGATGCTAGCTAACCAATCCAAATAGTCACAACTCTGTGGCTGCCTAACTATATATTGCTGTGTCTGGCCTGAAGTCTGCCAAGTCTTCCAAACTAAACCTACTCTTGTTCCTTATCAGGTAGTAATTACCTCACTCCTAGAATAAAGAGAAGGACATCATGTTGTCATTTGTGATCATTAGAAATCTCACTGCAATTACAAACCTGGCAAAGATACCAGGAGATCAAATCAGTCTGTTGGGTAACTCAAAGCTTCTAAGCCTCTGGAGACAATCAGGATCCAAGAACTTAAAAAAATTACTCCATCATAGTCACCTCCTTAGAAACTGCTTCTGAAATGTCTAGCTGCAGCGTTAGCTACTATGGAAAGCCAATCTTAGGAAAGACTCCTCCCACATACCAATGTCACTATTAATTTGAGGAGAAAATTTTCTTTGGCCAAGCATTCTGCTTAACTTTGCATAATAAGCATTATAGGATTCAAATACCTCATGCTGTAAATTCTAAAACAGACTTTCTCCCTATCCATATCACATAGACATTGAAAATATGAGGAAATACCCTTGAAAATATAGCTCCTTACCTCCCATTTAATTGAAGCATTCACGTACCTCAGAGACGCTGGAGTAAGACAAAGGGTAATAATTAATGTGGTCTAGTACAAAATCAACAGGAATTCAACTAGGTTCTCAGAAGAATTTTAAAAACCCATTAAATTATAAATGAATCTTTCAGAATCATCTGGAAAAAAATCCTTCTGGCAACATGCATGAATATCCACAAAAAAAAAAAACATTAGCCTTGCTTACCTTGTTATTCTAGTCTAAAATTGTTTTTCACATTTTCAATGCTCACTCATGCAATTAAAGACTTAAAGCAGCTTGGAGCACTGGATTTCAACCCAGGTTACCTGAGGGAGGGAGAAAGAGACTGTGCACAGGTTGATCTGAAGCTATGGGTCACTGGAGCCAACAGCAAGATGGATACCACAGCCCCTTAGAACCCAGAAATTGCAAGTCTTTTCTGGGTATATCACTGAGTAAATGAAGACCTACTTCAGAGAAATGAAGGCAGTTTCTGAGTTATGATGCTGAATACTTGGATGAATCGCAGGAAAAATTTCCACAGTAATATCTCTTTTACAATATTCAACCTGACAAGTCAAAGCCAAATCTCTAATTTTAGTGAAGGATCAGTGAGGCTACTTTGAGCTCATTCCCATTCAATACTGACCAATACTGGTCAATATTTTACCATAGTTATATCAAGACCCCACATAATCTCCTACATGTGCAGTATCAAGAGGATGAGTCAAAAGTCAAAAATGTTGCAGGTTATATTTTAAAGAATTTTATTTGCAAACATTATTTGTGCAAACATACTCTCCAGAACACTTTAACCCCAATATCAGAGAAACTTATTCTTTGCTATTCCATACTCTCGATTCTATAATAATTTCTAGAAACCTCCTAATTTCTGTATGCATCTTTGAGATATTCCTGTTAACATTCTCATTTACTTTGGCTGTTATAAGAAGCAGAAACTACAAAATGAACTTTATTTTAATTACCTAGATCACTATTCCCTATACTCCTTCAACAAATGAGTTAGAAAAGTAGGAAACATTACAGGGACCTCTCCTAAAACATTTCATTTATATAGCATTATATAACAAATTATATGACAGATGAATCTTTTACTTAAAATGACTTGAAATGTTGGCTGTCCATCTACATGAATACAAGAAGAAAAACATAAAAATAATTTTTAACTAATCATCTTCTCAGATGATCAAAATGTTAACATTTAGCTAATTTATGAATTCTGAGTAATTTCTTATGGTGAATCCAAACTAATGAACTCAACTAACACTTATTTAATATCCAGCTGCATGGCAGGCATTGTAGTAAGCACAATATAAGAAAGCAAGCATTTGGTTCAAAACAGCTGGAAATATTTTTTAATATCCTCAGATTCTATAAAAAGTTATTCAAATTTTAACACAATTTAAGGCCCTGGGATTATGTAAATTGCTCATAACCTCCAAAGGGTTCTGTTTATCTCCCAAATTTCTCCCTCCCCTACTTCCTGTTATATGGAAAACAAAAGGTTAGGACATCACAAGATGCCACCTTACTGACAGTCACTGATAATGGTTTCTAAGAGATTATTTAGTAAAGGAGAGGTGAGTTTTTTGTTTCTTTGTCCTCAGGGAAATATTTCTCAAAACTTCCCACTTCTGAGTATGATGAACTCAGGACCTGTAGGATCTCCTCCATCCTCAGAACACACTGAAAACAATTACAATATCTGGATATAATAGCAAAATAAATGAACTTAATATACTGGACAGTAAACATAAGCATAGAAACTCCGATGAGGAACCCATAATTGCAATGAGGAATGCAGACAAGGAGCTATACAAATTAAATTTTCATCACTTTGGCATTAAGCCTGGGCTAAGTGAAGCCCTTGTGGTGAAGAGCAGCTAGTGGAAAAGGGATGATACATGGAAAAAACCCTCACATTTTCTGGCACAGAGAACCAGAAAAGTTAAGTTGGAAAATGCTGAAGAAAGTGTGGGAGGACCAGAGGGAAGAGCCAAACAGGGAATTCCCAAGCTGTCTACTCACATCTACAACTGAATCCTGAACCAAGCTTGTGAAGAACAGATAGAAAACAAAAGAATGATGCTAAACTGAGACTAGAGCTGCCTACCCTGAGGGTACCAGTAAATGAAGAGGCAGAAACACACAAATGGAATGTGTGTGCTCACTTGGTGTAAGGGACATGATATAGTCAAAAGACATTTAAGCAGAAGTGGACACCCATGAAAAACCCAGTCATTCAGGCCAGGAAAACTAGATTAGATTAAAAGAATCCAGGAAATCATGATTATTGAAAAGAAAAAAAAAAAAAAAAAAAAGAGTAGAATCTTAAGCCCTATCTACTCGTCTCTGACTAAATTCTGAACCATGTTTATGCACAACAGACATTTGGTGGCTCATCCAAAACCAAGAGATCTGAGAAAAAGACTGCTGCAAAAATAACAGAGTTAACTGTTCAAGTCCAGCTGAGAAAACTAGCTGCTAAAACAAAGGAAACAAAACACAACAGTACTGTCACACCAACAGACATATGGACCAATGAAACAGAATAGAGACTCAGATATAAACCCGGGCATTACAGAAAATTGATTTTCTCCATAGGTGCCAAGAGTGTACAACAGGAAAAGGACAGTCTCTTCAACAAATGGTGTATGAAAACTGGATATCCACATGCAGAAGAATGCAATTAGACCTTTACCTCACAACAAACAAAATCAACTGAAAATGGATTAAAGACTTAAAGGTAAGACCTGAAACAACAAAGCTACTAGAAAAAACACATAGGGAGAAAGCTTCATGACATTGGTCTGAGCAATTTTTTGGATATGACACCAAGAGCATGGGCAACAAAAGGGAAAATATTGTCTCAGTATTGATTGTCTCAAATTAAAAAGCTTGTGTGCAGCCAAGAAAATAATCAACAGTGAAAAGACAAGCTATGGGGGTTAGGGTTGTGGCTCAGTGGCAGAGCGCTCACCTCGCATGTGCGCGGCCCGGGTTCGATCCTCAGCACCATGTAAACATAAATGCATTGCATTGTGTACAACTAAGGTAAATAAATAAATATTTAAAAGAAAATAAAAAATAAAAAAAAGACAAGCTATGGAAAGGGAGAAAATATTTGTAAACCATACATCTGATAAGGGGTTAATAGCCTAAGTATGTAAGTAACTTGAACAACTGAACAGCAAGAAAACAACCTGATTTTTTCCATAATTTTTAAAATTCTAATTTGTTATATATGACAGTAGAATGCATTACAATTCATATTTCACATATAGAGCCCAATTTTTCATATCTATGGTTGTATACAGAGTATAGTCACACCATTTGTGTCTTCATACATCTACTTAGAGTAATGATGTCCATCTCATTCCACCATCTTTTGTCGTGGGCCAGCCATGGGCTGTGTGTGTGAGCTGTGAACATTTTGAGCACACGAACAGACTGGATTGATGTTGTTCCTCTGTCTGGGCTGTGCACATATGTGTCCTTTCCGCTCACTCTGCCTTTGATCCCACATAGCACCTGAGATGGGTATGATTTGTCAAGATGTCAATCAATCTACTGACCACAAGACATCACGAAACTAGATTCAACCCCCTGAAACCTGACCCCTTGCCTCATTTGGGTGGAACTTTCTTGAGTGCCTTCCCCTCAATAAATAGGATGGTTTCAGGTGTGCGCCCTCTCACTTTTGTCTGCCTCTCTTGCTTCCCTTGTGGGAGCTGGGGCCAAGAAGCCATCACTGGTGCTTTCTGTGTCTGTGTGTGATTATATCATGCCAACACAAATTCACCTGGAGTGACCCTGACTGATTTAGTCACCTGCCGCGGCAATCTTTTCCACCTCTGTATCCTCTCCCTTCCCCTCCCACCCATTTGCCCTATCTAGAGTTCCTCTAATCCTCCCATGCTCCCCCCTCCAACCCCATTATGATTCAGCCTCCTTACATGAGAAAAAACATTCAGCATTTGTTTTTTGGGGAATGGCTAACTTCACTTAGCATTATGTTCTCCAACTCCATCCACTTACCTGCAAATGCCATGATTGTATTCTCTTTTAATGCTGAATAATATTCCATTGTGTATATATATATACCACATTTTCTTTATCCATTCATCTACTGAAGGGCATCTAGGTTGGTTCCACAGTTTAGCTATTGTGAATTGTGCTGCTATAACAACCTGATTTTAAAATGAACAAATGAAATGAATAGACATTTCTCAAAAGAAGACATAGAAGTATATGAAAAATGGTTCAGCATCAGTGATCATTAGGAAAATGCAAATTGAAATTACAATTAGATGTCACCTCATACTTGGTGAATAGCTATTGTCAAAAAGACAAAAGACAACAAGTGTTAGCAAGGATGTAGAGAAAAGGGAACCCTTGTAAACTGTTGGTGGGAATGTAAATTTACAGCCATTTTGAAAAGCAGTCTAGAAGTTCCTCAAAAAATTTAAAATAGAACTACCATATGATCCTGCAATCCCACTACTGGGTATATATCCAAAGGAAATGAAATCAGTATATCAGAGAGATATCTATACTCTCATTTTGGTGTGGTATTATTCACAATAGTCAATATATGGAATCAACCCAAGTATCCATCTGTGGATAAATGGACAAAGAAAATGTATGCACACTTACAAAATTACACACACTACTCAGCCTTTAAAGTGACAGGATTTCCTGTCATTTGTAACAACATGGATGAATCTGGAGGTCATTATGGGTAAGTGAAATAAGACAGAGAAAGACAAATATTACAAAATCTCACTTATATGTAGAATCTAAAAAAGTTAAACTCATAGAAGCAAAGAGTAATAGTGGTTACTAGGGCCTGGGTAGGTGAGGATTGTGGAGATGTTGGTCAAAGGATAAAAATTTAGATAAGCAGAACCAATTCTAGACATTTTTGTTTTTGTTTTTGTAATACTGGGGATTGAACCTTGGGGTGCTCTACCACTGAGCTTCATTCCCAGCCCTTTTTATTTTTTTGAGACAGTGTCATACTTACAGTGAGACTGGCCTTGAACTTGTGATTCATCTGCCTCAGCCTTCTGAGTTATTGGGATTACAGGTTTATGCCACCACACCCAGCTTCAAGAGATGTTTTGTAAGACATGATGACTATAGTTAAAAATGATATATTGTACATTTGAAAATCACTGAGAGTAGATTTTGAGTATTCTCACCATAACATACCAAATAAAAAAAAAAAGTATGTGAGGTAATACATGTTCATTAGGTCAATTTAGCCATTTCAAAATATATACACATTTTAAAACATGTTGTATACCATGAATGTGTGTATATATGTATATATATGTGTGTGTGTGTGTATACATATGTGTGTGTATATATATATATTCATATATAATTTTAATTTATTGATTAAAAAACAAAGAAGAGAGAATCACAGCTTTTGGGACAGGAGTCCTCTGTGTTTCTCCTTTGCTAGCAAAGAAGTACACTTTCTTTTCCCTTTTTCTCAAAAACATGTCCTTGTTCTTAGACTGGCATCAGGAACAAGGACAAAGATTGGCAACAAATTTGGTTACCCAGATGGGACCCAAGAGCAACTCCCACTCCAGCTCTCTTGGGCAGGCCTGGATATCCAAGGAATCCCACTTCTATACTGAGGATTCATTGTGCTGTCAAACTTGTTGAGAGCCAACTGCAGGAGAGTTAGGTGGGTTTGCCTCCAGTCAACCAGAGGAGCTACACCTATGAGTAAAAAGAGGGACTGGGGGACCATCCCAGCAGCAGACAAAGCTCCTTTGCTTAGGAAAACTCCCACCTTCTCTCCCTGAATGATATAGGTTGCTCCTATATATGGTCCACTTTGAGAAGAAGTAAACTGAACTCAGGAAAGTTGAGACAACTTTGGCCAATTTCATGATCCCTGCCCTATGTATGCTTTGTCCAGTCACCTGCCATCTGCCACTGTGGACCTCTGGACTACTCTGAGGCTGAATAGATTTAACTGTCAATGCCTGCCCTGATAGAGAACAAGGACTTTGGGTTACTTCCCTCAACTTTGCCCCTTTCAGCAGGAAGCAATTTGGAGATGTCGTCACCCATTTTTCCATAGAAACTGAATGTAGAAAGACAGTGGGGAAAATGTAACAGTGGTCCACTTTATGCTTTGAATATAACTCTTGCTGCTCTGCCACTGCAACTTATTTTTTAAATGGACATGTTTCTTTCTCTTCTCTCCCAGCTCCTCCCTAATCTCTTCCCCCTCCCTAATCTCAGGGGAAATAGGATTACCTTTCTTCCCCATCCTAGGCAGAGTTATCTGTCCTTGAGCACATCATACCCACCATAGGAACAAGTAATCCATACTTTGGGGATGGTACCAGAAGAACTCAGAAATGACTATCTCCCAAATTAACAAGTGAATTACAACTCCAACAGAGAACAAGTGGAATGTAGCCTTTGAGGCACTTCTTTAAAAGCCGCCCCCCATTCCTGCTGATGGGCAGAATCATAGCCTTTGGGACATGAGCCCCCCTGTTTATCCTTTGCTAGCAAAGCAATAAACCTTTTTTTATTTTTCCTTTTTCTCAAACAAAAACAAAAATGAAAAACAAAAAACAAAGAAGAAACCACGGATGCCAGAAATCAGAAATACTGGAATAATACCTTTGACGCTTTGAGGTAAAAAAAGAAATGTTAACAGAGTTCTATATCCAGCAAAAATATCACTGAAGAATGAAAGTGAAATAGATATTTTCACATCTAATGGTAGAGAACCTGCCTACCATGTATGAGGCCCTAGGTTCAATCCCCAGCACCAAAAAAAAAAAAAAAAAAAAAAAAAAGAATTAAGATTATTTTCATATGAAAGAAAACTAAAAAGCATAAAAGCATTTGTCATTGGCCTGCCTATACTGTAAGAAATGCTAGAAGTCATTTAGATAGATGATAAATGGTACCAAATGGAATTGGATACTCAAAAATGAAAAAGAGCATCAGAAATGGTAAATGAAAGAGATCATTTTTTTTCCTTCTTCTTCTTCTTTTTTTTTTTAGAGGGGGGTACTGGGGATTGAACTCAGGAGCACTCTTCCACTGAGCAGCTCCAGCTCCAGCTCCATTTGTGTATTTTTTCATTTAGAGACAGGGTCTCATGAGTTGCTTAGCACCTCACTTTTGCTGAGGCTGGCTTTGAACTTGTGATCCTCCTGCCTCAGCCTCTCCAGCTGCTGGGATTACAAGCATGGACTATCACACCCGGCTCTTATGTATTTCTTATAAACCAAATAGCTGTTAAAACTAAAATGATAATTGAGTCTTATAGGGTATATGTGAGGGGATGTGTTTTACATATAACAATTTTAATGAAAGGATGGGCATGGGCCTATAAATTTTCAATATTTCCATATTCTACTTAAAGTAGCACATTGTTAACTAATTCAATGGACTAGGGAAAGTTATAGATATATTAATCTATAGGAAATCTACTACAAAAATAGTGCTGCCGGGCCGGACGTGGTGGCACACACCTGTAATCCTAGCACTTTGGGAGGCTGAGGCAGGAGGATCACGAGTTCAAAGCCAGCCTCAGCAATGGCGAGGCACTTAGCAACTCAGTGAGACCCTGTCTCTAAATAAAATACAAAAAAAAAGGTCTGGGGATGTGACCCAGTGAATGTCCCTGAGTTCAATCCCAGGTACCACAAAAAAAAAAAAAAAAAAAATAGTGCTGCTGGGCGTGGTGGTGCATGCCTGTAATCCCAGCACTTGGGAGGCTGAAGCACTTAGCAACTCAGTGAGACCCTGTCTCTAATAAAATACAAAAAAGGGCTGGGGGATGTGGCTCAGTGGTCGAGTGCCCCTGAGTTCAATCCCCAGTACCCCCCCAAAATAAATAAATAAATAAATTATAAAAATAGTTCCCCAAAAGGCTAAAATATCAATAGAAAAACAGAAGTCTTATTCTCTCTCTCTCTCTCTCTCTCTCTCTCTCTCTGTGTGGTCTCACTATGTGTTACTCAGGCTAGACTTGAACTTGCAATCCTCCCACCTCAGCCTACTAACTAGTTGTGATTACAGTGTGTGCCACTGCATCCTGCTGAATTTTTATTCTAATTAAGTATAAAGAAAACTTATTCTAGTGTGCAAACACACACACAAAGAGGGAGAGATGAAGAAAAAATAGAGGAGATGTGTAGAAAATAAAAAATATAGAATGTTAGGCCTAGGCTCATCCATAGTGATAATTATATTTGATATTGCTGGACTAGACTCCAATTCAAAAGCAGATTGTAAGAGGGTTAATAGAAACAGAACTAAGAAACTATAGGATGTCTATAAGACACACATTTAAAATATGAATGCACAGTTTAAAAGTAAATGAATGGAAAAGATCTACCTTGAAAAGTGTAAGCAAAAGGTTGGAATGGCCATTAATATCAGAAGACAAATGTAAAACCAAATATATTATAAGAGG
The DNA here is from genome assembly GCA_025594165.1 of Tamias sibiricus. Classification (NCBI taxonomy): domain Eukaryota; kingdom Metazoa; phylum Chordata; class Mammalia; order Rodentia; family Sciuridae; genus Tamias; species Tamias sibiricus. The sequence continues at coordinate 29,025,987 of CM046667.1, read as the reverse complement.
TAAAGAAAGATGCTTCATAATTAGGAAAGATTCAATTCAATAGGAAGTCTTCATGTCAATTGTTTATGCATCCCATAACAGAGTTTTAAAATACATGAAACAAGAATTGACAGAACTGAATGGAGAAATACACAATTCCACAACCATAATTGAGTATTTTAACACTCCTCTTAGCAACTGATTGAACTAGAAAAAAATACAAATACATAGAAGATTTGAGCATTAGCAGCTACTTTGACCTAATTGGTACTTACAGAACAATACACTCAATAATGGCTGAATACACATTCTTTTGGGGGTACATGGCACACATACCAGAAAAGACCATATTCTATATCATAAAATGATTCTCAAAATTAAAAAAAAAAGAAATCATACAAAGTATGTTCTCTGACCACAACAGAATTAAAATAGAATATAGTTGGGGGGGGGAGGGAGCAGACATAGGGACCATCAACAAGTTCAGTGATAATGATTAGGACTCAATAAAAGGCTATATCAACTCTATAATTTATTGCAGCAAAGACTAAAGTTACAGCAGCAGGAAAAAGTTATGCAATGATAAAATGGGTTTGAACATTTCCATGAAAACTCATGGTAAAATTTAATCTCCATTGTGAGGTATTAAAAGGTCAAGCACTGTGCTCATTAATGAATTAATGGGTTATTGGGTTAATAGTTTATCTCATTTTGAGAGTATGTCTATTATAAAAGTAAAATTGGTTCTGTCTCTTGTATGTGCCCCTCTCCCCACATAGCTGCCTTGGGACTCTCTGCATTGCCTTAGAACTCTGCAGATAGTCACCACTAGAAAAAAGAAGTACCCTCACCAGATCTGACCCCTTGACCCTGGACTTCCCAGCCTCTAGAACTGTAAGCTAATAAACATTTTTTTAATAATTTTTAATGTGTACAACTCATAGTGCATGAATTTAGCATCTTTTTACATACAACTGTTTATATACAAAGTATATTCGTACAATTCAGGTCTTCAATCATGCATTTAGGAAAATGATATCTGTCTCATTCAACCACCTTTTCTTTTTTTTTTCTTTTCTGCCCCTCCCTCCCCCCTTGCTCCCTCTCTTACCCTTCCTTCCCTTTGACCATTCTAGTGTTCCTCTAGTCCTCCTATGTACCCCCCCCCATCCAACAATACTATGAACTAGCCTCCTTATATCAGAGAAAACATTTAGTACTTGGATTTTTGAGACTGACTAACTTAACTTAGCATTATGTCTTCCAACTTCATCCATTTACCTGCAAATGTCATTAATTTATTTTCTTTTATTGCTGAGTAAAATTCCATTGTGCGTATATACCACATTTTCTTAATCCACTCATTTACTGAGGGACATCTATGTTGGTTCCACAACCTAGCTATTGTGAATTGCGCAGCTACAAACATCGAGATAGCTGTGTCACTGTAATATGCTGTTTTTAAGTCCTTTGGGAATAGACCCAGGAGTGGGATGGCTGGGTCATAGGGTGGTTCCATTCCCAGTTTTCCAAGAAATCTCCATACTGCTTTCCATAACGGTTGCACCATTTTGCAGTCCCACCAGCAATGTATGAGTGTGCCTTTTTCCCCACATCCTCTCCAACATTTATTGTTGCTTGTGTTCTTGATAGCTGCCATTCTGACTGGAGTGAAGTGAAATCTTAGAGTAGTTTTGATTTGCATTTCTCTAATTGCCAGTGATGTTGAACATTTTTTCATGTATTTGTTGATTAATCGTGTATCTTCTTCTGAGAGGAGAATTAATATTGTCAAAATGTCCATACTACAAAAAGCATTATACAGATATAATGCAATTCCAATCAAAATCCCAATGTCATTCTTCAAAGAAATAGAAATAGCAGTCATGAAATTCATCTGGAAAAATAAGAGACCCAGAATAGCCAAAGCAATCCTGAGCAAGAAAAGTGAAGCAGGGGGCATCACCATACTGGACCTTAAATTATACTATAGAGCAATAGTAACAAAAACAGCATGGTATTGGCACCAAAACAGACTGGTGGATCAATGGTACAGAATTGAGGACACAGAGACTAATACATATAATTTCAGCTATCTTATATTAGACAAAGGCGCCAAAAATGTACAGTGGAGAAAGGATAGCCTCTTCAACAAATGGTGCTGGGAAAACTAGAAATCCATATGCAACAAATTGAAATTAAATCCTTATCTCTCACCATGCACAAAACTCAATTCAAAGTGGATCAAGGACCTAGGAATTAGACCAGAGACAATACGCCTAATAGAAGAAAAAGTAAGCTCCAATTTCCAACATGTCGGATTAGGCCCCAAGTTCCTTAATAAGAATCCTGTAGCGCAAGAATTACTACCAAGAATTAATGAATGGGATAGATTTAAACTAAAAAGCTTCTTCTCAGCAAAAGAAACAATCAGTGAGGTGAATAGAGAGCCAACTAATTGGGAACAAATATTTAGTACATGCACATCAGACAGAGCACTAATTTCTAGAATATATAAAGAACTCAAAAAACTTTACACCAAAAAAACAAATAACCCAATCAATAAATGGGCTAAGGAATTGAGAAGACATTTTTTTTAACTTCACAAATTTCCTAGTCTGTAATCTTCAAGCAACTGATAAAGTACTAAGACAATTTGGTAGAATCCAGCAACACATGCTTCTTATACATGCTTTTTCTCTACTAGCAAAATACGAGGACATGTGCAGAATATGTCTACCTGGGGAAGACCAGAAAGGCATTTGAATCTCAGCATTCATGGTTTTCATGGAGGCGGGCCATATAGGCATATCCTGCTTTGTGACCAGTCATGATAAGGGACACTCAGAAACCAATTCTGAGAACAAGTACCCAGAGCACAGTCCATAGCTCCAGGTGTACATAAAAGGTCAACCATTAGCATAAAAAACAACCTGAGGGCCACATTCCCAGTGGTTGGCCAAGAGTCAGTCATGGTTCCATGTTACCTTGACATGAAGGAGTTTGCAACCAGACCTGCTGTGTTAACCTTTTCCTCAGAAATACCAACACAAAATCCAGGAAAACACTACATATTTGGAAAAATAAACAACACAACTCTAAACAACCATTGGATTGAAGAATAAATTATGAGAAATTCGATAAAAATTTCAACTAAATGGTAATGAAAATACAGCATCAAAATCTGTAAAATATAGTTAACAGTGCTAAAGAAGGAAACTTCAAAGTGGTAAATGCTTAATTAGAAAAGATCATAATACAAACCAACAAGTATTGAAGAAACTTTTTTAAAAAAAATGTATAATTTTGAAATTATATGTCGTGTTTCCTCCTATTTTTCCAGATATAATGCCATAATAGGAATGTTTTAGAGATGCTTATATGATTTAGTTCCTTTGGAACCTGAAACATCATAGACTGAAGAGATGGCATGATTGATGAACAGGAAGCAGCCACATATTTAAATTATGCTTCCTTTCCTCTCATACTCAGGTGAGCAAATGTGAAGGGACAGCTCCAGAATTGGAATGATCCTTCCAATTGTGTAAATAAGACTTTCTTATGAGGGGGTCTTGGTATTTGCCTTGGTCCAACAATGTAAGAAAAGCAATCCAGAGTAATTTCAATTGAAAGTCCTGGCCTGCTAAAGTGGGGGCTCCATTCTGCCCAGAGACAAGTACAAGGCTCCAAGAATATCTCATGGCACACTTACCAGCTGTGTATTTGGCCAGTGAGAGTCCCTACTATGTCACACAAACATTCTCAAAGAAGCAACCTGGTGACTAACAGGGCTACATGTATTACTATTGCAGCTGTTAGGTTGGCTTGCCAAATTTCCATCACTTTGGCTGGTAAGGATACAATTTATTACTTACATAGACAGCAAAAGCAAAATCAGCATGGTATCAGTTCCCCAAGTCCCTAGTCTCACATGATGACACCAAACTGAAGGATCCAAATGACAGATGGCCCCAGCAATGGGTCATACTGCTCTTGAACAGCCGTTGCTAAGCTAAACCCATAAAGTTTTACAGACTTACAGAGAAACATGTAGTTGTACTCTCATGGGATATGAGGTGGAAAATTCTGCACTCAAACTAGGAGATGGGTGAGAAATGTCCATATGGCAATTTTCTGTAAGATAGGGAAGAGCCAGTGCCTCATAGAAGCTCCTTACCAGGCTTCTTATCTTCCTTGCTCCAGCAAGAATTACTGGGTACTTTGCTATGATTTGGGTCAGACTATAGTCAAGCATTGGCCCAATGACCTTTACGAAGACTTGCAAGTATGTCAGGGTGCTACTCAATGAAGCCTCTCTACACTATAGTGAATTTTTCTGCTTCTCTGTGAACCAGTAGTAGTAGAATGATATTCGATTCCAAGATTTTTTTTAAATACTTACTAAGAAGGAACACTGTTTTAGCTGAGCCCTGAATTAGTTAAAAGGAAGTGATAGTGAAGTAGGGCCAGTGTGAAGCTTTTAATAGAACATCCTCTGTCACCTCCCATAAAGTCTAATGCAATTAATCACTCCATATACAGGCACCCTTGAATCAGGGGACCTATTTTAGGAGTTGGGTGTTGTGAGCATTGAAGAAAGCACTTGAAGCAGCTATATGACTTCCTTAAACACTCACTCTTAATCCCACAGAAGGATACTCTTAAGGTCTGGTAATACCCCCTGGAATTAATGCTGTTGCTTCTGGTCAAACATAGTGAGGTCAAATCAAAGGCTATGGTTCTTAAAAAACCATTGCTCTATAATCAGAAACATCTACCCAAGCCACTGCCAGAACCTGAGGCTTTAAAACAAGCTCAGATCAGAGCTCTCTGAGATACCTTGCCTTAGTCCTCCAACAAAATAAGTTTAAATCACATTTCTTTTAGTACAGATACAGACAGACGGATGATGAGTAATTCACATAGCAACTAAGATTTACCTAGACCAACAAAGCTAGAAGTATATTAACTTTTGGCCATCTTAATAAAATTCATAGCTTTCAACAATACTACATAAAGAGCTGTTTTAAACATTTTTTAGAATAAGAAAAATGCAATGACCCTTATACAGTTCTATTTCATATGATTAAATGTAAAAAGGGGGCACTTTAGATATTTTTCTCAACATTATACAGAGACAACATCTGACTTAATTAAGGTCGTTTGGAGACAATTTGTATACTGTTTTAGACAAATCCATCCTGCTCAGTGTGTGATGAACAAAAAAAAGAGAAGCAAAACCATATGCCATTGAAATAATGTAATGGAAAAAACATCATCTAGTTGGGCGTGGTGGCACATTCCTGTAGTCCCAGCGGCTCAGGAGGCTGAGGCAGGAGGATCGCCAGTTCAAAGCCAGCCTCAGCAACAGTGAGGCGCTAAGCAACTGAGTGAGACCCTTTCTCTAAATAAAATACAAAACAAGGCTGGGGGTGTGGCTCAGTGGTCAAGTGCCCCTGAGTTCAATCACCAGTACCCCCCCACCAAAAAAAAATACCACAATCACTTGAAGTCCAATAACTATAGCACAAGAAAGACAAACCACAATCCAGAGAAATAGGTAAGAGTTAACTATACTGTGTCACTGGGCAGGCTTTCTGCTGAGAACTGGAAGTAACAGGAAAAAGAATTTGCAAAACAACTTGTGGCCTATTATCCAGCTAGGAAAGAAATGGATAACAGGAAAAAGTCCAGACAAACCTTGAGAGAGTTTTGTGGATGTGAAACCTCAATGGAAACTATAATTGTCTTTACTAATTAAGGAGTACAGACAGACAATGGGATGTACTAAACCTACAACAGAGAATAAAATCTCAAAGTAATTTACAAAGTCATGTGATTATTGTCATCAATTGAATGTTAAATATCAGATAAAAAAATAAGATGATTTTAATCCCAAGACTTGCATTTTAGATATAAGCTTGGAATGAGGCCTGTGTAAATGATAATCATAGTGGGTTTTTTCACACATTGTGCTCAAGAAAAGGAGGTAAATGAGAAAGAAGGTTTCCTTTCTTCCTGTCCCTACTTGTATCAGCAAGGAGGAGTAGAAGGTTAACCAGCAAGAGAAACATTTAAAGGCAGAAACTTCTCTGGAGGGGTGATGAAGATTACCATTAGCCCCTTAACTTAAGGACCAGGACTGGGATTTTTCTAAGACTGAAGAAAGGAACTCCATGGGGCCACTTTTTCCCAGGGTGCTTCTTACCCAGAGGTCTGAATACAAAGCTTTCTTCCCACTTAACAATATGGGAAACAAAGGAGAAAAAACAGATAATACTGATTGGGTAGTAGGCAGGGGATACGCTCTGCTTAGACATTTTAGTTTGAGGTAGGCAGTCATGTATATATTTCTGAATCTTCTAGAAAAAAATTCTGACTGGATATAGATGTGGGGATTTTCTGTGTGCAGAATGAGTCTGAAATCATGGGAACTGATGATGTTGTCCAGAGAAAGGGCAGAAGTCAAGGAAGGAATTTTAGGGAGTGAGAGGTCATGTAACACACAGGTAACAAAGCCGTCTTTTTTTTTTTTTTTTGTTTGTATCAGGGATTGAACTCAGGGGCACTCAACCACTGGGCCACGTCCCCAGCCCTTTTTTTGTATTTTATTAGAGACAGGGTCTCACTGAGTTGCTAAGTGCCTCGCCATTGCTGAGGCTGGCTTTGAACTCACGATCCTCCTGCCTCAACCTCCTAAGTGCTGGGATTACAGGCGTGTGCCACCACGCCCGGCCAAAAGCCTTCTTTTTGGAGTAGGCTTCAGCATATCAAGTAGGGTTCAAAGGACACTGCGCGATGCAAAGGAAAATCATCCACTACAACCATTTTTTTAATCAGAAAATTGGAGTTATGACTCAAATACTTATATTAACATCATCTATTTTAATAGAAAGGTATAGTGGATAATATCATTAATTCAACAATATTTGAGTAGATAATGTCATCAGTTCAACTAATATTTTTGAGGGCCTGCCACTGTGTAAGCACAGGGAGGTTACCTTTCTAATTAATTTGAATAACATCTTCTCATCTGATCACTTAGCATTCATTAGCACTAACCCCTCCTAGATCATAATACTAGAGGCTTGAAACACATGTGTAAGTGCTCAATATACATTTTCTCTTCCTAAACAAAGAGTTCTACTGTGTGCTTGCCATGTAGAAGTGAGGATAGGAAGATACAGTCCTCAAAGCAAGCTTCATGCATGGGTGCCTCCTGGAAAAACCTCCAACCTTTCATTTTCAGAGAAACCTGGACTGGAATTCCAGCCCTACCATATACCTACAATGTGACCTTGGAAACTTAAAACTCTTTAAACTTCAGAGTTCTCACTACAAAGTAGGGATAAAGTCATATACTCTATAGGGTAATACAAAATCATGAAAATATCTAGTACAACATAGAGAAGTTATTGTGTTTGTTGTTATTGTTATTAATAAGGATGATAATCCATAAGGGAAGTAGTTTTTTAAGAGATAAGAAGAAAAAATGGTTTGAGCAATCTTCTGAATAATGAACTACCCACTATATTTCTGAGAAGGACTAGGCTGTTAAGAGAGCAGTTTTGGGTTCCAGAGGAAAAAAGAAAATCCCATTCTACATGGGATTTTCTCCAGGCCCCTTCCTGGTCCACTGAGGATTCTGATAACCTTTTCCTCTTAAGTCCAGTTAAAGTAGAATAGGATCCACCCACTCTAGTGGCAAGGATTCTAGGGATATTTAGCACTGAGATTCCTGGTGGTGGGATCCAGGCCTCTCTCTGGCTAGTTGGCCTGAGATGCTGGCAGAGAATTAGCACCAGTCAAAAGTGCAAATGAGGCACTCAAATAGAAAAACAGAAGAAGGTTTAGGCACATACAACTCAGAAAAGTTATGTACACACAACTTTTGACAGAGTGAACAGTTTGGTCTATAGGGGTATATGGGGTTTCCAGGAACCTTTATTTTATTTATTTATTTTTATGTGGTGCTAAAGATCAAACCCAGAACTTCATACATGCTAGGCAAGTGCTCTACCACTGAACTACAACCACAGCTCCAGGAGGAGGTTTTCTTTCCTTTTCTTTCTTTTTTTTTGGTACTAGGGATTGAACTCAGGGGCACTGGACCACTGAGCCACATCCATCAGTGCTTTTTAAATTTTATTTAGAGACAGTTGCTTAGTGCCTTGCTTTTTGCTGAGTCTAGCTTTGAATTCATGATCCTCTTGCCTCAGCCTCCTGAGCCACTGGGATTACAGGCATGCACCACCACACTCCATTTAGGAGATTTTCAATACCTGTGGATGGGCAGATCTGGATTAAGAACAGGGAACAAATGACTGGGGAGACCACTTAAAAGGATATGACTAAAGTTTTAGAAAAGATGTAAGAAACCCTAAAACTAGGACAATAGTAATAGGAATAGACTATTCAAAACTTTGCAAAGGTCAATTTTATAAACAGTAAACATTCATAATAAAGAAAATGTTAATAATAAATATGAATATCTATCATTTGCATTTTTAAAGTTTAAAGTTCAAAGAACAGTTATTTTTACAATACTGTTCATATTAATACAACAAAAATATTTGTATTTCCAGACTCTCTGCTTAAAACCCTAAAGAAGATATTTCTCTCATTTTTTACTTCTATAACAATATCTTGATAAATCCAAGGGATTTGAAGCAAGATACTGAAGCAGGATAAAATTATATATGAAAGTAAAGATATCCTTGACAAAATATTCTAGTCCCATAAATAATACTAATATAGGAAAAGAAACTTGAAATATATCTCATTAACTTTTTTTTTCAATAACAGCAAATTTTAAGACTGGGCTTATGTTTCTGACTTTTTCTGCTTTTTCCTTGAAGCAAACATGTCAAAATAGATTACTGTGGCAAGTTACTTATATAGCTTTTTATTAAATTGGAATGCATAACACTAGAAACCAAATCACAAAAAACAGGCACACTGGAGAGAGGCTGGAAGAGATTCACAGAACATAAAGTGCTTTAAATAACAAAGCTTTGTCACTGAAAAAGGAGGCATTTGGTTAACTAGGGCTCCAAAAAAAAAAAAAATAACACACATCTTCTGATAGATTTTTGAAAGGAGGAAAGAATACAGAACATGGGGAACTTACTCCCTGTCAGGGATTTTAAATATAACACATTTTCCTAAAGAAATTCTAGCTTCTACATTCTGAGGCACTGAAAAAATGTGCCCAAGAGTTCAAATTGTTATTTCATTTCTGGTCCATTTAATTGCCAAACCTTTGAAGAAGATAATGTGCCTTATCAAAAATTCATCGCCAAGTATTCGAATGAGCTTGAAAATAACTATGTCAATTATTACCACACAATAATGGAGAAAGCAAAGCAACTATAAGCATTTTTAAGAACTGTGATTACTCCAGCCCTGTGACTCTGATTCTCACTTCATTATGCCCAATAACATTCTTTTTTTAATTTTTTGTACTGGTTGTACTGGGGGTTGAACCCAGAGATGCTTTATCACTGAGCTACATGCCCAGTTCTTTTTATTTTTTATTTTGAGACAGGGTCTCCCCAAGTTACTTAGGACCTAGCTAAGTTGCTAAGACTGGTCTTAAAATTGCCACCCTCCGGTCCCAGCCTGCCTAGCTGCTGGGATTGCAGGTATGCACCACTGCACCTGGCCCAATAGCATTCTTAAGTATTTACGTTTCTAAGCGTTTCTAAGCCGGGTGTGGTGGCGCACGCCTGTAATCCCAGCACTTGGGAGGCTGAGGCAGGAGGATGGCCTAAGTTCAAAGCCAACCTCAGCAATGGTGAGGCACTTAGCAACTCAGTGAGACCCTGTGTCTAATAAAATACAAAAAAGGGCTGGGGATGTGGCTCAGTGGTCAAGTAGCCCTGAGTTCAATCCCCGGTACCAAAAAGAAAGAAACAAAACAACAAGTATTTATGTTTCTATTTTACAAAGGATTATGCGAGCACACACACCCCCCTATAACCAAAGGTGTATAAATGCTTTATTTAAATTTAACATATAAATTTATTTTAAAAGTATTTTCTAGTTGTAGACAGACACAATACCTTTATTTTATTTATTTTTATATGGTGCTGAGAATCAAACCCAGTGCTCACATGTCCCAGCCAAGCACTCTGCCACTGAACCACAACCCCAGCCCTAAATTCACTTCTTTACGAGGCTCTACAAGTCAACTTACAATGACAATATCATTTCTACAGTCCTCCAGGTTTTCAGGCTAACCAAATCACTTTGCCATTATAGGAAAGATGTTGCAATAAAAAGAGCTTGTCTTCAAAGCCATGAACAAGAAAAAGAATCAAAACAAAACACAGGAGCTATTGTTTCCTATAAAAAAGCCTTTTTAGAAAAGCTTTCTATCTTGTCTGCTACTACCACACATATGCAAGTGAGCACACACTCACTTGCACACAAGGCACTTATATGTCCTTTTTAGCTTTGTCTTATGTCAAAATAACCTGAACAGAATAAAGTTGGCAAAATCTTGCCTATAACTAAAAAGGCAATGTGAGAAATGTTCTGGGACCATATTTCTATTTTATTCAAATCTTCAATTTAGTATTCTGATGACAATACCCATGTTAGTATGAAATAATTTGTTCCTTCTTAGTTCCCAATCCTAGAAAGAAGAAAAAAAACTTTGTGGAAAACTAAAGGACAGTTTCCCACTTCTTTCCTACCTTAGATGAATATCTGTACAGTAAATAACTGAAGTATTCAGAGCATATTAAACAGTTGAAAGTAGAATGAACTAGAACTATATTACTGCAATCATTGTGGAAAAGCAACATCAGCATCACATGGGAAATTGTTAGGTAGAATCTCAGGCCCCACCCCAAACCTCCAAGGAATTCAGGTGCACACCAATGTCTGAGAAGCTTCCAACTAATGGACGTATCCCATATGTGTAATATTGATCAAAACAAATATGGACATATGGATGTTTTCATTTAATAAAGTTCAAACAGGCAAAATTAACTAATATTTAGAAGTAATTATATGGCTAAAGTCTTAAGAAAAGCAAAGTGATGGAAAGTAGGTAGGAATTAGGAATATTTTATTACAAGATACTTGCACTACACATGGGGAGTATTTTTAAAATGGACTGGATTCGCTGCAAATGTATATTGGAAAATCTAGAGCAATAATTTTTAAATTTTTAAAAGCATGCTTGATATACCAAAAAAGGAGAAACAATAAAATCATAATTTCAGTCAGCTTTCTATCACTGTACCAAATTCCTGAGATAATCACCTTTTAAAAAGAAAAGGTTTGTCTATCTCCAAAGGACTTAAAAACAGCATATTACAGGGATGCAGCCACATCAATATTTATAGCAGCACAATTCACAATAGCCAAACTGCAGAACCAACCTAGATGCCCTTCAGTAGATGAATGGATAAAGAAAATGTGGTATGGAATGGAATACTACTCAGCATTAAAAGAGAATAAAATCATGGCATTTGCAGGTAAATGGATGGAGATGAAGAATATAATGCTAAGTGAAGTTAGCCAATCCCAAGAAAACAAATGCTGAGTGTTTTCTCTGATAAAAGAATGCTGATTCATAATGTGGGGGAAGCATGGGAGGAATAGACAAACTCTAGATGGGGCAAAGGGGAGGGAGGGAAGGGAGGGAGCATAGGGGTAGAAAAGGTGGTGGAATGAGGTGGACATCATTACTCCTAAGTACATGTATGAAGACATGAATGGTGTGCAACCAGAGATATGAAAAATTGTGCTATATATGTGTAATATGAATTGAAATGCATTCTGCTGTCATATATATCAAATTAGAATAAATTAAAAAATAAAATAAAAGTTAAAGCACTTAAAAATTTCAATTAACACCAAAAGAGAGCAAAAGAGGGGGGGAGGTTTATTTTAGCTCACAGTTTCTGGTTTCAATCCATGGTTGGCTCCATTGCTTTGGGACCTGTGGTAAGGCAGCACATCACAGCAGTAGTGCTTGGAAGACAAAGCTATTCCCCTCATGGTTGGGAATGAAAGTGAGAGAGGAAGGGGCCAGGGTCCTACCATCTCTTTCAAGGGCATGCCTCTAATGATCTGAAGACCTCCCAGTAGACCCCATCTCTTAAAAGTTCTATCACCTCCCAATACTACCATGCAGGGGCCAAGAGTTCACCACATGGACCTTTTGGGGAAACTTATCCAAATCATAGCATATATAAAATGCTTAATTAAACCCACATAAAGCAGAAAAAGGGTGGAAGACAAAAATAGTAACAAAGAATAAGGGCAATACACAGAAAACAATAACAAGTTCAGTAGATGAATTAATATCACATTGCTTTGCATGTGAATAATCTAAATACAATTAAAAGAAACTCATTTTTACTCTAAAAGCACATAACACTAAAATTAAAGAGATGGGGAAAGATGTACCATGCCAACACTAGTTAAAAGAAAGCAAGATTAGTTATATTAATTTCAGATACAGCAGGCTTCAGAACAAAGAACAAAGAGATAAAGAGACAAAACCAGATAGGACTACCCATACCTATGAATTCTACCTGGCTATGAAATAGTCATCTCAAACTTAGCATGGCCAGTATTTAATCTTTTCTTTCAGAAAATGAAATGGCAAGATATTCCATGTTCATGGATAGGAATACTCAATAGTCTCAAGATGTCAGTTCTTTCCAAGTTGACCTACAAATTCAATACAATCCCAATGAAAATTCCAGCAAGTTATTTTGTGGATATAAAAAATTGATTCTGAAGTTTATATAGAAAAGCTAAGACACAGAATAATCAATACAATATTATAGAACAATAAAAGTAGGGCAATCTTCCATATTTCATTTAAAAGCTACACCATTCTCCCAGGTGCAGGTGCTCAGTTGAAACTCACTGGCAGCTTCCTTGACTCTGTTACATTCTACTTCCAAATCATCAGGAAATCTGATCATTTAACATTACCTCCAGCATTGTACTACCTTAATCCAACCACCACAATCCCTCTTTTAATTGGCCTCTCTTCTGTTTTTTCAATCTATTCTCCACAAAGCACTCGGGGTGGGGGGGACCCCTATAAAACATAAATCTGATAAAACCACTCCTGACTTTAAAGTCTCTAATGACTATCCTCACCTTATAATGTCTTCCAATATTGAGCTGAATACCTCTACAGGATTTCCCCACCCTCCCACACACCTTGCTTACCTGACTCCATGTAATTATTCACTCCATGCTACTCTGGTTACAAAGATCACTTTGCAAGGACTCAAAAAGGTCCCACTTCATGATTTCTGTGCTTGATGTGCTCTATGTCAAAAATGCTCTTTCTCTATACAAATAGTTTTCTTATCTTCTACAGGCCTTTGTTGATAGCGAAGTCTTCCCTGATCACTGCCCTCCAACACACCTTATTCACCCATAGGTAAGTGTTTGCCCATTCACTGTCCCTGCTTTGTATCTCTCCCCAAAAATGCAACACTATATGACTTCATATGTATGTGTATGTATGTGTAGTCACAATGAGGATATGCGTCTTTAGTCAATTTTGTCTTTAGGCAAGCATCTTAGAGTATACTTACACAAGCCTAGATGGTATAGGTCAATCACTCCTCATGGCTTTTTGATGCACTTGAGAGATGCAGTAAATACAAGATGCTTAGGCTGCTGCTAGAGTAAATGGTGTAGTGTTTTACAGTATTTTCTATATAAATAGAAGAAATATATTTTAAAATGATGATCTAAAATTATAGCATAAATAAGTTAACAGTCATATATTAGCATTAGCAAGTGTTAATGTACATACATTATTGTAATACATACATACATTATTATACGTGTTGTATTTTTATACAACTGAAAGTGCAGTATGCTTGCTTATATCATTATCACCACAAACGTGAGTAACGTGTCATGACTTTACAATGCCTACCATGTCACTAGGCAATAGGAATTTTTCACCTCCATGATAATCTTATTATAATCTTATAAGATCACCATTGTATATGTCATCCATCATTGACCAAAATGTCATTATGTGGTCATGATGAAAAATACATTTGTGGTAAATATATTTTTTCTTATTTTCCTTTTTAAAATTTATTTTCTGCCTCCATCAAATAAGATATAAGCTACTTGATGGAAGAAATTTCCAATAAAACACAACTGTTTTATTCACTATTGTATTCTCAGTGCTTAGAACATTTTCTGACAATCAATAAGTTCACAAATATTAGTTGAATAACTGAATGAAAAACATAAAAACATATGATATACCAGGCAAGTCTAGGCCAAAAGCATTACAACACAGTAGGTTTCATTTAATTTTTTAAAAGATCTTCTGAAAGGTTGCGGAAAATGCAATTGTGTAATCATTAGTGGTAGCTAGAATAGCTAAAATTATTATTTGCTAGCATTATTAAACTTGCAAAAATTAATTCTAATTAGAGTTCACTATTTAAGTTCCACTGAAAAATAGTAGTATGCAAACAAACCTCCCTTAAAGAGAGTTCCTTCAGCTTCACATACTTCTAGGTTTAGATTTATTTTTTTCACACATTCTTTTTTCTTGGTGCCCCTAATTCCATTCTATCTTATAGTACTGCTCCAGTATTCTATTCCACCAATTATATCCTCCTAGCATTACTCTTTCAATTGCTCCCCTGCCCTAACAAGTTTTTCACCCCTCTTTAAACATTCTCATTATCTTTTTATTTTTTCTTTTATACTAGGGATTGAACTCAGGGGCACTCAACCACTGAGCCAAACCTGTAGTCCTATTTTGTGTTTTATTTAGAGACAGAGTCTCACTGAGTTGCTAAGCACCTTGCCATTGCTGAGGCTGGCTTTGAACTCAAGATCCTCCTATCTCAGCCTCCTGAGCTACTGGGATTACAGGCGTGCGCCACTTTGCCTGGCAATTCCCATTATTACTGATCCCTTCAAATCTTCAAACTCCAGTCTTTTCTTCCCTTCTCCTTTCACCAACAACTTACCAACAACAGTTATTTATTCTCACTGCCTCCCATTCCTCAAAGAAGTGTTTCTCAAGCAGAGTGCCCATCAAAATCTCCTGGAATTTTTTCATGCCTAAATTCCATACCCTTAAATTTTCATTTGATGAGTTTATATGGGGGGAGGGATGCTAAATATAAGTATGTTGCTCCTTAGGAGAGTGTGATGCACACACCAGATTAAGGAATCATATACACACACCCCCACCCCGCAGTACTGGGAATTGAACCCAGGGCTATGCCCTTGCTAGGCAAGTGCACTACCACTGAGCTACATTCCCAGCCCTAGATTAAGGAATCATTGCCTCAAATACCTGCAATTTTTTTTTTCTGGTCATAGTAATGACAGTATCCCACCAATAATGAGTATAATTAAATCAGCCATCTGTACCTGACATACACCAAAAACAAACAAAAAGAAAAACCTCTTGGTTATCAAACACAAGTGTTTTTCTTGGTCCTATCCCCTCCACACTTTACAGGACATGTCACTGCCAGCTTTAAGTGCATGCTGCTCTTAACGTCTATGAATTTTTGGTGTTTAGTTTCTTCATTTTTCCTCTCAACCAGTTTGTCTGAATCATCTAGCTAAGTGCCACTCAATATTTTCCCAAAGGTAGCAGCATCACCATTATTTGAAAACTTGATAGAAATGGAAATTTTCAGGCATTATCTTATATCATAAACTATGGGGGTGGGACCCAGAAATCTGAGCATTCTTGTGATTATAGTACATGCTAAAATTTGATAACCACTGTGCTATAAACAACTTGACAGAGAAATATGGAAGGAAACCACAAATACACAACTGGAGTTTGAACACGGTGTGAGATGTCAAAACATCCACATTTTGAAGTTGATAACTGAAATGATGGGAGCTCACAAAAAACAGCAAATACAAATAAATTGCTGCCATTTTTAGAACATTAGGATAAGCTACTAAAATATCTGAGCTCACTATCAGGTAAATATTATCATTATCATTTTTTACAGATGAGGGAACTGATATTTAGAAGTTTATTTTGCTTCCATTTCCATGTCCTTGATTGCCATAGTATTATCTTCAGCATATAGTGAGAAAGGAAATTTTGCACAGAACTCTAAGATAAAGACTTGGTAGTGGGAACTAATCAAGAATTGAAAGAAAAATGGAAATACAAGGAGGGAGTTGAATTAGTCAGTTTTTCATTACTGTGACTAAAATACTTGACAAGAACAACTTTGATGAAAAAAATTTTATTTTGGTTCATGGTTTTGGAGGTTCAGTCCATGGTTGGATGGCTCCATTGCTCTGGGCTCAAGTTGAGGTAGAACATCATGGCAGAAGAAAGCTGCTCCACTCATGATAGCCAGGAAGCAGAGAGCAAGGGGAAGGGGGCTGCAGGGAAGATGAAGCTTTCCAGGATACATCCCCAGTGACCCCCGTCCTCCAACCATGGCCCACCTGTATACAATTACCACTCAGTCAGTCCATTCAAACTAGGCTGGACTGATTAGGTTACAGCTCTCATAATCTAATCTTTTGACCTCAGAATAGTCCTGCATTAACACAGGAGCCTTTGGGGGACACCTCATATCCAAACCATAAGTCTAGGGGAGGAAAGTTTTAGGAAAGAAGATGTACTTGCAATGGTTTGGTTTTTCAGTAGGTGGGTATATAGGTCACAGAAAATGTAGAACTCAAAAAAAATTTATGGCATCTGTTCATAGTCTCTGTGTCTCAAGTTTTATTAATAGAAATGTTGAACATGGCCAGGTGCAGTGGCCTACACCTGTAATCCCAGCAGCTCAGGAGGGCTGGGGATATGGATGAGCAGCTGAGTGCCCCTGAGTTCAATCCCTGGTACCCCACCCCAAAAATAATAAAATAAAAAAGAAATGTTGAACATGAAGTATTTGCGGGGTAAATGATTAATGTTATTTAAAAAGGTGTCGTGGAAATAGAATTAAGTCACTTTTACATTGAAGTAGATAGAGGTAAAATTAAGTGAAGGAAGAAAAATAGAGGTTACTAATGACCAGAATAGTCTTTGCTTTGCACACAGAAACCTGGACCAACCAAGTAGTCAATCAGGACTCATTTTTAGACTAAGGAATCAATGAAATTATTTTATAAAGTGAGTGATCATTTGCTTTTGATAGTCTCTCCAATGGGAAAATCCATTCATGAGATGAAAACTGGGGAGGGAATGATAAGATTGAATGGATCTGGTGATGAGCAGGGGGAAGTTAATTCCTGTTATGAACCAGAGGTGAGTGGAAAGCCAGTAATGCTGGTGGAATTAAGAGAATGTCAAATGTAAGCTGGCAGAAATGGTAAAACCAAAACCATCAGGGAATACTATAACTCAAAGAGACCCATTAGCTAAAGGCTCAAACCATTTTAAGATTTGGAAGTATAATACAACTGACAAGGTTGCAATTTTCTTTTGTTACATCAGGCTTCAGAGAATACCACCCCCAATTCATTGATTCATTTGTAATACCTCCTAAATTCCAACAGCACTCTATTTGTGTTTTTCTACAGATGATTAGTTTGTTACATGCTGATTTTTCACAGTTTCAGTATCAGAAATTTGCCTTTTAAAAACTTGGTCTTGTGGGCTGAGGGGTGTAGCTCAGTGGTAGAGTGCTTGCCTAGCATGAGGACACCAGTTCCATCCCTACCACTCCCTCAGAAAAAAATATGGCCATTTTCTGATCCCCTATTTTCCCTTTATCTGCAGTTTTTGTACTTATTTTATAAGGATAAACTATGACTAATACATGGGAACATAATTCTGTACTCAATATTCCAAATAATGTTACTCAAATATTAAATACAATTTTATCATTTTGATTTTGTTATTATCCCACGAACTTATGCAAAATGAATTACTATATTTCTAACAGCATTTAATACCTAACTGTAAGTTTACTTGGCACTCACCACATGCCAGGTAGCACTATGTACTGGGGTAACACAGAATCCTGAGATTCTAGTAGCAAGAGAGAAATAAGGCCAGTGATATCAATTTAATGGGAAAAATGATTAATTTATTCTTGGTATGTTGGCAGATTTTTCCAAGAAGAGAAGTGGGCTGAGTCTACACAGGGTGTTCATTTGGGAAGTTCCAGAAGTTCCTTATAAAAGGGACAAGAAATCCCTTACTCCCACCTCCCTAGTTTGATAATTCATCAACTGTTTCTGTTTCTTAAAATCATAGAAAATCGAAGAAGAAAGAGTAAAACAAGAATTAAGGAGAAGAAATCTTATTTACTTCATACCTGGGGTGGGGCAATGGTCTTTAAACATATTTCAAATCTGAAAGTAAATGTTTATAAAATAGGATTCACAATCAAGGGAAAGGGGTGGAGGAAAAGGAAGATCAGTTTGTTTGTTGTATTAAGTTAAAACAAATGAGTAAAACTATCAACATTTATGTTTGGGAATACATATACCACCTTTCATAAAAGATTTTACAATTGAAAAAGAAAGCCTATGGACCCTTATCCAACATCATAATATTTACCCTAGTGTTTTGTATTCCTAATATCATTTTTTAAAGTTCTAAATAGAGTCTGTCAAAATAACTTGGCAGCACCCTACCCCCTATAATATGCTCTTTGAAACAATCAACAGTACCCCAACCAAGTTCTTACTTACCCTGACTTGCCCGTCTTCATATCTAAGTCTGGCTTTAAACTATAACTATTAAAAGGCAATTATTTATCTCTTAAGTTTGTCACTCCACCTCCTCACCACCACCACCACCCCCCACCGCCCCCATTCAATTACTCCTTTCAAATTCTATTAGTTTCGCTTTTCTCCCAGAAGGGACTCTAGAAAACATATGAACAACACAATCACAAAATCAAAGGCTGCAGCAGCCAAAGCCTGAAAAGCACATATCCCTCTCGAGGTTGTCCGTACCACTGATCAACGGACCAGGAAGAAGGAAAAAGCTGAAGCAGGAAGGTTGTTTCCTTCCTTCCACTTCCCCCAAGCCAGGCTCCCCTTAGATCTCCCGTCCCCAGGGCCGCATCTCGACTTTTCAATCACCCCCCGCCAACACAGACACACACCCGCCCCCGCTGTCACCCGCCACTGCCTGCGAAACAGTCATAGCCTTTGTTAAAACGTCCATGAGCACAATGGACCAGAAGAGGGACACATTCCCAGGGGCGGGGTAAAGGAAAGTCACAACGAAAGCTACGCCCTCCTTGGCAGGAGCCCTGGCCAACAGCCCACCTCTAAATCCACTCCCCAGCGATGGTGAACGTTGCTGGCAACTATGCACCCCGAGAAGGCAGTGAGGGGGAAGGGAAGTGTCTGGGACACTGCTCAGGGGCACCAAGCAGGATGACTGAACTTGAAGCTGGGACACTCTCCAGAGCCCTTGGCCAGCTTCCCGATCCTGCCAACCCCTTGTGTGGACTTCCAGCCTCTGGAGGCTTCCACCGATTTTTCTCCTTATACACACCCTCGCCCACTCCTTCCACCAAGCACTCGGTTCCCCACGCGGTCCCGGCCGGACACCCTTAGGCAACGTCACCACCAGTGTTGCTTCACGTCTAGTTAGTTTCTTTTCGGCGGACTGAAATCACCCTCACGTACCCCGATCCCTCCTGGGACGCTCGCCTGGGACCAAGTTACCCAGGAGGAGCCCCAGCTACTGCCACACTTACCGCGCGTCCCTCTCCGCTACTCAGCGCTCTGAGAGTTGCTCGCCGCGCCTGCGCGCTCCCACGACTGCCGAGTCAAGCAGGAGCTAGCAGTCAGGAGTGGACGGGAAGGGAGGTGATGAGCTACAGGGCCGGATTGGGGCGGAGTTATGAAAGAAGGGGCGGGGCTAGTAGGGGTAGGAAATGAGGGGCGGGGCCAGGCGAAGTGGGAAAAGGAGGAATGAAGGGAGGAGACTGGAACCTCTGCTGTCACCACTGCCTCTGCCGGGAAGACCAACTACCCTGGGCATCGGGCTGGAGCGCTCCACTCTTGGTACACAGAAAAGCCATCAAGGCACCTCTGTGCACTCTCAAGAAAACCAGACCTGGCACAGGGCCAATCAGTCAGCCCTCGGGACTTCCTGAAGCCACACAGATCCCTGCAAGACTTTCCCCCTCTCACATGCCTATCTACACATTTTTCTTTCCTTTGTCACTGCTCCTCATGCACAGTCCTCAGCCCTTGTGAAGGAGATTGGAGATTTTTCATCCACAGATGACCTGCGCAGCTATGCGAGGGAGTCCAGATCATGACTGGTAACGATCCAACCACTACCCACTGTTAACAGTTCTGGGAATTGCCCTTTCCTTAAGGACAAACTCTCTTGTTGCTGCTTCTGGACAACTTTTGGGGACAACAATGAAAAAGAATCTTGAGCTGGGGATATAGCTCAGTTGGTAGGGTGCTTGCCTAGCAGGCACAAGGCCCTGGGTTCAATCCCCAGCACCAAATCATCATCATTATCATCTTGAACAAACCTACAGGAATATCTTGGAAAGGAGAGAACACTGGTTGTCAAATAACACCCATTGAATCTGCCTTTTAGGCTGCTACTTTAGAATTTATATTTTAGAATATTAAAAGCCCTTCTTAGAAAAAAAAAAAAAAAAGATCTGTGCTGTTGTGGAGACAACCTAAGGGCTGAAGTTTTTCTGGAATTTAGCATTCTAGGGAGCCTAACTTGATTATTATTCCATGCTGCATGTGTGCTCAATTGGAAGTTCTATGCTTTTCTGTTTAGATTCTGTTCAGCTGTGGCACCTCACATGCCTTCAGATTGGCTATTAAAATAAGCACACACCTGAGTGAATTCAAAGTGAATTGGGCTGTGGGCCTGAAGTGATTTATTCCAAACTAATTTTCCTTCTTCTTTTTACTTTACTAATGATGGAATTAAGAAGTATTTGGTTCATTAAGAATAAAAGAATCAACACAGGGTCACACTAATATTCCTTCCCAGCAAGTATTTTGATTGTCAATAGTAGCATTTTATGGAAGAATTTGGTAATTGCCTTTAAAGATACAACTATCATGAAAATCTTCCTATTAACCTTTATTGTTCTTCCATTTGTGTATTTTACAAAGCCAACTTTCTTGAACATGTTTCTATTTTGCATTTGTCAAATAAGCATAAAGAGATTGTAGGAAGGACTTTCTTGCAGAAAAGTATGTTGGCAAATACACAGATTTTGTAGGCTGAATATATCTGTAAGTGTCTGGAAGCAGGACGTTGTCCTATTCATTTCACTGGTAAAAGTTTTCCTTATGGAAGGTGCTTTAAAAACACAGTGGGTTAATAAAGATAAATTTTGCATCCTAATAGATGTGTGGGGGGGTTTACAAACTTTTCATTTAATTACTGGGTTTGTTTGTTCGTTTGTTTATTGCCTGAATTTATCAGGTTATTTTGATTGGAGTAACAAATACTAAATTGAAGTAGCTTAGGTTACTGTGTAACCCAAGTTATAAAAGGGAAAGTCTATGATTGGTCTTGGGATAAATGGAACCAGAAGCTAGAATGCTTCAAATTCCAGTTCAGGCTCTCAATCTTACCACTCTCAGACAGGGTCATTTTTCCTAAACCTCCCAAAGTCATGATCTACAGGCTTGGAACCATGGCGTCTGAGAAGTAGTTGGCTTATGCCTATCAAATTGCTACCAGACAGAAGATGTCTCTCTTCCCCCATTTCCAGTTTTGTTTTGTTTATTCGTTTATTTGTTTTTTATTTTGAGTTTTTAAACACCAAAGGAAGAGCCTGATTGGTGGGATTGAGTATCATAATCACTCCTGTAAAGAAAATACATGTGTGACCTAAGAAAAAAAAAAAAGAGAAATATTTTTAAATGAAAACAAAGGTTAGATGGACATGCTGTTTTCAAAAGAAGAAAAAGATACACATCTTACATTTTTAGATGACAGAAGTCTAAACATAGTCAAGGTGGGCTGAAGTGAGATGTCAACAAAGTGGAGATCCTTTCTGGAGGCTCTTTGGAAGACTTCTTTCTTACCTTTTCCAGTTTCTAGAGGCTGCCCCCATTCTTTGGTTCATGGCCCCCTTTCCATCTTCAAAATCAGCCATGATATTACTCTGACACTCACTTTTTAAATTTAATTGGTGTGTGTATGTGTGTGTGTGGTACTGGAGATTAAACCCAGAAGTGCTTAACCACTGAGCTACATCCCCAGCCATTTTTAAACCTTTTAAAATTTTGAGATAAGGTCTCATTAAATTGCTGAGGGTCTGGATAAGTTGCTGAGGCTGGCTTCAAACCTGTGATCCTACTACTTCAACGTCCTGAGTGGCTGGAATTATAGGTGTATCCCACTGTGCATAGCTGACACTGACATTTCTGCCTACCTTGTCTACATTTAAGGACACTTGTGATTATATAGGGCCCACCCAGATAAGCCAAAATAATATTCCTTTAGGGGAATTAGAGTTATAGATAGAATTATTGTTGTTGTTGTTATTATTATTATGGTTGCTAATCACCTGACCTTCAGATTTTCACAGGTTCTGGTATTAAGACATGGTGTGTACAGTGTATGTGTGTGGGGGAAACCAGGCATTATTATCCCTACCAAAGTATTTATTTTCATAAAAATAATGGAGCCTAAGCCATTGGTTTCCAAAGTGAGGCATTTATAAACAAAAATACTGATTTCTGGATCCCACCCATTATGATGTAATTGGTCTGGAGTTCCTTCACCCCTTTAAACATACACACACATACAAAGCATGCACACATGTACACATGCACTCACACACACAATTAACTGGATTAAAATGGGACATCTCACCTGTGCTGGGCCAATGGAGAACTTTCCTGGGGATTTAGAATAGGGAGAGGCAATTGGTAATATTGGGTATGTGATGCTCTATCATATCCATCATATCCATGTAGGTGCTGTAACATCAGGAGAAGCAGAGAAAACAAGACTGGAGGGGATGGGAGAGACAAAGAAAAAAGGTAGACAGAGTGGAGCTAAGCCTGCACCCTCAATGGCTGTCTGACTCACGGTTACAATGGCTTTCTTAACTCTGGGCTTCTATGAGGAATCACTGAATCCACATAAGAAAGTCGCTTATTCTACCAAAGCTGGCTCAAGTTGATTTCTCTTAGAGAAACCATAAAATGTTCTAACTAATATATGATGTGAGCTTAATTTTACTCCAATTACTTTTTCTGGTATGTCTATTGTTTATTAAATAAGACAGGATTAAAAAACAAACTGTTAAGAGTTGTTATTCCATATCTTCCATCTACATCACCAGCACCCATCTCTGTTATCCCATATTTTTCTACTCCTCCATTCTCTTAATAGTTGCACAAAGTCCTGGAAAAGGGCTTCTTCCTCCAGTAGTCCAGTTTCCCTCAGACACACCAGTCAGGTGTAGATCCAGTTCTCTGCTTAACTGATGTCCAGTCAATAATAATGACTTACAAATCAAATCTCTAGCACTAAACCCTTTCCTGATTTTCAAATCTATGGTAACAACAGGCTAATGGGTCATTCTTCCTCAAGGTAAAATAAATGAAACTCACTTATTCCCCCAAATCTACCTTTTTATTGCATTTTCTTTCCTTGTTAATGAAACCACCAAGTACCCACTACACATTCCAAGTGGTAAATCACTCATGACTACTTTACCTTAATCTTCAGGTGTCTATTCATTTTACCTTCATTATGTTTCACATATTAATTCCTCTCTCTTGCCTCACTTCAGATTCATCCTCAATCACTTGAGCTACAACATGGTCTCCCAATTCATTTTTCTGTCTTTAATTTCTCACAAATCCAATCCACCTGTTATGATTTGAAAATGAGGTGTCTCACCAAAAGCTCCATTGTTAATACAGTAATATTCACAGGTAAAATGATTAGATTATGACAGTTGTAACACAATCTATCCAAGTTTGAATGGAATGACTGGGTGGTAACTGTAGGCAGGTGGGGCGTGGCTGGAGGAGGTGGGTCACAGGGGTGTGCCTTTGGAGATTATATCTTGTCCCTATGTCTCCTTCTTCTCTCTTTGCTTCCTGGCCACCATGAGCAGAACAGCACTCTGTCTCTGTGCCCTTCTGTCACAATGTTCTGCCTCACCTCAGGCCCAGAGCAATGGAATAAGTCAACCATGGACTGAACCTCTAAAACCATGAGCCAAAATCAACTTTTCCTCCTCTAAGTTGTTCTTGTCAGGTATTTTGGTCACAGTGACATAAAGCTAATATACCACCCTTCCCAATTTTTCCAATTATCTTTATAAACACAAATATGATCAAGCCTCTGTATGCTTAAAAACATTTTATAGCTTCTATTCACTTAAATTACAAACTCCTTAGGCATAGTCAAATTTTCTAATTATCTGACTCTATTACACCTTTGCAAATTCATATCCCTACTCATCATATACATACACCCTAGGCTACTATTTCAATTTGTCTTATATTTTCTTTTCCTTTTTTGATAAGATGGATTTTATTTACAAAATGATGCAAATATCATTTGAAATTAGGAAACAGTTCAAATTTTATTCATAAGATTATGAATAAAATTTATTCATACAATTATAAATAAAAATAGCAAAAGTAGATTGACAGAGCCACACGATAATAAAAAAACAGGAAGGCAATGAAACAGTTCAGAGAGATCTTGGAAAGTTCCAAAGAAACTCATTTTAGGCTAGGAATCCACTTAAGCTGTAGTTGCATAACAGGTTACATTTGTTTCTACATTTTCTCAATAAGCTCTTCCTTATGTTTGCCTTTTTCTTTTCCAACTTGTTGAGACTTGGCTTTGCATTCAAGAATTTTTTTTCTATCTTTGTCCAGTTTTAGCCTGATGGTAACCACCTTGCTTAGGTGAATGTCCACTTGAATAGCCTTCTCATACTGCAACCATTTGATATAGATGACATATTTCTTTCTGTATACCTGGACTGCCTTGCCAATTTTGCTATCATTGTAGTGTCTTATACCCTGAACCTTGTCATTCTTGCAGGTGGGTATGGAATGCATGTTGTACTTCTGCTGCAACTCATTGGAGAGCAGAGACTACATAATCTTCCTGCACAAGTGTGAGAGAGCACTGAAATAGCGTTTGTAGTTTTTGCTGCATCACAGTATCACCACAAGGTTGAACTCCATGATTACTGTCTACCTGATGCCTCTGTCTTATATTTTCATGCTGTTAGGTATTTTCCATTCTCTCTGTCCAGTAGACACATGCTTAGAGACCAAGCTCAAATGATATCCACTATCTAAGGTATTCCTGGTGCCACTCCAGGCAGAGTAAACTAGTTATTTCTACTTTACCTTGCTATCCCAGTACTAGCATCCTCCTCCTTCTCCTTCTTCTTTTGTACCAGGGATTGAACCCAGGGGTATTTAACCACTGAATTATATCCCCAGCCCCCCCCTTTTGAAAAATTTTTATTTTATTTATTTACTTATTTTTATTTATAATAGTAGTATGTATTACAATTCATAGTGCACATATATAGCATCTTTTTACATACAACTGTTTGTATACAAAGTATATTCGTACCATTCAGGTCTTCAATCATGCATTTAGGATAATGATATCCATCTCATTCAACCACCTTTACTTTTTTTTCTTTCCCCCCCTCCCTCCCCTTGCTCCCTCCCTTCCTCTCCCTTCCCTTTGATCATTCTAGTGTTCCTTTAATCCTCCTGTGTACCCCCATCCAACGACACTGTGAACTAGCCTCCTTATATCAGAGGAAACATTCGGTATTTGGATTTTTGAGATTGACTAATTTCACCTAGCATTATATTCTCCAACTTAATCCATTTACCTGCAAATGCCATTATTTTATTCTCTTTTATTGCTGAGTAAAATTCCATTTTGTACATATACCACATTTTCTTTATCCACTTATCTCCTGAGGGACATCTAGGTTGGTTCCATGACCTAGATATTGTGAATTGTGCTGCTATAAACATTGAAGTGGCTGTGTCACTGTAATATGCTGTTTTTAAGTCCTTTGGGAGTAGACCCAGGAGTGAGATGCCCAGCCCCCTTTTTATATTTTATCTAGAGACAAGGTCTCACTAAGTTTCTGAGTCTGGCTTTGAGCTCACAATCCTCCTGCCTCAGCCTCCCAAGCCACTAGGACTACAAGCATGTGACACTGCTGCTGGCTAGCATCCCACTTCTTCTTAAAGCTTGTGCTCTACCAATTTATGCCTGCATCTTCCACTTCACTAAGAGATCTTTGGGTGCAGAGACAGTGCAGAGCCAGCATTTATCACAAAGCATGAGACATATTAAGTTAGAAGAAAATTCTTGTGGAAAAAATATGTGCTATGATTTAAATATTAGTTCTCTCTAAAATTCATGTTGAGATTTAATTTTCAATGTAACAAAAATGAGGCCTAGTAGAAGGTATTTAAGTCATAAGAGATCCATCCTTGTGAGTAAATTAATGCTTTTATCACAGGAGTGGGTTAGTTATAAAAGAGAGGGGTTGGGCCCTCTTTTCTTCTCTTTCACATGCAGTGTAATTCTGTTACCATGGTTACCATGTGGTGCCCTCCATTAAATTATGTGACAGCAAGAAGGCCTTCACTAGATATAGCCTTAGATCTTGGACTTCCCAACCTCCAAAACTGTGAGAAATAAATTTCTTTATAAATTACCCAGTCTGTGGCATTCTGTTCTAGTAGCATAAAATGGACTAAGACAAGAAGGGGAAAAAAGGGAAAGAGATTCCAAACTGTCTTTGGTTGATGATGTCCCAGTTCTCTTTTTAATATCTCTTGTGTTACATATCATTTCACTAATATTCACTCCAACACTTCATTCCCAACACCTGTTTTAAGAATTGGCTCAAATTCAGAAATAGTAGAGCAGTACACACCCTGATTGAGCCCCTGCTCTGATAAATAATTTCCTTTAGGACTTTTCATTATTTATGTATTTAATCCATACTGACAACATAATTTTAGCTGTTCCTAACTTTTCCCACGTGTATGTATGAATATATATGTGTGTGTATGTATCTATCTAGTCTATCAGGGATTGAACCCAGGGGTGCTCTACCACTGAGCTGCATCCCCAGTCCTTTCTATTTTCATTTTAAGACAGGGTATCATAAAGTTGCTAAGGCTGGCCTTGAACAGGCAATCCTCCTGCCTCAGCCTCCCAAATTGCTGGGATTACAGGTGTGTATAGCTACACCTGACATCTTTATATTTTTAACACTTCCCTGTGATTGGTAAACTTCAAGAAAATAGGGTTTTATTTTTGTATTTCTTTCATATCTTTTCAAAAGCTGTTATGAACATAAATGAAGTAAGATACAGCATCTGGTAGACCATAAAATTTAGGTCAATAAATTTAAAAGGATTGAAATTATGCAGATTATGTGCTCTAACTACAATAAAATTAGAGATAAGTACCTGTATGAGATCTAGAAAAAGCTCCATATATTTGGAAATTAAATAACATAAACATTAATTATATTTTATATACTAGCACATATTAGAAAATAAAATTTTAATTACAACAACAGCATAAATTATAAAATGTTTAGTAACAAATATATCAAAGTATATTCAAAACTTCTATATTGAAACCTACAAAACACAAAAATTCATCAAAATCTAAATGAAAAACTGTACCATGCTCCTACATAGGAAGACTCATTATTGTTACGATATCATTTCTCCCAACATGGATTTTAGAGTCAATATACTCCTAATTATAATCCCAGAAGAGTTTTAAAGATTTACCATAGAGGCATAGAGGAAAATAAAGGCATATGGAAATGCAAAGGATAAATCTAGATTATGCAAAGTAATTTTGAAAAAGAACAAAACTAAAGAACTTATGACTATTAAGACCTATATTTTAATAGTAGTGAAAAAGTATGGGAGCTGGGGTTGTGGCTCAGTGGTAGAGTGCTCACCTAGCATGTGCACAGCCTGGGTTTGATCCTCAGCACCGCATAAAAACTAAAGGCATTGTGTACAACTAAAATAAATAAATAAATATTTACAACAACAACAACAACTAAAAGGGGGCTGGGATTGTGTCTCAGCGGTAGAGCGCTCGCCTAGCATGTACATGGCCGGGGTTCAATCCCTAGCACCACGTAAAAATAAAGGCATTGTGTACAACTAAAGCAAATAAATAAATGTTAAAAAAAAAGAAAGAATATGGCATAAAGATCAACGAATATATCAATAGAATTGCATAGAGGGTCTAGAAACATCCTCCCACCTGCAAAGTCATTTGATTTTTTGACAAAGTAACTAAGGCAATTCCTTGGGAACAGAAAAGTCTTTTCCATGAATGATGCTGGAACCACTGGGTCTCCATATAAAAAGAAATAAAACTCAATTCTCTTTTTTGTGCGGGAGGAGGTAACTGGGGATTGAACTCAGGGGCACTTGACCACTGAGCCACATCCCCAGCCCTATTTCATATTTTATTTAGAGACAGGGTCTCACTGAGTTGCTTAGGGCCTTGCTTTTGCTGAGGCTGGCTTTGAACTCTTGCCTCAACCTCCTGAGCTGCTGGGATGACAGGCGTGCACCACCATGCCTGGCTCAATTTCTTACTTTATACTATAAACAAAAATTAATTTGAGATGGGACATATATGTAAAATAAGAAGTAAAGCTATAAATCTTTTACATAAATACATAAAATATCTTTGTGATATGAGGGCAGGTAAATGTTTCTTAGAATAAAAAAAGCAGTAACCATAAATGAAAAACAATGATAATTTAGACTTTGTAAAATTTAAAACATTTGCTCATCATTGTGAACATTGCATCATTGAGAAAATTAATAAACAGCTAGGCATGGTGGCACAAGCCTATAATCCCAGGTACTTGGGAAGCTGAGGCAGGAAGAGGGCAAGTTCAAGGCCAGCCTCAGCAACTTAGGAAGGCCCTAAGTAACTTAGTGTGACCCTGTCTGAAAATAAAAAAATAAGAAAGAGTTGGATGTAGTTCAGTGGTAGAAGCACCCCTGGGTTCCATCGCCAGTACCAAAAGAAAAGAAAAGTTCATAAACAATCCTCAGGCTGGGAGAAAAATTTGCAAAATACATATATTTGACAAAATATTGGCATTGATATACATATATAATCTTTGCAATTCCACATAAAAAGAAAAAAAAAAACATTTTAAATGAGCAAAAACATTAAGTAAAACCCTCACATATATGAACAATGAGTACATGAACGTTTGTCCAATATTATTAGTCATCAGGGAAATGCAAAATAAAACCACAATTAGCTAATATAGCACACCTACCAGTTTGACTAACATTGAAGGGATTGACACCATTAATTTACATATAAACTAATACAAGAAAGTTCACAGCAGCTTTATTTATAATAACCCAAGATTGGAAACCCATGTAACCTTCTTTAGGAAAATGGATAAACAGTTATCATCACAGAAAGGAATACTACTTAGCAATCAAAAGGAACAAAGTACTGAAACAAGTAACAATGTAAGTGAACAGGAAAAAATATTTTAGCTGGAGGTGGCTCATGTCTGTAATCCCAGTGGCTTGGGAGGCTGAGGCAGGAGGACCGAAAGTTCAAAACAAGCCTCAGCAACTTAGCAAGATGCTGTCTCTAAAAAAAAAAAAATTAAAGGGGCTGGGATGTGGCTCAATGGCTGATTGTCCCTGGGTTCAGTTTCTGGAAAGAAAGAAAGGAAGAGGAGGGGGAGGGAGGGAGGGAGGGAGGGAGGGAAGGAGAGAGAGAGAGAGAGAGAGAGAGAGAGAGAGAGAGAGAGAGAGAGGGGAGGGGGGAGAAAAGAATAAAAGGAAAGAAAGAAAAAATGTTGACTGAATAAAGCCTTAACAATAGAGCATGAATAATTCTAGTTACATAAATTTGTACAGCATACAAAACTCATTTATGGTGAGAGAAAAGTATAGAATGGTATTTTCCTATGGAGTGTTAGGAGATTGGGAAATAGCATGCTATAACATTCTAGGGTAATATTGTTATTCTGTGTTCTGGTTGAATGGATTTGTGCATTTATGAAAATTCATTAAATAATGTATTCAATACATTAACATCATATTTTATAAAAAAAATTACCTCAAAAGAAAACACAAATATTAAACTTCATTTAATTCTAATGTATTTAAGGGAAATAATACTGATGTATACAATGTACTTTCATATGCATTAAAAATAATTTGGACTGATGCAAGGTGTATTAATCTATTTTCTGTTACTATAACAAACTAGGTAATGCATAATAAAAGATGTTTATTTACTCACAATTATGAAGATTCAAGAACATGGTGCTCACTTCTGCTCAGCTCTGGTGAGGCAGCACTTGGCTCTGTCACAACATGGCAGATGGTATCATGATGGAAGCATGTGTGAAAGGGATAGATCATGTGATGAGACAGGAAGTCTGAGGTATTCAGGGACAAGGCTCACTCTTTTTTATAACAACCCACTCTGGAGGAACTAACTGGAATCCCATGAAAACTATATTAATCCCTTCCAAGGGTGTGCTCCCAATGACCTAACCACCTTGCATTAAGTCCCACCTAAAGGTGGCTTCCACCACCTCTTTTTTTTAAAATATTTATTTATTTGCTTTAGTTGTACACAATGCAATGCATTTATGTTTACATGGTGCTGAGGATCGAACCCGGGTCTCGCGAACGTGCTAGGCGAACACTTTACCACTGAGCCACAACCCCAGCCCTCCACCACCTCTTAATACCACCAAATTGGGGGTTAAATCTTTAGCACACGAACCTTTGGGGGACAAATCACATCCAAACCATAGCACAACGATAGAGAAATGGCTCCACAGACAGATAAATGTGATAGGACAAGTGAAGTTAAATGCTATTTGTAGAATCTAGATGTGAGTGTTCACTATACAATTCTCCCTACTTTTCTGTATGTTTGAAAACTTCTATGCTAAAAACACTGGAAAAAATACACAACAAAATTTGGTGTACTGCCAGGTGCGGTGGTGCACACCTATAATCCCAGCAGCTAGGGAGGCTGAGGCAAGAGGATCACAAGTATAAAGCCAGCCTCAGCAACTAAGCAAGGCCCTAACTTAGCAAGACCCTATCTCTAAAAAATAAAAATGGGCTGGGGTTCAATCCCTGGTACCTAAATAAATAAATATGGTGTACTTAGGTGATGTTAAATGATTTTGTTTTGCTATCCATATTTACTGATCTTATCAAAATAGAAGGATTTTTTTTTTTTGGCTGCAGAATACAGAAGTTAGTTACATAATAATTGTGGCTTATTTATATACAGAATAAATTTCTAAAATCTTTAGGCTATCTAGGGAACCAATATTCATATTTCTTAAAATGTCTTAAGGTGAATTGGAAATTCTAGTATATATCTATAGAATTCAATCTGTCTGTTCATATGTCTCTGTAAAAATGTATGTGAGAAAATATCCTTGGTTTGCTGTCATGATGAATAATCAGAGTATGGCTTTTCATTTCTAATGTCCATGGCTTGTTTGGGTCACATCTTTATATCACAGAACAATGCAAAACCATAGTCTATCACCCTGCATTTGGTAAAATGTAAGGATACATATAATAAAACATATTTCATTTACAACGAATGATTTCCATATCTCACTAATATGAAAGATGTTTTATGCTATCATTATTTTGCAGTACTAGGGATTTAACCCAGAAGCACTGTACCACTGAGATACATCCCCAGCCCTTTTCATTTTTTAAAAATTTTTGACAGGGTCTCACCAAATTGCTGAGGCTGGCCTCAAACTAGTGATCCTCCTGCCTCAGTCTCCCCAGTGACTGGGATTGCAGGTGTGTTCACCATGCTTAACTGAAACATATATTCTAACTAATCCTTTACCACATTCTAGAAATGTGAAGTGATTCTTTGTCCATCACAATTGGGCAGTGCAGACCTTCTTAGAATATACTTGGCGGTATGGATACAGCTCTTATACTCAACTAGAAGAGAATGTTGTTTTTGTAGTTAACATGAGCTTGTGATAATAAAATATCATCTCAAAATCACAAATTTAATTAAATTCAAAAGATGAGTGAAATGTTATAATTGTCTCAGCTTTTTAAATGCCAAATTTATTGTTAAATTTAGGAGCAGAACAATGGTGTTTTACTTAGTTGCCTGAAAAATATACTAAGTAGATCAGAATTTAAAATGTATATTTTAAAGTCCTTTGCTATAATTTTAATTTGTTATTAAAATGAACAATTCAAACATTTGATAAAATATGTACAAGAAAACCATAAAAGATGTTAAATTATAAAATTTTAAATTATTTCAGGCATGAAAAATAGGGAAAACTTATTCTAGTAAAATATGCTGAAGGTAGATATATTCCTGGAAGCTCTCACTGGCATGCATTCAAGTGCACCACTTAGATCTTCTTTAAGAAAGAAAATTGTTGGGGATGGGGTTGTGGCTCAGCGGTAGAGTGCTCGCCTAGCACATGCGCAGCCCAGGTTCGATCCTCAGCACCATGTAAAAATAAAGGCATTGTGTAAAAAAAAAAAGAAAGAAAGAAAGAAAGAAAATTGTTCATCTGCAAGGAATAAAATTAGCTGTCAGCTTCCAGCTATGTTACCTTCAGGATGAGCAAAGGCAACACACACTTCCTGTACTATCCCACTGGGTGATTGAGCACCATGATACCCTGAGGCCTGGCCTTATCTACCCAACACAGCACTCCTCTAACATTCATATAAAAGAGCAAGATCAGTTACCAGAGATTTGGTTGACTAGGATGTGGTCACTCAGGGATTTAGGGATTTGCTATATGGTACCAACATTTCAGTAGAGGCTTAAAAATTTGTAAAGAATCACTTTAAAAATTAACTCTTCTTGCCGGGCATGGTGGCACACACCTATAATCTGGATGACTTGGGAGGCTGAGGCAGTAGTAGGAAA
This sequence comes from Tamias sibiricus, assembly GCA_025594165.1. Classification (NCBI taxonomy): domain Eukaryota; kingdom Metazoa; phylum Chordata; class Mammalia; order Rodentia; family Sciuridae; genus Tamias; species Tamias sibiricus. Next base: position 28,993,073 of record CM046667.1, on the reverse strand, counting down.
TATTTGGTGTCATATAGAAAGTTCAAGGCCAACCTGGGCAACTTAGGGAGACCCTGTCTCCAAATAGAAAATAAAAAGGACTGGGGATGTAGCTCAGTGGTAAAGTGCCCCTGGGTTCAATCCCCAGTACCAAAACAAAAAAAAAAACAAAACCCCAAAACCTCCCCTTCAATTCCTTCCTTCCAGTCTCACTAATAATCTAAGAAATGAATAAATTATAGCTAGTATTTATTGAGCACTTGTATACCAGATACAGTGCTATGCTTTTTGCATATGTAAATATTTATTAGCATATTATAATTATAATTATAAATTATTCCATTTATAATTATTAGTTATATTATATACAATTCCATTTAATCATGGAATATCCATAATAATTTGGTTCAGTTATCCTTGTTTTGTAAATAGTGAACAAAAGGCTAGGAAAGGTTAAATGCTATATGCCCAAGGTTCTATATCAGAACCCAATAAGTATTTGGAACCAATTCATTCACCTCTAAGAGGTTAAGAGTTTTCACCATGCTCACATGGTAGAGTTGGGACTAGAATCCAGGTCTTCTAACATGTCACTTTGTGCTCTTGCCTCTAAACTGTGAGTATTCCTTTTAATGCTAAAAGCTATCTTTTTTTTTTTTTTTTTTTTTTTTTTTTTTTTTTTTTTTTTTTTTGGTACCAGGGATTGAACTCAGGGGCACTCCACCACTGGGCCACATCCCCAGCCCTTTTTTGTATTTTATTAGAGACAGGGTCTCACTGAGTTGCTAAGTGCCTCGTCATTGCTGAGGCTGACTTTGAACTCGCGATCCTCCTGCCTCAGCCTCTCAAGTGCTGGGATTACAGGTGTGCGCCACTGCACCCGGCTTATGATTCTTTATCTAAGGTATTTTATTGAATCCTTTAGTCAAACAAAATCCAGCTTTCAGAACAGAAAAATAGAGGCAAACTTTTGTAATTTTCCTGTTTGCCATCATTTGGTTTTAATTTTTGTTGGTCATTTTGTCTTCAACTCAAATGTTATCTTTAGTTTTTTCATCATCTGAGATAATTTTCCTAAATTGGAGGAAAAGGGGTCAAGTCTCAATTAGTCCTTAGGAAAAAGTTTCTTAGTATTTTAATGATATTTTCTTCCTTATTGTTAGTCTTTCTTTTGGTCAACAGCTATAGATGTGGGGGTATTTTCCCCCAATCCAATCCAAATAATTGGGAAATATTGTCCCCAATTTTTAATTTCTAATATAAATAATTTAGGAAAAGCCCAATTTCTAATTATTAAAACTTCAAGATGATTCTATCAGAAGCAACCTGGGATCCCATTACCCTTTTCATTTTAGCCCTTATGATCTTGAAGAAGGAAAAGGAACTGTTTATTTTCTCAGCAGGAAGTGATTTATTTCTCTCACTTCTGGTCAGTAGGGTCAGTAGTCTCCTTGGGGTGATTCCTGAATCAATACAATACAATAGGCTAGATCTCTGGATAGCTCAAACACCATCTACTTCAATGTGATTCTGTAAGGTAATGTAATAGCAAAGATGCAAAAAACGGAAATATTCGGTAGCATATATACAAAGAGAATCCACCAGGACAGCTACAGGAGGCAATCTCAGCTTGAAAGGGCCATGACCTTTGTGTAAAATGAGTGTTACATGCAGAAAAAACAGCAGAATCAGAGTGGACAAAATGTCATGGGCTGAAGGCAGGTTGTTTTACTGTTTTAGACTCTTTAATCTTTAAAAACATGCATGAGAAGAAAAGATTGGGTGAGTGATACTTATATGTCACAGGAGCTGTGAATTTCTATAAGAAAAAATATATATGTATATATATCTATAGGAATATATATATGTATGTGTGTGTGTGTGTGTGTGTGTGTGTGTGTGTGTGTATGTTAGGCTAATAACTTACAGAAATTTTTAAACCAACCTGTAGAAATTCTTCATCAGCTGTGATTAGGATTAGAACTGGTTTCTTAATTGGCAAAACTGGCTAAAGTGAAGAATAAAAAAATCATATTTTTAACATAAAGCTACATGTACATTTATTTATCAGTCTTTTAACATAAAACCCAGCCCTCTTCTTTGAGTATGGTGTCACCAATACATTTTTCAGTTAATTGCTGTTAATTGAATAAACCACATACATAGTAGCAGTAATAGTATTAATTATAATAATTGAGCATTTACTGTGCATCAACTATTGCTAATCTTCCCAGTATCTGTTTGAGGTATCAATTATTCTTATATATTCTCATTTTATGTATGAGGTTAAGAAACTTACCAAAGATTATGTAGTTAATAAATAGAGATAAGATTAAAATGCAGGTTGTCTGGCTCCCAAGTTTATACTCTTATCAAGAACAACATTATCTTTGATTTTCATTTCTGGATGTCTTTAGACTGAAGAAACTGAAGACATTTTCAAAACACTGTAAGTACGATTTTTCCAAGCTTATATTCCCCATATATACTTCAACAAAAACTTATATTAATTATTCATTAGCATTAAGTCTTTCCCTAGTGTATTTATATAAACAATAGATTTCTTTCTAACTTATGTTTCATCCCTGTGTTAGTCAGCTTTTCATCACTGTGACCAAAATACCTGATAAGAACAACTTAGAGGAGGAAAAGTTCATTTTGGGCTCATGGTTTCAGAGGTTCAGTGTAGGGATTCTGACTGTGGAAATGTACAGGGAAGTGTAAGCTACCTGGTACCGTAAACCGGGATAAAAACTCTCGGGGGCAGAGTATAGCTTTTACTACTTTTACTTCTACTTTCTTAGAGCTTAGAGAGGGAAAGAAAGATTTTTAGAGAGAAAGATTAAAGCGAGCTTTTCTTCTTGTCTTCTTAGCTTAGAGTCTTAGAAAGAAAGATAGAAAGATAGAGCTAAAGAAAGATAGAGCTTAGCTTAGAGAAAGATTAGAGCTTCTTTCTTCTCTCTTCTTTCTTCCTTCTTCTTTCTTCTGTCTTCTGTCTTCTGTCTTCTTCGGGAGCCTCGGCCTAACTCTGACCAGTCCTCTGGAGCCTCGGCCTAACTCTGGCCAGTCATTACTTCTTCTATCTGGTTTCTCTTCTGTAACCGCTCTGCCTACGTTCTGGCCGCTCTGATTCTTCTGACCGACCGAGTGACTGCCCGACTGTCTGAATTCTCCGTTCTCCTAACTCGGACCGCTTTCACCCGGTTATATACCTTCAGGTTTGCGGGTGCCTACAGGTGCGTCACATACATATCAGGTGGAACTTATGGCTTCCAGCTAGCTACAACAGCCCTTCCTAATTAGGGCTCCTTCAGGGAAGTGTTCCCCTGTTGAGCAAACTCCCGGGATAACAGGTACCCTGTTTCCGACCCTTAGAATGCCCTGTTATCTTTCTTAGGATCTAATAATATAGCTAATATATGTGCAATGTCTAGATGGTATGGCAATGCCCTGAAAGCCTCTGTGTTAGAGCCTCCTCAAGGCTCAACCTTGATTGCAGGCACATAACTCCTGGGAACACGGGAATTTGCTTGCTAGATAACTACAATGTTTCATCAAGCTCCAGTGCTCCTGGATCTGCCTGCCTAACAGTAACTTCAGACAATGGACTTTCTTGAGAGCTGCACAAAACTCCTGACATTGCATATTGTAACTGTAGAATGTAACTGCAGAATAAGCAACATTACTGATACTCTAAACAATAATGTAGTTATGGTACTAATGACCTAATGTAAACCTATTGGTATAAAATAAACATGGCCATTTGGACAAAGAGCCACTCTGCCACTTCCTGCCTCTGTACCTTGTCTTTGTGTCTGCCTTTGTTATTATTCTTTACAGTTCAGTTCATGGTCAGCTGACTCCATTGCAAAAGCATCATAGTGGAAGGGTGTGGCAGAGGAAAGCTGTTCAGCTCATGGCAGCCGGGAAGCAACAGAAAGTAAAAGGAGCCAGAGTTAAGATAATAGTCTCCAATGGCATGCCCCTAGTGACATTTCTCATCTAGCCATGCCCACCTTCCTACAGTTACCACCCAATAGTTCATTTAAATTATTAATCCATCAAATCCTTCAAATGGATTAATCCACTGATGAGGTTACAGCTCTCATAATTCAATCTTTTCATCTCTGCACATTGCTGTATTGCCTAACGTGAAGTTTTGGGGGGACATTCCTAAATCCAATCCCTTGGTGAAATATTTAGTCAAATTGTGTAATTAAATCTGTACAAAAAGAATTATGATATCTGTCATCAGATTGTAGATGTACTATTGAAATTAATAGGTTTGGGAACAAATACAATCATTCTTAGAACAGAACACTTAACTGGTAGGATCAGAAGTAGGCATGGGTATTACTGCCCCAAAGTATTCAATGTGCTGTGAACATGAGTACTATACTTTACAATTAAAATGGATATTGTGAATTAATGCAGACTCTTTTAAGAGGAGGCCAGTAAAACTGGGCACAGTGTTTCACACCTATAATCCCAGTGACTCAGGAGGCTAAGGCAAGGGGATTGCAAGTTCAAGGCCAGCCCCAGCAATTTAGCAAGGCCCTAGGCAACTTAGCAAGACCCTGTCTCAAAATAAAAAATAAAAAGGACTGGGGATGGGGCTCAGTGGTTATGCTACCCTGAATTCAATCCCTAGTACCACAAGAAAAAGAAAAAAACTAGTGGAGGCAAGTCAAGAGAGTTTCTGCTGTATTTAAATTTCATCTCTTTTTTATCACTATTCTAAGAGATATAGTGATATTGGATATTATAATAGTAGTTTCGTGATTCCAAAAGAATGTTTTGCATTTTCCATTTTTATTAAATGTGCAACATGTCAGATATTATGTGTGTGTTTGCATGACCCCATTTTTAGCTTTCAGATTTATTCAAACTGGCTTGCTGTTTTATTTTCCTATTGTTTCTGTAACAAATTATCACAAACTTAGTGACTTAATGTTTATTTATTCTCTTACAGTTCTGGAGTCAATTTCTGGAGGTCACCTGCATTTCTTTGCCAATGGTCCCCTTTGTCTCCTTTCTTACTCTTGCTTCCATTGTCATATTTCCACTTCTTGTTTTAAAATATTTATTTATTTGCTTTAGTTGTACACGATGTGTTTATTTGTACGTGGTAGCTGAGGATCGAACCCAGGCCGTGCACGTGCTAGGCAAGCTCTGTACCGCTGAGCCACAACCCCAGCCCCATGAGCTATATCTTTAATCTTTTTTCATCAAGGAACTGGTAAGAAGGATTTTTCTTTTTCTTTTCTTTCTTTCTTTCTTTTTTTTTTTTTTTTTTTTTTTTGGTACCAGGGATTGAACTCAGGGGCACTCGACCACCAGGCCACATCCCCAGCCCTTTTTTGTATTTTATTAGAGACCTGGTCTCACTGAGTTGCTAAGTGCCTCGCCATTGCTGAGGCTGGCTTTGAACTCATGATCCTCCTGCCTCAGCCTCCCAAGTGCTGGGATTACAGGCCTGTGCACTTTGCCCAGTGGGATTTTTCTTAATCTAAGGGATTTTGTGGTTCATTACTTCCCTTTCTTTCCACTTAGAAAAATTTAAAACTCTAACAGTTTTACTCTATTTCAATCATTTAGTTGCTTTATGCTCTTTCAAATACCAATGTCAAATTGCCCATCTCTCTATTTCTACTAACCACCTCCTCAGCTAACCAGATAGTTGTTATTTTGCAATGTATTTGCTCTCTATCCATTTATGAATACCATTAAGTTTTCAGCACAAAAGTTTTCTAAATTTTAAATAGTAATTAGATGATAGGATTATGAGGTTTTAAAATTTCTTTTGACTTTAAGGAGATGTTTCTCATTTACTTTTATATTATATAAATTCTGTAGTAGAAAATTTTATACACTATACTGAATAATTTTTCACTAAATTACCTACTATAGAAGGGATATTGGCTCTTTCAGAAAATAATTTTTATAATTTCTGCACAAAATAATGTATTCTGTGTCTTTTAATTTCTCTCTTCTCTCCTTCTCTGTACACGTGTATGAAAGGAGTTCAACAATAAAACCAAATACATTAAGGATTTCCTAAACAAAATTGAAGAGTTTAAATTAGAAAGTTATGCCTGGTGCCGTGGTACACTCCTGTAAATCCATTGGCTAGGAGGCTGAGACAGGAAGATCGCAAGTTCAAAGCCAGCCTCAGCAATGGTGAGGCACTAAGCAACTCAGCGAGACCCTGTCTCTAAATAAAATACAAAATAGGGCTGGGGATGTGGCTCAGTGGTCTAGTGCCCCTGAGTTCAATCCCTGGTACCCACCCCCCCCCACAAAAAAAATTAGAAAGAATAAAAGAAAACAAAGAAATCTACCAAATAAACTTCTATAAAAAATCAGCTAAGATAGTCTGAGTAAAAAAATTTAAGCCCAGGGGCTGGAGATTTAGCTCAGTTGGTAGAGTACTTTCCTCACATGCACAAGGCCCTGGGTTCAATCCCCAGCACCACAAAATAAATAAATAAATAAATAAATAAATAAATAAATAATTTTTAAAAAATTAAGCCAACTATAATAATAAAACAATCTGCACAAAGTAAGATCAACATCTATTTCAGGAAATACATTTAAAGGGGGAATCAGTAATCAGTGGGGAACATTGCAGGCTTTGGGGTTTCTGAATTATATGTAGGCCTCTCCTACATGCTAGGAAGCCCCATGAGCCTCCCTGTGGTTAAAAGCCAATGATTTTCATAGCAGCCTCATTGCACCAACCCTTAGTGGTAGATCTCCAGTACTTTGATCCTCCATATAGGTTGTGGCCCACTTTCTGTTATATAGAAACCACAGACAATCTATATCTTTTATTATACAACAACCACATGCTCTATATTGCTGCTATAATATAAAGTAAGTTGATAAGAAGATTTTTGAGAAGGTATAGTTGGAAAGAACATCTTCTAAAGCACTAGAAACTCCCCAAATATTCTGTCTATAAGTAAAGATATTAATGTTCATTCCTTTGCTCCTATGTATCAAGTCTGTAAATACTTTTCTGAGATAACCTTGGCCCTATCAATGTTCTTGGAAATATCATGCAGAAGTAGCAACTATAGAAAGGAAGTAATACCACTTCCCTTACTGAGAAGAGAAATGCAGAGTGAAACAGATGTCTTTCTTCTTCTAGCCTTGATTAAGAGACCTTGATTAAAAAGAAGAATGTGCAACACACAATGCTATTTTTATCATACCATTTTCTTTTCTTGGACACACAGAAAGATGACATTCCCCTTCCCTCCCCTCCAACCTCCACCACCCCCACCCCTGCCCCAGTTGGACTAGAAACATCTCACTAAGTTCTCAACAATAGAAAGTAGACAGAAATGACAAAGCCTGTGTGCAACTATCTGGCTCTCTCCTGTGACAAAGGTTATGCAAGTCACATGTATATATGAGATTGATTACAAGATGGTGGGAACCTGGATTCCTAAGTGATCAAATTTAGGAGAGGTCCTGAAAATCTATATCAGACTTTGAGGAAGAAAATGTACTAAGGTTCAATGTCTTTATAATAACTTAGAATCAAAGTTACAGTCCTTTTACTTACATTACTCACCTTATAGCTTCTGTAATTAGTCACTTTTTGTTTCTTCAAATCTCCCGAATTTACAATATGAATTATTGTCAGGTGTGCTGGTGTGCAGATGTGATTCCAGCAACTTGGAAGGCTGAGGCAGGAGGATTGCAAGTTCCAGACCAGCCTGGGCAATTTAGCAAGAACCTGCTTGATATTAAAAAAAACATAAAGGACTGGGATGTAGTTCAGTTATAGAATATCCCTGGGTTCAATCTTCCCTGTAACACACACACACACACACACACACACACACACACACACACAGAGTCACACAAATAATAATGAGAATAATATGAATTACCAAATAAATATATTTCTGTTTACTTCCCTGTTTTTATTTTATGGCCTTTTGAAATTTTTTATTTTCTCATTTAAATAGCTTATAGAAAGGCTATCTTTGTTAGTTTCACCTTAATTAGCTAGATTACTTATTGAAATTATTTTATTATAACATTCTACCTGCAAACATACCATAGCAACTTGTATAGTCACAAAGTTGATTTTGCAGTTATAATATTTGAAATTACATGGAGCTATAGAGTTCAGCTATTAGCATAGCTGAGTAACTCTACCAAGTTCAACCCCAACACAGAAAATAATTTAAAATTCTGGGGAAAAAATACCAACAAAATCAAAAATAGTGACTGGGAGGTATAGGCATGGAACTTAAACAAACAAACAAACAAAAAGTAGGTTCTGGAGAACACCTAACCATGAAAGAGGGAACAGTGTCAGTTTTTAGTCTTATAGCCTGATGACAGAATAAAGATGGCTCTACAATGGCTGGCTAAACCTCTGACAGAAAACCTGCAGAAATTTTGCCCGAAAAACCCACAGGACAGAGTTCAGAAGAACCATGGGAACTGGAAGTTGAGAGCGTAAAATGAAAAGGAGATAGGAGAGGAATGCTTCAAATTTTCTCTATAAACTTTCCCCAATTTTGTGGCTGACCTCTGAACCATACATGTGTCAGGCAGGCTCAAATTAACACAACAAAATCTAAAAGAATTGCAATTTGAAATGTTGCCCCCTCAGGAGATTCAGACCATGCAGTTTAAGACCAAACAAACAAAACCATATCAAAATCAGTTCTTCAGAAGAATGTAACAGAATCCAGAGTCTCCACAATATAACATTCACAATATTCAAGGAAAATCCAAAATTAGGAAAACATGACCCATTTTTTAGGAGAAAACACAATCAACAGAGAACAACTCTAAATTAAGAACTTTAAGATAATGCAGATGTCTAAATTATTATTATTATATTTGGTACTGGGGATTGAACATACAAGCACTTTACCACTGAGCTACACCCCTAGACTTTTTGTTTTGTTTTGTTTTGTTTTTTTTGAGACAGGGTCTCACTAAGTAGCTGAGGCCAACATGGTACTTGTGATCCTCCTACCTCAGCCTCTGGAATCACTGTCATTACAGGCATGTGCCATTGCACCCAGCTAATTGAGGGTATTTTTATTACATATTTGATCATATTTAAATAGCCCCTTTAATTAATAATAATTTAAGCCTGACACGCCATTCATTGCAAAGCCATCTTTATTCTGTCATCAGGATGTAAAATTGAAACTGACCCCTGTGCTCTATTCCTTCTTTCACAGTTCAAGACCCCTCTAGCATCTACTTTTTTTTTTTTTTTAATTCCATGCTTCCCAGTCACAGTTTTGGATTTTCTTGGTATTTTTCTTTTTCAGAATTTTAAATTATTTTCTGGGTCAGGGTTGAAACTGGTAGATCTATAATGAATATAAGGACAGAAATCCCAACAAAGAAATAGGTACTATAAAAAAAAGAACCCAATGAAGATTCTAGAACTTAACCATGCAGAGTTGTAAATTCTCTCTCAATTATTAATTATTTCTTGGCAATAAAAGGAGCAAGGAGCAAGTTGTCCCCATGACCCTTTGACATTTTCTCTTTCAAATTCTTATTTAGTAAGCATTGATAAGAAGAGTCTGAGAGTGTGGAGAGCAAAACTTAAGAGAGGAAAGATGCTAAGTTAAAGTACATTCTACTGTCATGTGTAACTAAAAAGAACAAATAAAAAATCTAGGAAAAAAAGAGAAGAATGATGGATTTCTTGACTTAAAAGAGCTTCAAGTCTTAGAATTTTGTGGAGTTAAGTCCTTACACCCTTATCATGAAGAGTGTAACAGAAACAAACAACAAAAAAATGTGTTACAAATGATTTATATATTCTAACTAGACTGAGTATTGGAAAAGAATCATTTTATGACAATATTAAAATTATTTGCTAGGCATAATTATTTACCATATCACTTCTGTTTTAATAACAGATTGTGTTGATAGGCTTACCAATTCGAGTAACTTCAACTTTTAAAACAATTCTTTTTTTGTGGTACTCAGGATTGAACCCAAGAGTGCTTTACCACTGAGCTACATCCCCTACTCTTTTTCCTTTTTTAAAATTTTGAGGCTGAGTCTTGCTAAGCTGCTGAGGCTGGCCTCAAACTTTTCATCCTCTTGCCTCAGCCTCCCCAGTTTCTGGGATTACAGGTGTGCATGGTGCCCAACTTAACTAGTGATAAAAAAATCTACAGTTCTGGAAATATAGTTCTGGAAATAATTACTGCTTTCACTGCCTTTCTTCTTTGAATCGTTTTTTTAAAATATATTTTTTAGTTGTAGATGGTCACAATAACTTTATTTTATTTGTTTATTTTTTTTTAATGTGGTGCCGGGGATTGAACCCAGTGCCTCACACATGCTAGGCAAGTGCTCTATGACTGAGCCACAACCCCAGCCCCCTCTTCTTTGAATCTTATCCTATTGCAGTTTTCTTTCTAAAGCCCATTTCCCCTCAAGGCCAATCTTTTTTTTTTTTTTAGTACTGGGGATTAAAATCAGGGGCACTATGCCACTGAGGTACATCCCTAGCCCTGTTTATTTTTTATTTTGAGACAGGGTCTCCCTAAATTGCCAAGGCTTGCCTTGAACTTGTGATTCTCCTGCTTCAGTTGCTGAGATTACAGGCCTGTGCCACCATGCCCACCTAAGACCAATCTTTTAACTTTACTTTAATTAATAAGTCATTGTGTTTGTAGAGAAAAATAAAGTTAATTATAAAGTAGTAAGTGGGTAAGAGGGTGGTAAGGGGGAATAGGGGAAACAGTTGCCACAGATGCATAAGTGTCATAGGAATCTTAGAGAAAAAGAAAAGAATTTGGAGCCCTAATCTCAATAGATTAAATCTCTTTCTTAAGTGACTACTTATTTTCTAGAAATACTACAAAAACTACATAAAATGTTTTCAAGAAAGTCATAACATGGCACTTCATTTATTCTAAAAAAAATCACATTTTAATAGGTGAGAAAATTATAGAAATGTTCAGACCATGTACGTGGACATATTGTTTTCCAGCATTTTTATATTGTGTTATAGTAGCTCATTGTGACATATTTATTGTGGATTGGCATTTTAATTCAATTTGGTGGCAGGAATATTTTCTTTGAATGTGGTGATCTCTATGAATACTCTGCTTTCTTTCTTTGTTTCCAATTCAGTTTCAAAACATACCTACTGCATGAATATTTTTCCTCCCTGTGTTCACAAATATTCAATAGCTACCCAGCAGCTAAAAAGAAGAGCACACTGACGTAGCAGCAAAGGTAAATGCTTTTGCAATTTTGAAAGATGGCATTAATAACATGATCCTTCTCTATCTCTGCCCACTTTCTCTTTCATCTACTATTTTTGGAAGTCCCCAGGAGATCTTTGCATGGCTTCTTAGATTTGTTTTTTCCCACACCATTCTCAGAACAAAGAATAATTGTGCCCCAAGGCTGAAGGAACAATGACACTTGTGCTTATTTTTTCTTAAAAGTGCACTATTGTTTTTACTGTTTGCATTCCCTGCCTTCCTGATTTCCTTTCAGAATTTCTTAGTGTGTAAAATGTTTTGTTGCAAAGTGAGGCATTGAAATCGCAGAATGCAAATATATTTGGTGTTTTATTTATCTTATCTATAGGTGCCAAATGCCAAGTCATCCACAACTCTGTGATGCAGCACATAAACCACACAGTGCTGTTTAAGTTGAAGTCTGGGGATAAAAGATGCTGGTGGAAAGTGGCTGTGTTAGGGTTCCCCAGAATCACCCCCATATTTGAAGGTTCACGGGTAGAACTGAGGGACAATTTATTACAGAGATGTAGTATGGAGACACAGCCAGATCACAGGGGAAAATTCATAGGCAGAATCTGAGGAATTCCATACACAGGCCGATCATACAGGGTATACTCTTTCTCCAGCAACAAAAACCCAGCAACACATGTGTAATGTTTGTGCTCAGGGAAGTCCACTAGAGACCCAAGGTTTTTACTGAGGGCTGGGCCATGTAGATAGCCTCTGCTGATCATGCACCCAAATTCCAGACTCCCAGAAGAAAAGCAGGAGTTCATCATAAACTGCATTGTTTACACAAACATTGTAGACACAGTTAGCCACTTTAATCAGTTCTGGGAATGGTGGGGACACAAATGCCAGCCAAGGGCCAACCTTACAAACAGAACTCTCTGGGGATAGCACTCTCAGCTTATGGTATCTTTTTTTTAAATTGGTGCATTATAATTATACATAATACTTTTTTATTTTGTGTGGTGCTGGGGATTGAACCCAGGGCCTTGTGCCTGCTAGGCAAGCACCCTACCAACTGAGCTATATCCCCAGCCCAATTATACATAATAGTGGAATTCATTATGCCATATTCATATAAGAACATATCATAATTTTTCCTTTTTTAATTTTATTGATTCTTTTTAGTTATACATAACATTAGTATTCATTTTTGACATAATTATAAAAGCATAGAATAAAATTTGCTCTAATTAAGTCTCCAGTACTTCCACACATCATAAATTGATCAATCTCATTCCCTAGTACCTTCCCTTTCCCTCTTCTTCTCCCTCACCTCATCACTTGTTATGCTCTACTGGTCTCCTGTCTATTATTGTTATTGTTGGACATAGCATGATTTGGCAGATTTAATTCCCTAGTACTTCCCTATGCCCACCCTCCTTCTGCATCCTTCTCAATCCCCTTCATCTATTCTGTTGGTCTTTAAGACATGGTATCTTAACTCTCTTCTTCACAGTGACTACCAAGGTAGCCTTTGCAAAGAGTAAATTCTTAAACACCAACAATTTTCCTAAAAGTAAATGCCCTTTATATGGTAGGCTATATACCTCTCAAAATTGTTATAATAGCCATTTATTTTCTGGCTATCAATATAAATTTACCCCGAGTAATTTATCAGCCTTTGTTTATAAAGGGAATTTAATTTTTAAAACAATACCATAAAAACAATTGATCTTATATTCTTTTGTCAATGGTTTCATTAACCAGCTTCTCAAGGTATGCAATTAACAAGATGTTAAAATTAATCAGGGTTAAACATATCATTTCTTTCTGATCCTTCTGAAAAATAAAAAGCCTAATTTAACACTTTGGCTACTGTGAGTCTCTTAGCATGCCTAGAGGTTCATGTTTAATAGGTACTACACGTTGTTGCTGCTTTTCTCTATCTTTAGTAAAGAAGGCTTTAGTACACATAACAGTTTAACTTAGTTCTTTTTTATAGTTACTTCTCATCTAACATTATGAATTCAGCTACTGCTGGACATTGTGGTCACACGTGTAATCTCAGTGGCTTTGGGAGGCTGAAATAGGAGGATCTCCAGTTCAAGGCTAGCCTTAGCAAATTAACGAGATCCTCAGCAACTTAGCAAGACCCTGTCTCAAAATAAAAAATAAAAAGGGCTTGAGATGTGGTTCAGTTGTTAAGCACCCCCTTGGTTCAATCCCTAGTACAAAAACAAAAACAAAAACAAAAAAAGGAGGGTGGGCTGGGGATGTGCCTCAGTAGTTAAGTGCCCTTAGGTTTGATTCCTAGTGCCAAAAAAAAAAAAAAAAAAAAAAAGAAAGAAAGAAAAAGAAAAAGAAAAGAAAAGAATTCAGCCTCTTATAAGTAGTAGCAAAATAATTGAAGAGATGAAACTGTCTTATTTTCAGATGATGGTTATTTTTATTTACTTGGAATATGCAAGAGGATCTATGACAAATTCTTAAAAATTTAAAGAATTGCTATTTTTGAATTTATGTTTAAAGAGTAAAGAATTCCTATGCACCAGAAATAATTAAATAGAAAATGCAAAAGAAAAAACTGAGGATTTCATTCATAATTAAAAAGGAGTGTATCTGTGCAGAAAAGAGTTAACATAGCATGTCTGAGATTCCTATTCTTGAAAAGGCCTGTGTCTTGGAACTTGGCTGGTTTCCCTACACTGATATGAAATGTTTCCCAAATGATACAAGGGACTTGCCACACTTAAACTATTTGTACAAACAGTGTTGGCCTGTTTACTTCTGGGAGCCTGGAACTGTGGTACATTAAAGGCAGAGGGTATCTATTTGAGCCTCCAGTATCTTAGATATCAAGTCACTGATAAGCCTCCCTGGTAGACAACACTTCTCTTGAGTTGTCATCACTTGTTGCTGGAAGAATTAAATGTCCTGTGTGACTCCAGTGGGACAGGATTCTTGGAATCTTGTACCTAGTTTCTTCTGAACTTTGCCCACAAGCCTCTTTTTTCTTTTGCTGATTTTGCTTTGTATTCTTTTGCTCTAAACATTTTGGCTGTGAGGGAGGGAAAATAAAAAAATAAATAAGAATTGAGATGCTTATCTTTAAGCACAACTGATTTATTCCCATTCTTTTAACCTATTAAAGCCTACTAGTTACCACTTATATACTTTATTCAGATATCATTATATTAGATTCACTTTGTGGGACTTTGTCAGAGATTAAGCACAGGGTTATATTTAGGACCACCGACTCTGGTGCCAGGGAGACTGGGATTTAAGTGTTCCCTATGCCACTTCCTATCTGTGTGACCCTGGATAAGTCCCTTAATGTAAAATGGGGGGAAATAATAACATTATTATTTCTGAACATTGAAATGATTAAATAAAAATTTACAGTAGGGCATGATGGTACATGTCTGTAATCCCAGAGACTCAGGAGGCTAGGCAGGAGGACCACAAGTTCAAGGCCAATCTCAGCAATTTAGAGAGACTCTAAGCAACTTAGCAAGACCCTGTCTCAAAAATAAAAAGGGATGGGGATGTAGATCAGTGGCAAAGCACCCCTGGGTTCAATCCTCAGTACTAAAAACAAAATTACATAAGGCACATAGTACAGTCCCTGCGTAGTAAAATTTAGATCTTTTAAATTTAATAACAATTATTTTTATCCATGACTACGGATGACTCAGAGTTTACTTTAAATGTAAAACACTGTATTCTTGAACTGGTATTACCAATGCTAATTTTAAAAGAGAACTGTAGGACTGGGGTTTTATGGTTTTGTGGAATTAGATTGCTTGCCTCACATGTGTGAGGCGCTGGGTTCAAATCTCACCACTGCATATAAATAAATGAATAAAGTAAGGTCCATCAACAACTGAAAAAATTTTTTAAAAAGAAAGAACACCATAGTCAATGCTTACAATCTATCAAAACTGACAGACTTTCTAAAAAAAAAATGTAACAACACCTAGTCAAAGTAAATTTCCCAGGAGTTACTTTGAAATAAAAACAATATGAAGCTAGATATGGTGGTACATGCCTGTGTGAGAAACATGCTTACCTGTCCCAAACCCAAAGAATGAACTAAGAGACAACGAGGTATAGCAAAAAAACAAGGCTTTATTGATGGTCTTGCAAGATCAGGTGCCTGGTGGCCAGGCACACCCCAGAGCAGTTATAATCAGCATTTTATTCCCTAGTACACAAGGTCCTTCCCCCAGTTTCTCATTGGCTAAGTACTATGGGGCGCAGAATCTTCCCACATGTCATGTAGATTTTTTACTGTCTCCTATTTGGTTAATTAAAGAAATATACCTTTAGTTGTTCCTATCTCCCTTTGTTCTCTTGTAGTAGGAAAGCCTTCTTGGGGTGAATGCATTCTGACAGGTACACAGCTCTTCTTTACCTAAGTTACTATTTCTTAATAGAGAGATTTCTATCTCTGTTGGTTAGGCTGACTGACCCCTTCTCCCACCTCCTGTTTGTCAAGAAGCTGTTCAGGTACATGGACTTTGGATCTGCCACATGCATAAGCTATGGTGCTATTGTGTGAGTTAACTGCTTGTATTGTTCCATTCTGCTCTATTTCCCCTCCGGCTTCCTTTCCTATATCCCAATTTTACATTTAAGGTCAATACTGTATTCTGAAAATGGACCACTGGACTTTCTATTTCTTATTACCTGTAATCCCAGTGACTCAGAAGGCTGAGGCAGGAGGATCACAAGTTTGAGAGTGGGACCTCAGTTTAGCAAGACATTCAGTAACTTTTTTTTTTTTTTTTTTTTTTTTTGTGTGGTACCGGGGGATTGAACTCAGGGGCACTCCACCACTGGGTCACATCCCCAGACCTTTTTGTATTTTATTTAGAGACAGGGTCTCACTGAGTTGCTAAGTGCCTCGCCATTGCTGAGGCTGGCTTTGAACTCTCGATCCTCCTGTCTCAGCCTCCCAAAGTGCTGGGATTACGACATTCAGTAACTTAGTGAGACTTTTTCTTAAAACTTTTGAAAAGGACTGGGCATGGAGTTCAGAGGTGGAGTACCATAGAATTCAATCCCAGTACAAAAAAAAAAAAAAAAAAAAAACATATATTCACACTGTGAATGTAAGAAAAAAAGACAGTACAGAAAAATATACATTAGGAATTATATATCTCTGCATTTAGAATGGTACAAAACAAATCTGGAAAAAATTCTACTTATCCCTTTATTGTTCTAAAGTGGGAATGAGACAAGAGTGATTTTTTTTTTATGCAGTTCTCTCTTGGACAACTGATATGTCTGAAAATTAAGATCATTCTGCTTGTGATTATTGTTTTAAAAACTATACTAGTCATGTAAATATTAAAGACTGAAAAATTTTTGAATTTAAATAATTTGCAGTTAGGGTTCAGATTATTATTTCAGATTGATTTGTACTTTTTAAATTTCAAACTATACTCATCCATGTCAAGTGAAATGAAATTTAAAATTAAAAAGGAAAAATAATTAGAATATTTTAGAATATTCCATTTTTGGAAGCTGCTGCCCAGCCCAGGGACCCTGCCTGGATATCAGCTGACCAGATTCAGCTGCTTGTCCACATAAGAAATAGGCAAAAAGAGGGGGGAAATTTTTAATGTTATGCAGTTTGATCAAACTGGAGAGAAGCAACTAGATTGCTTCTCTGACTGGTTCTACAGAAATTACAATTTATAGAAAAAAAATCCAGGTGAATACAACATATGTATATTGTAGTTGGCCTGAAGAAAATTTAGAAGAGAGGAGGTAAAGTGAGACAAAAGGCAGGAAATATGTGTATGCAGATTTAATTACCCTGCAAACAGGCCAAGGCAGAAGACTAGCTCCATTTTCAGCTTTCTAGAAGTGTTTTAGTCCAGGATGGGGGAGGCAGCCCCTCAGCTTACACTTTCAGCTTGAGGAAGTTGTTTGCAATTTCAGAGGGGCCCCCAACTTCAGTCAGTTTCAATTTTAGCATTTGGAGCTAAGATAGGGTCTAAATATTATTTGCTAGCTATTGTAGCTGTTTTTTAGTAGTACACAGTACTTTAGCCATATCTGATATACAAAGTTGGCTTTATCCAAAATTTAAATTAGATGACTATGGATTGCATTAGTAAAATATATATTCCATTGGATTTTTTTTAAAGTCAATTTATTAGCTGGGCCTGGTGACACACACCTGTAATCCCAGAGGCTAAGGCAGAAAGACAGCAAATTGGAGGACAGTCTCAGCAATTTAGTGAGGCTCTAAGCAATTTAGTGAGAAGCTATCTCAAACATAAAAAAATAAAATGGGCTAAGTCCTTGGAAACCATGAGCAAAAATAAACTTTCCCTTCTCTATGTTGTTCTTGTCAGGTCTTTCGATTACAGCAATGAAAAAGCTGACCAAAATAACATCTCACATTTTCATCCCTCACCCAATTTGTACCACAAGCCTAGGTGAGCAATATCTGGTAGGAGTAAGGATATTTTGATTGAGGGTGACA
The DNA here is from genome assembly GCA_025594165.1 of Tamias sibiricus. Taxonomy (NCBI): domain Eukaryota; kingdom Metazoa; phylum Chordata; class Mammalia; order Rodentia; family Sciuridae; genus Tamias; species Tamias sibiricus. The sequence goes on along the minus strand of CM046667.1, from coordinate 28,975,379 downwards.
TATACGTTGAGATTCCTCAATCCTGCACCCCATCTGCCTTCTGCCTTCTTTCACTGGCCATGGATGGGTTCATTAATGAAATGGCAGGAAAGTGAAAGAATATAAAAATGTTACTTCGATGACTGGGAAGTTTACTCTTTTAGCATTTAGAAAGACAAAAAAGTAGACACTAACAAAAAGCATATTTTAAAATCATTTCAACCTAATATTCAAAACTGTATCAGTCAAAATGGGCAGTCTTGTGCATTAACATAGAAGCCCAGTACTGTAACAGCATGTAATAAAGGCTATTTATATCTTTTCCCCCTTATATTCAATTTTAATTGTCTTTAAAAAATTTTTAAATTAAAAATTAAAAACAATTTAAATAAACAAATAGAAAGCTACAAATTATTATTTGAATATATGGAGACAAAAGCATTCAGAATATGCAATGACCATTTTTATAATAAGTAACTTTCTGAAAACTGCAAACAGAAGGAAACTTTTCAATATGATAAAAGACATCTTTGAAAAACCTGAAACTAATATCATACTACTATGATACTATCATACTCTCAGCTAGTATCATATTTTTTCAAATCTTTAAATTTCCTTTTTTTCTGTGGATAAACATTTCAGTATGTTTGCTTACATATTGATTCAGTTACGGAGATTTGTTTCATGCCATTTATTCCAACTGTTACAAGTTCAAATAATCAGGATAAGCAAACCATATCAATTCATTATCTTGCCTAACTTGATTTTTGGCAAATGGACTTACATTTTCATTTTCATAAGTTTACTTTTTCTTTTTTCTTTTTGGTACTGGGGGATTGAAATCTGGGGTGTTTTATCAACTCCTAATAAATTAGCCATTATTACATGCTGTTACAAGTGCTTTTGTTTAGTGTCTACTTTTTTGTCTTTCTAAATGCTAAAAGAGTAAAAACTTCCCAGTCATCGAAGTAACATTTTTATATTCCTTTCACTTTCCTGCCATTTCATTAATGAAACCATCCATGGCCAGTGAAAACAGAAGGCAGAAGGCAGATGGGGTGCAGGATTGAGGAATCTCAACGTATATGTCACCCTCAATCAATATCCTTACTCCTACCAGATATTGCTCACTAGGCTTTGTGTGGTACAAAATTGGGTGTGAGGTATGAAAATGTGAGATGTTAATTTTGGTCAGCTTTTTCATTGCTGTAATCGGAAAGGACCTGACAAGAACAACATAGAGAAAGGAAAGTTTATTTTTGCTCATGGTTTCAAAAGGACTCAGTCCAGAGATGGCATGACTCCATAGATCTGGGCCAAAGATAAGGCAGAAGGGTTTGTTTTGGGGAGGCAAGCCTGAAGGTGTGGGGGTGGGGGGAGAGGGAGAGAGAAAGCGAACTGTGCTCACCAGGGACAAAATAAATAAACCCCCAAAGGGCACTCCCTCCCCAGTGACCTGTGTCTTCTAGCTACATCCCAGTTACCACCCAGTTTTCAATCCTTATCAGTGGATTAACCTGTATCAGTGGATTAATCCATTCCATGAGGTCAAGGCTCTCACAAACCAATCATTTCACCTCTGAAAATTCTTGCACTGTGTAACACAAGAGCTTTTGGGGGGACACCTCATTGATAACCTTAACAGATGAAGGCAAGGAAAACAACTAGCACAAAAGCAATAATAATTTTCAATTGTTGTAGTATGGACCCATGAACTTAGGGTATGATTCTAAGTGCTTGATATTTATTGAACTCATTTTTAATCCTTAAATAACCCTATTAGTTTAAGAACCAAACTATACTTTACAGATGAGGCCCTGAGTTGCTAGAGTTTTGCCCAAACTTAGAGTTTGGAAATGGGACACAGCTGGGCATCCAAGCAGATCTCAAAGAACATGTTTCAGGAGTGTTGCTGCTTGAATATGTATAAAAATTTGCATGTAAAACATCAAGCAAAGCCATTTCTTTTGTCTTTAGAGCTTTCAGATCAACCAAAAAACTTAAAACTAAAACATATGGTCTCAGTGCAAAGGGATAGTCGATCATATTTAAACAAGGAAGGATATAAGAAGACAAAGCCTTAATTCCCCTAAACAGTGTTCATTCGTCTCTTTTTAGAGGACAGGCAGATGTATGAGTCCTTGACCCCCTTCCACTCCCCTCTGCCTGCCACATTCACTCACAATAAATTCCTTCACTCTGAGGGGGGGCTGGGCAGCTTGCCAGCTTCACATCAAATTCAGCCAAAGGAGAAGCTCACTGTGTAGAGAGACAGGGGCTCACTATTGCTGTTTAGATACTTCATTTTATTTTCACACTTGCTATTGGCAGCTAAATCAGTAACACAGCTTTCCACACCTTGGGGCATGAAGAAAACAATTTCAGTTTGAAGATCCTCAATTGAACATTTTTAGGAATATATTCAACTCAGGTTGGAAATGTAGGTGAATGGCAAAAGTTAACATTCTTTCCTCAGAGGACAGAAATGATTGAAATTGATTCAGAATCTCTTGACAGTCATTTTTCAAATATTAAATATTCCTGCCCAGAGCACTAAGAATAACCTAGATTGATGTAGTTTGAAAATATCCTCAGAGATTTTGGGCAATAAAAAACTGTTTCTAGAGGAGATGATACACATGTAGGGTTAGGAAACAAAGTGTCTTGTTTGAATTCTGTGTCTACACCTTCTTAGAAAATCACTAATATAAGTCTCCTACTCTCCTATATACAAAAGGCAACTCAAAAATCTCTCCTATGTTTTTACATTATACCCTTCTACCAATCCCTCAAGATGTGTCTCTTTCTGTTTATTGTGTAATAGTGGTGGCCTATTGGAAGGAGTGACCCACTAGAGGTCAAAAAACTTGTGGTTTCCTTTCTTAAATTAGCCACCTTCTTTGGAGGAGAAAAGGTAACTACTTTGGAATACCTTTGAAATCACTTTTGGAATCCATTTGCCAACTTTTAGAAATCACCTCTGAGGAGAAGAGCATCTTTAAAACCGTAGTCTGTCATGGGGTTCCTGTCCCTAGGGTTTCTGATTCAGGAGAGGGGAGAGGTGAGGAGGAGGTTGTGTGGGGGGGATGGGGGAAGGTGAGGAGAAGGGGGGAGGGAGAGGGGACGTGAGAGAATGAGTAAAGTGATAAGTGAGCTCTGCTCACCAGAGATAAAATAAATAGACCTGGAATTTACATTTCTAACAAGTTCCCATGGCAATGCTGATGATGATAGTTCAGGGATCCACAGCTAGAGAACCACTGCTTTTATCTTACTTCTTTTGCAGGAGTTGAGCTGCAACTGTTTCAGCATCAACACCCTATATACTTTGTCACGGTTCATTAATCCAGAAAGGGTCCTGCGTTTTATAACTTTGAACTTCCACGGTAACTTCCCCAGGGCAACCATTTTAGATAATTAGGCTCTGGCACATGGGGTTTCCTGGAAGCACCATGCCCTTGTTGAACATAAGAAGCTTGAACAACAACACAGGGCGCGGTGGCCCCACACCTGTTAAATCCCAGCACTTTTTGGGAGGCTGAGGCAGGAGGATCCCGAGCGTGTTCAAATTCCCCCCAGCCTCCAGCAATGGGATTTGCCAACTTAGCAAACTCAGTGAGAACCCGTGTCCACCCCCCCCCCCCTCTAAAATAAAATACAAAAAAAGGATCTGGGGATTGTGGCGGCCTCGTGGTTCGAGTAGCCCCTGAGTTTCATATCCATGGTACCACCAAAAAAAAAAAAAAAAAAAACAAAAAAAAAAAACAAGGAGCTTGATACAATCATTTTTGTTAGTCAACGATTTTGCTATTAGCCAGAATATTTTGCTTAGCAGGAAGGGATGAAAAAGGTGTGAAATAGTGGGCCAGAAAAAATGGAGACTCCTCAGCACCTCAGATCTCACCCATTTCCTGAGGTTTTCCATTGGAGGATCCTTTTTTTTCTTTAAGTACAACCCATGATTCTGCTCTACTACAATTCCTCTCAGTCTTTAACAGCCATAATTCTTCAGGGGGCTAACAAAAACGAGGAGGCCACCAAGACTCACAAGTAGATATAGGTAATAACTAAACACTCCGGAAAAGCAACTTCTTAGGAAAAGTATTTTATTGTTCAAAGAACATGGTCATTGAGTGTCTGTGAGTGAACAGAGATTTCTAAAGTTTTGTCCACCCCCATCCCACGAGATTCCTTTTTTCTGGTTATTCAAACACTAGATCTAGTGATACTACTGTTGAAAGGGGGCTCTCACTAGATATAATTATGGTTTTAGCTAATGACAGTTATCACTACCATAATGCTTTTCCATATTGTGAAGCTGCACCAATTAAGCATGTCCCTACCACCAGCAATGTGTATGAGGTGTGCCTTTTTCCCACTACATCCATTGCCACAACACTTATTGTATTGTTTTTGTATATCTTTCAATAGCATGCCATCTCTGACTGGAGTGGAGCATTGAAAATCTTAAAGAGTAGTTTTTTGATTATATGCCATTTCTTTAATTGCTATGAGATGTTTGAACATTTTTTCCCATATATTTTTGTGGTATATCATACTTCATGAGAGGTGTACTGTTTCAAAGTTCTTGGCCCATTTATTGATTGGGCTAATTTGTTTTTTTTGGTGTTTAGCGTTTTTTTGAGTTCTTTATTATACCCCTAGAGATTAGTGCCTCTATCTGATGTGCAAGATGGTGAAAAAAAATTTGCTCCCCAAGTTTTGTAGGCCTCTTTTATTCATTTTCACTGATTGAGTATTCTTTTGCTGATTGAAGAAGGCTTTTTAGTATGAAGGTCTGTGGTGGGTCCAATGGAAATCAAATGAGCCCACAAAAAGCAGAATACGAAGTAAAGAAAAAGTCAGTCAGGATGGATTATCTGCACAAGAGGGAAGCAGAAGAGAGATTTTTGTAGAAAGGGGCAGGAAAGCTGGGAAGGAATTCAAAAGTGTGAAGAGGTATACACCAGCTGTTGCTGGATTTTTTTGAAAGACAAGGGTGAACCACGATATGAGGGGATTGTGGGCATGCTTCTAGAGTTGGAGAGTGACTTCCTGGACAAACCAGTCAGCATTCAATATGGGGATCTCAGTCCTATAACAAACAGGCAATGGAACTAAAATTTTTGCTACTAAAAATCAATGAGTCCCTCCCCAGAAGAAAGACCTTAGACTCCTCAGAGCTCCCAGAAGAAGTGATCCCAATTCTAATGCACCAAAATACTTTTAGTAATTTTTGCCTCACCTGGACCCATGAACAGAGAAAAACCGCTCGAGATTCCAGAAAAAGACCCCCCCCCCCCCCCCCCCCCCCCCCCAAACCCCTCAAACTTTATGGCTTATAGAAAATGTTGAAAAATAGCAAATTTGTGTTTAAAAAAATGCTGGCATAAATATTTCTAGACCATTTTATTAGGATGGCAATAGAAAATATGGACTATAGGTGGATGATCATTAGGCAATCAAAAGGAAAATAATATGGTTTTATAAAAATACTCAATATATTTTTGAAAAACTAGAAGGGTTAAAACAAGGGATAAGTATAGATAGAAGGCAGGTGCACAGAAGTAGAAAAAGATTTCTTAATACTTATGCATCATAGAATGTCCCATCCATGACTTGAGACTACCTAAAACAATTGGACAGATTAACAAAGAGAACAAGTATAATGCCAATTTTTTACAAAAAAATATTATTTTTAGTCTTGTTAGATTCATTGGATCACAAGAACCTTTAATTTTATTTTATTTATGGTTTATTATAAATGTGGTGCTGAGGATCGAACACCAGCCACCTGCACGTTTCTAGGAAAGTGCTCTACCCACTGAGCTACCACCCCCAACCCACATACCCACATTTTTTTTAATATATAGATTATTTTATCTGGGTGCTGGGGATTGAAACACTCAGGGGCCTTGCCCATCCAAGGCCAAACCATTCTACCAAAACCACCCGCAGCTTATTACTCCCCAGCTCTAATTTAACATACCTTTTTATGAGGCACGAGAAACATTCCACGAAATGAATGCCGGCAGATGACCCAGGGAAATTGGCGGCATTTTGTTGTGTCCATAAACTCATGATTGAAGAGAATGTGGATAGCGTTGGAGGAAGGAATCTTGATTTGGACAAAAATAGGGTTTAGGATCAAATAGTCCCATAAAAACTGGCGCGCATGGAGGGACCTTAACAAACCATATTTGGGAGTTCTGATACTTTCTTAGGGTATCCCTGTGTCCACATTTCCTTTCCTAACAGGGCAATAGGGCAAGGACCCTATCTGGAATGAGAGTCCTTATGAACCCTGTATTTCAGGGCCAAAGGTCAGCTAAGGTTTTAAGAGGCCCAGTTCAGAGGACAATGGAGTAAGAATAAAATTCTTGTCCCAGTTTCTAATAGGCCTGCCTTCTTCTGTTTCTTCAATATGCCATGTATTCATTAATTTTTGGGAATAGCCCTGTCCCTGAACCCGCCGGACCAGGAAACCATGAAGTATTCATGTAAGAACATAGGATGGTATTTGAATAATATGTAAAAAGGTTCAAAAGTGTTTTTGTTTTGTCAAGAGAGGAGAAAGCATTAAGAATAATTCATTATTTGGTTAGTTGCGGTTTTTTTGAACTAAAAGTAGTGTTGATAATCTGGTGCTGCTAGGCCGCTCTTTTGCCCCCAGTTTATCAAAGCTGGATGATTAATTTTTTTTCATTTCTTCTCTTGTGCAACCTTCTAGTTCCCACCATTTATACCTTGGGCAGGCACAGCAACTCTGCCTTATGCTTTTTAATTTTTATGGGGGGGATTAAGAATTCCTGCCTTTTGCAATATCAGGGTTTGGATGAATACTATAGATCCCAAAGACTGACCCTTCCACGGATGCCACAGGTTGCTCCTTCTTTAACTACTGTTTTCTGGGTGGGTATTCTTGCTTCTCATCCCAGGGACTTGACCTCTATCAGAAACTAAAACTGGTGGAAGGCACTACCCTTGAGGCACCAGCTTCTCAATTGTAAAAATTATTATTGAACCCATCATCTTCTTTCTCCTATATACAATGACCACAAATTAATCATCCCATCACTTTTCGCGGACAGTAAGGGGGGTGTCATTAAATCTATACATTACCAGGACCAATATGGCAATAACTGAACTTGCCACCTGGCAAGCTGGGTATGAATGTTCACCACTTGAGGCTCGTAAATTCCAAGTGATAATGCTAGGGCTTAGCTTATAAGAGCAAGCGTGAACCATCAATGGAACAGGGCGAAACAAACAAATTCACTGTACCTCCCTGGTACTTCCTACATAAACCTACTAGGTGAAGAAGGGCAATAAATCAAACACAATGAAAGAAATATACTAATACACATGTTTGATATGTTGATAAACGAGCTATGGGGGATAGATATAGGAAACACCACGGAAGGAAAGAGAGTGCATGTGAAGTAGTAGTGGAGCAAATTTAAAATGTCCCCTGAGTCAGTTGAGGCCTTACACAAATGGGAGTAACAATACATGAAATTTCCTAGAAATGAGCAAAACCAATGTATAAGAGCACGGGGCAGTGTTTACAACACACTTGATAAGGCCCGTGGGTTGGGCCAGGCTTAGAGGCAGGAGGATCTCAAATTTGTTGAGGCTAGAGGCCCTTCAGCCCACCTATGTGAGACCCTATCTCCAGCAAGTAAAATAAAAAGCCTGTGGTCTATGAGGAATATGGCTCAGTGGTGAAGCACACATCCTACGGTGTTTCAACTACCGATCCAGTAGCCAAATAAAAATAAAAAAAAATATGGAAAAAAACAAAGTGCTGATCAGAGAGTAGAAAGGCCTCAGTGAGAAAATTACTTTTTTTTTTGGTTTTTACGGAGATTGGGGGGTCCTTTTACCACCCAAGGCTGGCCATCTAAACTCCTAGGTATTACAAGGCAGTTTTTTCCCTGCCTCAGCCTCCTGAATCAAACTGGGACCTATAGGGACACACACCATTCATTGCCCACGTTTAAAAAATTGATATCTGTAGCATCGGACTTGTGAGAGGGTTTAGATGGAGGAACCAACATAAGGAAATCTGGGGGAATTAAGCGATCCAGTACAGAGAGAGAAAATGCAAAGGCGTACTGAGTTGGGGAGATGTGCATAGATGTTCCTAGGCATCTAAGAGCGAGGACACGGCTACAGATCCAAAGAAGGCTTTGCAGGCCCATTGTGTAAGATTACTAAACCTTTTGCTTCCTGAGAAAATGAGAACCAAAGGGGAGGGTGGTCGGAAATCATTAAGAGTTGGGGATTGATCTGATTCCAATTTCAAACAGGATCCCTAGTAAGCTGTGATGTTCAGAATGTGGTTGCCCTAGTAGGAAGCAGGAAGACAGGCCATTGAGGTGAACCTCATGCCCATTAATGATAGGATTCCGCACCTTCCACTGCCAGTCATAAAATGTTTGTAGAATAGACAGGTAGAGCTTGATGCAATGTATTACCAACAGTCTGCCATAAAAATGAGAATAGGACAAACACCAAAGTTAACGAAATATGTTGTATTTTAAATTGTAACGGGCAAGATAGTCTTAGCCAACAAGATCATCCTACATTTTGTTACTACAGAACCGAGATTCCTTGGTAGAGGAATCTTGATACTGGTTGGGAGAATATAAGAAAAAATAATATATTTGTTGTCTGAGCCTCCAGTTCAAGGCGATCAGAGCTCCGTAAAATACTTGTTTATTTGCCTGACTGGATAGGGGTGCTAGTTACCACATTCTGATATTTTGTCCTTTGGATACTAGTGTTCCTTTGAACACAGAGCCACCTAACACACTTGGGAATGTCCCCTGGCATTAGAAGGAGTATGCTTTTGGTTGATAAATGAGGTGAGTCCCGTCCTGTGAGCTCCTGGAGTGGGGGACTGCGTCACCAGAAAGACCACGCCATGGATTAAAAGCTTTAGAAATTTTCAGCCTCAACATCATCCCCACTCCCATCCAGCCCTGCACGTCCCTCCCAGGGAAGGATAGATGGGGGCTAAAGACACAAGCGCTCTACATACATCTTGATAGTGTGTCCACAATGTTTAAAAAAAAGCGGGCGAGGGGAGCGCAACTCCACTTAAGAAATACCTTTGCGAACTACGAGAATTTGGTGCGAGTTTGTATATCGGTTCTGCCTCAACCAACTATGAAGGGTTACTGGGAGGGGTATAAAAAAAAAAAAAACATGAGGAAGAGCGTGGCACTGGAAAGTATCCATGTCCCCCGCTTCCCCACATGACTATTTGTCTCCTATGTATCAACTTCTTCTAGACATCTTCATCTGTATGCCTTTTTAGAGAAACTCTTTATATAAGAACCACAGCCAAATAAATGAGTGTTTCCACCAAATTCAGAAGCCAATCTAACGCCATATTGAATCTTATATAAACACCTGCAAGTGGAAGGGGAATTGTAGAAAGCCGGGGGCGTAGGTGGTGTATGCCCTATAATATCCTAAGCGCATACTCCAGGAAACATGAAAGCAGGAGGAAATCACAAAGGGTTTTTTTACCAAAGGCGCCCAGCTCTAGGGGCAACAACAAGTAGCTCTCTGACCCCCCCTACGCTCTCAAAAACTTAAAAAAGATAGGCAGCTGCGGGAATCAAGCGCTTACGTCCTCAGTAAGTACAACAAGCCTTATCTCACATCACAGGGTGATTAGTCAATTCCCTACGCTACCAACAAACAAAGAAAAGCGACAGCCACATGTAGTATGTGGACATCGAATCAACAGAGCTCCCAGAGACGAACTTAGAGCGAACGCGCCATTGCACAATCTCAAGTCCCTCCTCTTGACAACAGAGAAAGACCCATACTGGAGTTCAATCTATCCCTATCTCCAAGACAACTTCACACTAAAAAGAAATACCATTATGCAAGAAAGGGGCCTTGTCAAGGCAATCCCCTCCTGGAACATTGTAGCGCTCAGAGATTGGACGAAACAAACACGTGGAGGCGAGTAGACCTGGGGGCATTTTAACCACACTACAGGAAGATTGGCCAAAACAGAGGGACACCGACGAAACACACTGTAGCGAACTGAGCTCCTCTAACCGCTATGGTATCTGAAATTGTTACAATAACCTCTCTCCCAGTGGCGTGGTCTCAGGATTGAGATTATAACTGTTAGGACCCCTCCCCAAATCGGTATTAAAGGACATCTGGCGATCTTAAGCTATGGTGGAACAATTACCATATGATTGAGGTCCACAGAAAATGTTCCTGTATTGTTCTATGTTATTCTATTTAGATATCTACAAGTGAAGGCGCGGTGGTTCTTGGAAGTATTGAAGTTTGTTGGAAGTTTTAGCGTTATAGTAAAAGAATATAGTTTTTTATTTTCCACCCCCCCCCCTCCATATTACACAGTGGCCTACTTGAATCTAAAATTAAAAGTTTTTTGACAAAACAGCCTATGGCAAAATTAATGTAAATGCCCCAGTGTACCTGCTTAAGCCAAGCATTTGTGCTTGAATCAAATTCTACCATTTCCAACAAAAATGATGATTTTGTTTGAACCTTCACACAACTGTGGCAGAGGTTGCCTCTCATTCCACTACCTTTCCACACAATGGTAGATAAGTTTGCTCCCTCGAATATATGCCGGCAGCCCCAAGTGAAAAACCACAAGGGTATTTAGATGGACTATTTTTTAACTTAACTTTGTGCCCAGAAAGAACCCCCCAAAGAAGGAAGACTCTTTCCTCTGATAGTTGGTTGAAAGAATCTGAGACATGAGATTAAGATTAACATCTGTTTTTAGACTCGTCATGCTATCCTCTCCCATACTGAGCCAGGAAACATTAATGCCCTTGATGCCTACTGTATCCAATGGTAAATGCTAGGGAAAGTGATTCCCTCATTTCTCATTCCCAGCAATTTATATATCCTCATAAACAATCCAAGCAAAGAAGTTAATAAATAATCATTTTTAGAATGTCCCCCTGTTTTGTGTCCCATGCTCACTGTAATTATCTATCTTTAGTTAAAACCACTATAATCAATTTTCCCTCATTGTTCTAAATACTGGCACAAACATTGCACACTCCCGGTTTCTCTAATCTAAGAGCCTATGTTTATGAGCAGCTTCATTTGAGATGGCTACCTTTTGCTTTTTGCCAGTCCATTTCAACCGTGTAAAAAATTACTCCTGCCATTATTACCAGCTAAAGTAGTAGGCAATGTTGCAAACCACTCGAATTCAGCAAGAAACACTAATAGTTGAATATGTCCCTCCAGGGCCTATTTCAATGGAATATTCATGTATCTGCTCTTATTCTACATTCTTTCACAATTTGAATGGGCTCAAACTATCATACTAACATAAAAATAGTCTTCAAGCCATTGTGATGATAATGTTCCCCTTTAGAGGGACCTATGGAAGAAGTTGTTTTTCAACTTTGGTTTAGAATATTATTAGTATAGAACTCAATGAGTTTACAGAGTAAATAATTATAGATTTTTGATTATAAACTTTATCATTCCGTGTATCATGTATTTATGCTGTTGCACATTTTTCATTATTATTATACATCATATAATATAATATAATATATATATATAGTATATAATATATATCATATTGTTTTTTAGCTTGCTAGAAGGATGGACCAATTTGAAGGGCAAGATACTGAATAAAACCAGCCCCTAATTCCATCCTTAAGACTCGGGATGCCATCCTAGTCCAAAAAAGTTTATGAAAAGCCCTACTTTCCCAGGTTTTATCCTAATGAAATTGCTAGGATTCCTTATTTATGGTGGTTTGAAGCTTATTGGTCATGGCGATCGATTCCACAGGTCTTGAAGCTCGCTCAGGCCTGGACCTTATCCTTTGACCAGAGATAACAAACTCTCTCTCTCTCAAACCAACGGTGCCCATCCAATTAAACTTTTTGATGATGGGGTTTGGAACTATTACTACTCCCAATTTTTTCTTGGTAAGTGCAATGCCATGCTAAGATATT